>CM077096.1:79082952-80282952 GCA_039513925.1 Platanthera zijinensis | reverse complement strand
GTGTATCACTTGCCACCTAGACTACACGTGTTAAGGGGACCAAATAGATCAATGTGAATGAGTTCTAGTGGTCTAGTCGTGGAAACGTCATTTTTACTTTTGAATGAGGTTTTAACAAATTTGCCTTTTGGGTACAGACCACATAAGGAATTTAAACTACATCTAAGTGTGGGGAGTCCCTGAACTAGCTTGTTCTTAGATAGTTTAACTATAAGCTTACTTCTGGAATGTCCTAATCTCCTATGCCAAAGATCTAATTCCTCATTCTTGATAACTAGATAATTTAAATCAGACGTAGATATATCACCAAAACTAACAATATAGACAATATGAGTTATATGAGATACAAGCATACACTAGTAGTTTTGGCATCAATAATTTTGCATGTGTTTGTAGAGGATTCAAATATAACATTGAGACCCTTATCACAAAGTTGTCTAATAGAAATAAGATTATGTTTAAGTCCATCTACAAACAGAACATTAGAAATTGAGAATGCCTTGTTACCTTTGGTGCCGATTCTAAGGAAATGACCTTTTCTATTGTCCCCAAATGTCACCATGCCTCCCTTCTTCTTCTTCAGGCTAAGGAACTTGTCTTTATCTCCTGTCATGTGCTTAGAGCAACCAGAGTCCAAGTACCACATGTTCCCCTTGTCCTTAGCCTGCTAACACACCTAAAAAGAAGATGAGGGTAAAGCTCTGATTACCAAGTTGTCCCAGCCATACGATAAGTAGAAGACTTTGGTAGCCAGACTTGCATATTTTTCTTAGCACCTTTCCTCAAACACGAGCCAGATGTGTGACCAAACTTACAACAGTTTGCACACAATGTGTAAGCAGTGGATGCTGCCTTTATCATGTTACTAGAGCTTGTGCTTGAGGATGAGGATAGCCTTCCAGAACTTTTCACCTTATTTTGAGATTTGTTAACGTTAGTCCTAGGCTTGGCATAATGGTGATTTTTGCTTGGTGGTAACGTTGGACTCACGTAACCTAGTCCAAATTTCCCAGATCCATGACACTGTGCTCCCAATAGCATATCCAATGATTTTTGTCCTATTGCAAATTTTTGGACAACACAGTTGAGATCATGGATCCTCGCCTTTAAGACGGTGTTTTCAGTAACTAACATTACGAACCGATTAGCAAATTGCTTTTTGCCTTCCTCTATCTTGGCAAGAGACATTTGTAGTCTTTTCTCCAAGGCATTCCTTTCATTGATGAGACTGGTTATTCTCAATGATGCCTTGGATAGACTTGCTTTTATTTCTTCGATCATTGTAATCTAGTGAGGACAATCTAGACATTCGATCTTCTCTTTGCCCCTTTTTATTAGTTCATTCTTTAGATTTTCAAAGTCCTTTTTTGATTTTCTTATTCTTATTTCGCATGGACTTCTTCTCAAGAATCATACTATCTAATTTCTCACATAAATGTCCGTAAATTTCAAGAAGTTCAGTATATGTGGATGGAGTTACCTCAGTGTCGCTCTGGACACTGGACTCATCGTCGGATTCCTCTCGACTCCTTCCCATGAGGCACAGATTTGCCTCGTCTTCAGAGCTAGAGTCTGAGGTGCTTAATTCGTCAGATCCATCTCCATCCCATGTGAGCGCCTTCAGTACCTTCTTATTCCCTTTGTGCCGACTTTGCTTTTCCTTTTCCTCTATCTAGAGCCTCGGACAGTCCCTCTTTATGTACCCAAGCTTGTGGCAGTGATAGCACTCAGGCTGGGACTTCTCATCATTGCTTTCTGCTTCCTTCACTGTCTTGGTCCACCTACAGGCTTCTCCAACCCCTCTCTTCAGAAATTTCTTAAATTGTCCCTACTTCTTGGGATTCTTCATAAATTTTTTGAACTCCCGAACGTAGAGGCTTTCCTCGTCATCTTCCTCAAATTCTTCAGTAGCTTTTCTCTCCCTTGTAGCCTTCAGCGCTAGTCCCTTCTTCTTTACTTCCCTGGGATACTCCTCAGCTTGAATCTTTAGTTCAAGTTCGTGTGTTTTCAGATTTTCGATGAGACTTTCTATCTCCAGGGTGCTGATATCATGAGATTCGGCGATCGTAGTCACCTTCAAGTTGAAGCAAGGAGGCAAAGATCGCAGGATCTTCCTAACAAGATCACCATTTGGAAAAATCTTCCCAAGGGATCTTGAGGCGTTGACGATCTTCGTGAATCATTGTTGGGTATTGTATCCACAAAAACCTAGATTTGTATGAAGTCACCCTTAAACTAGGATGAATTAAGTTGTATTCGAGTGCCCTGTTTGAGTTATGTGTTTGCAGGATATAATTTCTAAGTGCATACCAATATCAGTCTACAATGAGTCACCAAATACAGGACCATACAATGTAATCCCTCATTGTGTGATCCATGGTGTTGACTTTTGTGTAGCCTCTCTGTTGGGACACACTTCTTTTTCAAGCACTAAAGTTTTAGGAGAAAGACTAGTTGTTGAATTTCTTGAAGAATGAAATTTTTTAGAAAGTCACAATTTTTCTAAGTGTTATACTCAAGAAGGACCAATAAGTCCTCGAGTAGAATTTTTGTCATTTCTCGAGTTAGCCTTGTCTAGTTTTCAAGTAACAGAAGTAGTTCTCGAGAAACTATGCAGTACTCGAGTAAGACTTGCTTCGTTCTCGAGTCAACTAAAAAATCAAGCTCAGAATTTTTCTAAGTCTAGTACTCGAGAAGCTAAGGACATTACTCGAGAAGGCCAAAACTTTGTCTCGAGAAACATAAGTCTAGTACTTGAGAAGTATAAATTATTCTCGAGAAGTCTAGTTAGTTCTCGAGAAGTCAGTTTCTATTCCTCGAGTAACAGAAGTTACTTCTCGAGAAGCTAGAAATTATTTCCAATGTTTTCTCCAAGTCTTGTTCTCAAGAACCTTATACTCTCTTCTCGAGAAACAAAAGTTATTACTCGAGTAGTCTATAATCCACTTGAGAAATGAAGATAATTTTCCGAAAATTTCTCTAAGTCCCGACAGAAGTAATTTCAAATATGATTAGCACTTGATTGGTCTACATGGCATATATTTAATGTGATTATGACCGTTAGGCAAGTACTATAAAAGGTCTTATCAAAATTGATTAACCCTAACAAGAAGAATATCAAGTTTCTGAATCGTTCTTATATTTACAAATCGAGAAGCGCTGCTGCCGTCGCTCTGTCTTCTTCGTCGATCTTCTCTCTCAATCTAGAGATTTAGAACAAGAAGTTTCAACAGATCAAGATTTTCGACATCTCCAGATCTATTCCTTGATCGTACTGATTCTAAAGTTCTCAGATCCAAGGTTTCTCAGATTTATTCCTCAACTTTTCTGATAAGGGTTGTTCAAATTTTCAAGAAGGAAGAAGTCGAGTTCAACCAGATCTGTGAAGATAAGATAGTTTTTCTGATTATAAATTCATTATATTATTGTAGGAGTTATTCTCTAAGTTTTTTAGGAGTTTTACTCCGAGTTGTAGGAGATATTCTCTAAGTTGTTGTAGGAGTTTTTTTTGCTCCAAGTTGTAGGAACTTTGTTCCGAGTTGTAGGATTGGTTTTTAATCCGAGGTAATAATGTAGTAGCCGAGTCTAGCGTGTTGCTAGATCGGTGAGGCGGAGAGTGGACGTACCCAAGATTGGGGAACAACTATAGATCTGGTGTTCTCTGTGATTTGTTTGCATATTTTTTGCGCTTCATTCGTTCAATTTTTATTCCGCAAAAAGACGAAGACCTCACCTATTGACCCCCGTCTAGGTGATTTAGGTAGACAACTAAAAACATCAATTGGTATTAGAGGGAGGTTGTTCATCAAAAAGGTTAACCCCTTAACAAATCTCCTCCTTGTTGTCTTTAGAGGATTCAAGCATGGACAGAGCAAAGGATTTTGCTAAGTTTTCATTATGCATAAAGAATAATTTTACTATATGGAAAGAGAGAATAAAGTTCTTCATGGAAGCTGTAGATCCAAGGATCTTTATGATAGTGGAAGAAGGTCCCCATATTCTAATGATAGCCTTCACCATTGACCCAACTAAGCAAGTTCCAAAGAATCTCATGGATCTTGATAAAGATGAGATTGCACTTGTCTCCTTAGACAAGAAAGCCAAGAATATCATTGCAAGTGCAGTCGATGATTCTATGCTGCAGAACCTGATTTACTGCCAATCCGCCAAGGAAATTTGGCAGTCTCTTATCGTCTTGATGGAAGGCACTGAAGAGGTTAGGGATGACAGAAGATCCCTCCTAAACCAGAAATATGAAGCATTCTGACAAGGTCCCAAGGACTCTATTGTAGATGCCTTTGAAAGTTTCTTCAAGATTGTCAATGACCTAAGAGTCTATGGCCAGGTCTTCACCAATGGAGAACTGAATGATAAGTTCCTGAGATCCCTGACTAAGGAATGGGATAACAAAGCCTGTACTATCCGAGAGTTTGGCAAGCTAGCAGAGACTGACCCACATAATCTCTTCGGAAAGCTTGTCATATGAATTGCAAATCAACTCAAGAAAAGCTGAAGAAGATAAGAACCGGTCTTCATAATAGGAGAAGTCTGTCGCTCTAAAGGCAGACATCTCAAGGAGGTCAAAAGCTACATTTCCTTCCCCCGCACAGGAAGAGAGTGAAGATGAAACTTCAGAGCCAAGTACCTCAGGCTCAAAATTATCTGAAGGAGAGTTTTCTCTTTTTTCAAGGCAGTTCAAGAAGTTCTTGAACAAGAAGAAACAATAGAGAGGCAAAGATGCCTCGTTCAAATGATCACATCACGATGGTTATCGTCACAAGAAGGGCTCAAGTAGCCAAGGCAGGTATCACTCTAAACAGAACAAACACATCTATTTTGACATTGTGTGTTATTGTTGCAATAAGCCAAGACACGTCATAGCTTACTGCCCTCACAAGAAGGAGGGTGGAAGAAGAGAGGAAAAGAAAACTTCTTATAATAAGAAGAAGACTGAAAGAAGCCTGGTAGCCAAGAAGGGAAAGACCCTCAGTGATACAGACTTATCTGAGTCTAGTGATGAGGAGGAAGCCTACTTTGGGCTCATGGAACATATAGATGAAGAAGAAGAACCCCAGTTCATTGGGAAGGTAAATTCTCATACCCCTCTTTCTGAATCAGATGCTTCTGACCATGACCATGAGGACTATTCGTCTGATGATGAAACTTAACTCATGAGTCAGTACAAAGATTTGATTAAAGCCTACGACAAATGTCGAAGAGTCGCACGAACTTAAGCTAAGGGGATCAAATCTCTTAAAGCTGAAGAGAGCAGTTTGAGGGAGGAAGTCATGATGATGAAATCACTCAGGAAGGACTTCCATAATGCAATGGAAGAATATAATAAGGCTCTCGAGCACTTAAACCTGAAGGAGGAGATCATCCAAAAGTTGGAAAAACAACTTACGGCTGAAAAGAAACTTGTTGAAAGTTTCTCCAAGCCCAAGACAATCCTTCCACTAGTGGCTGAATTCTCTGCTCAGAGTAAAGGTGCTAGCTTAGGCCATGTGGCTGCTTCTAGTAAATCTTCTAGGAGAAATAAAGCCCAGAGAATAAATAAGGCTGCCAAGAAGGCTCTAGCTAAGGAGAAGGGGAAAGCTCCTCAAGAACAAACTCCTTTCAAAAAGGTTATCCTTCCAACGAACGAGTTTGATTTTGACTCATCCTATAGTCACTTTGCTAGGCCTACTCATGTAAAGCCCAAGTCTCGGTACCAAGGATGGACTCATCTCCGGGACTTTGGCGAGAGTGTCTTCAAGGCACCTTATGAGGAGATCACTCTTCAGATCTACGACCCTTATAATCATGGTCATAACATCATGAAAGCTCCAAAAGCTAAATCTGTTGTGGAAAGCCTACTAAGGAGAAGAAATTATGTGAGTGCCATCAGCACGAAGCTTCTGCCTCTAAATCTACTGTCCCTGCTAGACCACAATCTCAAAAGGTCAGGCAAGAGAACTTTAGGCAAAGATACAATAGATTTGACTGTTGGTGTTGTGGCAAGGTTGATCACTTTGTCATAGATTGATGGTTTAATCCCAGATATTATGAAACTCCTCAAGTTAATAATGTGAGAAAGACCACTCACAATGTTAACATATATTGGGAGAGTATGCTAACTAGAGACCAAGGACCCAAAAAAGCTTGGGTTCCTAAGGCAACTTGATTCTACTTTTGCAAGAATGTGCAAAGGCCACCAAAAATCCCATCTGGTATTTGGACAGTGGATGCTCTCGGCATATGACCGGGACTAGAAGCCTAGTCCAAAATTATTCTCCAGTCATGAACGGGCCAAAGGTCATCTTTGGAGGTTCTAACAGAGGAATTATAAAAGGCTACAGTATGATCACTAATGGCAGTGTTTCCTTTTCCGAGGTGGCTTATATTGAAGGATTGGGACACAATCTTATAAGCATAAGCCGGCTCTGTGATAAAGGATACATCATAGAATTTCATGCAGATAAGTGTTTGATAAAATCAGTTGATATTTTAGAAACAATTTTATGAGGCACTCGTAGTAGGAATATATTTTGCTTTAATTTTATTTGCATATACTCTTCTATGCCAGTGTGTATTTTGGCAAAAAATAGTGCGTCTCTTGGTGACCAATGGCACAAGAGATTAGCACATATAAATTTCAAAATTATTAATAAATTATTTTCTCTTAATTTAGTACGTGATGCCCTAAATATCAAGTGATTTAAAGATAGACCTTGTCACACATGTGTAAAAGGCAAGCAAACGAGGGCTACCTTTAAAAGAATTATTTGCAAAGGCTCTAATAGGTGTTTACACCTACTTCATATGGACTTGTTCAATCCACTGCGAATTAGAAGTTTGGGAGCTAATGATTATACATTGGTTATTGTTGATGATTAATCTCTCTTTGTGTGGGTGTTCTTTCTAAAACACAAGTCAGATACTTTTGATATCTTTATTAATCTTATTAGGCAGATCCAGAATGAATACAACTGTTCAGTAGTCAAAATCAGAAGTGACAATGGAACAGAGTTCAAGTCTGGGGCCATGACAGAATTCTGTGAAAGCCTAGGTATCTTTCATGAGTTTTCCTCTCCTTGTACTCCTCAATAGAACAGAGTAGCTGAGAGAAGGAACAAAACACTCATAGAGGCCTGTAGAACCATGTTGAGTTATGCCTTACTATTGGAATATTTCTGGGCTGAAGCCATCAACACTACATGCCACGTGCAAAATCGAGCACTCATAAACAAGAACCATAATAAGACACCTTACGAATTACTAAAGGGCAGGAAACAAACTATTTCATATTTTAAAATTTTTGGTAGTAAATGCTTCGTACTTAATAATGGTAAGTATCACACCACTAATTTTAGTGAAAAGAGCTTTGAAGGCATTTTCATAGGTTATAGTAGTCATAGTAAGGCATATAGGATTTTTAATAAGAAAACCCTGGTGGTAGAAGAATCTATCAATGTTGTATTTGATGAGATGAGCTTGCTGCAAGGCAGTTCTTCTAGTGTGTCTATTGAAGATGCAGGTTCAAGAATAATTGAATTAAACTTGGTTGAGCTGACTGAAGAAATGATCAAAAGTTCATCAAGATCACCACTCCAACCCCAATTGGAGAGGTTGATGACCATGATGAATATACCATTCAAGTTGATGAATTCACTCTAGTGATAGAGGAAGCTCCAGATGCAAGAACCCTAGAGCTCAGATACCTGAAGGATCACCCAATTGATCAAATCATCGGAGATTCCCGGGATGGTGTCATAACTCGTAGAGGTACAACTAATGAAAATTTATATTTAAGTTTCCTCTCGCAGGTTGAACTAAAGAAGTTTGAGGAAGCAAACTCAGATGCATCTTGGATAATGGCAATGGAAGAAGAATTGAATCAATTCAAGCATTGCCAGGTCTGGAAGCTTGTTCCAAGACCTAGATGTAAGAACGTTATCAGAACCAAGTGGGTCTACAGGAACAAGATGGACGAAGATGGACGAAGATGGAATAATCATAAAGAACAAGGCCAGACTCATCGCTAAGGGATACCGACAAGAAGAAGTAGCCGACTTTGATCAGACATATGATCCAGTGGCAGGGCTGGAAGCAATCTAGTTGTTCCTAGATTATGCTTCACTTAAGGGCTTCACTATCTATCATACGGACGTGAAGTCAGCCTTCCATAATGGTGACATAAATGAAGAAGTGTATGTGGAACAACCTCCAGGTTTCGTTGATTCTAACCATCCTGATCATGTTTACCTTTTATTTAAAGCTTTGTATCGTTTAAAACAAGCTCCTCGAGCTTGGTATGAGACATTGTCTAGATTTCTTCTTGAGAACAAGTTCACAAGAGGAAAGATAGATAAGACATTATTTCTTAGGGAAATAAAAGGAAAGATTTTGCTAGTGCAAATCTATATCGATGACATCATATTTGGCTCTACTGATGACAACCTTTGCAAAAAGTTTTCCAAACTTATGCAAGGGAAGTTTGAAATGAGCAGTATGGGAGAGCTGAAGTATTTCTTAGGACTTCAGGTGAAACAATCTGAAGATGGAATTTTCATCTCCCAGACAAAATTCACTAAGGAGTTAATTAAGAAATTCAGAATGGGGAACGCAACCTCTATAAGGACTCTAATGGGTTCAGCTATGTCTCTAGACAAGGATGAGAAAGGGAAATTTTTTGATGAAACCAAGTATAGAATCATAATTGGATCCTTGCTCTATCTTATTACTAGTAGACCAGACATAATGTTTTCAACATATGTATGTGCTAGATTTCAAGTGAACTCTAAGGAATCTCACTACGCTGCTGCAAAGAGGATTTTGAGATACCTTAAAGGTACACCAAATCTTGGCTTATGGTACCCAAAAAGTAATGATGGAGAAATAATTGATTTTTCAGATGCAGATTTTGTAGGTAATAAAGATGACAGGAATAGCACTTCAGGGACTTATCAATTCCTAGGAAGAAGACTCAACTCCTGGAGCAGCAAAAAGCAGAATTGTGTCGCAATTTCAATAGCTGAGTTAGAGTATATCTCTACAGGCAGTTATTGTGCACAACTGCTATGGATAAAGAACCAGTTTGATGACTAAAACATGAAGTTCAATAACATTCCATTATTTTGTGAATCCTCCAATTCAATTGCAATCGCCAACAACCCAGTCTCTCATAGCAGGATAAAGTACATAGAGCTGAGGTGTCACTTTATCAGGGAGCATGTCGAGCATGGAGACATCAACCTCTTGTTTGTTCCAACTGACATGCAGGTTGCAGACATTTTCACGAAGCCGCTGGATGAGGCCAAGTTCTCGTTCTTTAATATAGAACTTGGCATGCTCAACAAAGAAGAATGAAGGAGGAGGTCTCACAATAAAGTTCAAGGATCGAGCTATACTTCAAAAATTTAGAAAACTATAAGTTTGGACTTCATTTCTCGTATACTACTCTCACTACTCGAGTACTGGATAGGACTACTCGAGAAATAAGAATGTCTCCAAAGGAATACTTCTCGAGTTCCAGTATGCCTCTCGAGACAGTACTCTACTACTTGAGAACAACATTATCTTCACTTGAGTAATGCCTATCCACTCGAGAAGTCGGATGCAGATTTTCATCTTGAAGTTAAAATTTCTGTTATTCGCACCTGGACTTTATACCGCCATATTTTAAGGTATGTCACTTTTATTATTTCCTTAATAATAATAAATAAGGACTTATATAAATAGAATAAGTTCGGAAATTCCAAATCACTCGATCTTTAAAATCCTTTCTCGAGAGAAAAGAAGAAAACTCTTTTTCTTCCTGTCACCGTCGCCATCTTGCAGCCACTTCAGCGTTTTCTCTCAATAAGAATATTTCCGTTCATCTCTCGATCAATGGATCCTCCATCCATGATTGGAATCGAGAGTGAACTTGTCTACCGAGATTGCCGATTTGTCAAACGATTTTCACAATATTCTATTGCTCTTAGAAGCCGCCGGGCTCTCATTCATCTTGGAGCACCCGTGTAAGATTTTATTTCCAGAGGTTGAAGAATTTTTCCAGAATGCCAAGTTGAAGAGGAATGGTAAGATTCTTAAGACCAAAGTCCGTGGGATTAAAGTTAAGTTAACCACTCTAGTCGTTTCAAAACTTCTTCGATTACCAGTCATTGATGAAGAAGATGACCTAATAGATGAGGATTATGATAGGGCATGTGGTTTTTGTGGTATTTTTGTTGGTGTGAACACCATTCGATGCCCTGATCTGAATCCAGAAAGCAAGCTGCTAGTGGATATACTTGGAAAAGTCCTTCTATGCAAGACTAGTTCAATCAGCTTCATCACTGCAGATTTCTTTGACATGATGACAAGAGTCATATGCAAGACGAAGTTTCAATTTGGGATGATGATTTTTGAGAAGATCAAGGAAAGCATACAAACACCAAATTATGCCAGGATTATATCTCTTTTACTTCATGAATTTAACACAGAAGTTTTTGATCTCTCCAAAGGTACAACTCTACACCATATGAAGAAAGTTTCCATATCCTCAATTCAAAGATGGGAACTCAAGCTGAAGAACCCTGCTCAAGCTACACAAGCCCATGCTCTCCTTGAGGATGAGGACAGGACCCCATCTTCCCCTCTACATCAAGTAGTTGGAACATCTGGTGCTGTTGCTGAGGGGGAGCCTGCTTCTTCAATCCCAGAGGCAAGCTATTCTACAACTCTTCCAGATGTTACTCCACCTACTACTCCTGCTGAAGATCTGCTCACAGATGCTCAAGTCCAAAAACAAATCATATCTACAGAGGAAGATATCAGTAGAATGATAATGGAACTCTCTTCCAAAGAGCCTCCTTTCCCTATCTATTCAGAGAAATCTCCTCCTCAAGAACCATCTCCATCTGACCACCATTCTGAACAAGAATCCCCTTATCATTAGTCTCCTGCTGTAGATATGCAAGAAGAAGAAACAGTGTTGATTTCTGATGAAAGAGAGGGAACCCCTTAACCAGCTGAGGCTCCTCTCAAGATCATGGACTTCTCCCTTCCTACCATTCTTGGTGAGGAAGGAGATATTTTGATTCATACCACTAGAGCCCAGACCTCAGTTCTCATTAAAGAAATACCTCCTTGGTCAGCTCCTATAGTAACTCCTCCTCCTCCATCTTCTCAAGCTGAAACACATGCTGATGATACCATTCTTGGTAAGATAGAGCTAATGCTAGCACAACAAAGAAGCTGTTTTGTTGAATCTCTCAAAGTTGTAACTGAGAAAGTAACTGCTCTAGAGAAAGAGATGGGTAGAGGATTTGCAGAGATACAACACTATACTGATGAGCTTATACACCTCTTCCAAATAGTTGGGAAAGCTCTAGATCACACAATCACCAACATTGGTCATGTGATGGATTAATCAGTAACCCTAGCAAATAATCAAATCTAACTGAAAAAGAAAACTCAAGAACATAATTTTAAGACTTGTGAAGAAGTAGGAAAATTCAAAGGGGATGCAATAGACACCCTATCCATAGAAGTCAGAAAGGGGGAGAGCTTAGCAAAAGAATACTTAGCAAAATTAGATAACAACATGAAAACTCTTTTGAAAGAAAAGTTGAATGAAATTCTTGCTGATGTTCGGAACCAGATAGATGGTGTCAAATTCCATACATATGATACAGATGTTTGGATCTATAATCAGATCTTCCTTGATTTCCAAGTTGATTCTAATGTTATTCCCGATCATCTGAATCCAACTGCTCAACATCCTCCAGCCCAACGACCAACTCTCTCTCCAAGACCCGAATGCTCAAATGCACCACCTCTAGATACTTATGCTCAAGTTTGGGAATCTGAACAGACAGATGTGCCTCATCAAGCACCTCCTGAAAAAGATATTCTTAAGAAAAGAAAATATGGTGATGGAGCCTCTGTCAGCAGGTCCATTCCTAATCCAGAAGCAAAAAAGTGAAGACCCAAGAATTTGCTAAAATATGGAGCCCAACTTCCAAATCCCTAATTCTTGATACTCTCAAACTTGTTGTAAACTTCAATGAAAGAAGAAGTGATCATTATAACTCCTCTGAATGGGAATTTTATGAGAAATCTTTAACCAAGAGAAGAATATATGACAGAGAGTATGGAAAGAACAATCCCAAGGCTCCTCCTAAACCTCCCAAATAATATCCTAAACCTTTCAACAATCAGAAGAGACGACAAGAAAAGAAGGAGAAGCAGGAACAACATCAAAGCTTGTAGAAATTGAAGATTATCAATAGATTGCTTTCTGAGATTTTGTTGAATTAGATTTCTTGGACAAATCAATAAAATAAATCTTTAATTTTGATGATCTAATTTTCTCCTTAGCATAGCTTTTATCATTATTATCACAGTGTTTACTAGTTACTATATTTGTTTATCTTGATATAATTCACCTTAGTAATAGAAGTAGTTCTCGAGAAAGCTTAATTTAGTTCTCGAGAAGCTATGCAGTACTCCAGTAAGACTTGCTTTATTCTCGAGTCAATTGAAAAATCTAGCTCAGAATTTTTCTAAGTCTAGTAATCGAGAAGTTAAGGCCATTACTCGAGAAGGCCAAGACTTTGTCTCGAGAAACAAAAGTCTAGTTCTCGAGAAGTATAACTTATTCTCGAGAAGTCCAGTTAGTTCTCTAGAAGTCAGTTTCTATTTCTCGAGTAATAGAAGTTACTTCTCGAGAAGCCATAAATTATTTCCAATGTTTTCTCCAAGTCTTGTTCTCTAGAACCTTATACTCTTTTCTCGAGAAACAAAAGTTATTACTCAAGTAGTCTATAATCCACTCGAGAAATGAAGATCATTTTCCGAAAATTTCTCTAAGTTCCGACAGAAGTAATTTCAAATATGATAAGCACTTTATTGGTCCACGTGGCATGCATTTAATGTGATTATGACCGTTAGGCATGCCCTATAAAAGGTCTTATCAAAATCGATTAACCCTAATAAGAAGAATAGAAATTTCTGAATCATTCTTATATTTGCAAATCGAGAAGCGCTGCTGCCACTGCTTTGTCTTCTTCGTCAATCTTCTCTCTCGATCCAGAGATTCATAACAAGAAGTTTCAGTAGATCAAGATTTTCGACATCTCCAGATCTATTCCTTGATCGTACTGATTCTAAAGTTCTCAGATCAAAGGTTTCTCATATTTCTTCCTCAACTTTTCTGATAAGGGTTGTTCAATTTTCAATAAGGAAGAAGCCGAGTTCAACCAGATCTGTGAAGATAAGATGTTTTTCTGATTGTTAATTCATTATATTTTTGTAAGTGCTATTCTCTGAGTTTTGTAGGAGTTTTACTCCGAGTTGTAGGAGATATTCTCCGAGTTGGTGTAGGAGTGTTTTTTGCTACGAGTTGTTAGAACTTTGTCCCGAGTTGTAGGATTAGTTTTAAATCCGAGGTAATAGTTAAGTAGCTGAGACTAGCGTATTACTAGATCGGTGAGGTTGAGAGTGGACGTACCCAATATTGGGGAACCACTATAGATCTGGTGTTCTCTGTGATTTGTTTATTTATTTTCTGCGCTTCGTTCGTTCAATTTTTATTCCTCAAAAAGACACAGACCTCACATATTCACCCCCTCTAGGTGATTTAGGTAGACAACTAAAAACATCAATCGCGTATACATGCTGTCTACTTCCTCGTCGATCTCCATCTAGAACTATTCATATTCAGACTCGAGTCGGAATAGTTCGACTCTTTCACTTGCAAAGTACCTTCGTGAGTAAGTTCAAGTAAGCGCCAAATATCATAAGAAGTTTCACAGTTGTAGATTCTTTTGAATTGATTTTTATCTAATGCACAAAATAGAGAGTTCATAGCCTTAGCATTATTCGTACATCTAAGCTTATTTGCATCATCCCATTTATCATTTGGTTTGATTACAATGTTATCGCCTATAATGACCATGGGTGCAGTATAGTTCGTCTCTACTATGGCCCATATGTCCATGATTTGAGTCATCAGAAAGATTTTCATTCGAGTTCTCCAGTGACTATAGTCACTCCGCATAAATATTTGAGGTCTACTCACACCTTGCCCCTCAGAGAATGCATGAAAAGGGTTGGCCATCTTACTTAAGGATTTTAAGACTTTTGAAGTAACCTCCAGCTGATACCACTTGTTGGATCTAGTGGCCAACCTTAGAGGGGGGGGGGTGAATAAGGTTTTGAGCGTTATTTTAAAATTCAACTAATTTCGGTCCAGGTAAACTAGTTCAGGAAGCTACCGCGAGGCTTTAGGTTGCTAACACGTGACGGTAAGTAACGTAACTCGTTTTCCTGGGAAATTCACCCTTTATAGAACTACGCACACTAGTGAGAATTTGATCGTAACACACAGAAGAATAAAACACATAGAAACTAACTTTATTAAAATTCAAAATAATAAGAAGTTCTTAACGATTACAAAATCGTGATCCCTGTGATGTTAAAGATCGAAGGTGGTGAGAAAGAAAAACCTTTTTGTTTTCTATATCGACCCGCTCCACAGACTGGTTGGCTCTCTCCCTTTCCCTCCAAGAAGGGTCTTCGAGCCGGCTCTTCACCTCCACACAAGGAAGTGTCTTAGAGTCCTGCTAGATCCTCCGATCTAGACGTCCCTACCCCGGGATGATTTTCCAAGGAATCCTACCTAGATTCTGACGACCCTCACCGGTCGATTTTCCTCACCACAAGATTAAGAAAAAGAGAAGATTACAAAAATAAAGATGTAAAGAATCTAAAGGATTAATTTCTCCCTCTAGATGATTTCTCTATCGAGCGATCTGCAGTTGGTGATTGAGATCTTCGTATGGTAGCAACCAGTCGGCTCTTCGAAATCGATGTAGATCTTGGATCGCCGGAGTTTTTTGTGCGCAAACGGGAGGGAGACGGCTTTCTTCTTCTTCGACGAAGACAATTGGAATGGAACGCAAAGAGGCGGCCGAACCCTGGAATGCATGAACTTGTCCTTTTTCATCTTAGATACCAAGCACAGAAACCGAGGCGGCCTTATATATGTCTTTGTGAAAATATGCTATCGCTTGCAGTAAGAATGATGCTCGGGGGTAGGTTAGCGTGCTTGTTGTGGCAGCTATCGTCCAAATTTTGATTTTTTTTTTCAAAACGAATATTTTTCTTTTTCTAATGCTAGCGCGGTGCGATAGATAGATAGTGCCCGATTGTAGTCCTGTCTCAACGATCTCACCTCCTCAGAGCATTGAGTGGGTTACCACGGCATGATACTAAGTTAGTTCCCAACGGTAGTACTGTATCAATGCACTCGATGCCTGGGAGCATTGAGTGGGTTACCGCGACGCGTAATCAAAGCTATCGCCCGACGATAGTGTTGTCTCAACGCACTCAATGCCTTGGAGCATAGAGTGGGCTAGCGTGGGCTGTAGGACTAGCGCCTAGCGGTAGCTTCTCGAGAACTCTATCCAATTAATTTCTCCAGCCATCGCCTCCGATATTGCCTGGGGTTACTATCAGCATTATTAATCCTAGCACGGCAAAGTAGGTTCCCGAGCGCTACTTCGAATTAATTCATTGCTACCGCAATGACGTTAACTTTTATCCCTCGGCATTAGTATCTGTAGGAGACTTCTTTTTCTTTGCATGAACCTGTCAACCTGCACACTCTATCAACACATAATGTGATCTAATACAACCTGGGATTTGATATTCTCAAACACAAGGAATATGAAACAACGGTTCCAATAATATTGATATTACCTTTTTGATTAATGTTAATGACATCATTAGTTCTTAATGCCCAAAATTAGTCGAAACATTTCCAGATTATAGACGATGTTATTCTATTTTCGAAATAGGGTGGCATGTTCTGTAACTCTTCTTAGATTGAAAGTTTTTGTTGCTAGAAATTTAGCAATCAACACTCATCTTTTTGTTGTTTCTAAATTATAAAATACATTGGGTCACACCCATTAATGAAGGATTGTATCCTCATTCAATCTATATTTATACCTACACGACCCGCACACTATAAAGATACAAAAGACTAGATCAAATACATCACGATATTTATTATTCTCAATCCAAGAGATGTGGAAAGCATGCTCCACCAATCTCCCCCTTTTGATAATAACAAATACATGTATAAGAAATTAATGAATGGAAGCATATTTGTGTTTATACATAAGTGCGGTAAAATATATGCATGAATAACAGGTTTATTGAGTGATAGATTTAAGTAATGCATATAATATGAATGTTCCCCCTACGTAAATGTTTCCTATATATTTTACTCCCACTAAATAAAATATCTAGTTCACTAAATTTATCAATTTATATCTCCCCCTTCTGCTATTAGCAAAAGTGGGTTGGGATGAGTGTATAAGTGTGAGATTTACTTTGGTGAACATAGTGAAGGATTTTCATAATCGAGCAAAAAGTAAATATTCACTTCCTATGAATGCTTCTGATGAATAATTTTTAACGCACTCACCTTAATTATGAAATTTATGGAAGATGATCTCCTCTTTTCTGGTAGTATTAAAAGAGGGTAGATGAGATTGTATGTAATAAAATTAAAGAGATCTCTATAGGATGTAATGAAAAAGTATATAGGAACCACTCTACCATTTATTAAAAATTATATGCATGATTGTATAAAGTATTATAGTGATAAAAATAAAAGATGCAATTAAAATAAAAACTACGTATTAAATATATTTTATCACATATTGAGAAAATAAATAATCATAATTAAGTACAAGTAGTAGGCATAAAAACATAGGATAAGCACTCTTAAAAATAAACATTTTGGTGGAAATAAGATCGTATATAGGATAAAGAGTATATGCCTAATAAGAAGATGTTTTCAATTAAAATCCAATAGATGCTATTTCACTAAAGTTTGCAAGCATGATTTCAAAATATCAAAAAGAGATATGAACTATAATATAAACTAGTAAAATAAACATTGTAGCGACCATGCTTTATCATCTATTGCATGTACATAAGTTTGTAGAGAATATTATAGATTTTCATTTGGATCCAATTCTCATGAGTAGAAGTTTTATAAAAGATAATGATGTGTATAAATAGTGTTTCAATAAATTATACAGCTGAATTAATTAAAATACCTGATATATATAATGAATAATACAACATTAAAATACTTAAATAATTTTACTTCTACAATTATTTTAATATACAGTATAATTACCAAGGTGTTTGCATATATAATGCTTTTTAAGACTTATTGAGGTGCAAAATAGTACTTGGGGATCACATTTATTCTTTTAACTTTTAAATTTAATTTTTGTGATTTAATGTACTAAGAGAAGTGGTGTATAATTTACTTGCACAAGATACTTTACAATCCTTCACCAAGATGCTCGATCTCACAATACTCATTAAAACTTATCAGGAGGATGAGTGGTATTTTGTGGAGTTTTCCTTGTTGTTTTTTATTTAATTTTTATTTTAGTAACTAAGGACTTTGAATTATCTTGTTTTGCAAACAATATCATTTTACTTTTTAAATCACATTTCTCTAATGAATAAGTGCATGAAGGACAATGAATTATAATAAATAATTCAATATTGTGTGGGTATTCTATTTATGTATTTAATTTATTATTTTATTACACTACACAATCATGAAAGTATAAGATTAAACACACATGAAGGTTATCAAAATAAGTGAGTGAATGAATCATTATCAAACATAAAATATTACTCATACTTAGAGACATGCTAAGCATTCCTATACATATTTTCTACGTTCAATTTCATTGCACACAATAAGATATATAGTTCAAAGGATGACAAAATAAAAAAAAATTTAAAAAAACTTGAAAAATAAATTAAACATTATAATTAATCTTTAATTGATATAATTAGTCATCTTTAACAATGACAAAGAATAACGAGCAGTTTTTATTTTTATAAAAATGCAAAATAATAAACACACATAAAGAACCATGAGAGAAAAACATATTTTTGTTCTTTTTAAAAATGTTTTCTAATTTTGTATATATATATTTAAATATTTTAAAATTAAATGTTTTTTTGGAAAATATAAAAGTATATTAAGATCACATTAGTATAATGATCTTTTATGGCAGATAAAATTACAAAAAGATAGGAAAAATAATAATTTTATGCTACCACCGGCATTAGTACTAATGCGTGGTGCTAGTAATAGAGATTTCATATTTTGCTTAAAAATATGGGTTTTGAAAATTTTTCGTCCTGATTTTTCTTAATTCATATTTTCTAAGATAGATGACACTAATTACCGCAAGGAGTTTTGAATAATAATAAAGAAAGTTTTGGATTTTAGATTTTTGGCCTAAGGTGTCAAGAATATGTGTTTTTTTAAGAAAATACTTGTGTTTTTCAAAAACATCAAAGCTCAATAATGAAAATATTAGTATGAAAAAACATAAGATAACAATTCCCTAGCTATACATCTACACCCTAGCCCCGTACTAAGTGATGGATGGGCATAAGGAGTTGCACATATGTTGTAGGTTGGGATGTTAATCTCATATCCATACAAAAGATGACTCTCAACCTAGCACTCTTTCCCCCCAGTGCCTTCCAAGGCCCTACTGGAACCCTCCCTAGTTTAGGATAAGACATGGCTTAGTGGTTATGGCTCTATTGTACAAAATCATATTCCCCCGCTATGGTGAGACACACGACATGGTAAAATTATCATGGGCATACTAAGCATTTTACATCTAAGGATTGTTTAATAAACTATGGCTATATTAGTTACAATTATAATAAATTTCAAATTCACGTAGTTATTATGAATTTTAACTTTCAATTTTTCTACTTTTAATTTCACAAGATCTTACAATATATTTTTTAATAAAATAACAAAAATATATATATTAAATTTTTCTAAAAGCAGAGAAAAATAATGATACATAATGCAAAAATAAATATTTCAGAAATTAATATATAATGAAAATTAGAATTTTTAAGAAAATAGTGATAATGCTAGCGTTAGACCTAGCGCAGTGCACTAGCAACTGAGATTGGAATTTTTCATTTTAAAAGCATATTTTTTTTATTCTGATTTTTCTTAATCATGACTTTTAATTATATGAGATATCTAATACAACAAAGAATTTTGGAAAATAGCCAAAAAGTTGCACATAAAATATTTTAGCCTAAACCCCCTTATAACATATCCATTTTTTAAAATGATTTCATTAATCTAGATATTATCATTTATCAAATTCCATATTCAATTTATAATTATAATATAAGACGCTTGTAGACAAAGGATTTCAAGGATGAAATAGAAAATAACTTAATTTTGATCACTTGCAAGCATATGGCCGTTTATTCAAATTCTTCCAATTTATTTTATTAATCATTAAGCATATCATGAAGTATAATTTATAGAAATTGACCAATATATATATAAATTGACCATAATACATGTCGGCTCAAGAAAACAATAAAAAAATAAATTTAAAAGAAATTAAGCATATCATGAAGTATAATATATGTATTTCATTCTGATTTATTTCTACTTCGGTTAATTTATAGAAATTAGTGAATGAGAGATTTATGTGTCCAAAGATGACCAAATATGAAGGGTCCTTTAAATACCAAAATATAACATGATGCCCTTTAGAGATATAGTGATGAACGGACCCATAGTGGAGTTAGTGCTTCATTTTTTAATTTTGGGCCTCCATTCATACTTTTATTTAATATTCTTATATTTCAAATTTCCATAATGATTTTCAAAAGTATTACTCATAAGAACTTTGTGAACATTCAAATTTATGTTGGGAGACATAGAATTCAACATGCTTTTATGATTAAGAATTCTACAAGGTGTATATTTTATGAAGTTTGTAACACAACTAGATATCTTATACAATTTTGAAGATAAACTAGAAATAAAAGATTTTTTATTATTTGAAATTTTTTGCACATGTGATTTGAGATATTATAGTCTATTCATTAGAGCATTATTTTCATTTATCAATTTTTCATTATGATCTTTTGAAATTAAAAGCCATTTTTCAAAAAACATGAATTATTCTTTTAATTCTTTAAAATCAATACAAGGTGTAATATTTTCAACTTGAGATCATGACGGAGAAATATTAAATATTATTGATGTTTCTACAATAATTTTTTTTAAACTAATATTTTCTAAATGTAATTTCGAATTAGTAATTTTCAATTTCTTAATTTTACGATTAATAATTTGTGGCATGTAACATAGAAATAGAATTACAAATAAGAAAAGAGTTTGATTTTCTTACAACACTCTTATATGAGGCAAGATAGAGTTCATTTATCATCATCTTCCATTAACGTGTTTCTATCTTCCCTTTCACTTGATGTGCACTCAATGGATTCATCTAGTGAGGACCGTTCTTGAATACATATGTCGGCTTGCATATTCTCAAATTTTTGCACTTGTTCTATACTTGTAGATGAAGAATCGTAAGTTTCTTCAAGAAATCTCCAAATTTTACAAGCAGTAGAAAACATATAAATAAGTTTAAAAATATTTTGATATAGTGCACAAAATAAACTATTTATTTATTTAGCATTTAAAACCACTTCATTTCTATTTAGTATACTTAGGGGTCTTTTAATAGTAATATTTCAAAGTTCAATATCTAAGTATTGAAGAAATTTTTCCATTATAATTTTTCACCTTTTATAATTTTCACCAATAAATAAAGGTGGTGCTAGAGATTTTTGATTAACTCAAAATTCATGCCCTCTAGTGGAAGCGAGATCATGAAGCACCATTATTCTTGGTTATCAAGCCATTTTGGATTAACCTGGCTCTAATACCACTTGTTGGATCTTTATGCGCCCTTAGAGAGGGGGGGGGGTGAATAAAGATATTTGGGAATATGAATCTTGGAGAAAAATATCTGAGTTTATTAATGAAGTTTCAGATAATTTTCTAGGAAAATATATTTTAATATTTCATAAAAGATTATATTGAAGATTACTTTTAAAGTAGTACGGATTTCAATATTCCTTTACTATTGTCAGCAGTAAGTATTACCGTCTTATGCTAGTCAAAGAAAGTGAAATCAACGCAGGTATTTTAAAAGGTAATTTGAAATAAGTTTTTTTTAATACTTTGAGGGAGAAATATTATTTAAAACATTTTAGAGCATGAAATAAAATCAATTTAATATAACAATAAAATACTAGATTTTATTTCATATGAAATTGATTATAAAATGTTTGATTTCTTTGATGCTTTAAAAATCCCTTTTTCATTTTTTATATTGACTCTTCTTCTAAAGATTGGTTGGTTCTAGCCTATCTCTCCCATATAATGCCTTAAATACCCTAGATATAGTCCCCACAACACGCGGTGAAATGTAGAGTCCTCCCCAAAGTATGGCGTCCACTTCGGACAATTTTCCCTTAAGTCTTGCAATACTTGGTCACCAATAACCCTGGCTAATTTCCCATAAAATATTTCCTAAAATTCGATATGCTCCCAAACAATTACAAGATAAGTAAAAAAGTAAGAGAAACTCACCAAGGATTTCTGATGGTGAAGATGATGGTGATGTAGTTGTCAGCATTCGTGATGTATTCACCTTTCGTGTTGAATATATGGTGTAGCCATTCTCGTTCAAATTCTCCTTTAGATCTTAATGTTCACCCAAAGGAGTTCTCTCTATCTCTGGAGGCGAGCCTCTCTCAACTAATTCAGAGTTGTGGATTTGGAGACAAATGAATTGATTTCATAGAAGGAGAGGAGTCCTCTTCAAATAGATCTCGAGAGCTAGCGTTGGTGTTAGTGTTAAAATCGGGCAATAACTATATTTAGTAAGCGGTGCATAGATCGTGGTAGATATGGAAGTCATACTTTTGCCAATTTTGGCCTTTCCAAAAACTATCGTCATGTGGTAGTGTTAATGTCCCAATTTTCTTATCATGTTAATATTGCCTTTTTGATTGATGCTAATGCCAGTATTAGTTCTTAACACCGAGCATTAGTTCTTAACTCTCCAACAATCTCCCCCTTTTGATAATAACAAATAACTGTATGAGAAATTAATGAATTTAAGTATATTTGTGTTTATACATAAGTATGGTAAAAGATATGCATGAATAACAGGTTTTTAACTTGATAGATTTAAATAATGCAAACAATATGAATGCTCCACTTATATAAGTATTCCCTATATATTTTTATCCCTCTAAATATAATATCGAGTTCACTAGATTTTTCAATTTATTTCTCCCCCTTTTGTTATTAGCAAAAGTGGGTAGGGATGAGTGTATAGGTGTGAGGTTTACTTAGGTCCACTTAGTGAAGGATTTTCATGATTGAGCAAAAAGTTAAGTATGATCTCCTATTAATAGATTCTTCCTATAAAAAAATTTAATGTACCCCCCTAAATTATAAAATCTATGTAAGATGATATCTTTCTTTTTGGTAGTACCAAATGAGGATAGTGGAGAGTATATGCAACCAAATTAATTAGATTGTGTAGGAGTTGGAAACATCTCTCTAGGTCCTCCAAGTGACTATGTTGGCAAATGCTCTTTGCCAACATATCATCGACATGAAACTCCATCGACTTCCCAGAGAGATCTTCGAACACCTTATTCATGAACCTTTGATAGGTTGCTCTGGCATTCTTGAGGCCGAAGGGTATCACCTTTGAAAGTCAACTTAGGCAATTGATAATCCTCTGATACCAATTGAAAGTTAGGGGATAGATTTGATTTACTCAAGAGGGGGGGGGGGGGGGGTGAATAGAGTCATTTAAAACTTTTTTTTCTGTTTTTTAAATCTATCTGTAAAATTAGTGGTAGTAGTAGTTATATAAAATGAAAGAGGAACTAAGCTAAACTATACAACCACAACACAACAGAGTAAGGAAAAATGAACTCATAGACAACACAAGAATTTATAGTGGTTCCCCAAATCTGGGTACATCCACTCTTCTACCACCCTAGTAGGAATCCACTAATAGTTTTTTGAACAGGTGACTGCCACCACAAGTTTTTGCTCAGTTGACCTATCACCACAAGATCTATTTGTAGACTTAGTCGATTGCTGGTGTCAAAGCTCCCCCTGAGATGTTGAAATATTCAGAAAGACTGGAGCTTTGCACAGGGTGTAGGCCTTGATGAAGGTCTTCAGAAAATTCTTGGACTGGAGTTGATTAGTTGTCCCTTTGAAGCCTAAAGCAGAAACTGAAGAAAAATTGAAGATCTGTATATGATGTCCTTCTTCAATTTCCTATGAGAATGATAGACGTGCTTCTCTTTGTATCAGTTATTGTATGTCTGTGTAAACTTTTTGTCTTCTTCAAAAAAATCTATATATATTCTGAGAGAATTTCATCCTTTGAATTTGAAAATAATATCCTTGATTGCTGCTGAGATTCTGGGAATTGAAATGGCTGGAATAGTCTTTAATGAGTTTCCCCAACTATCCTAATGAAATGAGCAAGTAATTAACTCTGATGAAATTCATAATTAATGCTACCATGAACGGCTATATTCTTGAGAATATAAGCATTAATTATTCAGAGAATTACTGCCAAAGAATAGAATGAATTAGGGACATAGATATGGAAAAATTATCATTCTGACGCTGAATAGAGTTCGTCAACCTCTATGCAGATTTCGTCGACCTAAGCTCTAAGTTCATTGAGCTGAGAAATCTTATTCGTCGTCTTGAGCTCAGCAAACATCAATATGGAAATATCTTGTTAACTCTGCACTCCAAGTTCGTCGATCAGAGAATCTGTCTTGAGGGAAGAAATTGTCGACTTGAGCTCGAATATCATCGAGCTCAACTCAGAGAAAGAACTCTGAGTTCGTCGATCTGAGACCGACGATCGTCGAGCTGAGTTCGAAGAACTTTGAACTAATAATCTGAACTCTAAATTCTTCTAAGTCTTGAATCTCCTGAAGTCCACTACAGGCTGGTCCATGAAGTTTGATTCTAAAGACTAGCCTAAACTCTAGGACTAACAAACTTGAACCTGGCCATACAAGGTGGGTCAAACATCCTAATAGTGAACCTTAGCCCAAATCCAAACTAGGGATACAACAAGTGCTTTATGACAAATTAATATAAATAGATCAGAAAATAAACTAATCAAAAAGTTATTTAGGTTTCTTGGAATTGTCTTTGTTAGAAGGTTGTCTGAATATGATTTCCTTGTTAGGATTGGCAGCTTCTCTCTTAGATATTGTCATATCAGCTGCTCCAATGATGTTGTAATAAGTTGCTCTTGGAACAACTGCTTCTGGGTAAAGACTCATATAGGAATCAACATTGCAGAACTAATTAGCTTTATCATACCTTTTTAATTCTTCTTTTCTATAGGAAGACATGGTAGAATATTGAAAGGGATCTTTGCCTTCTGCTTTAGCTTTGTTTATCAGAGAGAGTCCAACCAGTTCTTTAAATCTAGCCATCTTTGAAGTATTTTCTTGTTCAGGATCAACAAAAAAAGCTGGTGGAGATTCAGGTCTTCCAGGACTACTGTCCTTCTTTAGTTCACCATGAGAATTTGGAGGACTCTTTTGCTCTATAGTTGAAGGTGGATTGCCTCTTGTAAAGTGCTGTAGGTGTTGATGCCTGCTACTCTGAGAATTTGTCTTGGAAGATCTGTCTTATCTTTGATATGTTTTAGTTATTGGAGTTAATCTATGAAAGACACTTCTAGAGGCCCCTATAGAAGGAGGAGGAGGATCCTTTCTGAATTGCTTAGGTGGGGACCTGTATCTTCTCCTCTTCTTCCTTTCCTTTTGTTCATTCTTAGATAGCTACATCCACTGAGGCATACCAGGATAAGGAGTAATTTTATTAAATTTGTAATATTGTGTGTCTGTAGTTGGGTTAGGCATAGGAACAGTCTTAGGAATAGCTTTTCTCTTCTTAGGTATCCTTTTCTTAGATTTTGGTTGATCAGAGTCATCATCATCATTATCATTATTATCATCAGAAGAACCAGGAGGATTATCATATAAGTCATCAATCTCTTTCAATGCTTCCTTAGAGATTTTCAGCAAGGGCTTCAGCCCGCTATTTCCAGCTCGAATCTCCAACACCTACACAGAGACAATCCACTACGAAGGTGGCAAACAAGGCAATGGTCAGCATTCAGCTGACCAATTTATAACAAACCTACCCCTTTCTCGGGGTAGTGGTATTCCTTCCCTACAGAAATAGTATTTTCACAAGCAGATATATCACAAAGATGTGCACTCATGCATAGTTCATTATATCACAAACGTTAGCTGCACGACCCGACGCTCCGTGCACTCAGGGCACATTCTTGGTGTACCAGAAAACTGGGGTCCCACCACCGTTTAGAGGTCCCAGTCATAATGATAAGTTTGAGTATTTTAGTCTTAATGGCACACAGGCCTAAGACTCTCATTATGTGCTCCAACAAGACCAATAACTTCGGTCTACCAGTCAGTCAGACAAAACGCAGGTATAGTTAAGCCTTGCCCATTGCTCAAATTATTAATCAATGCAGGTTAACTTTCCCCTTACCCGTTCGACACACTGGCCTTCAAGAGCGCGTAGCTCACACAATAGCCACACTGTCCTCCAAGGACTGGCTTCAAAATAAAAAGGGAGTTAGTGTCAGCATTCCTCACGATCGCTTGGAGGGACAAACAAAAGCTCTCTTTCTGCGCCAAAACTCAACCCAAACCCTGCAGCATCCTGCATTGCTAGAAACACTGTTCTTTCCATAGTATTCAACACAAATAGCTCACAAAGAGTTCATCATTGGCGATACTCACTATCGCTCGGCGGAATCAAACTGGTCTTCAACCGTGGATTTCTAGGGTATTTCCTGGAATGCAACTCCAGTATCCCGTAGATCCCATATATTACTCGTTTATACTCGGAGTCTTCTCCGACACGCAAAATAAACATCACCAATCCAAACCAACCTATCCAAATGGGCTTCATATAGCATGCCTATTCCGTACTATACATTTTCGGATTTATATGCAAGACTCACTGGGTATTTCATGAAATAACCCAAAGGAAATCCCTCAATTCTCAACCTTTTGGTGGGGGATTCTATGTATATGCCAAAAGAAGGACTTCACTTGTCCAAGAAGGAAGATCGTTACCCTTGAAGTTCTCTTCGGAGCCATGACCATGATCTTTGATCCGCATGGAATTGATCGTCACAACTTCCTCTCCGCGGATCTAACGTCGACTCGCGATTGCAATCACAAGCACACCTTGGATCGATCTCCACACGAGCACCTGGACATTCCTCCTCTTCCCTCTCTAGAAGTAAAGCAGAGAAAGTATAAGAGAAGATGAGAATAAATTCTCAAGTCCATCCTTTACACAAAAGGTATCATCGCGAGGTAACTCCTACTGATGCGCGGTAGCACAGGCGGTAACCGCTTTGACCAACCGGTGCCACCATCCAGAGCTATCGCCCTGCGATAACTCTTTAGCGACTAGCGATAGACTTGTTATTCCTTTCGACGTTCGTCGAGTGGCTAGCGCGGCGCGGTAACGCCTATCGCATGGCATTAGCGCTCTCGACGATTCTTCGAAAGCATTGAGTGGTTTCAGAGTCGAAAGTATTGAGTGGTTGGCGCTATCGCGACGCGATAGCTTTCTATCGCCAGATGGTACAAAACCCGAGCACTTGGTCTTTTATTCATTGAACTATCTCCTGTGATAAGACTATCGCCATGCGCTAGCCTCCAATGACCAATCCTCCTTTTAGGGTGTTACACCTTCGCGCTCGGCTAAGGCCTTTATGGGCACGAGGATGCTAAGGCCTATCATGGCAAGTCCCTCCGGGAACTCGGCCACGAGAGCTCGCAAGCCATGATGCGGGCACTAGAGCTGCAGCACATGACGGTCCTCAGTAGCTTCAAACTAAGCCACCATTTGTGGAAGGCCGAGCAGGAGCGGGCTGTCACCAAGGATAACGCCGTCGACCTAGAGAGGCAGCTCGGCATTGCCGAGAACTTACTCTCCAAAGCTGCCGGCAGGATGGTAAGTACCAGCAACCCCTCTCTCTTTTTTACTTGGGATTTTCCTCAATGGATTTGCTTACCCTTTTGCTTCACAGGATGCCGAGGCTGCGAGCGAGCTGCGGGCTCGTGCCATCGGTTTGGAGGAAGAGAACAACCAGTTGCGTGCCCGTGCTACTGAGCTGCAGGAGGTTAATGAAAACTTGCTGGCTCACGCCGCCGGGCTAGAGGCAGACAACGAAAGGATGAAGGATCAGATCGAAGGACTCCACAGCGAGATCATCTGCCAGGTGGACGTATTCCTTCCCCTAGGCGGCAGCGAGCCCCCCTTCCCATTCAAGAGGCTGAGGATCTTCGGTGAGGCTGAGGTTGTAGAGCGATTATGGATCAACTCCATCAAATCCACCGAATGCGCCCTGTAGATCATGAAGGAGCCGCAGTTGCTGATTGAGGGTTGCGAGGAGATCACAGCTCGGGACCTCGTACAAAGCCTGTTCCCACCCACTCTGCCTAGTGAGAAGGAGGACAGCTTCAGCTCGCTCCTCGGGACCGCGAAACACTACAAAGATGAGCATCAGTTCGGAGGGGAGGGAGAGGAAGACCGCTAGTCTGGGGGGGAAAGAGAGAGCTAACTCTACCCCTTCTTCTTTTTTTTTTCTGTAATTCTCTCTCCCCTCGTTTTGTAACCTCGCCGAGGCGAGCTCCCCATTTTTGCAACATGAATATAGATTTTACTGAAAACGTACTTTCTACCTCTTACCATATGTCGTGTGATCTCGCTAGAGTAGTATTCGCGGTTTAGAATGTATTTGAGTTAAGATCCATTTTTGCGAGTAGAACTTGAGAGCTTGTCGGCTTTAGGCAATCCGGCGGCGGACCACTCGCTATGCTAGGCTCGCCTCGACCCAGATCGCCAGCGAGCTGCCTTCTTTCTTGTCGATGTTGAACTGGAAGTGTTAAAAATTCACAAGTAAAATCTGAAGGGGGTGAAATCCACTGCCGAGGATCGCCTGAATTCGCCTTCTTCTGTAGATGTCGAGTACTAAGGTCACCATCCTTTTACCCTGCCTCGTTTAGATAATGTCACCCTACAGTAATATGTCCTGGCTATTTACCAAGCTGAACCCACGAGTCTCAACTCGCCTGAGAGGACTCTCCTCCCCCGATTCTGGAAAAAAGGCCAAGAACTTCCTAAGTAAAATCTGGAGTATAGGACGTAGTTACTGAGAGCAGCCTAGTAGCCTCTCCTTGACTTCTTTGATCGGCCTACTCGCCCATTGACACTTTCCATGGTCAACCTCTGGGTGCTACCACTAGCCCAATCAGCTATGTGAAAGCCTTACGACGGGTGTTGAACATCCTTCGGACTCAACCCCAGGGTCATAATGATGTCCATAGAGGCCCTGGCCCTACCAACTAGGTGGAAGCCTGATAGCGGGGCATCCCGAGACCTAACCACAAAGTGAGAATCTTACTTTCCATGGCCAACCTCTGGGTGCTACCACTGGCCAAATCAGCTAAGTGAAAGTCTTATGGCGGGTGTTGAACATCCTCCGGACTCAACCCCAGGGTCATAATGATGTCCATAAAGGCCCTGACCCTACCAACTAGGTGGAAGACTGACATCGGGGCATCCTGAGACCTAACCCTAGAGTGAGAATCTTACTTTCCATGACCATCCTTCTGGTGTCACGACCCGCATTTTCTCAGTGTAAAAATACTATCAGAGTGAGAGAAAATACGCGATCGTGATGCCACGCCGTGCAGGGGACAACTGCAGACGTTCAGGCAATCCTGACCCAACACTAATTTTTATAAAAAGACTATGAGTTATGATTTAAAACATTGTTTTATTATTATGTATGCTGACCGTGTCCCTCAGTCTAGTGGATCAACTAGTCCACGGGTTAGAAGGTATAGGTTTACACAGCGGAAAACACTAGATTGATTCATTTATCATCCTATATGAGAATAAAAATTCAGCATAAAATACAATGAACATGAGACTTCTAGATTTACTATAAGTAAGAAAACAGCTTTATAGCCCTTAAAATAGTGATTTGATCTTTTGAAAAGCAAGCTAAAGAGTCATGTAGAAAAATGCAGTTTTATTTTATATTAAAATACCTAACATGTACCCTAACATAAAGCATTCCCAGAGAGCAAGTACTAGGCTAAAAGTAAGTAAAACAGCACGAGTAGTAAGTAGTCTATCAAAGAAGTCTAAAACTATGGGCGTCAACAGCTGAAACGAACCCATAGAAAGTCTATAAAGTCTAACAAAAGTCTACCTCAAAACCCTGAGGTGGAACTAGAAGCGGTGGCGGCAACCCGCAACACCAGCAACACAACCCTGTCAGCTAACTCTGCTCCTGTCCTGGACCTGGGGTATTCAAAAGAAGAACACATCAGAAAGCAAGTTACAAGCGGTGCAAGAGTAAAAAGAAAGCTAACAAACCTCGAAACGAGCGAGGTAAAACAAACAGCTGCAACATGAGTCAAAAATATGGTATAGGAAATCATAACAGGAAATCTAACAAGTCAGAAAACTAGGCTAGAACAGCCTGCTCAAACTATCAAATCTACTAACAGAGTTCTACTTTATTCTTTTTTTTCGGTATTCTAGTTATTCAGTATTTTAAATTGAGATAAATCGGCTCATCGGGACAGAGTGCCGTGCCGGGGGAGTAGGTCCACTACGTGAATAAACCCAGCCTAAAGGCACTATGCCGAGGGAGAAACCCCAACGCGCACAGTCCTACAGCTAAGGTAACATGCCGGGGATGAAAATCCACCATGCGCACAGACTTCGCCCTAAGGCACTGTGCCGTGGGAGAAACCCCAACGCGCACAGACCATTTCAAGCTTTCTTCATTTCATAAATTTGTATTCGATGTTCTTTTATTTAAAGCTCGGACAACTAATTAAATCGGACGGACAAGTGACACGTCGACCGGAACGACACGAAAATTAAAGGCCGCGACTAAACATTTTCGTAGAAATTAACCCTGTCAAAACGACGAGACGATCTAAACGTCATGACCACTACGACACGCCCGCAGACCACTATGTTTCCGACGAGTTCACCCGCGACAATTTGCCTATTTACGAGGCGACACTACGAAATTTTGAGGCGACGTTTGCTAACGTAAATCGTGACTCCAAAAATTATAACTACGCTAGATTCTACGATCGGATACGAGACGAACGACGGGAAAGAAAGTTGCAAGGATACACCACTTGCCTCAAACGACCAAGAACTTCTTCTGAAATGATCCACGCGGCAGATCGGTCCAAATGGAAGCACGGGAAAGCGAGATCTACACGAAAAACGCACAAACGGAGTTAGGGTCGAAAAAGCCTAACGCAAAAAGTTCACGAAAAGGAGAAATGTTACCGTGCACGCGAAGCTCTCGGCGAGAGCTTCCCGGATCTATGCTCGGATCGCGATTTGGAGCACCGTGGCTCCGGTGGCGGCCGCCGGAAGGATCGCGAACGAAAGGTTTCCGCCTCGCTTTTCTCGCACAAGAAAGGGGGGGGGGGGGGGGCTGCTGGTTCGGGGGAAGAAAGGGGCTCACCTTATTTTATATCTTTAATAAAATAGTATATGCAAATATAATATTATTATAAGTATTAATAATAAATAAAATAAAAAATAGTATATGCAACTAAAAAGGGGGGGGGCAGAATCGGCGGGATGATGAGGGGGGGGGGATACACGCCAATCGGCGTGTATCAAGCAGCCTTCACTGTCTTTTTTTTTTCTTTAATCTTTATATATATATATAATAATATTTATATTAAAAGTAATAATAATAACAATATAGTATTATATCGTTACGGAGGGCCAAACGCGCGACGAACCAAACGAAATTCGCACCGTAGGCGAATGACGACGCTACGAATCCAACGGCGAAGTCGAAATCGAATTCCGACGCACCGTTTTCGAGATAAAAATTTCTAAAGTTAACGGCGTACGCGAAAACATACAAAACTTCAATCGCGCGCCGAGGCTCCAAAAATGCTCGGAACGCGACGAAATTTGACGAGCAAGTCTAAAATTAGCCAATTTAATTTCCTAACGTAAAATTTTCCACTTCCGGCGCAAATCCCAAAATTTGGCGGGTCAAACCTAGCGGACTCAAAACGAGCTAACGACGACGCGTCGTCAACTCGCGGAAACGTAACGCCCTTACGTCAATATGACGTCACCGACATGATAAAATAATTTACGAAAACCTGGGGCGTTACAGTCACCCCTCCAAAAAGGAAGTTTCGTCCCGAAACTTAAGACGTGGAACGAAAACAAAAAGAACAGAGGGAGAGGCAAACTAGAAAAGGAATTCTCAAACAGACTACTAACCTGGAAATTCTAGGCGAAAAGCTGAGGATGAGATTCTCTCATCGAGGATTCCAATTCCCAAGTCGCACTTCTAGCATCCTGATTGCGCCAGAGAACCTTGACCATTGGGATTGTCTTCCTTCTCAGCACCCGATCTTGCGATTCCAGAATCCGAACAGGTTCTTCGACATAAGAAAGATTGGGTTGCAACTGAGGCACGAAGTCAAGAATTTGACGATCGCTAAGAATACACTTTCGCAACTGGCTCACGTGAAACACGTCGTGAACACCAGGGAAAGAAACAGGCAACTCCAGTCTGTAGGCAGAAACTCCGATGCGCTCCAGAATCAGAAAAGGTCCCACATATCTGGGATCCAGCTTGTGGTTCCTTCCAAATCTCTTAACACCTGGCATCTGCGAGACCTTCAGAAACACCATGTCCCCAACTGCAAACTCCAGATCAACTCTACGCTGATTTGCATATTTTTCATATCGCTCTTGAGCCAACTTCAGCTTTTCACGTATATGTGTCACTGAAATGCTCATTTCCTCTAAAGCTTCCGGACCCAGCAAAGGCTTCTCACCAACCTCTGCCCAGAAGAGGGGAGTTCTACAACGCCTACCATATAAGGCTTCAAAGGGTGCCATCTGCAAACTCTCCTGATAGCTATTATTGTACGCGAATTCCATCAGTCCGAGGCATTTATCCCAAGGTCCACCATGGTCCAGAATATAAAATCTTATCATGTCTTCCAAAATTTGATTCACTCTTTCTGTCTGACCATTTGTCTGAGGATGATAGGCCGTAGAATACCTAAGGTCAGTACCTAGAGCTCCTTGCAAGCTCTGCCAGAAACGAGACATGAATCGGGAATCTCTATCTGACACGATACTCATAGACACACCATGCAGTCTGATAACTTCGTCCAAGTAAAGCTCTGCTATCTTTTCCATAGAATAATCAATCTTGAAAGGCACAAAGTGGGCACACTTGGTCAGTCTGTCCACAATGACCCATACTGCATCATGCCCTCGAGGCGATCTAGGCAAACCGGTTATAAAATCCATGGATATACTTTCCCATTTCCAACTCGGTATATCTAAAGGCGTTAACTTACCACCCGGCCTTCTATGATCAGCTTTTACACGCTGGCAGGTATAACATTCAGATACAAATCTTGTGATGTCATTCTTCATACCTGACCACCAAACAATCTACTTCAAATCTCTGTACATTTTCGTGGAACCAGGATGATAAGCAACACTTGATCCATGCGCTTCACTGCATATCATTACTCGAATGTTCTCAACAGCGGGAATACAATATCTGTCGCGGTACTTTAGGGTACCCACGTCATCAATTGAAAAGTCAGGTAATTCCCCTTTCTCAGTTCTAATGTGGAGGTGCTGCAAATCAGGGTCATCTTTCTAATGCAGCCTAGTGAGAGTGATCCACGAAGGCTCTTCCACTTCTAAGCTACTCGGCAAAATGCCATTCCCCACAGTTATATCCATGAGCAAAAACTCTTCTGCAAGCGATTGCACCGAGAGATTAAAGATATGTGCGGGCTTTCGGCTTAAGGCGTCCGCTACTACGTTAGCCTTGCCGGGATGATAAAGGATATCGACTTCGTAGTCCGCAACATATTCTAACCACCTACGCTGGCGCAGATTCAACTCCTTCTGAGTGAATACATACTTCAAACTTTTGTGGTCTGTGTAGATTTTACACGAAACTCCATACAAAAGATGTCTCCACAACTTTAAAGCATAAACGACGGCCGCAAATTCCAAGTCGTGCGTAGGATAATTCCTTTCATGAATTTTCAGTTGTCTCGATCCATACGCAATCACTTTGCCGTCCTGCATCAACACACAACCGAGTCCAACTCGCGAGGCGTCCACATAAACAGCATACTCCACTCCTTCTCTAGGCAAAGTCAATACTGGAGCAGAACACAATCTTCTCTTGAGTTCCTGAAAAGCTTCTTCACAGGCTTCACTCCAAACAAACGCTGCATTCTTCTGCGTGAGTCTGGTCAACGACGAAGAAAGCACAGAAAATCCTTCCACAAATCTTCTGTAATAACCTGCCAACCCTAAGAAGCTCCTTATCTCCTTAGGCGTCGTAGGCCTCTTCCATTCCAAGACTGCAGCTATCTTTGAGGGATGCACTGAGATACCATCCTTGCTTATAATGTGTCCTAGGAATGACACTTGAGACAACCAGAACTCACACTTGCTAAGCTTTGCATACAGTTTGTGCTCTCTCAGAGTAGCCAAAACCAGCCGCAAGTGCAAGGCGTGCTCTTCAGCATTTCTAGAATATACGAGGACATCATCAATGAATACCACCATGAACTTATCCAGAAAATCTTTGAATACTCTGTTCATCATGTCCATAAAAGCTGACGGTGCATTTGTTAATCCAAACGACATCACCAGAAATTCAAAGTGACCATATCGGGAACGAAAAGCAGTTCGCGGCACGTCCGACTCACGGATTCTCAACTGATGGTAGCCCGAACGAAGGTTAATCTTCGAGAATACGGAACTACCCCGAAGCTGATCGAACAAGTCGTCTATCCTTGGCAATGGATATCTGTTTTTGATGGTCACCTTGTTTAGCTCTCTATAATCTATACACAGCCTCATTAATCCATCCTTTTTCTTCACGAAGAGGACTGGTGCACCCCAGGGGGAAGAACTGGGTCTAATAAAACCACACTGAAGCAGTTCATCTAACTGAGAACGCAGCTCCTCTAACTCACGCGGAGCCATGCGGTACGGTGCTTTCGCGATAGGGCGAGTGCCTGGCTCGAGATCTATAACAAACTCCACCTCTCGCTCAGGTGGAAGTCCTGGAAGACTAACTGGAAAGACATCCGGAAACTCGCACACCACAGAAACGTCCTCAACCCGAGGCACAACAGGTGCAATTTCCAAAACAGAAACAGTGACAAGAAAAGAATCACAGCCCGACTCTAGAAACTTACGAGCACGCACCGCAGAAATGATTGGAGATTCTTGACGTGATATACCATACACACTCATGGGCTGGCCTTTGTCATCTTTGAAATCCAAGCGCTTTTGCTTGCACTGAATAACGGCATCATAGCTGGACAGCCAATCCATGCCTAAAATCACGTCAAAGTCTCCCAAGTCTAACAACTTCAAATCCGCAAAAGATAGAAAACCACCTAGGAAGATAGGGCATTTTTGGATACCCTGACTTGACATCACCAACTCTCCTAAAGGGAATTTGACATTCAGAGAAGTGCCAAGCTGGTCGAGATCCCATCGATGTCGGTCTACAAAAATTCTCGCTACAAAGGAGTGAGTAGCACCCGAATCGAACAGAACGCGCGCCCACTTATCCTTCACCTTAAATTCACCTAAACACAAAGCGTGCACAACTAAAGTACAAGGACTAAGACTACCAAAACAGATTACTAGCTGAGATAGAGACTAACCAGAGATCACTTGAGCCGATGATTGAGCTTCTTCCTTTGTCAGCACATTCAACTTTCCTTTTCCCTTATCCATGAGTAGAGGGGGCGGCGGTAGAGTCTGCAACGGAACTGCATGCAATGCAGGCTGGACCTGCGGGCAATTAGCCTTAATGTGCCCTTTCTGGCCACAGAGAAAACAAGCTCCAGTCTTCTTATGACAATGAGCCACATCGTGCCCGCTCCTCTGGCAATAGGTACAGACAAGGGTTCCTTTCGGTGCATCTTGAATCGCGTGAACCTGAGACTGCTTCTGCGCATCCCGCCTCTTAAAGCACCTTTCCATCGGGTGTCCAGGCTTGCCACAGAAGCTGCACACTTCTTTTCGATCTTTCTTTACCACAGGGCCAGACGCCCTTGTACCACCACTGTCATCAGACTTTCTCTTATCTTTTCTTATCATCATTCCTCGATTCTTTGCATTTTCTATTGACTCAACCTTCAAGGCAGCTTCCATCACTTCTGCGAAGGTCTCTGATCTGTACGCACTTGTCAATTACTGGATGTCAAACCTCAGACCACCCAAGAAGCGTTTTACTCTGCTTTCTTCAGACGCTACTAGCTCAGGGGCAAAACGACTGAGCTTACTGAATTCGATCTCGTACTCGCTGACAGTAAGTTGTCTCTGTTTAAGATACAGGAAATTATTCATCAGACGGTCTTGCTCGACCGACGGAAGAAACTTCTTTCGCAACATACTCTTAAACGAATCCCACGTACATCCTTCTATAAGGTTCTCCTTCTCTTTGATCCACCAACTTTTCGCAAGTCCTTTGAGTTGATAAGCCCCGATCATTACCTTCTGATCGGCGGAGATGCCAGAATAAGAGAACATCTCCTCGATGGCTATAACCCAATCATCTAACGCCACGAAGTCTGCCCTACCATCATAGGTAGGGGGTCCCAAACGCTGGAAGTGAGAAATGAAATTCATCGCTGGAGGCAGTACAACAGGGGGTACTAACGCAGTAGGAGTAGAAACAGCTTGATCTACGGCAGGGTCCTGCACTAAAGGCTGCTGCCTAGCAGCGACAGCTAATAATGACTGAATCTGTGACTGCATGTCCAACATCTGCCTCGTCAAGGCCTCATTACTTTGACGCAATCCTTCGATCACTGCTTCACTCTGAGCACCGGAAGACTCGCCCTCAGACTGGGGAGTCGATCTTGTCGCAATACGCTTTGGCGGCATTTCTACAGAACAAACATACTACAATTAATACCTAGTTTAAGACACCTAAGCTAGAAACTCAGATATCCTAACTCAGATCAGACCGGAATAGACAGATACTTACTCTAGCTATTACCTTGCTCTGGGAATCAATAAATGATGTTATGCTCTCACTGACACTTGTGATAATTATATGAATGCATAAATGATCAATTTTTTCCCTTTTTTTTAAAAATTCATGTGTGTACATATGTCATCATGTAGATCTTTAACTTGGCACGTGTGCTTATGCAATGATATGTTATGTATGAAGTGCTATGCATTCTAAAAAGGCCCTAGTGCATGTTATGAGCGGCGTACACATACAATATTATGCATCCCATACTACATAATATTGTATGCAACGAAAAGTAAAACGTGCTAATGGGCATCCATGTAATGGTGGTTATGCATCCCATACTACATAACCGTTACATGTTGCCACCTATGGTGGATCCATATACAAACACATATTATGCATCCCATACTACATAATATGCCCCGTATACTTCTTATTATGCTATGAGTGTAGTGTTCATGCTTCCATCAAGATCTACGGATGACATATCGGTGTGTGTATGCAATGAAAAGAAGCTCAACGCTGGAGGTTTTGCTTAAGGGAAAGTTGTTCGACTGTCTTGTCAAACCAACCACCCCTCTTGCAAAACCTCCCTCTGATACCAACTATCACGGCCCGCATTTTCTCAGTGTAAAAATACTATCAGAGTGAGAGAAAATACGCGATCGTGATGCCACGCCGTGCAGGGGACAACTGCAGACGTTCAGGCAACCCTGACCCAACACTAATTTTTATAAAAAGACTATGAGTTATGATTTAAAACATTGTTTTATTATTATGTATGCTGACCGTGTCCCTCAGTCTAGTGGATCAACTAGTCCACGGGTTAGAAGGTATAGGTTTACACAGCGGAAAACACTAGATTGATTCAATTATCATCCTATATGAGAATAAAAATTCAGCATAAAATACAATGAACATGAGACTTCTAGATTTACTATAAGTAAGAAAACAGCTTTATAGCCCTTAAAATAGTGATTTGATCTTTTGAAAAGCAAGCTAAAGAGTCATGTAGAAAAATGCAGTTTTATTTTATATTAAAATACCTAACATGTACCCTAACATAAAGCATTCCCAGAGAGCAAGTACTAGGCTAAAAGTAAGTAAAACAGCACGAGTAGTAAGTAGTCTATCACAGAAGTCTAAAACTATGGGCGTCAACAGCTGACACGAACCCATAGAAAGTCTATAAAGTCTAACAAAAGTCTACCTCAAAACCCTGAGGTGGAACTAGAAGCGGTGGCGGCAACCCGCAACACCAGCAACACAACCCTGTCAGCTAACTCTGCTCCTGTCCTGGACCTGGGGTATTCAAAAGAAGAACACCTCAGAAAGCAAGTTACAAGCGGTGCAAGAGTAAAAAGAAAGCTAACAAACCTCGAAACGAGCGAGGTAAAACAAACAGCTGCAACATGAGTCAGAAATATGGTATAGGAAATCATAACAGGAAATCTAACAAGTCAGAAAACTAGGCTAGAACAGCCTGCTCAAACTATCACATCTACTAACAGAGTTTTACTTTATTCTTTTTCTTCGGTATTCTAGTTATTCAGTATTTTAAATTGAGACAAATCGGCTCATCGGGACAGAGTGCCGTGCCGGGGGAGTAGGTCCACTACGTGCATAAACCCAGCCTAAAGGCACTATGCCGAGGGAGAAACCCCAACGCGCACAGTCCTACAGCTAAGGTAACATGCCGGGGATGAAAATCCACCACGTGCACAGACTTCGCCCTAAGGCACTGCGCCCTGGGAGAAACCCCAACGCGCACAGACCATTTCAAGCTTTCTTCATTTCATAAATTTGTATTCGATGTTCTTTTATTTAAAGCTCGGACAACTAATTAAATCGGACGGACAAGTGACACGTCGACCGGAACGACACGAAAATTAAAGGCCGCGACTAAACATTTTCGTAGAAATTAACCCTGTCAAAACGACAAGACGATCTAAACGTCATGACCACTACGACACGCCCGCAGACCACTATGTTTCCGACGAGTTCACCCGCGATAATTTGCCTATTTACGAGGCGACACTACGAAATTTTGAGGCGACGTTTGCTAACGTAAATCGTGACTCCAAAAATTAAAACTACGCTAGATTCTACGATCGGAGACGAGACGAACGACGGGAAAGGAAGTTGCAAGGATACACCACTTGCCCCAAACGACCAAGAACTTCTTCTGAAATGATCCACGCGGCGGATCGGTCCAAATGGAAGCACGGGAAAGCGAGATCTACACGAAAAACGCACAAACGGAGTTAGGGTCGAAAAACCCTAACGCAAAAAGTTCACGAAAAGGAGAAATGTTACCGTGCACGCAAAGCTCTCGGCGAGAGCTTCCCGGATCTATGCTCGGATCGCGATTTGGAGCACCGTGGCTCCGGTGGCGGCCGCCGGAAGGATCGCGAACGAAAGGTTTCCGCCTCGCTTTTCTCGCACAGGAAGGGGGGGGGGGGCTGCTGGTTCGGGGGAAGAAAGGGGCTCACCTTATTTTATATCTTTAATAAAATAGTATATGCAAATATAATATTATTATAAGTATTAATAATAAATAAAATAAAAAATAGTATATGCAACTAAAAGGGGGGGGGGGGGGGGCTGAATCGGCGGGATGATGAGGGGGGGGGGGGGGGGGGGGGATACACGCCGATCGGCGTGTATCAAGCAGCCTTCACTGTCTTTTTTTTATTTTTTATTTTTTTCTTTAATCTTTATATATATATAATAATAATATTTATATTAAAAGTAATAATAATAATAACAATATAGTATTATATCGTTACGGAGGGCCAAACGTGCGCCGAACCAAACGAAATTCGCACCGTAGGCGAATGACGACGCTACGAATCCAACGGCGAAGTCGAAATCGAATTCCGACGCACCGTTTTCGAGATAAAAATTTCTAAAGTTAACGGCGTACGCGAAAACATACAAAACTTCAATCGCGCGCCGAGGCTCCAAAAATGCTCGGACCGCGACGAAATTTGACGAGCAAGTCTAAAATTAGCCAATTTAATTTCCTAACGTAAAATTTTCCACTTTCGGCGCAAATCCCAAAATTTGGCTGGTCAAACCTAGCGGACTCAAAACGAGCTAACGGCGACGCGTCGTCAACTCGCGGAAACGTAACGCCCTTACGTCAATATGACGTCACCGACATGATAAAATAATTTACGAAAATCTGGGGCGTTACACCTGGTGCTACCACCGGCCCAATCATCTAAGTGAAAGCCTGATGGCGGGTGTTGAACATCCTCCAGACTCAACCCCAGGGTCATAATGATATCCATTGAGGACCTGGCCCTACCAGTTAGGTGGAAGCCTGACAGCCGGGCATCCTGAGACAAAACCCCAGAGTGAGAATCTTACTTTCCACGGCCATCCTCCGGGTGCTACCACTTGCCCAATCAGCTAAGTGAAATCCTGACGGCGGGTGTTGAACATCCTCCGGACTTAACCCTAGGGTCATAACAATGTCTATCAAGGCCCTTGCACTTCCAGCTAGGTGGAAGCCTGATAGCGGGGCATCCCAAGACCTAAACCCAGAGTGAGAATCTTACTTTCCACGACCATCCTCCGGGTGCTACCACCGGCACAATAAGCTAAGTAAAAGCCTGATAGCGGGTGTTAAACATCCTCCAGACTCAAGCCCATGGTATTAACAACATCCATCGAGGCCCAGGCCCTGCCAGCTATGTGGAAGCTTGACAGCGGGAGCATCCCGAAACTTAACCCTAGAGTGAGAATCTTACTTTCCACGGCGATCCTCCGGGTGCTATAACCTGCCCAATCAACTAAGTGAAAGCCTGACGGCGGGTGTTGAACATCCTCCGAACTCAACCCCAGGGTCATAATGACGTCTATCGAGGCCCTTGCCCTGCTAGCTAGGTAGAAGCCTAACAATGGGGCATCCCGAAACCTAACCCTAGAGTGAGAATATTTCTTTCCACACCCATCCTCCGGGTGCTACCATCGGCCCAATAAGCTAAGTGAAAGCCTGATGGCGGGTGTAGAACATCCTCCGGACTCAACCCCATGGTAATAACGACGTCCATCCAGGCCCAGGCCCTGCTAGCTAGGTGGAAGCCTGACAGCGGGAGCATCCCGAAACCTAAACCTGAAGTGAGAATCTTACTTTCCACGACCATTCTCCGGGTGCTACCACCGGCCCAATTAGCTAAGTGAAAGCCTGACAACGTGTGTTGAAAATCCTTCAAAATCAACTCCAGGGTCACAACGACGTCTATCGAGGCCCTGGCCCTGTAAGCTAGATGGAATCATGACAGCGGGAGCATCCCGAAACCTAACCCCAGAGTGAGAAAAACTTTCCTTTGTCCAACCTCAGGCCTCGGCAGCTAGATGGAAGCTTGGAAGCTGGGGCATTTTAGGACTTAGCTCGACAAATGCTATTTGCCCTAAACATTCCGGAGACGGTTGATGAGTTGTAAATATTCCTATTTTAAAGTATGTTTATTATATTATTATACTTTATTTTTACCCTTTTTAGTTTGTTTTGATTAATAAATTGCTTCTTTTTGTAATTTTTATTCCTAACATAGTTTATTTTTGTTTTCTGAAAATATTCAGAAAAAGGTCAATTTTTGACCTGTCACGCCCGTGACCATGCCCGACACGCCCGTATCAGGCACTCAATACCTTCCGCAAGTCGACACTCAACGATTTTACTGTTCATCACTCAACGCCATCCAGTCACGCCCGTGTCAAGCTCGTCACGCCCGTGTCGATGTCAACACTCAACGCTTTTTCAACACTCAACGCTGCCGACATCAGAATTGCCAGCTGTCCAAGTCACGCCCCCCTGTCACGCCCGTGACAAGCATATCATGCCCGTGACTGCCACGTGTCACTTCCTGAACCTTCCAGAATGAAGCCAGCTACCGGATTTCGCCAAGTCAAACACGCAACCTTCGACATGCCCCCTGTCACGCCCGTGACCTAGGGCGTGTTACACCTGAAAATTTGTCTATAAATAAAAGTTTTCAGAAAGCTTTTCTTGTCCACTTTTTGAAAACTTTGCTTAGGGTAGGTGCGACCCAAATGGCTTCTAATGCTAATGTAAGGAGAATTTCTCCCCCCCCTCTCTCTCTCTTAGTTTGTATTAGGATGTTTGTTTTAACTTTCTTTGTAATCACCTTCTTATTAATACAATGTTAGATTTTTCTCTCTTTATATTGCTTGGAATCCATTTGAATGCGCATACCCAAAGTAATTTTTCGTTCTTTTTTTGTGCTTTTTATGTTTTCTTCTTTTTAGCTTTCATAATTTAGTTTAGATTTAGGATTTTATCTAAATTTCTAGCCGTTGTAATATCGATTTTATTTTCATGCACCTTACTTGCTTAGGTTTAGCTTGTTTTCTTTTTATCTTTGTTTTCATCCTTATGATTTTATAAAAAGAGTTTTAAATAGTGTTGATTTTCATTTTCTTTAACTTAGGATTTTTAGGATTGTAAAACTTTTCGTCTTTTTTAGTTTTATTTTCACTTTTTAAGAGCTTTTATAAAAACATAAGAATGAAAAAGTACTCGTTTTAATTTTTCGCTCACTTTGCTTTTGCGTTTATTTGCAAAAATTTTTGTCCATTTAATTTTTATTTTCTCTTTTTATGCATTTCTACCGCATTCTAGCGGTAGAAATGCAGTTGTTTAAATTTTCTGAGCACTTAGCTTTTTCTTATTTTTGCAAGTGTGTGTGCGTGTATGAGTTAGTTTTATAGCTTTATTTCATTTCTGTAGAGTGCGTGTGTGTGCGCATCTATTTCCGCCTACTTGTTAAGAGTTAAATGGCGCATTGCTTTCATTTCCCGGCCACCCGTTTGAGTGGGACTTGTCTTTTTTTTGCTTTCATTTTTCCCCTACTCACTTGAGTAGGAAACTTTGTGTGCGTGTGTGTGTTTTTATTTATGTAGAGTGCGTGTGTGCGTTTTCAATTAAGTAGAGTGCATGCGTGTATGATATAGATTTACCCCCGCCCACTCATTTGAGCCGGGATTTGCATTTACTGCTTTCTTCTCCCGCCCACTCGCTTGAGCCGGGACTCGCAATTTTCTGCTTTATTTACTCCTTTCATTTTACTGCTTTCTTTACAGCTTTCATTTTCAGCTTTCTAGCGTAAGTGTCCCCATTCCAATGAGTGGCTAACTGCCCTTAGCCCTCGATATCGAAGAGCATTGGGACAGATAAAATAGCTTTAAATAATTAAAGATCCTATTTTTCAGTTTAATTAAATTTCTTAAGGTTTGCCCCGGGTTAACGACGCGTAGGACAACTTATCGATATGCGGGCTCTATTTACGTTATCCATACGCAACGCCGAGAGGCTGTGCGTATGGACCGATCACCCTTGGGTAAAGAGAGATCCGCGCTAACCCTCGAGAGAGGAGGCGCACAACTCTACCAGATTGGGTTCCCCACCCAATAGCGGGGTTCTTAGCGTAATGCGAGCGTTAAGAGGAATCCTTCATCAGTCTAACGATCGGTCGAATAGTCTTAGCGTTCAGGTGAGCGATAGTCCAAGAGATTGGTGAGCTCATTCTTTTGGAACCTCCACGGCCAAGTATCCGCCTTAATTAATTTGAAATTTAGGATCTCTTTTTATTAAATGTTATTTTAGTTCAATTCTCTTTTTGATTTCATCGCGCTAAGCTCTTCATCGGCTTTCTGCACTTTATTTCCTGCTTTAATTTTTCTGCATTTATTATCCTGCTTTATTATTCTGCTTTTATTATTATGCACTTTTTATATTTTTAGGTCATCTTCTTTTTAAACCAAACTAAAAAATTATCGGTAAAATAATAGTCTTTCAGGGAAAGAGTAGAAATAGCTAAGCCGACCCCGAGAACAATACGACCCCGATATTCCACACCGGAATAGCCTGTACTACACGCGATAGGTGCACTTGCCTCCCTTTCGTTAAAACTCGACCTTTAGGAGTTTTAACCATCAACGGTACCCCCGGACCTTAAAGCCTCCCCGATAATGTATGGGCCTTCCCAGTTGGGGTTGAGTTTTCCCACTACGGATGACCTCCCTGCTGTATCTACCTTTTTCAGGACCAAATCCCCTTTCGTGAATTGTTTGACCCTGACGTGCTTGTTAGAGTACTTATCCATTCTTCGCTTTATCTCTTCCTGTCAGATGGCGGAGAGATCACACAACTCTTCCACCATATTAAGGGAGAGTCGTAGCTCCTCCTCATTTTCAGCTCGCCATTCTTCCCCTCCTGTCTCTGCCTCAACTACTCGAGGAGTCCGGAACTTGAACTCTATTGGAAGCATGAACTCACACCCATAGGAGTGCTTGAATGGGGTCTCCCCCATGCCCATGTGGGAGTGGTTCTAAGGGCCCAAAGAACTGAAGGAAGCTGCTCCACCCATCTACCCTTCAAATTTTCCACCTTCTTTATGAGGAGGTTGACGAAGATTTTGTTTGCCGCCTACAACTGTCCATTGCTTCTAGGATGGTGGACCGCCGCAAACCTGAGGTTGATCCCCAGTTGTCCAAAGAAATCAATGAAATCGGTACTAGCGAAGTGAGGCCCATTGTCCATTACAATGGCCTGGGGCAGGCCATGCCGGCAGATGATCTCCCCAAACGAAGCTCCTGATTAACTGGGAGGTCACCTTGGCTAGTGCCTTTACTTCCAACCACTTAAAAAATAATCTATCATCACCAACAGGAACCTCCTGTGCCCGCTGGCCAGGGGTAAAGGCCCTACCAAATCCATTCCCCAAATGGTGAAGGGCTAGGGGGCTGTGATACTTCTAAGCTGCTGAGCTGGTTAGAGCTGGAGGGGGTAAAAAACTGGCACTTGTGGCACTTCTTTGCGAATTCTACAGCGTCCTGACTTAGGGTCAGCCAAAAGTACCCCTGTCATACCATCCTCTCTTCCAAGGATCTGCTCCCTGAGTGGCTTCCACACTCCCTTGAATACACCTCCTCTAGAATCCTCTGAACCTACCCCTCGGCTACGCAATGAGCCAACACCCCTGAGAGAGTCCTCCTATACAATTTCCCGCCGCGCATAAGATAATATACCGACTTATGCTTGAACTTCTTTTTATCTTTTCCTTCTACGAACTCCCTTGTGGATAGGAATGTCGCGAATGGATCCATCCATGAGAGGTGTTAGTCCACCTCCATCAGCTGCCCCTCTTGGATGGACGGTCAAAACAAGTCAGTGATGGTACCCCCCACCCGGGGACAATGCTTGGATAGCCAATCAACCTACTGATTCTCTTCCCGAGGCACAAGTCGGATGGAGAAGGTCTGGAACATGACAATGACCCCCTTCGCATTTGCCAAGTACAATTGGAGAGTAGGTTCCCTTACCTCAAACTCCCCATTGACCTGGGAGGCCACCACCATAGAGTTAGTGAGGACCTCCACATCATGCACCCCTAACTCCCTGGATAGGCGCAACCCTGCTATCACGGCCTCGTACTCGGCCTAATTATTAGTGATGGGAAAATGCACCACCACTATTTTCTCCATCCTCGTCCCCTGAGGGCTCTCCAAGATCACCCCTACCCCCAGGGAATGCGTCTCCGAAGCGCCGTCCACCTCACCTTCCAAGGGACCGGGCGAGTGAGTTCCGTCTCCTCCACCTCGACCACATAATCAGCAAGGAAGTCATCCATCACCTGGGCCTTGATCGAGAGGCACGAGATGAAAGAGATATCGAACTCACTCAGCTACACCGACCACTTTATAAACCTACCTTAATGCTTCCCCCCTCGAAGATGTTGCAGAGGGAGTGATCCATCACCACTCGGATGGAGTGTGACTGGAAAAAGGGTCGTATCATCCGAGCCGAGATGACCATAGAAAAGGCCAGCTTTTCCAAAATGGGATAATGGAGCTCTGCCTTCCTCAAGACCCAGATCACGTAGTATATGGTCAGCTGCTTCCTCCCTTCTTCCCGAACGAGGACGGAGCTCAAGGCCTCTACTCCGACCCCGAGATACAAAGATAGGTCCTCCTCCTCCTTCAGCCCTTAGAGCAAGGAGGCCTGAGTTAACTGCCTCTTCAAGGCCTGGAACGACTCCTCTCATTCCTTAGTCCATTCAAACTTCTTGCCTCCCCTCAATTCCTTGCAGAAGGGGGAGTACTTCTACCCAGCCTGGGAAAGGAACCTTCTTAGCTCGGCAAACTTCCCCGTCAGCCGTTGCACATCCTTAGCATTTTGAGGCGATGCCAACTCCATAATCTCCTTGACCTTGTCAGTATTTGGCTCCACCCCTGTGGGGGTGAGAAGATGGCCCAAGAAATTGCCCCTGTTGGCCACGAAAACACACTTCAAGGGGTTTAGCCTCATCTTGTACCTCCAGAGGGTGTCGAAGGTCTCCTCCAGATCCCGGAGGTGGGAGTCCACCTCCCTGCTCTTGATCATCAGATCATCTACGTATACCTCTAGGTTCCTCCCCCTTTGTTCCCGGAAGACCCGATCCATTATCATTTGGTACGTCTCCCCTACATTTTTCAACCCAAAGGGCATCATCTTATAGCAGTAACACCCATCCCCAGTGATGAAGGAGACATCTTTTACATCGGGAGGGTGCATCCTGATCTGATAATAACCAGAAAAGAAATATAAGAAACTCATTACAGGAAAACCAATGGCTGAGTCAACCAGCGCATCGATGCGAGGCAAGGGGTGACAATCTTTAGAACATGATTTATTAAGCAAAGAGAAATCAACACACATTCTCCACCGACCGTCTCCTTTTTTTACCATTACTACATTGGATACCCAGTCGAGGCATTAGAGTTTGGATACAAAGCTAGCCTTTAGGATCTTGGCCACCTCCTCCATGATAGGCTCAACCAGCTTGTCTGCGATGGACCTCTTCTTTTGCTGGATGGGGCGAGCCTCAGGGTCCAGGTTGAGGCGGTGGCAGGTAATGCCAGCATCGATCCCTGGCATCTCCACGATGCTCCAAGCGAAGATGTCCACATTATTCTAGATTCATGCCAGCATCCTCTCCTTGTCCATCGGGGTCAGCCCCCCGCTCATGCGCACCTTCTCCACCTTACCTCCCAGGGTGAGGACCTCCATCTCCACCACCTCTTCTGCAGTCTCAAGACGAGACTGCTCTCCCTATTCTCCAACATCCCCCTCTCATGGGACAAGGACCTCCTCCTCAGCCTTCTCAACGGCCATTGCCTCGGTCAGCTCCTCCTGGACTCCCTCCATCACCTCCACATAGGTGCGGCTCTCCACCACCATATCCACCCCACCTACTTCCTGCTCTGCCTCCTCCATCCTCCGCTACATCTCCTCGGCCCCTCCTGCCAAGAAATGGAGTTCACCGTAGTAACGTAGCACTCCCTCTCCACCATGGGGTCTCCTCGGACCCAGACCTGGATCCACTAAGTGTTGAACTTCAAGCACTGGTGAAAAGATGAGGGGACACAATGAAAGGCGCTGATGAGGGGCCGCCTGAAGATAGCATTGTAGCTGCTGGGGGCATCTACGATGACGAACCTGCAAGTGCGGGACTACTCCCCAGGGTAATGGAGTACCACTCCTCCTTCGACTTCATTCCTCTCCCCCGAGAATCCAAATAGGGGCCCGTCCGAGGCCAGCCTTGTCTTGGCCTCCACTTTCATTGTGTAGAATTCCTTCTTGAAGATGACGTTGACCGAACTCTCATTATCGACGAGGATTTGGGAGATAGTGAAATTTTCGATGTCTGTCTGGATGACCAGCGCATCGCAAAAGGGATCCTCATGATCTGGCATGTCCTTCCTCGAGAAGGTGATTTTCAGCTCCGGGGGTGTGGTCTTGGATGTGGAGCAAATGCTCTGGCAGTACATAGTGTGGAGAATTTCCTTCCGAGAAGCCTCAAATCCCCCCCCCCCCCGTGGATAACTCTGATCCCTCCTCAGGCTCCGACATCAGCCATGTCCTCGCACCTGTCCTCCTCTGCTCTAGGCAGAACCTCCTCAAACTGCACTTCTCGGTGGCCTTGCTGCTGCTATTGATCCCTAGCTCCCCTCATTTCGAGAAACTAAGAGCATATTACAGTTGCGTGCCCCTCTTCTTGGTGGAACTCACAATAGGGGAGATCCACCATGGCTTCCTGCCTTCTCCTCCGTCCACCTCTCCTCCTTTCCCCCATAGCTATAACCATAGCCTGATTTTGATCGGGGAGAAGGGGTCTCTGGAAATGCCTCCAACCTGGTAGGGGGGGGGGGGGTGAAACTGACCCTGGCCCCCCTGGCGGTTGTCTCCTCCATGGAAACCTCTCCGAAGCCCCTAGTCCTGCCACTCCGGCCTCCAACCTAGCCATTGGTTTGGCTCCTATCATCCCCACTTGGGCTTTTGCTACTATTATTTCCTCTACAAGGGTTCAGCTCTCCTCTCGTCCTGAACTCTGCCACCTCTTGGCTCCTTTTCCTCCTCCGTGGACCACCTGGCCAGCTTCCGGGAAAACTACAAGTTCGATGCCTCCATGTTGACCTCCCTTGCCTCTCTCTCAATCAGTGCCTCAAAGGACACTGGAGGCACCATCTTTAGCTCCATTCTGATGAACCTCGGCTGAAGCCCAAGGATAAAGGCCACCATATATCATGGTGTGTCCTGACATCTCCTGCACCAGGAGCACTTCCTCCTAAAACTTATCCAAGTAGCTCCCTAGGGTCTCGTTCACACCTTGATTGATGCGGAATAGAGACTCGGACTCCTTATTCCTCTTCTTTGAAGTGGTGAATCTCAATATGAACCACCAATGCAGGTCCTCAATAAAATAGACAGAGCCGGCCGGAAGTTGGTGGAACCAATCTCTTGCCTTCTCCTTTAGGGCGATGAAGAAGAGTCTGCATTTGAACCCATCCGACATCTATCATATCAAGACCACGTCCTAAAACCACTAGACATGCTGAACTGGATCACCCTTCCCGGTATAGTAGGACATCTCTGGCTCCCAAAACCCCTTTGGAACTAGGGCCGATGAAATAAATTCACTGAAGGGGTTGCTTCCCTCTACTGGGTGAGCAGGGCGATCTTGCATCCTTGTCTTGCCGAACCGGCCTTCAGATTCCGAGCCGGGGAAGAGCACTCGCCCCTACAGCTCATGCTCATCTCCTCCATCTACTACCTCCTTCCCGGCTCGCTTATCGGGTGCGTGCTCGCCCAGGGCTAGGGTGGCGATTACTGTAACTACTGGCGTCGAGCTCTCGATACACACGCCGAGAGCGAACCAGACGAGCCCAAACACCTCCTGCCTTAACTCTTCAAACATCACCATGGTGGCGAGAGGGGGAGGGAGTGGCGAGTCACTCCCGCTTGAACCTTGCCCTTCTCCTCCAATCATCGAGCTTGCAGAAGATTTTCGTTGCTAACCACGCTCCACGCTCACCGCACCAAAATGTTGAAACTGAAAGCTCGGTCTTTGTGGAGTTCACCCTTGGGGAAGGGGTGACCGCACACTTACTTATCTCCAGCGAGCTAAACGACCGAATACTTAGGATAGGTAACAGACCCAAGGCTCCAGCACGTAGGTCCCACCACACACCTGGAAGATCTTAGAGTGCTTCCCCTCCTTAGCCAAGTGCTGAAGCTAAGGATATCTCAAAAAGCACAAGAAGATCCGGGGACTTGTGAGCAAGAGTGGGTAAACAATAGCACTAGTAAGCCTGCCTTCTGAGGTACCCCTTGGTTCTTATTTATAGTTTTTTGAAAACGGTCTACAAATAGCCAACCTCCGATGTTCTGAACATCTATGTGCAACCCAATTGGGTCTGCCAATAGCATAACTCCACTGTTATAACTGGTTATAGACAGGCCAGCGAGGATAAAATATTAAAAACACATCAAAAAAAGTTGGTCGAGCGGCCCTCTAAAACCTCCACTCGCCTGGGGTGGCGAGTGCTCAATGGAGCCAACACTCGCCCCCTCTTCCCAGCCCTAGGAAAGTGTGGGCCTGACCTAACCCACTCGCCCTCCACTCACCGATCCCCCTGGGGAGAGTGCGAGACGACCTACTCTACTCGCCCCTCATCTGCTCCACCGTGCTTGGGCGAGCCGGCGAGGCCACTGAGCTCTCACCTCCCCCCGGCTCACTTGGGACTTGGAATGCTGGACTTGGCCAGTCTGGCTCCTGTCGACCACTACTCACCGGATATGGGGTTGTACACCATTAACTTATGGGCCTTCTTCAAATCAAGGACATTGTGATCAATGGATCCAATAATCTCCCCCTATTTGAATAAGTTAGAACCCTAGTTAATGAAATACACTTCCATATACAACAGATAAATCATCACAGTAGATAAGAACAATAATTTATATACACACAAAAATATGATTTTCATTTAAAGGAAGAAAGTCATAAATAGATAGTGTGTATAAAACAAAATGATAACATTCCTACAACCCTTAAGGAAAACTTGAAACAAGTCATGTTTCTGGTTCCTTGATCACAATCCCCTTGCTGGGTTTCTTGGCAGCCTTTTCCTTATCTTCATTCTTATTTTTTATTTGTCTTTCAAAATAGTTATAGGGATTGGAAAGTACTTGCTGGGCTCCATAGCATCTGGTGGTAGTGCACCTGACTTCTTATCTCTTCTGAACTTTCTCCTGGCCTCTTCATTATTTTCTAGCTTGTCCAATTCTAGGGAGCTATATAGCTTTCCCCTGTCAGTTTTCTTATCTTTTATCCGATCCTAGGCAGATAAGATGATGGTCCTATATTGAAGACTCCATTTCTCAAATTCTGGCTTGGTCTCTATCTCTTATCTATATCTTTTCTTGCTGAGTTTGACCTCTTCTTCTTCTTCAGCAATAGACTTGCCTCTGGCTCTGGCTATCTAGTCAGCAGTGGGACTGAATGTGGGAATTTCAGCAGTAGTAAAGGTTTCAGTCCACTGAGCACCAACTTTATCATCATCTTGATCTCCCCTCTGATCATCATACTGACCTTCTGGAACAGGGACAGGAATATTTTAATTATATGAATATTGCTCAAACCCTAATGAACCTTTGATTACATTGGTTACCCAAACAAAATTCTCAGTGTTAGTCTTGATCATTGACTTCTCCCCCTTTATGACTTCATCAGATAAAGCTGCAGTTAGGGTGTTTTTGGTTGTGGAGAGTCTTTCATCTAGAAAATTTACACCCTTAGTGACATGATTCTTTACCTCTAACATGTGATCATCAAGAATTTGAGTGCAGGCATCCATTCTCCTTTCTAGAGTTTTCTTGTGGGCTTCCAATAAATTTTTCTGCATATTGTGAACCATTTCCATGTTGCTAGAGGTTATGTTCTGATTCACCAGAATATCATGCTGAGTTTTGCTGATTTTTGTCAGCTTGCCTTCAGTAAATGTTAAAGTAGGAACCGCCCTCATGAAGAATGCTACTGTGTTAGCTTTCAGCAATTTGACTTCAAACCTGATGGATTTGATTTCAGTGGAAAGATCCCTTCTAACTTCCTTGATGGAATTATCAATGTAGTGCTTCAACTATCTTCTTTAATAATCAAGCAGACCCTTGAATTGAGCAAGGAATGTAGATGACATCTATTCAGCTTGATGAGATGTACCTTATTCACAGACTTCTTCATCCCTTTCCCTAAAAATATTTCATTCATCTGAGTTCGCCATCATATACTCAGAGGAATTAGCATCATCATTTGCATCTATAATAGCAGTACCTTTTTTAGAATCAGATGAGTCTATATTATTGAAAGTTATCTAGTGTCAACTATCTTCACATATGGGGGGGGGGGGGTGGAATAGGTGATCTGCAGTCTTTTGTGGAATTAAAAATTAACCTGCACAAGAAAACAAAAACAACAACAACACAGAAACACATAAGAAGTTATAGTGGTTCCCCATTTGGGTACGTCCTCTCTCCCCCTTCGACCTATCTCCCAACAAGGGACGACTCGGTCACTTCACCAAACGGATTAAAATCCAATCCTCACACTATGGAAGAAACCCTTCCACCCGAAGGAGTCACTACTCCTCCACCGCGGGTTGCACCCAACCCTACAACGAGGAATCAAAGTTCCTTTACAACAAAGTTAAAATAGAATGTACAAGAAATACAAACTACGTTTGGAGAACCCGATGTCCCTCTTCGTTCAATGAAGCTTTCTTGATGAAGACGAAGAGTCCACGATCGGAGCACTCTCTCTGAGAGGATCTTCTCGAGATCGGTGGCGGCAAAGGATTGCGGCGGCGATGCTTTGTGGATCCAAACTTCTTGACGAAGCTAGCAAGGTCTACCAACGATCTTACTTGGATCGATCGTCTCAATCGATTCGGAGGGGAGAAATATTCCCGCTCTACAAATCAAGAGACAAAGTATCTCAAGATAGAAATGTGAGATGCTAAGCTTAGCCTTGGTCCTGTCGCCGAATGATCAAAGATGACCTCTAAGATCAGCAACGACGACTATCTTGCGAGCGGCGATGGCGACGGAACGAGTTTCACGATCGGCTAGCTTACGCTCGGCGACTTTGATTTTTCGTGATTGATTACTTTGGAGTCTGAGAAAACGCGAGTATTTATACTGTAGATCAACCCTAAAAGACTGTTGTGGGTCCCGCAAGGAGAAACCCTAAGCCCGGTCTAAACAGCTCCTGATATCTTTGTTCGGTCCAGCGAGCAGGTAGAAATCGCCTAAGGCAAATTCGGCGGGAATCATTGGTGATTCCCGTCGAAGTCAGCGGGAATCACTCATGATTCCCGTCGAATTTTCCTTGGAAGAATTCCAGTTGAGATCCATGACATCCGGAGGGAATCAGCGAGAATCAAAACCATTCTCGACGAATCGCCGAGAATGCAGAGTCATTCTCGACGATTCGGCGAGAATCACTTATTAATTATCGAGGATTCTGACTTAGCAGAATTCTTGAAGGCATTGAGTCAGCCGGATGCAGTCGACGGGAATCGGCAAGTGATTCTCGACGATTCGGCGAGAATCACTAGTGATTCCCGTCGAATCGGCGAGAATCACATAGTGATTCCCGTCAAATTTAACTTAGATGAATCTTCGTCTTTCTTCCCCTGAGGATGTCTTTGACCCATCCTTGCTCCTCTTCAGCTCTCGATCAATCTCAACCCTGTACTTGAAAATAAGTACACTCCAATAGAGAGAGTACACGTGAGCCAACACACAGATCTGCTCAACGAGGGATTACGTTGCGCAGACCCGTATATATTGACCCACTGCACCCTGACATTGGTGTGTACTTAGCGTGGAATAACTGCAAGCACAACATGAAGAAAATCATCAAATACATTATCTATTCACCTTAGCTTGTTCAGGGACTTCTTCAAATCAGGTACATTATGGATACAATACCCAACAATTATATACTGTCTCTAGAGCAGGGAGTTCAGAGTGAATCTCCTTCTCAGCCCCAACATTATCGTTAGGGACAATCTATTCTTTTGCAGCTATGTTAAGCCCATATTCTTCCATTATTGCAAGAGCTTGTTCATCCTCAATATGAGTACTGGAAACTCGCCACACTGGCTCATCAGGAATCTCATCTATTCTCTTCTGCAGATTCTCTAGAAAAGAGTCAAGCTTGTTCTGCATATCAGACTGAACTTGCTCCCCCTCAACAGGAGCAGCCATCTGGGATGTCTCCCCCTTAATATATGTATAGATATTTTCTACTACCTATCCAGTCAGTATATCTAAGGCTTCAGATGGAATCTCTTCAGATTGAGATCCACCAAATTGATTCCTTACTACAAGTTCAGAGGAAATTAAAACTTGAGCACTCATGTCTTTCCTTGGTTCTTCAAAGGAACTGCTTTCAGTCAGATGAGGATCATTTGGTTCTTCCTCACTCTGCTCAGAAGAACTACTTTCTGTGCAATCCTTAGTCACTGGTATAACTTTCTTTTTCTTCTTCTCAACACTCTTTTGTTGTGGTAGCATAACTCTTTCCCACCTATCAAACATTTTAGAGTTCATTCTCCTAATGTGATGGATCTTTGTTCTTAGCATCATGTTGAGGATCCCTGGAATAGTACTATGCAAATATAGAGATAAAATCCATCCAAGGTTTGGTTTTGGGATACATTGCACTATTCCGTCAAACAGCACTTTACCCCAGTCTATTTTCTTTGATAAGAATAATCCTGGTCATGAGTTCAAACATCTTCCTTGATATTTTATCATGTGAGCCAGTCTTGCAAAGCAAAGCCTTTCAAATTATATTTTCTAGAAATTTTCCTTTCAGATTCATCTCTTTCCTCAAAATAAAAAACAGTGGTGTACTTTGAAAGCCCACACCACTTTAGGGCAGATTTGACTTCAGTTTTATACAACTCCACTTCTTCATCTAACAGCCTGAGCTTGGGCAGACGTAGAGCCTTGCTCAATATTTTGGGGGTAATCTTGATCTTATATAAGCTGATGGATGACTCTATTTTAGAAGAGGAAGAGTCGACCATGGCATTCGAGTAAAACTCAAGTACTTTTCTCTTCCAAAGCAGACTTAGCTCGGAAAGAACGTGTTCTAGGTCAGCGACCTGCAGCAGATGGATAAAGAGTTGTACCTCCTCTGGTGCATCCTTAAACCATTTCTCACTAACTATGAGCCCTTGTATAGGAAATCCAATCCTCTTGGCACCATTACTTCTCTTGAAATTTTGTAATTTTTTGAGCTTTCGTCGTAGGGGGTTGAAAGGCGCAAGGGCTAGGAATAGTGTATTTTGTTCTAAGAACACACCCTTTTATTTATACTATCTACTTATTTGAGAATGTGGAGAGGCACGTACCTAATACGATGATAACAAGGAGATCAATGACTGAGATTAATCCCGTTATTTAGCGGTAAATAAAAGTCCCTGGTTGTGTGCCTTGAGTGGACTCGACGCACATGCCGCACTCGACGCATTCGACGCACTCGATGCATTCAATGCCTAGGTACTTAGATTCAGCCCATTCGACGCTTGAACACTCAGTCCATTTCATCTTTGTTATCCTATAGGAATTAATACTACCTACAAAAGAAAATACATAAATACCTACTAAAGCTTTACTAAATTCATCATACCCAATTAAAATTTGAATGTGTTGAACTTAGCTTCATTTTGTGGTTTGGTGAAGATATCAGCCACTTGCTTATTAGTGGGGATGAACTCAAGACTGATGTCCTCACATTCTACATGCTCTCTAATAAAATGATATCTAATCTCTATGTGCTTAGTCCTGCTATGGAGACATGATTCCTAGAAATATATATTGCACTAGTAGAATCACAAAACATAGAAGTTCTACTTAGCTTGAGATTGTAGTCCTGGAGCTGATGCTGGATCCATAGTAGCTGTGCACAACAACTACCAGCAGAGATGTATTCTGATTCAGCTGTTAATATTGCTACACTTGTTTGCTTCTTGCTGCTCCAAGATACAAGCCTTTTTCATAGAAATTGACGGGAGCCTGAGGTGTTTTTCATGTCTTCTCTGCAACTGGCAAAGTCTGCATCTGAATACCTAATTAGTTCAAAATCATTATTTCTAGGGTACCACAGAAAAAGATCAGGTGTGCCCATGAGATATCTCAGAATTCTTTTGGCTACAGAATAATGAGACTCCTTAGGGCAAGTCTGGTATCTAGCACAAACACATGTAACATACATAATGTCTGACCTACTAGCAGTAAGGTAGAGGAGGGTGCCAATTATGCCTCTATACAAGGTTTCATCAATAGGTTTACCTGGCTCATCCTTGTCTAATGACACATTTGACCCATAGGAGTTTTCATTATGGAGGCACTCTCTATTCAAAATTTTTAATCAACTCCTTGGTGAACTTAGACTGAGAGATGGATATAACATCCTCTGATTGTCTTACTTGGAGTCCCAAGAAGTACTTGAGTTCACCCATACTGCTCATCTCAAATTTCTCTTGCATACATTTTGCAAACCTTTTGCAAAGGACATCATCAATAGACCCAAAAATTATGTTATCTACATAGATTTGGACTATGATGATCTTACCCTTGGCTTCCCTTAAGAATAATGTCTTATCTATCTTTCCCCTTGAGAATTTATTCTCAATGAGAAAGATAGACAGAGTTTCATACCATGCCCTAGGGGCTTGCTTCAACCCATATATAGCTTTTCTAAGCATAAATACATAATCAAGAGAGTTAAAATTAACAAAACCTAAGGGCTGCTCAACATAGACCTCTTATGTTAGGTCACCATTTAGGAAAGCTGACTTTACATCCATTTGGTAGATCTTGAATCCTTTATGTGCAGCATATGCAAGGAACAGTCTTATAGTTTCCAATTTAGCTACTAGTACAAATGTTTGATCAAAGTCAATACCTTCCTCTTGTCTGTATCCCTTAGCAACCAGTCTAGCTTTATTCTTTATTATAACACCATTCTCATTAAGTTATTCCTATAAATACACTTGGTTCCAATGATGTTATATCCTTGTGGTCTTTGAACCAGCTTCCATACCCTGCATCTCTTGAACTAGTTTAATTTATCTTTCATAGCCACAATCCAAAAAGGGTCTATATTGGCATCTTCAAAACTTTTAGGTTCAATTTGAGATAGGAAGCTGAAGTATCTGGCAATGTTGAGGCTTCTACTCCATGTTGTAACCTATTAGCTTACATCTCCTATGATCTGAATTTTAGGATGATTCCTCAAATGCTTGATAGCAGGAGGCATTCTTTCTTCAACACCATGTTCTTCAACGGCTGGGTCTTGCTGGTCTTCACCCATGTCCAGTGAACTTTGTCCTTCTTCAGGAATGCATACACCAACATCTTCTTTTTGGACAGTTGGAGGAGTGTCCTTGATGGTTAGTTTATCCATCTCCAACTCTACACCTGCAGATCTAGAGGAGCTAGGCAGGTTACTGTTAATCATTGATGATTCATCATACACAACATTAACAACCTCTTTTACAACTTGATTTTTCAAGTTGTAGACTCTATATGCTTTGTTATTATTGTTGTACCCAACAAATATCCCTTCAAAAGACTTGGCAGTAAACTTGTTCAAGTAGGACTTCCCATTATTGAGAACAAATCACTTGCTTCCAAAGATCCTAAGATATGCTAAATTTGGTTTTCTGCCTTTCATAATCTCATAGGGAGTCTTATTATGATACTTGTTGATAGAAGTTCTATTCAAGACATGACAAACAATGTTCACTGCCTCGGCCCAGAAGTATTCTGGGAGAGAAGTGTCACAAAGAAGTTTCTTTCCAGCTTTTATGAGAGTTCTATTTTACCTCTCAGCTATAACATTTTGCTAAAGTGTTCTAGGAGAAGAAAACTCCTCATGAATCACTTGTTTTTCACAGAATTTTGTCATGATATCAGACTTAAATTCAGTGTCATGGTCACTTCTAATTTTGACCACAGAGCTGTCTTTTTAATTCTTAATTTTCTTAATAAAGGTCATAAATATGTCTAGGGTTTCTGATATTTCTTCAGAAAGAATACCCAAACAAATCTGTAATAGTCATCAACTATCACAAGTGTATTGACTTTCTTACCTAGAAAGTGAACTGGCATAGGACCAAACAAGTCCATATGCAAGAGATACAAACACCTCTCAGAATCCTTGGCCCCAATGCTCTTAAAGGATGCCTTGGTCTGCTTGCCCTTTTGACATGCAGAGCAAATTCCTTCCTTGGTGCATCTTATATTGGGTCCATTTCTTACTATACCTTCACTGAAGATCTTGCTAATTGTTTTGTAGTACAAGTGAGCAAGTATCTTGTGCCATTGTACATAATAAGAGACTATCTCATTTTCTACCAGACAATCTGGTGAGTCTGTACTTAAACATAAAAAGTTTAAACAATATATATTTCCACTCCTAGTGCCTATCAAAATGACCTCTTGATCACTTGGTCTCTTAATAGAACACTCAACCATGTAGAAGACAATGATATAGCCAATGCCAATTAATTTGCTTATGCTAATTAGATTGTGTTGCAATCCTTACATATAAGCTACTTTAGAGATGGATACTAAGCAATTGGTGATCATACCGTAACCCTTGGTGACTCCTTTGCCTGAACCTCCAAAGATCACCTTAGGTCCATTCTTCACAGGAGTATAATCCTTCAGGTTGCTCCTTATTCCAATCATATGTTTGGAACATCCACTGTCCAAGTACCATATTGTTGTATAGGTACTTGGACTATCCTGCAAACACAATTTAGTTTACCTTAGGACCCAAAAATAGATTGGGTCCTTGGTTCTTATTAGCTTAAAACTGAACATGTCAACCTGCAGCACTTCTAATAGGAAGACTCACTCTTGCCCTTAGCACACTAGGGTTGTGTCAACAATCTATGGCAATGTGACCCACTTTACCATACCACCAACATTCATGAATGTTGTATCTCCTCTTCTAAACAGCCTTTGAAGTGTGCAAGCTATTAATAGATGTATATTCAGAGGGGAGATGAAAGTATCTAGTGTCTACCTAAATAACCTAGAGGGGGGGGGGGCGTTAATAGGCGATGTTTGTGTCTTTTTGCCGAATAAAAATAATCTTAAAGAACAAGCACACAAACAAAGAGATTTATAGTGGTTCCCCGTATTGGGTACGTCCACTATCCCTCCTCGCCTAAGGGATAGATTCGACCTCTTCACCTTTCTCAGATTATCACAATCTTACAACTCGGAGCCACGTTCTTACACCTCGATCCACAACCGGATCTACACCTCGATCCACAACCGGATCTACACCTCGATCCACAAACCGGATCTACAAACTCGATCCACACACGGATCTACAATCTCGATCCACTAATGAATCAACACTCAGAAGAACAAACTTCCTACAAACTCAGACACAAAGCTCCTACAAATGTTAAAACAGTTTTTACAACAAATAATAAAAGATTTACTCTTCTAGATCTAAAATCATTGGGGATCTTCCTTCTTAAAAATTGAAATTCTCTGTGAAGAAAGTTGAGGAAGAAATTTGAGAAAAATTGATCTGAAAACCTTGGATCTGACACGATCAAATGGATGTTGAATAATCTTGGAATCTCGGATCTATCGAATCTTTTCTCCTCTTGAATCGCTAGATCGGTAGAGAGCGGCAGAGAAGAATGAAGAAGAAGTCGTCGGCTTCTCCCGATTTTTGAAAAGAGTGCGAAATGCGATTCTGATTACTGAAATTATGATTAGGATTTTCGATTCCGATTGAAAAGACTATTTATAGAACATCTTTAAATGGTCATGAGTCATTAAGGAAATATCCACTAATGGATCAATCATCATTAACTTAGATTAATTTGAAATCCCGTCAGAATATTTCAAAGGAAAAATCTGCAAGTCCATTTCTTGAGAAGAATTAGATTGCTCGAGAAATGACTAGCTTTCTCGAGAAAAGGACATGGCTTCTCGAGAAAAGACTTGGCAAAAATTCTCTGAAGAAAAATACTTGATTTCTCGAGAGGGATATTATTTCTCGTGAGGGATATTATTTCTCGAGAGGGATATTATTTTTCGAGAGGGATATTATTTTTCGAGAAAAGTACTTAGCGCAAATTTCGAACTGAAGACAGATTTCTCGAGAAGAATATGTTTTCTCAAGAAAAAAATTATTTTCTCGAGAAATGGTCTGACCTTCTCGAGAAATTCACTTAGCGAAAATTCTGTGAACTGAAGATTTGATTTCTCGAGAAAGAATTGATTTCTCGAGAAAAAGACTTAGCTTCTCGAGAAATTATTTCGACTTCTCGAGAACTACTTTGATTTTCTCGAGAACTAACCTGGCTTTCTCGAGAAATCTTCAGGGCATTTTTCTAGAAAAGGACATAGAACATTTTCAGACAATTTCCTGAGAAGTCTTATGGTTTCTCGAGAATAGCTTTGCTTTCTCGAGAAATTTACTTACACTTTTTGAGAAATACATGTCATTTCTCGAAAAAAAGACTTATGAAATTTTTCTGAATTTTTTTTCTTTTCTTCATGTTGAAACCAACAACCCTTCCTTTCTTCCATTGCTCTAGTACTTGAAAATGAAGTGCATCCTAATAGAGAGGTTACACATGAGCCAACATCATGGATCATACAATGAGGGATTACATTGCATGGTCTTGGGTTTAGTGACTCATTGTAAACAGACATTGGTCTACACTTAGCAATAATGACCTGTAAGCACTCAACTAAAGAATAACATCAAATACAAACTTAATTCATCTTAGTTCAAGGGTGACTTCATACAAATTTGGGTTATTATGAATACAATACCCAACAATCTCCCCCTATTTGTAGAAGTCAGAACCCTCTACACTAAGGTGAATTATATCAAGATAATCAAATAATTAACTAATAAGTAAATCAATATAAGCAATGAGAAATGAGAACTAATAAGATCAACAAAATTCAGAATTTTATATATATATAGAGGTTGTCCATAAGAATATCTTGGTCCACAAAATTCTATACAACTGATAAACATAGAATCATTTGAATTATTGTTGGTGCAGTCTTTTCTTCTTCTCTTGTTGTCTCTTCTAATAACTGAGTGGCTTTGGATAGTACTTGGGAGGTCGAGGTGGAGCACTAGGATTATTTAGACCATACTTGCGATCATAAATCCTTCTCTTAGTCAAAGAATTCTCATATAACTCCCACTCTTTGTGATTGTAGTGATCATCTTTATTTTCATTGAAATCCACTACTAGCTTAAGGGTATCTAGAATAAGAGACTTTGAAGTTGGACTCCACACTTCAGCAAATTATTTTTCTTTCCTCTGGGCAGCTGTTTGGCTTGGGATGGATCTGCTAGCAAAAGCACCATCAACATATTTTCTCTTCTTGAGCACTAGTATCTCAAGAGGTAGATCTTGATGTATCTCTGGCTATTCTGAAGTCCATACTTGAGAATACTTTCTGGAGGAAGTTCAAATAATTCAGGTCTTTGAGAAAAGGTAGGTTGCAAACATTTGGATCAAAAACATTTGGGTCTAGATAAGGAGGTGGAACCTCATTTGGGTCAACTTGAAAATCTTGACAGATTTTTTTATGCATCCATACAACAGTCTTAAAAGTATAAATATTTACACCTTTAATCTATTTTTCCACACTTGTATTGATTTCTTTTGGTTGATCATCCCACTGACTTTTCATCTCTTGAACTTTCTTATCTAGATTTTCTTTTACTCCCACTTTCTGACTTCTACAGTAAGGGTTTATATGGAAGCTTCCTTGAATTTACCAACTTCTTCACAAGTTTTGAAGTTTTGTTCTTCAGACTTCTTCAATAATAGGATCTGATTGTTTGCAATAGTAACTTCTTGATCCATGACTTGACCAACACTAGTGATAGTGTGGTCTAGAGCCTTGCGACCAATGTTCAACAGTCTTTTAAATTTATCTGAATTATTTTGGATTTCAGCAAATCCTCTGCTCATTTCATTTTCAAGAGCAGTGACTTTATCAGTTACTTCCTTGAGAGACTTGTCAAAGTACTCTCTTTACTTAGTTAACATAGATTCAATTTTACCCAACAAGGTATCATCAGGAATAATATCAGCTAGAAAAGATGGTGGAGGTAATGCTGGAACTATCCATATTTGAACTTCTTCAATAACCACTGAACTTTTTCCTCTCTGGGCAGAAGTCATTATATGTTCTTCCTCACCAAGAATGGTAGGTATAGATAAATCTAAATTTCAGAGTAGTGGTTCAGCAGGTTCTGGAATGACTTCTTCCTCATCATAATGTAAAAACATATTCTCCCCCTCACTTTGTGCCTTGGGTAGAGAATCTTCTAGGGTCTCTTTTGTAGTTTCTTAAGGGATATCTTCAAGAATCTTTTCAGGAGACTTTTCAGGAGTCTTTTTTTGGAGAGATGAACAGGTGATCATCTGAAGTTAGACTTTTTACCAATCTGTAAATGTCAGCTGTAGTAGTATCCATTTGAGCATCATCAAGATTTTCTTAATCAGAGGAAGAATCAACATTCAAACCTGAGCCACCATCATGCATAGAGGTGCTCTTCTCATCATCAGACTTAGCTTGAATTTCTTTTTCCACTGTCTCAACATCATCAACAACTTGCTCTGAAACCTTAGCTGTAGGAACATCTGTCTGAACCTCTATTTCTGGTACTTCATGAACTGAAGGAGCAGGCTCCTTCTCAATAGATGCACCAAATGAGCCAGTTGTATCAATATAAGGAGGAGATGGGGTCTTGTCTAATGAAAAATCCATATAAAGTTTGCTTAACTTGGAGACCCAAGAAAAACTTGAGTTCACCCATGATACTCATCTCAAACTTTTTTTGCATTAACTTAGCAAACTTAGTGAAAAGGGACTCATCCGTAGAACTAAATATAATGTCATCAATATATATTTGTACTAGGACGGTCTCTGTGATTGTCTTTGCTTTTACTAGAGCTTAATCCAAAAGGATTCCTTTTATTCCACTACTTCCTTCTTCTCAGCATTTTCTTGAATTGCCTGGTAAACAGTGCCAATTCATCATCTGATAGATCTTCTAATGAAGAGCAGACTCCAGTGCCTTCTGTATCTTCATCCCTTCTAGGTGATGATGGGATTTCTCTTTTAGATTTCTTAGATATATTTTCTTTGAAGGCCACAGATTTAGTCTGGGTTGAACTTCTAGTAGAATTTGCTTAAGCTTTTCTAGAGTTTAGTTGAAGCTCATATGACATTAGCTTCCCATATAAGTCTTGGGGTAACATATTTCTTAGATTCCCCATTTCTCTTACAACACAAATCTTGATATCCCATTCTTTATTTAGGAATCTCAAGAATTTGTCATTCAGCTCATAGTTTGAGAAATTCCTGTCATAGTTTCTTAAGTCATTTACTGTTCTAAAGAACTTTTCATAACATTGTTCTATAGAATCCATTTTTTCTTATCTGAAGGCCTCATACTGCTGGTTGAGGAGAGATTTTTTTCATCTCTTACTTCTTCTGTACCTTCCATGTATACTATGAGAGTATCCCACATCTCCTTGGATGTATTATAGTGCACTAGATTCTGAAAAGTTTAATTGTTTATTGCACTGACTATTATGTTTTGTGCTCTTTTATTCATGGTGGCAAGTACTACCTCATCCCTTGTCATTTCTGACAGTTTCTTAGGTGTTTGAACATTTGCATCTAAAACAGATGTCTTTATTGGGACATATGGTTCTTCTTATACAGTGATAAAGATTGAACAATCTTACTCTTTGTTTCCATATAGCAAAGTTGTCCTTAGTATAAATAGGCAGTTTCATATAACTGAGTTCTCTGTGCGATTTAGAAGCCATAGATCTGAAATTTTTAATACCCTTTGGATCTTTTTCAGACTGTTAGGTTTTTATTGAACAACCTCCCCCTGATACCACTTGAAAGATAATCCTATGAATAGATAATCACCTAGAGGGGGGTAAATTGGCGATTTTAAAATACTTTAGCAAATCTTTATCACTTAACAATTTCAGCTTGAGATTTTTCTGAATTTGAGTCCTCTTGGGATTTTTTGAGTGGCTGAAGCTGAATCTTCTCTTGAGTTCAAATATGAACTTTTCAGGATTCTAAGTTGAGCATACCAAGTTCTGTCTTAAAGAAGGAGAACTTGGCCTCGTCCAGCGGCTTTGTGAAGATATCTGTAACTTGCTTGTCTATCGGGACATTGCTGAGGGCTATGTCCTTGTTCTCCACATGCTACTGAATGAAATGGTAGCGCACCTCAATGTTCTTGGTCTGGCTGTAGGAAACTTGATTGTTTGCGATAGCTATTGCGCTGGATGAGTCATAATACATCAGAATTTCTCTGAACTTCAAATTATAATCTTCGAGTTAAGTTTTGATCCATAGAAGTTGTGCGCAATAACTACGTGCAGAGATATACTCTGACTCGGTAGTAGATGTTGGAAGAAAATCCTATGGGTAGATAATCACCTAGAGGGGGTGAATTGGTGATTTTAAAATACTTTAGCAAATATTTATCACTTAATAATTTCAGCAGTTATAGAATTTTGAACACAACACAAGCAACAACAATCTACAACAAACTGTACACACAGAATTTATAGTGGTTCCCCTATCTAGGGTACATCCACTTTCCCCCTTCTTCCTCACTAGCAATGTGCTAGATAAGGTTATAGCTCCTCTTTAACTCAAATCCAAAGATTCTACAGTCTCAATTTCTATTAAGAAACCTACACTCAGACCCATAAGTCCTACCTCAGAGATTCTCCCAATCTCCTACCTCAGATTCCTCAAGAACCCTTCCTCAGCCTTTATAAACTAGGCTTACAACTCAGTGATTCACCCAAAATCACCTACCTCAGGTCCCTTAAGAACCCTACCTCAACATTTATAAATTAGACTTACAACTCATAGATAAGAACTCCTACCCACTCAGATCTCAAGGAGATCTTACAAAATAAAGAGATAAAGTGTAAACAACAACCTTCAGAAAATAGAATGTATGTAATTCTGACTTATCTGTTAGCACAGATTCTTCAACTCAACAGCAATGGATTTCTTCTTGATAAATTGATTTGCTGAAAAGTTAATTCTCTGGATCTGCAATCTTCTTGATGTTGATCGTCTTGCATTCCTTGAAGAAATTGTAGATCCGATCCACATTAATCTTCAGATCAACATGGTGAAGGGATCTAGAGATTTTCTTTAAGACCTTCATCTTCTTCCTCCTTCTTGGAATTGTAAGAATGAGAATTTTTTTTTGCTTTTTCCGATACTGTGTATTGTGTCTTTTTGGTGTAAAAAACCCCTCTATTTATAGCCTTCATAGATGTCCGGTTTCTGGATGATAACATCATCATCTGACATCATTATTCAAATTCTCCCTTAAATAGTTTTTGTTGACGTATCACATTTCTGTAGCTGAAGTGATAGTTCTGACTTATCTTGACACTTCTGTGTTGACTATGCACATCTTCAGAAACATAAGTGTCGAGATGTCCAAAGTATCTCGACACTTGTGTCGAGACATCATAGCAGTCTCGACACAATTCTACTTGGAAGAATTTTCATCTGAAATTTGAAAGTGTCGAGATAGTTGATTTATCTCGACACAACCGTTTTTTGTGTCAACCTATTTAATTCTGCTTAGTATCGAAATAGTTAGATTGTATCGATACAGCTGTCTGTCTGATGTCTACATATTTTATTTCTTTCTTGTGTCGAGACTTCTTGTAACGCCTCCATCCGTCACATTGAAAATAACAGAGGGTCCAGCCGGGGCCCCACACCATATTTCACAGACAAATGGAAGAATCACGTATGAATATCAAAATTACTTTTACTCGCATCTTAACTCAGTGCATTCTAGCGGAAGTTTATAACTTGCAAGAACTCATCCAATGAATGTCCACTAAATATATAAATAACATATTTATATAAAACACCAGGAATGTATACAAACTCACAAACGCTCACGGCCTTAAGGCCTTACATGTTTCTCTTTAAAAGAGGTGATTTCATACATCGGCATGCAGGTTGGCCACACACGATCTCTTATAATAGTGCCGCTTCAGCACACAACACATGTAGAGCGTCCAATGCCAATGCAACAAAGGCTCCACAATCCCAAAGAATGGCTCTAACGGTCACAATGCATACACCTCATGCAGAACATACAACACAAGAAGCTCACAAGCATCCTCACAAACTCCGTAACCTACTCGTTACATACACGGAGTCTTCTCCGGTTCGCAATATAAACATCACCAATCCAGACTAATCGTTCGGATAGGCTTCACACAACATGCCTATTCTGTACTACTCATTTCCAGATCTAGATGCAGACTTAATCGGGGATATCAATTATTAACCCGCTGGAATCGCTTACGCTATCCACCTCTTGGTGGAGGATTCCATGCACATGCATAAAGTAGTACTTCACTAGTTCAAGAAGGAGATCGTTACCCTTGACGATCTCTTTGGATCAATGGAAATCTAGTCGGATGGTAATCACCGCGACGGCTATGCCTCCACAATGCAGAACTAGCCTCTCGATTCGGATCGCTGAAGCTCCACCGGCGGCCGGAATCCTTCTCCTTCTTCCTTAGTTGCTCTCCTCTCTCTCTTCTCTTTAGAAAGAGAATGTCCAACAAAAGAATGAGAAATACTTCTCAATCCTTAGCCTTATAATAACAGGAAGGAGCTTGGAACACAGGATCCAAGATGAAGGAAACAAACGACCACAGATCTCCCTCAAATATCTATTTTTGGGCTGACACGGCCTGTGACACGACTGTTTCACAGGCCGTGTACCTTAAGCAGTACATGAACAAACTCAACCAGACCAAGAAAAGGTCTCAGACACTCCCGTGTCAAGCTCCTGACATGCCCGTGTCAATCAGTATACGCCCGTGCTGAGGGGCGTGTCCCTCAATCGACACAGGACAAACAATCCTGAAAGGTACACGGGTCCTAACACACCCGTGTCAACTTTGACACGACCGTTTCACCCAGAACATGCCTGGGATCCAGGTCATGTTCCTCACCCGACACAGCCCGGATACCAACCCGGGACGGACATGCCCTGGGAAATGCCCGTGTCCCAGGCCGTGTGCCTCACTCGAGACACACTCGAGGCCCACTCGAGTCCTACTCGAGATCCACTAGAGTACACAGAGTTGGACAAGCCCTGGCACACGCCTGTGTCCCAGGACATGTCACCCAGCCTGAACTCGAAATTTGGATTTGGGGTGTTACAAGTCTCCCCTCCTTACAGAAATTTTGCCCTGAAATTTAGCGCAATAATAGACACTAACACAACCACTCCTTTATTGTACCATTAACAAAAAAATGATCCAGGTTTAGAGCTAAGAGGCCGCAGCTTGTCTCACCCCACGACATCGCGCAAACATAAGTTTTTACAAACAAATATACAACAGTACATTACGACAACAACAAGGAACACTCTGTCTTTTTATTTCGCTCGTCCGCGTCCTTCATAATCTGCTTTACAGCATCCTGTAAATCCAGATTATACACACGAGGCTGATGTACTTCACGATTCGATCTTTTCGGCTCCTGTAATTCGAGAGTGTACATTCAAGGTTACGCCCGGGATACAGATGACTCTGCCACTGCCTTGCCCTTTTCCTCATAAGACACATCGTCTTTTTCTCACTCTTTAATGGGCCAATCCAACAATTGCGGGCGAGATGTCCTTGCTTCCCACAATAAAAACACGTACGTGTATCCACACATCCTTGCCCAAACGTTGCTCCTGAAGAAACATCTGAAGAAGTTTGTTCAGTAGGCCTGAACCTCTTCTTGTCACGTTTCCTAAACTCCGATAATTCCGACTGCGGAACTTTGAACTCTGGCTTTTCCATCGCCAAATTCTTCTTGTCCTGCACCTGCTTCAATTCCTTATCTAGCGCACATGCTTTATCGACTAACGCTTGGAAGCCTTGGTTCACCGAACTCGGGAGCGCCAACCTCAGGTCATCACGGAGTCCTTCACAGAACCTATTCGTCTTTCACGCTTCTTCCGCAAAAGTAGACCCCGCATAGCGCCCCAGCCTGTTAAACTCTTGCAGGTAATTATCAACAGTACTCTCACCCTGCACCAGACGTTGGAATTCATTCTCCTTTGTAATTTGCCACGACACTGGCAAATACTTTGCCCAAAATAATCTGGAGAATTCTTTCATCGATATCTCTCCTAGGCTTTTGTCTGCCAATTGGTGTAATTCGACTTCATCCCACAAAAGCCTCGCCTCTCCTTCTAGCAGGAAAGTGGCTAAAGTAACATTTTTCCCCTCATCAGTCCTGATCGCTGTTAGGATCCTCTTCACTCTTACGAGCCAATCCTCAGCTTGCGGTTGGGAACATGCCCCATCGAACATAGGTGGATGAAACTCCATAAACCGCTTCAGTTGCTCATCAGCCGCTTGCTCGTCAATCAGATACTCATCACGCTCTTGCCTCGCACCAGCCCGTACTTGCACCATTGCAGGCATTGCCTGCCCAATAGGCTATGCATGAAATATGGCAAATAGTGCCTCCATAACTAAGCGTATGGTTTCCGCAGAAGGAGGAGGTGTGGGCGCCTCAGCTGGTGCCGTACTCTCATCCGAACGCAGGGGTTCAGACTGCCCAGCTCCACTCCTTATCACCTATAGGTGAACAAGACATTATCAACGTCCATACCAAAACAGCAAACATGCCTAATATACACGCTAAAATTTCTAGTGGACATTCTGGAGTTCAATTATGTTACCCCTACCAAACCTGCCTCTGATATCACTTTGTAACGCCTCCATCCGTCACATGGAATATAACAGAGGGTCCGGCCGGGGATCCATGCCATATTTCACAGATAAACGGAGAAATCACGTATGAATATCAAAATTACTTTTACTCGCATCTTAACTCAGAGCATTCTAGCTGAAGTTTATAACTTGAAAGAACTCATCCAATTAATGTCGACTAAATATATAAATAACATATTTATATATAATACCAGGAATGTATAAAAACTCACAAACGCTCACGGCCTTAAGGCCTTACATGTTTATCTTTACAAGAGGTGGTTTCATACATCGGCACGCAGGCCAGCCAAACATGAAATCCAATTCTTCGCACGTCCTTCAAGGGCCTACAAGCAGCAGGAGCAAGGGCTTCAGCCCGCTTAATCCAAGTCAGCACAAGCAAGGGTAGTACCTGCATATGGACGTCCACCCATAGGGTGATAATCAAAGCAACGGTCAGCATACAGCTGACTAATTATAATGACCCTACCTCTTACCCGGGGCAGTGGTTCCTTCCCTACATGCATTGCAATTACAATATATATCACAACAAGTTCACTCATGCACAACATAATCACAAACGCCGGCCTTCGTGCCAGACGCTCCGTGCACTCAGGGCACTCTTATGGTGTACCGAATCAGTCAAGGTCCCACCACCGATTAGAGGTTATTAGCTTGTTGGCCGGGCACTTACTACTACAACACGCATGTTGGAGACATCCTCGCGCAACCCACTCAGAGGCTTTCACCTCCCGACAACAATGAGCACTATAGATCAACCTATGCCCATAGTATAATAAGCCGGGAAGGCCCACAGCCCCCCATTTGCAGTGCTACAAATCGACCGCTCACAATGCAGGTACATAATACCTCTAGATCAACTTACAAGCCGAGAAGGCCCGCAACCCCCCATTTGCATTACCACTACTCGATCTCTTATAACAGTACCGCTTCAGCACACAACTCACGTAGAGTCCAATGTCAATGCCATAAAGTCTCCACGATCCCAAAGAATGGCTCTCACGGTCACAGCGCATACAGCTCATGCAGAGCATATAACACAAGAAGCTCACAAGCATCCTCACAAACTCCACAACCTACTCGTTACATACACGGAGTCTTCTCCGATTTGCAATATAAACATAACCAATCCAGACTAACCGTCTTGATGGGCTTCACACAACATGGCTATTCCGGACTACTCATTTCTGGATCTAGATCAAGACTCAACTAGGGATATAAACTATCAACCCGCTGGAATCGCTTACGCTTTCCACCTCTTGGTGGAGGATTCCATGCAAATGCATAAAGTAGGAATTCACTTGTCTAGGAAGGAGATCGTTACCCTTGACGATCGCTTTGGAGCCATGAAAATCTAGCTGGATGGTAATCACCGAGATGGCTTTGCCTCCACAATGCTGAACTCGCCTCTCGATTCAGATTGCTAAAGGTCCACCGGTGGCCGGAATCCTTCTCCTTCTTCCTTCCTTGCTCTCCTCTCTCTCTTCTCTTCAGAAAGAGAATGTCCAACAATAGAATGAGAAATACTTCTCAATCGTTAGCCTTATAACAACAGGAAGGAGCTTGGACTACAGGATCAAAGATGAAGGAAACGAATGGCCACAGATAACCCTCAAATATTTATTTTTGGGCTGACACGCTCGTGTTACACGCCGCGTACCTTAAGCAGTACATGAACTGACTCAACCAGACCAGGAAACAGTCTTAGACAAACCTGTGTCATGCTCCGAACACCCCTGTGTTAATCAGTACACGCCCGTGCTGAGGGGCGTGTCCCTCAATCGACACAGGAATAATAATCCCGAAAGGGACACGAGTCCCAACATGCCCGTGTCAACTTTGACACGGCTGTGTCACCCAGAACACGCTTGGGATCCAGGCCGTATTCCTCACCCGATACAGCCCAGCTACCAACCCGAGCAGGACACGCCCTGGGACACGCCCGTGTCCCAGGCAGTATGCCTCACTCGAGACACACTCGAGGCCCACTCGAGACCCACTCGAGTACACAGAGCTGGACATTCCCTAGGACACGTCCGTGACCAAGGCCGTGTCACCCAGCCTGAACTCTAAATTAGGATTTGGGGTGTTACAATCCTCCCCTCCTTACAGAAATTTCATCCCAAAATTTAGCTCAACAATAGACACCAACACAACCACTCCTTTGTTGTACCATTAATAAAAAAACAATACGGGTTTAGAGCTAAAAGGCCGGATCTTGTCTCGCCCTAGGACATCGCACAAACATAAGTTTTTAAAAACAAACATACAACAATACATTACGACAGCCGTAAGGTACACTTTGTCTTTTATTTTCGCTCATCCGCATCCTTCATAATCCGCTTTACGGCCTCCTATAACTCCAGATTATACACACGAGGCTGCTGTACTTCACGATTCGATCTTTGCGGCTCCTATAATTCGAGAGTGTATATTCGAGGTTGAGCTCGGGATGAAGATGACTCTGCCACTGCCTTGCCCTTTTCCTCATAGGATGCACCGGTCTTTTTCTCAGTATTTGACGGGCCACTCCAACAATTGCGGGCGAGATGTCCCTGCTTCCTACAATGAAAACATGTACGTGTCTCCACACGTCCTTGCCCAAACGTTACTCTCGAAGCAACATCTGAAGAAGTTTGTTCAGCATGCCTAAACCTCTTTGTAACACCCCAAAAAGACTCAAAATTGGATTTGAGGTGCAGGTTGCTTAACACGGCCCGGGACACGGGCGTGTCCCAGGGCGTGTCGGGGTACACGGCCTGGGACACGGGCGTTTCCCAGGGCGTGTTCAGATTAGTCGACGATCGGAGGTCGGCGATAGTCGAGCCTGGGACACGGCCTTCGACACGGGCGTGTCCCAGGGCGTGTCACTCAAGGAAATGCCGTAACGAGTCAGAAATGTACACGGGCCGGAACCAAGCCTTGCATACGGCCGTGTCCGATTTGACACGGGCGTGTCCGAGGGCATGTGCCTACCCGTGTACTGCTCTGACTGGTTTTAGCGCTCGTGGAGTACCGTGTAACAGGTGTGACACGGGTGTGTTACATGACCGACACGGGCGTGTCAGGTTCGACACGGGCGTGTCGATGCCCGTGTTCTTGTAGTTTTCAGTCGGTGCGAGTGCCGCGTGTGCCGCTTAAGGGTACACGGCCTGTGACACGGCCGTGTCATAGGCCGTGTCGGCCAAAAGAATAAATATTTTCAGGCAAATCTTGGCCGTTCATTTTCCTTAAAGAGGATCCTGTGGCTGGGGCTCATTCCTGGGCTGATAAGGCCGGGAAAGGAAGGAGAAAGGCTCATTTCTAAAGTTCATCTTCTCTTTCTAGCTTTAAGAGAGAGGTGAGAGAAAGGTGAGGAAGAAGAAGTGGAATCCGGCTGCCGGTGGTGCTACGGTGGTCCAAATCGCGAGCCGAGTTCGGATTTGCGAAGGCAACGCTGCTGCGAAGGCTTTCATCCGTCTCAAATTTCTCTCCATGGCTCCGAAGCGGGTTCTTAGGGTAACGATTTCCTGCTTGGACATGTGAAGTCCTTAATTCCTGCATTGCATAGGGAAAACCCTTCCCCGCGAGTGCGCGGTGGGTTGTGGCGTCCCTTGGGGTAGATATGTGAAGTCCCCCTTGTTAGAGTCCGGAATTGGAGTACGGATCTTAGCATGCTGTGTGAAGCCCATCTGGACATGGTCTGGATTGGTGATGCTTGTTTGCATATCGGAGAAGAGTCCGTGATTCTTGCTTGTAGGCATGATGGATAAAGTACTGGAGGAAGTCCAGGAAATTATGAGAGTTGGACTCTCTAGTAGCCGTGAGTTGCTACTTTGTGTGAGGTTGAGCCGTGGGGCTGCAACTAGGCAAAGGTGGAACGGGCAAGGTGAAGCTGTACCCGCGTCAGTCCAGGCTTGAGTCTGACGATTTGAGCAACGGGAAAGGTGGATCTGTACCCGCGTTATGGTTGTCTAACCTTGGGTGCTTAAGACCCTGTTAGGATCACATAGCGAGAGTCGACGGCCTGTGAGCCGATCAGACTAGAATGCTCATATTGAACCGTTATGTCTGGGACCTCTGAACGGTGGTGTGGCCGTGGAACTACGGAACACCGATAATGTGCCCTGAGTGCACGGAGCGTCGGGCTGTCGTGCCGACGTTTGTGATATGTGACTGTGCGGGCGTGCACGTCTTGCTTGAATTGCTATATATCATATTGGAAGATTGCTATGCAGGGATGGAATTCCGCTGCCCCGTGCCAGGGGCAGGGTCGTTATAAATGGTCGGCTGAATGCTGACCGTTGCCCTGTTTGCCACCGCTTGGTGGATTGGTTCTTACAGGTACTGGAGGTGCTGGTCCGAGCGGGACTTAGCGGGCTGAAGCCCAAAGCTGCGTTGCTGCCCTCAAAGGCATTGTTTTGTTTCTTTTGTTCATGTGTGGCCAGCCTGCGTGCCGATGTCTGTAATCCACACTCTTGTTAAGAGAAACTATTGTAAGGCCTTAAGGCCAGACTCTTTTGATAGTTGTATACATTCCTATGTTATAGTGTACAGTGTTCTTGATCTTGAGTTCAATGATTCAACCGTGAAACTTCCGCTAGAATGCTCTGTGTTAGGATGCGTGGTTATGATATTATTTCGTAGCGTCTCCGCCTTTTTGTGGAATATGGTGTGGGGCCCCGGCCGGACCCTCTATTATATTCTTCTTGACGGGTAGAGGTGTTACAATTTGGTATCAGCTTGTTTGTCGATCTCTTCCGAATTCGCGGACGAATTCTTTTGAGAGGTGGCGAGCACGTGTCAGTGCCGTCGTTATAACACTTAATTTGAACTCAAGATTGTCCACTTAGGAATGTAAATACACTTGTTTGTTGAACTTGTGTATTCTTTTTGTATGGTTGCCGTTTTCATTGGTCATTAAACTGTGTATTTTACACATATAGGTGACCAGAAGTGTTGCGGGTCAATCCGAACCACAACGTTCTGTTGAGAGTGCGGCACCAGCCGAGGTGCCCATAACTCCTCCATCCGCTGAAATAGTCCGTCTCATCACGGAAACGGTACTTGCTGTGATGAATGCTCAGTAGGCGGGGCGGGCACGTCCTACAGTGGTGCCAGCGCAAGCTGGGGTACGGCAAGAACCGGTAGAAGCCGAAGTTGATCCGCGGGTAGCAGATCAACAATGGAAGCAATTCTTGAGCTTCAACCCTCCGCAGTTTCATGGGGCGGGTACACCGGCCCAAGCAGAGGATTGGCTTGCAAGAGTCAAGAGGATTATGAGAGCTATCAAGGTTGAGGAGGAATAGAAAGTCATGTTAGCCACTTTCCTACTGGAAGGAGAGGCGCGATTGTGGTGGGATGAGATTGAAATGCATCACTTGGCCGGCAGGCAATTGGCAGAGGTTACAATGGAAGAATTTTCTCGATTGTTCTTAGCACAACATCTGCCGATGCAGCAAAGGATATCGATGGAAATGGAATTTCAACGGTTAGCGCAGGGAGATCGAAGTGTGGATGACTACCTGCATGAGTTCACCCGTTTGGGAAGATATGCGGGCACGATCTTCGCCGAAGAAGAGCGTAAGACTAGTCAGTTTTATGCGGGACTGTGAGATGAGCTGCGGTATTTGCTCTCGAGTTCTGTGAGTCAGGGATTCCAAGCCTTAGTCTGCACGGCTCGTTCTTTGGATATGGACATGAAACGGGGGCAAGCAAAGGGCAACTTGGCTGTTGTAAAGCCAGAGTTTAAGCCGCCGCGTCCGGACAAGTTTGGCTACCGAAAGAGATGGAACAAGAAGTCTAAGTCTTCTGGACAAGCTCCTTCTGCGACTGTGACGGATACATCTGGGTATGGATCTCGTGCTTGTTTTACGTGCGGGAAGGTTGGACACTTCGCACGTGAATGCCGATTTGGTCCTCCAAAGGGTGATAAGAAGATGGGAGCGTCTTATGCGGAGAAGGGGAAGGCTGTGGTGGAGTCTTGTGCCTCGCACGCGCAGCCCAGGGTCTTCAATCTTGGACAACAAGAGGCCATTAAGCAGGCAGATGGCGTCACAGGTGCACGTAGGTTTTAATGTTCTTGTTGTTATGATGTGATGTGCTTGTTTTAATTGTAATGTTATAGGGTTTGTCCTTATACGAGAGTATCCGGCGCGAGCACTGTTCGACACAGGTGCTTCACATTCGTTTCTGTCTGAGGACTTTGTCTTTCGTATCAGGGTTCCTATCCGGACCACGACAGACAGTGTAAAGGTGTTGTTGCCTAACGGATGTTTGATGTGCGCGGATCGATCTTGCGGTCTTGAGGTCAGGATAGGAAGTCGGGAGTTCAAGGTGGAAACATTAGTATTGCCGATCAAAGAGTTTGATATAATCTTTGGTATGGACTGGCTTTCAGAGCAGCGTGCCTGTATAAATTGCAATTCAAAAGAGGTCACACTTGGGCAAAATACCGAACAAGAGACCAAGTTCATTGGTATGCAAGGGATGAGTGGGATGTTGTTATCCGCTCTCCAAGTTGTTAAGGCAGTTCGGAAGGGTGCGGAGTTGTTCTTCACACTCATAGAGGCGGTGGCGCCGAAGGCCAGTGTGAGTGAAGTGCCGATTGTGTCGGAATATGCTGATGTGTTTCCAAAGGACCTTCCGGGGTTACCTCCCCAAAGGGAAATCGACTTCGCTATCGAGCTGGTGCCGGGTGCGAAACCTGTGGCCCGTTCGCCGTATCGGGTAGCGCCAAATAAATGGCCGAACTGAAAGTTCAGTTGCAAGAGTTGTTGGAGCAGGGATACATATGCCCAAGTATGTCACCTTGGAGCGCGCCTGTTCTTTTTGTGAAAAAGAAAGACGGTGGTTTGCGACTATGTATTGATTATCGCAAACTAAACAAGCTGACGGAGAAAAACAAGTATCCAATTCCACGGATCGATGACTTGTTCGATCAGCTAGCAGGCTCAACCGTCTATTCGAAGTTGGATTTGAAGTCCGAGTATTACCAGTTGCGGATTAGGGAAGGTGACATTCCCAAGACAGCGTTTGGCACACGCTATGGTCATTATGAGTTCACAGTGATGCCATTCGGCTTATGTAATACGCCTTCGGTATTCATGGATCTCATGCATCGATCGTTCCACGAATACCTGGATCTGTTTGTGATCGTGTTTATTGATGATATCCTTGTATATTCACAATCGGAGGAAGATCATGCAAACCACTTGCGATTAGTATTGCATACCTTGCGAAGGAATAAGCTGTATGCCAAGTTCTCTAAGTGTGAGTTCTGGCTCTCATCGGTGGCTTTTCTAGGCCATGTCGTAAGTGGAGAGGGCATATCGGTGGATCCGGCTAAGATAAGTGCCATTCGTGATTGGCCAGTGTTGTCTTTGGTGGCCGAGGTCAGGAGTTTCCTTGGACTGGCGGGCTACTATAGACGGTTCGTGGAGAACTTCTCCCGGATTGCTTTGCCTCTGACTACGTTGACGAGAAAAGATCAGAAGTTCGTTTGGACACCGGAGTGCGCACGAGCTTTTGTGGAGCTGAAGAATCGTTTGACCACGATGCCCGTTTTGACGTCGCCATGTGGTACAAATGGATTTGAAATATACAGTGATGCGTCAGGAAGCGGCTTAGGCTGCGTTCTCCTACAGTTTGGCAAGGTGATCGCTTATGGCTCACGTCAATTGAAAGTGCATGAGCGTAATTACCCCGTCCATGACTTGGAGTTGGCGGCGGTGATCTTTTCGCTAAAGTTGTGGCGGCATTATCTTTATGGAGTGAAAGTGGATATTTATACAGATCATAAAAGCTTAAAGTATCTGCTCGAGCAAAAGGAGTTGAATATGCGACAAAGGAGGTGGATGGAATTCCGTGGGGATTATACCTTCGACATTCACTATGTTCCCGGAAAGGGAAATGTGGTCGCTGATGCCTTGAGTCGTCGGACTCCGGTGCGGGCAGCTTGGTTGCGGATACATGATGAGCGGTTAATCCAGGAGTTAGAAGTTTTGGAGATATCTTGTGTGGAAATAGATTCTTCGACTAATGCATGCGTGAACTGGTTGGAGGTTTAATATGACCTTGCTGACAGGGTTCGGCGGGCAACGGAGTTGGATGAAAGTCTCCAACGCTATGCAAAGGAGGGGTCTGGTGAACAATTCTCCTGGGATGACGGTTTGTTACAAAAAGATGGCCGATTGTGCGTCCCTAGTGCGGGTAAATTGCGAGAAGGATTGCTATATGAAGCACACTTTACAAAGTACTCAATTCACCCTGGGAGCACAAAAATGTATTAGGACATGAAGAAACTATTCTGGTGGCCTGGTTTAAAGAAGGACATAGCCGCGTATGTGGCTAAATGTCGTACTTGTGCTTTGTTAAAGGCAGAATGTCAACGGCCGAGTGGTTTCCTGAAGTCGTTGCCGGTTCTACAATGGAAGTTTGAGGATATTTCTATGGATTTCGTGCATGGATTGCCGAGATCTCAGCGTGGCCATGACTCAATCTGGGTGATTGTAGACCGGTTGACAAAGGTGGCTCACTTTATACCGAACAAGCGGGACGATTCAGTGGAAACATTGGCAAAGCTCTATGTGGAGCAGATTGTTCGATTGCACGGTGTTCCCCGGAGCATCGTAAGTGACCGAGATGGGCGCTTTACCTCGAAATATTGGAGATTAGTTCATCAGATGTTGGGCACGAAGTTAGCATTCAGTACGGCCTTTCCCCCGCAAACGGATGGCCAAACTGAACGAACCAACAGAACGATGGAGGATATGCTCCGTATGTGCGCCCTGGACTTCGGTAAGAATTGGGAAGAGCATCTTATTATGGTGGAGTTTGCCTATAATAACAGCCATCAAGCGAGTATAGGCATGGCCCCGTTTGAAGCGCTGTATGGTCGTAAGTGTCGTACACCGCTAGCTTGGGCAGAAACTAGCGAGACTAAATTTTTAGGCAAAAAGGAAGTCGAGGATGCTACCTCAACAATACGCTCTATTCGAGAGAGGCTCTTAATAGCCCAGGATCGGCAAGCCAAGTATTACAATGCTATGCACCGGAACGTGGAGTTCGCGGTGGGTGACTGGGTCTATTTAAAGATTAAGCCCTTCAAAGGCGTTTCTCGGATTCGGTGGTTGAAAAAGCTAAGTCCGCGATACCTTGGTCCATTTGAAGTGGTGGAGCGAGTTGGGGAAGCCGCCTATCGGCTAGCTCTTTCATCAGAATTGAGTGGATTGCATGATGTGTTTCACATCTCGGTACTACGCAAAGCAGTCAAGGATCCACCTAAAGTAATTGACAATGACCGAGTCCCGGTTGAGTATGGGCTAACGATAAAGGTGAAGCCTATGCAGATCGAGGATCGAGCCGAGAAACAGTTGCGGAACAAAGTGATCGGGATGGTCAAAGTCCGATGGGACAATTGTGGCCGAGAAGAGCTAACATGGGAGCGCGAGCAGACCATGCGAGCCGAGTTTCCCGAGTTATTTTCGTAACTTGTATGCTCGTTATATATGTAATAGAAACATATAAATGTTTTGTTATTTTTCTCCCTACTGTCTTCAAATTTCGGGACGAAATTTTATTAAGGAGGGGAGGATTGTAACACCCCAAAAAGACTCAAAATTGGATTTGAGGTGCAGGTTGCTTAACACGGCCTGGGACACGGGCGTGTCCCAGGGCGTGTTGGGGTACACGGCCTGGGACACGGGCGTGTCCCAGGGCGTGTTCAGATTAGTCGACGATCGGAGGTCGATGATAGTCGAGCCTGGGACACGGCCTTCGACACGGGCGTGTCCCAGGGCGTATCACTCAAGAAAATGCCGTAACGAGTCAGAAATGTACACGGGCCGGAACCAAGCCTTGCACACGGCCGTGTCCGATTTGACACAGGCGTGTCCGAGGGCGTGTGCCTACCCGTGTACTACTCTGACTGGTTTTAGCGCTCGTGGAGTACCGTGTAACAGGTGTGACACGGGCGTGTCACATGACCGACACGGGCGTGTCAGGTTCGACACGGGCGTATCGATGCCCGTGTTCTGGTAGTTTTCAGTCGGTACGAGTGCCGCGTGTGCCGCTTAAGGGTACACGGCCTGTGACACGGCCGTGTCACAGGCCCTGTCGGTCAAAAGAATAAATATTTTCAGGCAAATCTTGGCCGTTCATTTTCCTTAAAGAGGATCCTGTGGCTGGGGCTCATTCCTGGGCTGATAAGGCCGGGAAAGGAAGGAGAAAGGCTCATTTCTAAAGTTCATCTTCTCTTTCTAGCTTTAAGAGAGAGGTGAGAGCAAGGTGAGGAAGAAGAAGTGGAATCCGGCTGCCGGTGGTGCTACGGTGGTCCAAATAGCGAGCCGAGTTCAGATTTGCGAAGGCAACGCTGCTGCGAAGGCTTTCATCCGTCTCAAATTTCTCTCCATGGCTCCGAAGCGGGTTTTTAGGGTAACGATTTCCTGCTTGGACATGTGAAGTCCTTAATTCCTGCATTGCATAGGGAAAACCCTTCCCCGTGAGTGCACGGTGGGTTGTGGCATCCCTTGGGGTAGATATGTGAAGTCCCCCTTGTTAGAGTCCGGAATTGGAGTACGGATCTAGGCATGCTGTGTGAAGCCCATCTGGACATGGTCTGGATTGGTGATGCTTGTTTGCATATCGGAGAAGACTCCGTGATTCTTGCTTGTAGGCATGATGGATAAAGTACTGGAGGAAGTCCAGGAAATTATGAGAGTTGGACTCTCTTATAGCCGTGAGTTGCTACTTTGTATGAGGTTGAGCCGTGGGGCTGCAACTAGGCAAAGGTAGAACGGGCAAGGTGAAGCTGTACCCGCGTCAGTCCAGGCTTGAGTCTGACGATTTAAGCAACGGGAAAGGTGGATCTGTACCCGCATTATGGTTGTCTAACCTTGGGTGCTTAAGACCCTATTAGGATCACATAGCGAGAGTCGACGGCCTGTGAGCCGATCAGACTAGAATGCTCATATTGAACCGTTATGTCTGGGACCTCTGAACGGTGGTGTGGCCGTGGAACTACGGAACACCGATAATGTGCCCTGAGTGCACGGAGCGTCGGGCCGTCATGCCGACGTTTGTGATATGTGACTGTGCGGGCGTGCACATCTTGCTTGAATTGCTATATATCATATTGGAAGATTGCTATGCAGGGATGGAATTCCGCTGCCCCGTGCTAGGGGCAGGGTCGTAATAAATGGTCGGCTGAATGCTGACCGTTGCCCTATTTGCCACCGCTTGGTGGATTGGTTCTTACAGGTATTGGAGGTGCTGGTCCGAGCGGGACTTAGCGGGCTGAAGCCCAAAGCTGCGTTGCTGCCCTCGAAGGCATTGTTTTGTTTCTTTTGTTCATGTGTGGCCGGCCTGCGTGCCGATGTCTGTAATCCACACTCTTGTTAAGAGAAACTGTTGTAAGGCCTTAAGGCCAGACTCTTTTGATAGTTGTATACATTCCTATGTTATAGTAGACAGTGTTCTTGATCTTGAGTTCAATGATTCAACCGTGAAACTTCCGCTAGAATGCTCTGTGTTAGGATGCGTGGTTATGATATTATTTTGTAGCATCTCCGCCTGTTTGTGGAATATGGTGTGGGGCCCCGGCCGGACCCTCTATTATATTCTTCTTGATGGGTAGAGGTGTTACACTCTTCTTGTCTCGTTTCCTAAATTCTGATTGTTCCGACTGTGTAAATTTGAACTCTAGCTTTTCCACCGCCAAGTTCTTCTTGTCCTGCACCCGCTTCAAATCCTTCTATAGCACACAGGCTGTATCGACTAATGCTTGGAAGCCTTGCTTCACCGAACTCGGGAGTGACAACCTCAGCTCATCACGAAGTCCTTCATAGAACCAATTCATCTTCCGCGCTTCTTCCGCAAAAGTAGACCCCGCATAGCGCCCCAGCCTGGTAAACTCATGCAGGTAATTATCAACAGTACTGTCACCCTGCACCAGACGTTGGATTTCATTCTCCATTGTTATTCGCCGCGACACTAGCAAATATTTTGCCCAAAATAATATGGAGAATTCCTTCATCGATATCTCTCCTAGGCCTCTGCCTGCCAATTGGTGCAATTCGACTTCATCCCACCAAAGCCTTGCCTCTCCTTCTAGCAGGAAAGTGTCTAAAGTAACTTTCTGCCCCTCATCAGTCCTGATCGCTGTTAGGAACCTCTTCACTCTTGCGAGCCAATCCTCAGCTTGCGTTGGGGAACCCGCCCCATCAAATGTAGGTGGATGAAACTCCATAAACCGCTTCAATTGCTCATCAGCCGCTTGCTCGTCAATCAGAGCCTCAACACGCTCTTACCTTGCACCAGCCCGTACTTGCTCCACTGCAGGCATTGCCTGCCAAATAGGCTATACATGAAACATGGCAAATAGCGCCTCTGTAACTAAGTGTATGGTTTCTGCAGAAGGCGGAGGTGTGGGTGCCTCAGCTGGTGCCGCACTCTCATCCGAACGCTGGCGTTCAGACTGCCAAGCTCCACTCCTTATCACCTATACGTGAACAAGAAATTATTAACATCCATACCAAAATGGCAAACATGCCTAATATACACACTCAAACTCCTAGTGGATATTCTGGAGTTCAATTATGTTATCCCTACCGAACCTGCCTTTGATACCACTTTATAACGCCTCCATCCGTCATATGGAATATAAGAGAGGGTCCGATCGGGGACCCACGCCATATTTCACAGACAAACGATGGAATCACGTAAGAATATTAAAATTACTTTTACTCGCATCTTAAACCAGAGCATTCTAGCAGAAGTTTATAACTTGTAAGAACTCATCCAATGAATTTCCACTAAATATATAAATAACATATTTATATATAACACCAGGAATGTATATAAACTCACAAATGCTCACGTCCATAAGGCCTTACATGTTTCACTTTACAAGAGGTGGTTTCATACATCGGCACGCAGGCCGGCCAGACATGAAATCCAATTATTCGCATGGCCTTCAAGGGCCTACAAGCAGCAGCAGCAAGGGCTTCAGCCCGCTCAATCCAAGTCAGCACCAGCAAGGGTAGCACCTTTATATAGACGTCCACCCCAAGGGTGATAAACAAAGTAACGTTCAGCATTCTGCTGACCAATTATAACGACCCTACACCTTACCTGGGGCAGTGGTTCCTTCCCTGCATGCATTGCAATTACAATATATATCACAACAAGTGCACTTACGAACAACATCTTCACAAATGCCGGCTTTCATGCCAGACGCTCCGTGCACTTAGGGCACGCTTACGGTGTACCGAATCAATCAAGGTCCTACCACCATTTAGAGGTAATTAGCTTTTTGGCCAGACACTAATCTACTATAACATGCATGTTGGAGACATCCTCGCCCAACCCACTCAGAGGCGTTCACCTCATGGAAATAATGAGCACTATAGATCGACCTACGCCCGTAGTGTAACAAGCCGGGAAGGCCTGCACCCCTCCATTTGCAGTGCTACAAATCGACCGCTCACAACGCATGTACATAGTACCTCTAGATCAACTTACAAGCCGGGAAGGCCCGCAACCCCCCATTTGCATTGCCACCACTCGATCTCTCATAATAATGCCGCTTTAGCACACAACACACGTAGAGCGTCCAATGCCAATGCCACAAAGGCTCCATAATCCCAAAGAATTACTCTCACGGTCACAACGCATACAGATCATGTAGAGCATACAACACAAAAAGCTTACAAGCATCCTCACAAACTCCGTAACCTACTCGTTACAAACACTGAGTCTTCTACGGTTCACAATATAAACATCACCAATCTAGACTAACCATCCGAATGGGCTTCACACAGTATGCCTATTTCGTACTACTCATTTCCGGATCTAGATGCAGACTCAACCGGGGATATCAACTATCAACCAGCTGGAATCACTTATGCTTTCCACCACTTGGTGGAGGATTCCATGCACATGCATAAAGTAGGACTTCACTTGTCCAAAAAGGAGATCGTTACCCTTGACGATGGCTTTGGAGCCATGGAAATCTAGCCGGATGGTAATCACCGCGACGGCTTTGCCTCCATAAGGCTGAACTCGCCTCTCGATTCGGATCGCTGAAGCTCCACGGGCGACCATAATCCTTCTCCTTCTTCCTTCCTTACTCTCCTCTCTCTTCTCTTTAGAAAGAGAATTTCCAACAATATAATGAGAAATACTTCTCAATCCTTAGCCTTATTACAACAGGAAGGAGCTTGGACCACATGATCCAAGTTGAAGGAAATGAACGGCCACAGATCTCTCTCAAATATATATTTTTGAGATGACACGACCTGTGACACGCCCGTGTCACAGGCCGTGTACCTTAAGCAGTACATGAACCGACTCAACCAGACCAGGGCATAGTATCAGACACGCCCGTGTCAAGCTTCTAACACGCCCGTGTCAATAAGTACACGCCCATGCTGAGGGGCGTGTCCCTCAATCGACACAGGACTAACAATATCAAAAGGGACACAGGTCCCAACATGCCCTTATACAATTTGACACTGTCTTATCACCCAGAACACGCCTGCGATCCAGGTCGTGTTCCTCACCCGACACATCCCGGCTACCAACCCGAGCAGGACACGCCCTGGGACATGCCCGTGTCCCAGGCCGTGTGCCTTACTCGAGACACACTCGAGGCCCACTCGAGTCCTACTCGAGACCTACTCTAGTACATAGAGCAAGACACGCCCTGGGACACGCCCGTGTCCCAGACCGTTTCACCCAGCCTGAACTCCAAATTGGGATTTGGGGTGTTACACTTCTATACTTTAATCCTTCATTATCTCGAGATAGTTGGTTTTTCTTGACACAATTTTACTTAGAAAAATCTCCCGACTTCTTTTTGTCGAGACAGTTTTATTGTCTCGATACAACTGCTTCAAGATTTATAGTGTCAAGTATGCTGACTTATCTCGACACTTCATACTCAGTCTTCAAGGTGTTGAGACAACTGACTTGTCTCGACACAGCTGTCTTGAATCTTTTGTGTCAAGTTAACTAACTTGTCTCAACATACATTCTACAAAGGTGTCAACACAGGTGAAGTGTGTCGACACTTTTGTGTTTAGGCATTTTTATGTAGACTGTGCTGACTTGTCTTGATACAACTTCTACAAAGGTGTCGACACTTTTGTACTTAGCCATTTTTCTTCAAAATCTAGTCAGCTTCTTGTGTCCACCTGTCCAATCAATATGAAATAGACATCCTGCATACATAAACTTAAATATACATCAAATACAAATATGTGTATATCATTGAGTTGAAGGGGCTTCTTCAAATCAAGTATAATATAACCAATGTACCCAACAGATGTTGCCACACAATTCTACTTCTTACTACTCCAAGAAATAAGTCGTCTTTTGAGGAATTAGCACGTCCCAGAAGTGCTTTTTCTATCATCCCTGCAACCTTCAAAATCAGCATTTGAAAAGCCAATTAGCTCAATATCTTTACTTCTTGGGTACCATAAGCCATGATTTGGTGTACCCTTAAGGTATCTTAAAATCCTCTTTACGGCGACGTAATGAGATTCCTTAGTGTTCACTTGATATCTAGCGCAGACACATGTTGAAAACATTATATCTGGTCTACTGGCAGTCAGGTAGAGCAAGGATCCGATTATGCTTCTGTACTTGGTTTCATCAAAAGGTTTCCCTTTCTCATCCTTATCCAGAGACACAGTTGAACCCATTGGAGTCCTCATCGAGGTTGCGCTCTCCATTCCGAATTTCTTAAGAAGATCCTTTGTGATTTTCGTTTGAGAGATGAAAATTCCATCTTCAGATTGCTTCACCTGAAGTCCTAAGAAATACTTTAGCTCTCCCATACTTCTCATTTCAAACTTCCCTTGCATAAGTTTGGAAAACTTTTTGTAACGGTTGTCTTCTATAGAGCCAAATATGATGTCGTCAACATAGATTTTCACTAGCAAAATCTTGCCTTTAACTTCCCTAAGAAATAATGTCTTGTCTATCTTTCCCCTTGTGAACTTATTCTCAAGAATAAAACTAAACGTCTCATACCAAGCTCGAGAAGCTTTCTTTAAACCATATAGGGCTTTATTTAAGAAATAAACATAGTCAGGGAATTTAGAATTGACAAAACCTGAGGGTTATTATACGTATACTTCCTCTTTCAGATCCCCATTGAGGAATGCGAACTTTGCATCCATTTGGTAGACGGTGAAGCCTTTGAGGGCAGCATATGCAAGAAACAACTTGATCACCTCGAGCCGAGCCACTGGAGCAAATGTCTGGTCGTAGTTGATCCCCTCTTCTTATCTATAACCTTGCGCTATAAGTCTGGCTTTGTTCTTTATAATTACTTCGTTTTCATCGAGCTTGTTTCTGAATATCCACTTGGTGCCAATCACATTCTGTCCCTTTGGCTTAGGTACTAGCTCCCATACTTTGCATCGCTCGAACTGATTGAGCTCATATTGCATTGCCAAAATCCAAGAAGCATCCTTATTTGCTTCTTCGAATTTCTTTGGCTCAACCTGTGATAGAAAACTTAGATGCAGAATCTCATTAGCTGTACCTCTTCTGGTTCTTACACTGTCGCCTGGCTCTCTAATGATTAGATCAGCTGGGTGATCTCTTAGGTGTCTGAACCCTAGATTCCTTTCCCTTCCTTTAACAGGACCTGCAATATCTTGTACAACCTCTATAGGTTGAAGAAATTCTTCCTCTAGCGGTTCTTCATCAACAAAGCCCGGATCGACGATCTTGACTGAGCTTTGAATGACTTCTTTGATTGGTTCATCCAAGCTAAGTTCTTTGAACCTGGTACCTACATCCGCACCAATAACACTAGATGAGCTGCTATAAAGCATGCTAGTCTCATCAAATATAACATTTATTGACTCTTCTACCACCAAATTTTTCTTATTAAAAATCCTATATGCCTTACTATGGATATTATATCCTATAAAAATACCTTCAAAACACTTTTCACTAAACTTTATGTGGTAATACTTCCCATTATTAAGTACAAAGCATTTACTTCTAAAGATTCTAAAGTAGGACACAGTCAGTTTTCTTCCCTTCAATAGCTTATAGGGGGTCTTACGATAGTTTTTGTTAATGAGTGCTCTGTTTTGCACGTAGCAAGCCGTGTTGACTACTTCAGCCCAGAAGAACTCTGGAAGTGAAGCGCCGTTCAACATGGTTGTATATGATCCAATTAGGGTTCTATTTCTTCTCTCAGTGACTCCATTTTGCTGTGGTGTGCGCGGGGAGGAAAACTCAAGAAAGATACCTTGGCTTTCGCAAAATTTTTTCATGACACCAGACTCAAACTCTGTTCCATGGTCACTTTTGATTTTGACCACTAAGCAGTCCAATTTGTTCTGAATTCGCCAGACAAAATTAGTGAAAGAATCGAAGGTGTCAGACTTGTGTTTCAGAAAGAACACCCAAGTGAAACGCGAGTAGTCATCAACAATCACTAATGTATAGATCTTACCTTCTAAGCTGTGAATAGGCATAGGACTGAATAAGTCTATATGAAGCAAGTATAAGCTTCGTGAAGAATCCTTTTCTACAATACCCTTGAAGGTACCACGTGCCTGCTTACCCATTTGACATGAGTGACATGGACTCTCTTTAAGGCACTTAATGCTGGGGGCATCACGCATTAAGTTGTGAGAAAATAGCATATTTACAGTTTTGAAATTAATATGTGCTAATATCTTGTGCCATTGGTCACAAAGAGACGCACTATCTTTTGTAATAAAATATACTGGGGTAGAATTGTCTAAGCAATGGAGCCCTTGAGTTCCTCTTTCAAGGAGTGTACTTCATCTCTGAGAGGAAATAATTGTGCAATTTCTTCCTTCAGATTTTCTTCCACTGCCTTGAGAGAGGAAATCTCTTTTACTTGCTTTCGGAATACCTTACGACATTTGTCGAAAGCCTTTAATAAGTGCTCGTGATGAGCCATCAATTCTGATTCTTCCTCATCAGAAGAGTAATCTTCATGACCATTAGTGGATGTTTCATATTCTGAGAGAATAGTGTACGAGTTTACCTTCCCTTGGTACTCAGATTCGCCCACTTCCTCTTTAGATTGGGCCATAAGCCCTAAGTAAGCTTCTTCGTTTTCAAAGCTCGACTCACTCAAGTAACTATCACTGAGAGTTTTTGACTTTTTAGCGACCAAGCTCTTTTATTCTTTCTTCTTCCCTTTGAAGGATCTCTTCTCATCCTTCCTGGAGCTATCCTTCTTCTTGTAAGGACACTCCTCAATCATTTGACCTAATTTATTACAACGGTAGCAAACAAAGTCAGAGGAATACTATTTGTTCGGCTTGGATTTATACCTGTCCTCTTTGTTGTAGATTTTCTTAGTACGATCACCGTCACAATGTGATCTCCTGGAATCTGAAGAGAATGACTTTTTTTTCATTTGTCTCCTCTTGTTGTGCATCTTCTTGAACTGCTTGGAGATGATGGAGAATTCTCCATCCGATATCTTGGAGCCTGACGTGCTTAGCTCTGAGTCATCGGGAATATCAGGAGCTCGTGTCCTAACGGGTGACACAACTTTAGATTTTCTTGACCCTTCCGCCTTTAGAGCAACATACTTTTCTCTGCTAGATACTCTGTTATTCTGCTCCTCCTTCTTACGTGTATTCATTTGAAGCTCATAGGAAGCAGCTTTTTGAACAGTTTCTGAAGGTCTATCTCCAGCAGCTTCCCGAATTCTCTAATGGGAACAACCTTCATGTCCCAGTCCTTTGTCAAGGATCTAAGGAATTTGTTGTTGAGCTCGCCATGAGTGAATTCATGGCCATAGTTCCAGAGGTCGCTGACTATCTTGAAGAACTTCTCAAAACTGTGAGCTATGGAGTCATTAGCACCTTGTTGAAGGCTTTGTACTCCTGGTCCAACAATGATCTGCGATCATCTCTCACTTCTTCAGTACCTTCCATCTGGACAATAAGACACATCTCTTTGGCAGATTTACAGTGGAATAAGTTCTAGAGCATTGAATAGTTCACTGCACATGCTATGATATTCTTTTCCTTCTTATCTAGGGAGACTAAGTCAATCTCATCCTTGGTGAGATCCATCATCTTCTTGGGAATCATGATCTCTTGATTTATCATTGAAGCCTGTGTAGGGATGCGAGGTCCTTCTTCCACCATCTAAAACATCCTTGGATCAGCAGCTTCCATGTAGAACTGTACTCATTCTTTCCACATGGGAAAGTTTTCCTTGGTGCATACATATAGCTTCATGGATGACATGTCTTTGCTTCAATCCATGGTGAATAAGAGGAATCTCTGAATGCTAAATCATGAATCTTGTCCATGGTGTTAGCCTTATCAAACAAAATGCCTCTCTGATACCAATTGAAAGTATCTAGCGTCTACTTAAATTACCTAGAGGAGGGTGAATAGGTGATGTTTGCGTCTTTTTGCATAATAAAAATTATCTTAAAGAACAAGCACACAAACACAGAGATTTATAGCGGTTCCCCGTATTGGGTACGTCCACTATCCCGCCTCGCCTATTTACCACGAAGGGATAGATTCAGCTACTTCACCTTTCTCAGATAATCACAATCTTACAACTCGGATCCATGCTCCTACACCTCGATCCATAACCGGATCTACACCTCGATCCATTAACCAGATCTACAAACTCGATCCACACATGGATCTACAATCTCAATCCACTAACGAATCTACATTCAGAAGAACAAACTCCCTACAAACTAGAAGACAAAGCTCCTACAAATGTTAAAATAATTTTTACAACAAACAATAAAAGATTTACTCTTCCAAATCTAAAATCTTCAGGGATCTTCCTTCTTGAAAACTGAAATTCTCTATGAAGAAAGTTGAGGAAGAAAATTGAGAAAACTTATTCTGAAAACCTTGGATCCAACACGATAAAATGGATGTTGAATAATCTTGGAATCTCGGATCTGTCGAATATTTTCTCCTCTTGAATTGCTGGATCAGCAGAGAGCGGTAAAGAAGAATGAATATGGAGTCGGCGGCTTCTCTTGATTTTTCGAAAGAGTGCGAAATACGATTCTGATTACTTAAATTATGATTAGGGTTTTTGATTCCGATTGAAAAGACTATTTATAGAACATTTTCAAACGGTCATGAGTAATTAAGAAAAGATCCACTAATGGATCAATCATCATTAACTTACATTAATTTGAAATCCCGTCAGAATATTTGAAACGAAAAATCTGCAAGTCTATTTCTCGAGAAGAATTAGATTTCTCGAGAAATGACTAGCTTTCTCGAGAAAAGGACATGGCTTCTCAAGAAAAGACTTGGCGAAATTTCTCTGAAGAAAAATACTTGATTTCTCGAGAGGGATATTATTTCTCGATAAAAGTACTTAGCGCAAATTTCGAACTGAAGACAAATTTCTCGAGAAGAATATGTTTTCCTGAGAAAAGAATTGCTTTCTCGAGAAATGGTCTGACCTTCTCGAGAAATTCACTTAGCGAAATATTTGTGAACTGATGATTTGATTTCTCGAGAAAGAATTGATTTCTCGAGAAAAAGACTTAGCTTCTCGAGAAATGAATTCAACTTCTCGAGAACTATTTTTCTTTTCTCAAGAACTAACTTGACTTTCTCGAAAAATCTTCAGGGCATTTCTCAAGAAAGGACTTAGAATATTTTCAGGCAATTTTTCGAGAAGTCTTATGGTTTCTTGAGAACAACTTTACTTTCTTTAGAAATTTACTTATATTTCTTGAGAAATACATGTCATTTCTCAAGAAAAAAACTTAGGAAATTTTTCTGAAAAAATTTATTTTTTCTTGTTGAAACTAGCAGCCATTCATTTCTTCCATTGCTCTAGTACTTGAAAATGAAGTGCATCCCAATAAAGAGGTTACACACGACTTAACACCTTGGATCACACAATGAATGATTACATTGCATGGTCCTGTGTTTAGTGACTCATTGTAAACTGATATTGGTCTACACTTAGCAATAATGACTTGCAAGCACTTAACTAAAGAATAACATAAAATACAAACTTAATTCATCATAGTTCAAGGGTGAATTCACACAAATCTGGGTTATTATGGATACAATACCCAATAGGAGCGTTGTAGGCATCTTCTTGTTTCTTTCAGCAAGAATCTTACTGAAGGAGAGTCTGACAGTAGATATACTTGGCTTACTCTGAGTTCTACCAACAACAGTCTTCTTTGTAGTAGATATGTTGTTGATGGCATCAGAGACTGCCAAGTCAGGCTTACTAACAAACTGACCCTTGGTCTGGGTTTGTAACGGCCCGCTATAGAGGACTGCAGTCCATACACCCCAACCCCTCACTGTGCCTATTTCTCAGCACAGTAGGTTGTTGAGGGCAGGTTTCGAACCCGACACCTCCTTAACAAGGTGCCTTCAACAGCCCTCATCACCAACTGCGCTAACCCAACACCTCCTTAACAAGGTGCCTTCAACAGCCCTCATCACCAACTGCGCTGCAGCGCAGTTGGTGATGAGGGCTGTTGAAGGCGTCTTGTTAAGGAGGTGTCAGGTTCGAAACCTGCCCTCAACAACCTACTGTGCTGAGAAATAGGCACAGTGAGGGGTTGGGGTGTACGGACTGCAGTACTCTGTAGCAGGCCGTTATATAAAAAGTGCACTTTTTATGTAACAGTCTGGTTTAGAGCTCAGAGGCTGCCACACCCAACCATGGGCCGCACAACGTGTCTCACCTTGTGGCCTGCTATAGGGCTGCAGTCCAGCGCCATCCCAACCCATCTCTTGCCTGTTTGTCAGTACAGTTTGTTGTTGAGGGAAGGTTTCGAACCCGACTCCTCATCCTCTTCACTGCCATTGTCAACTTAGGACAATGGGTCCTTGATGCTAGGAGTTTGTTCATTTACAACCAGGGCAGATATCTTCATGGGAATGATGGGTCCTTCTTAGACTGTGATGAAAATCCTTGGGTCTTAGGCTTCAATGAATTGCCTTACCCTCTCTTTCCAAATCCCAGAATTTTCCTTTCTAGATATGGAGCTTCATGGAGCTCAAATCCTTATGGTTCTCACTTGAACCCATGGAGAAAATCTTCAGCTACTCTTAGAGATCTGTTTAGATTGTTAAGTCCTTTTTGAACAACCTCCCTCTGATACCAATTGAAAGTCTTTGTTTTCAAGAGTAGCTAAACATCTAGCGGGGTGTGAATAGGTTTTTAAGTATTTTGTTACTTTCTTTTAGTTCGGTGGGTTGATTGATTTACTTTATATTAGCTTTCAATAATTGACACTAGCATACTAGTATTTATAGTGGTTACCCAAGGTAATTGTATATCCACTTTCCCTCCCACCATTCTAATAGTGTGTTAGACATGACAATCTCCACCAAGACTCGGCTCAATGATATTACAACACAGATCCCTTAAGATCTCTCAGACTCCTCCAAGTCCTAACTCAGGCCCAAGGCCCTACACTCAGAGATATAATCTCCTACAACCTAGTGATCCTTCTCATCGCCTACCTCAGACTTAACAAAGTCCTACACTTAGGCTCGGAGGATATCCCAACACTCAGATCCACTATTGGATCCTACCTTAGAGAATAAATATCTTACCTCAGGCACACAGGCCCTACCTCAGTTCTACAGAAGGATCTGACAACTCAGCCTTTATATTTCAGGCTTACAACTTAGATCTAGAAAGATCCTATAGAAAGTTTGAGATTGTTATTGATGACATGCTCTAGAGAAAGTGTTTACTGAGCCTTCTCTATGAACTGAGTGAGCTCAGCCCAACTTCTTCACAGCACCGAGGAAGTATATCTTCAAGTTGGTTCAGTTTGTGCTGGGAAAAGTATTAGAATTTGGAGCTTCTGAACTAGCTGATGAAGACAAGATGATATTTCTGAGCTTTAGTTCTTCAATCAGCCAACTTAGTCCGAAGTCTTCAAACTTGCTGTTGAACACCAGTTGTAGTGTTCTTCCGCTTCGTTTTTCTGGAAGAAGATGATCTAGAAAATCTTTTGCTCCTCGAGTCAAAAGATTTGTTTAATTTCTCAGAACTCGCTTTTTATCTCCTGTAAATCCAATGGCTCTATGTGCAGTGTCGACCCCTGGAATGAGCAATTGCAGCATAACTTTTGCATTAACTGTAGTACTACATGCAAGCGGCGCCTTTTGTCCTCTAGCATGCAAAACCCACAATATTTGAATTTCTGCTGACATCAGCATGACTCAACTCCTGTGGACTTAGCAAATTAGGCATTGAGTGAAGCCTTGTCACTCAATGCAAAAGTACTTAGCTGAATTCTGCATCTTCAGCTGTTGAGTGATTGAGTAAGCCTTTATCACTGAACACATATAGACTTTTATAGTCTAATAGCTTAGGCGTCAAGTGAACCTTCATCACTCAATGCTTATGGACTTGGTTGAATTTCTCTGTATGAAGGCATCGAGTGCAGCTTCTTTACTCAATGCTTTTATCCTTTGCCTGACTTCTTGATGAGGCATTGAGTGGCCTGTCTTCACTCAACACTTCTGTCCTTAGATAGATTTTCTGTTGAGTAGGCGTTGAGTGAGCTATTTTCACTTAATGCTTTCTACCTTGGACAAAATCCTTGTCTAGTAGGCATTGAGTGAATTGCCTTCACTCAACACTTCTATCCTTAGATATATTTCTTGACAACAACACTGAGTCTTTGACTGCTTGAGTTTCAGTCAATGCTTTTAGCCTCTTGACGTTGAGTGAACAGCCTTGACTTAACGCTTCTGTACTTAGCCAGATTTCTGCTTTGTCAGCATCCTGTCTTGAGTCCAACTATCATTATGACTAAGACTACATGTCAAATTAGTGCAATAGAGAACAACCTACATATATTAAACTTAGAGCATGCATCAAATACATTTATGTGTATACCATTGACTTATGGACCTTATTCAAATCTGGGATATTGTGATTAATGGACCCAACACTCTTACTAAGGTGGAACTCTAAAGGGATATTTAGGGAAAACAATTACAAACTATGACACAATAGGAACATCACTCAAACTGGGCTTTGGATCTGAAGCCTCCACTTGTCTGAAGAATAACTTCATGCCCTTCTGAACTCCCTTGACCACTTGGAGAGAAGAAATCAATATCTTACTTAATCCTCGTATACCAATCAAACTTAGTCTCGTGTTCGGTGTTTTCCCTAGTGTGACTTCCTTAGAGTTATAATGAATGCATGCACGTTGTGATAGTTTTACTTTCAAGATTACCTAGACACCTAGAGGGGGGGGGGGTGAATAGGTTCTTATTTTCTTTTCAAACTTAAGGCAGAATGATTCACAAATTATAAACTATTTTGAATAATTTCAGCAACTACTCTAGCAAACACAATCACACAATCTTGAGTTAAACATCACAGATTGCACCCAAAATTTATAGTGGTTCCCCAGGGTCTGGGTATATCCACTTTCCCCCTTCGCCTATCTTGCAGTGTGCTAGATTCAGCCAAACTCCCTTCTATAACTCAGATCCTCAGATCCTACAGCTTAAAATCCAAATGGATTCCTACAACTCAGAGTGAGTTCACACTCCTACAGCTCAGGCAATTCAGCCCTACCTCAGTCTTTCTTCAAGACCTACAACTCAGAGAATGTCTCTCCTACACTCAGCCTTTATAAATAAGGCTTACAACTCAGATCTACTAATAGATCCTACAAGATTTGAATATAAAATATAATTGTATCTTGCTCCTGATGAGAGAGGAGGAACAAGACAGTTCTTGATCAGCTTCTTGATAAATCTGATGAATGAAATCAACTAGACCTTAGCTTTCTTCAAAGCTTCTTGAATCTGAACTTAGTTGAGTTGATCTCCTTTGGAATATACTGATCAGCTGCTTCCACCTTAGATTTCAGAATTGGATCTGAATCTTCTTGACAGTTAAGTTCAGAACCTGTTTCTTTAGAAATCTGAGACAGCTTTCTTCTTGCCTTCTTATGATTGGATCTCTCTCTATCCAAATCCCTTGAAGATACTTCAGAATTCTTGAATGAATTCTACTTTGACACATTCTGATAGTTCAATCAGAATGTCTTCTTAGATCTGCAAAGATCTTCTTCTTTTTGTAATCTATATATTCACTCTGTGATGCTTTTTTTTGTTGTTTTTTTTACTGACACCATTCGTCTATTTATAGCCTTCACTACTGGTAACCGGCTGGTCCGGTTCCTAACAAACTTCTGTCTATGTAATCACTTCAGTTAACCTGTAGAGACCCACAACTGTCATGTCTTCATACTGCCAAGGAGTCTTTGCTTCTGTCAGAAAGTGTCGAGACAATCTGTCAAAGTGTGTCGAGATAATTGTTAAAATGTGTCGACACAATTTGATTAAGTGTCGACATAGTCCTTTGAGATGATGACATGATTTCCTCAATGACGACACAGCTTCTTGACACAACTTCTTGAGAATGTGTTGACACAGATAATTTTATGTCGACACAATTACTTCAGCCACCAACTTGTTGTTGATTCTGCTATGTGTCGACACAAGTCCTGTGTGTCGACACAATTGATGTACATTTTGAACATTGTTTGTGTCGACTCTGTCTCCAGGTGTCGACTTAGCTGTTGTCGACTTCTGCCTATGTATGTCGACACAGCTTCCCGGTGTCGACACAGTTGATGTCGACTCTTTTTCTCTATGTCGACACAGCCTCCTTCAAGTGTTGACACAATCTTTCTGAAGTGTCGACACATCTTCTTCTGGTGTCGACACATGGACTTAGAGAAATTTACATGCCATGTTGCACATTCTGATCCTACACATATTAACTTAAAACAACATCAAATACACCTTGATGTATACCATTATGCTAAGTTAGGCTTCTCCAAATCAGGTACATATTTTCCAATGTATCCAACAATCTCCCCCTATTTGGAGAAGTCATAACCCATATTAGCTAATGATATACACCACTTATGATAAAAAAAATTATGATGTATAAAATCTTAACATTACAGAGAATATTAATAAACAAAACATTGGCACAGATTCATCACAGAATAACAGATGTGCAGAAAAATTAATTATAGAGCAAGGTTTTGTGTACTATTTCAAAATGTTTGTTACAAAATATTTCACACTGATTGTTACATTAAACTAATCATTACACATTTGTTAAACTAAAACTTAGACATCTTAGACTAAGACTGATCAGGCTCCTTTATAACAATCCCTTTTCCTGTTTGTACTTGTGCCTGCACAGAAGGTTCAGTTTCTTCCATGGGCTTTTTGCCTTTTAGATCAACCGTCTTCTGAGCTTCAGTCTTCAGTCTCTTTCTCTCAAAGTAATGATAGGGCTTAGGGAAGTACTTGCTAGGCTCCTGAGCATAAGGAGACAGCTTTCCACTCTTTGCCTTTCTTTTGAACTGAACTATAGCCTCCTATCTGGCTTCATGCTTTTGCCATTCTTGTTCACTGTACCACTTACCTCTTTCATGAACTTGATCCTTTACAGCCTTCCAAGCAGTTAGGATAATGTTTCTAGAGGTAGGGCTCCACTGTTCAAAATCTAGTTTTAGTTCAGCTTGCCCTCTAAATCTCTTCTTTGAAAGTTGAGCCTCTTGCTGAGCCTTGATAGCAGCTTCAGACATGTCCACTTTTCCAAGCATAACATTTGTAACCTCCTCTAGAGGACTATACATTGTTTGCACTTGCTGATGAATCATGTCAAAATCAGCAGAGGGTATATGACTTGGGCAACCTCTGGTTGGTTACCTTCAAGTAGACCTTGTTGTTGTACTCCTGACTCTGCCATGTTATCATCATCACAAAGGGGTGGATATCCCAATGTGGCTCTGACACGGTTAGTGACCCACTTGGCATGTTCTGAGCCAGTATGAATAAGTACCCTCTCCCCCTTTAGGACTTCTCTTGCTACATGATCTCTTAGATCTCCCTTCTGAAATCTGATTTGCCCATCCAGATAATTTATTCCATCTTTGAAGAATGGCTTCAATTTTTGAAGCTGTTCAGTAATTGTCTTCTGAGAGGTGGTTATTGCAGTTTGAACTGAGTCTAATGCAGCTTTGAACTTAGTATCATATTCTAGCATTTCAGCTGCCCTAGCCGCAGTCAATTTATTCAGGGTAGTTTGAAAATGAGCGAGAATATCTGTATTGGCAGTTGTCAGATTTTCATTTAGCCTTTTCTGATTTTCAAGAATGTATCCTTGGTTGACAGCTATAGCATCTACCTCTTGCTTCATCTCTACCTATTGTTTGGCCAGATACACTACAACATTGCCCCCTTTGTGGAAGCAATCTGTCATTTCTCTTTTGTGTTGATTGACTTCAAATCTTATAGACTTAATATCTTGAGCCAGATCAAACTGAAGAGTTTTATGACTTTCATCAACATATTTTTCTAAAGTCAATCTCTGTTCATCAATTTTCATCTGGAGATTGACCAGAAACTTTGCATAATCAAAATTAGTAGAGGTGGATGTTGGTGTTTGAAGTGCTTTCTTATAGCTATGGCTCCTTCTCTTGAAGACCATGAGCTTCCTTTTCTTAGCCTTCTGAATCTCTTCATTCTCTGAGGCAGAAATACTTTCAATCTAAACTCTCTCTTGTAGTGAGGTAGGGATTTCTTTATCAGCAACATGGGGCTCCCTCTCATCTACACCTTGCCCCCCCTCATCAGCAGCTTGCTCCCCCTCAACCCTTAGGGTGTCATCTTTATCTGCTGTTTCAACAGCCTCATTAAATAGATCATCCATTGTGTATTCCTTTGGTGTTTGAGGAGGTGATGAAACATTGATTCTTTCTGTAGAATCATCTAGTCTGGCAGTGTCTATATCTTCTGATAAGTCAAGCCTTCCTGCTTCTTCTACTAGTACAGTATGAGGCTCCCCCTGAACCTGTGCAGGTATTTGTCCTGGAACTTGGATAGTATTAGCCTGATGTTGATCTTGCTCTATAGTCTGTTCTTTCTGAACTTGAACTGTTTCAGTACCAAGCTCAGTGAGATCATGAGCTGGAGACTTCTCAGCTGGCTCCTGCCTGTCTTCATCAGGCAAATCCTTGGATAGAACCCTATCCCACCTGGAGAATAATCACATATCCATTCTCCTCATGTGATTTATCTTTGAGCCAGGTAGTTGTTGCAGCACTTCTGGAATGAGTCCAGCTAGATACAGGCTCAGTATTCTAGCCATGTTTGGCTTCTTGATTGCCTCCTTGATTTTGTCATACACAACTGCATACCAGTTGGTGGGAATATGAAATACAATCCTAGACATTAGGTTGAACATGTAGGCTGAGATCCTATCATGTCCACCGGTCTTGCACAACACCACCTTTCCGTCCACTTCAGATAGAAATTTGCCCTGATTATTCATTCCCTTTCAATTGAAGGCAGCACCAATCTTCAAGGTGGGATCCAGTCCACACCACTGAAGTGTTTGCCTTGTTTGAGAGGCTGGAACCTCCTCTTCATCATGTATCCTTGGAAGGTGAAGGAATCTGGTTAATCTTTTCAGAGTCACCTTGACTCTCTCGTCATGGATGGTTGATTTGATTTTCAGGCCAGTTGTATCCACGGATGCGTTGGTGTAGAACTCAAGAACTTCCTTTTTCCAGATTTTGGTGGGTTCTGAGACAAGGAATTCGAGTCCGTTGTCTATGAGGAGAGACACCACCATCTTGATCTCTGAAGCAGCATCGTTGAATGCATGCCTAACCAATTCATAGCCTTCGTTGATGGAATCTTCTATCTTGGGCGCCATTGAATCGTTGAGAAAGCTTGGGAAGAGAGAAGAAATATTGTCGACACAAGGATTTTGTCTCAAAACCCTGGTGAGTGTGTCGACAGAATACGTCTGTGACCTATTTATACCCTTCAATGCCAAGAAGATCAAAAGGCGGGCAAAAATAGTCAAATTGTGTCGACACAGACAAAATGTGTCGACATATACTTGTAATGTCTCGACAAGTATATTGACTGGTATGAGTCGACACCAATTGATGATGTGTCGACATAAATCTTAAGTTGTCAAAGAGCAGAATTTCTGTGTCGACATCTATTTGGTATGTCGACACAAATTCTGAATAAGTCGACAACACTTCTCTAGTTGTGTCGACAGACTTACTTAGCCAAATTTGGTAAACTAATCTATAGTTAGCATGCCTAATTCAATTTTAAATTTATTGAATTTTGTTTCATCTAGAGGCTTAGTAAATACATCTGCAATTTGATAATCTGTCTTAACAAATTCTAATGAGATGTCTTCTTTTTCTACATGTTCTCTAAGAAAATGATATTTTATTTCTACGTGCTTAGTCCTATTATGTGAAACAAGATTGTTTGCAATAGAAATAACACTTTTAGAATCACATAATAAAGGTGTTTTACTTACCAGGATACCATAATCTCTTAGCTGATGCTGAATCCACAGTAGCTGTGCACAGCAACTTCCAGCTGCAACATACTCAGACTCAGTAGTGGATATTGCCACACTAGTCTGCTTCTTACTATTCCATGATATCAACCTTCCTCCCAGAAATTGACATGTACCTGTAGTACTTTTTCTATCTTCTCTACAGCCTGCAAAATCTGCATCTGAATAACCTATTAGTTGAAAATCTCCATTCTTAGGGTACCAAAGGCCTAGATTAGGTGTGCCCTTTAGATATCTCAAAATTCTCTTAACAGTAGTGTAATGAGATTCTTTAGGGCATGCCTAGTACCTAGCACAGACACATGTAGCATACATAATATCAGGTCTACTAGCTGTGAGGTATAATAGAGAACCAATTATTCCTCTATACAAAGACTCATCTACAGGCTTACCTGCATCATCTTTGTATATAGACATACTTGTTCCCATAGGAGTTTTCATGGTAGAGGATGATTCCATACCATATTTCTTGATTAACTCTTTGGTGAACTTAGACTGGGATATGGACAAGCCATCATCAGTCTGTCTCACTTGGAGTCCCAAGAAGAACTTAAGTTCCCCCATACTACTCATTTCAAACTTCCCTTGCATAAGTTTGGCAAACTTCTTGCAAAGATTGTTCTCTGTAGACCCAAAAATTATGTCATCTACATAAATTTGGACTAAGATTATCTTGCCTTTAGACTCCCTTAGGAATAGAGTCTTGTCTATTTTGCCTCTTGAGAATTTGTTCTCAATAAGAAAAGTAGACAGGGTTTCATACCAAGCCCTTGGGGCTTGCTTTAACCCATATAAAGCTTTCCTAAGTCTAAAAACATAACCAGGTTTAAGAGAATCTACAAAACCTGATGGCTGCTCCACATAGACTTCTTCTTTTAGATCTCCATTCAGAAATGCTGACTTCACATCCATTTGGTATACCTTGAAGCCTTGGTATGCAGCATAGGCAAGAAACATTCTGATTGCCTCCAATCTTGCTACTGGGGCAAATGTCTGATCAAATTCTATTCCCTCTTTCTGCCTATATCCTTTAGCAACCAGTCTTGCTTTATTCTTTACAATTACTCCACTTTCATCCAACTTGTTCCTAAATATCCACTTTGTTCCAATGACGTTATGGTTTTTTGGTTTAGGAACAAGCTCCCAGACTTTGCACCTTCTGAATTGATTAAGCTCCTCTTGCATAGCATTAATCCAGTGTTGGTCTTGGATGGCTTCTTCAAATTTCTTAGGCTCTAATTGTGACAGAAAACTTGAGTGCAAGACTGTGCTTGGATTTCTGCTTCTAGTCTGCACTCCTTGTCTTGGATCCCCTATTATCTGATTTGCTGGATGGTCTTTAAGATGTCATATAGCTGGAGGTAGATTTCCTTCTGGTTGATCATTTCCAGTCCCTTCATTATGCTGCACTTCTTGGGAGTCATCAGCTTCTATAGAGTCATGTACTCCCCCTGGACTGTAACCATCATTTTCCACTTGTTCATTTGCAGTGGAACCTTCTATAATGGAAAGCTTGTCCATTCTTTTGCTTATACCTGTTGGACATTACTTTACCTTAGAGCCCAAGAATGTCTTGGGTCCTTGGTTCCAGTTAGCTCCATTCATATTAAGTCTTTTAGCAACTCCTCTAACTGGTAGATTGGTGTTCTTCCTGACACTTGTGTTATGCCAGCATTCCAAAGCAAAATGGCCTACTTTGCCACAGCACCAGCAATCATATTTGTTGTATCTAGATCTAGATACATTCTTAGCAGTTTTGTAGTCTGGAAAATTCCTGACTTGTGCTAATGCTGCTGCAGCTATACCCATAGGTTTCCTTAGAAAATGGTGTTTATTGTCATAGACTGACTTATTGGCATTTACAGCCTTGTCATTCAGAAACTCAATCTTCTTATGATTATGAATGTGTTCATGATCATATCTGTTAGAAGACAATTTCACTTTTCTAAACATCATAGGGACTTTGGAGTTTTGTGGTTGAACTGGAGCTTTGCCCTTTCTTTTGAATTAGTCAGCTCTAGTGTTACCTTTAAAGCCCAAGCCTGCCTTACCCTTTTGAGCTACAAACTCATCTATTAAGGGTAGGACAGATTTTGACTCAGAGTAACTAGCCACTAAGTTCCTCTCAACTTGAAGTCTGGCCTCCAGACTTTTAATTTGATCAGATTTGTATGTGATTGTGCCCATCTGAATCACAGTTATTGTTTTCAGTTTGGCAACATCATTCAACTTTTGATCCAATTCTTTTTTCAAGTCTGATACAACCAACTTAAGATCAACAATTTCCTGAGCCTGAGTTTTGGTCAGTTTTTTGCTTTTCTTAAGAGCCTCCAATAAGTCCCTATATTCATCCATCAATTGATGAATATCACCTTCAGATTCAGACCCATTCACATCACTTGATGTAGATGAATCTGACTCTGAACCAGTACTAATATCAAAAGTGCTAGAATCATTTTGTACCTTACTAGGACCAGGCTGATCCTGGTATTGGTTATCTTCTGACTCAGCCATCATACCCATGCATTCTTGGTCTTCTTGATCATGGATGGAGTTTATCAATTGCATAAACTCCTCTTCATCACTAGCTGCATACAATCCTATGTATGCTTCTGCTTCAGATTCTGATTCTGATGAGGACTGATTTGAAAGACTCTTATCTTTCTTTGCAACAAAAGATTTCTCCTTCTTGCCCTTATGTTGAGTCTTCTTTCTGTCTGCTGACTCCTTTCTCTTCTCTGGACACTCAGCTACCATATGTCCAGTCTTATTGCAGCAATAGCAAACAACTTTTGATGTTGTAGCTTTGCTGGGCTTAGATCTGTTCCTTTCCTTTCTTGAGGATTTTCTCTTCTGATAGTAATCATCCACTGGCTGTGATGTGGAGGGTCTGGACTTCCACTGCTTCTTTTTCAAGAACTTTTGAAACTGTCTTGTAAAGGCAGCAAAGTCAGCATCTGAATCACTGCTCCCTAATTTCTGACTATCTGAATTTTCTGTTATGCCTTCTGTAGCTTCCTTAAGAGGAGATGAAGATATCCTCCCTTTGTTTCTAGTGGCTTCAACTTTTAAAGCCACAGATCTATGCTCACCTTTTGTATTTCTTTCTTCCTCCTTTCTAGCCATCAATTGCATTTCATATGATAGCAATTTTCCAAACAAGGTTGGAGGGGAGATGCCAGCTAACTTGGCCACTTCTCTAATGGCACATAATTTGGTATCCCAATCCTTTGTCAAAGATTTGAGAAATTTGTCATTCAGCTCATATGTACTGAAGACTCTTCCATAGGACATTAGTTCATTCACAATCCTATAGAATTTCTTATAACATTCAGTTATGCTATCAGACTTTCCTTGTCTGAAGCTCTCATATTCTTGGTTGAGCATTGATTTTCTGTCTTGTCTTACTTCTTCAGATCCCTCCATGTAGACAATCAAGGTGTCCCACATCTCTTTGGAGGTCTTGCAATGTATCAGATTTTGGAAGGTGGAATCATCTATTACACTGACTATGATGTTCTGAGCTCTCTTGTCTAGAGTGGCTAAAATGATTTCTTCCTTTGTCATTTATGAAAAGTCCTTAGGAGTTTTCTGATTTGCATCTAATACAGATAACTTCATTGGAATGTATGGACCTTCTTTAACTGTGATATAAATTCTTGGGTCAGAGGCCTCCATAAATAGCCTAACCCTTTCCTTCCAGATTCCAAAGATTTCTTTTCTGCAGTGGGTAACTTCATAGATCCTAACTCCTCGTGATTCTCACCTGAACCCATTTTCTTGATTCTTGATTCTGCCTTTTGATCTAACTCAGACTGTTAAGTCTTTCTTTAAGTAACCTCCCTCTGATACCACTTGATAGTTTTACTTTCAAGATTACCTAGACACCTAGAGGGGGGGGGGGTGAATAGGTTCTTATTTTCTTTTCAAACTTAAGGCAGAATGACTCACAAATTATAAACTATTTTGAATAATTTCAGCAACTACTCTAGCAAACACAATCACACAATCTAGAGTTAAACATCACAGATTGCACCCAGAATTTATAGTGGTTCCCCAGGGTCTGGGTACATCCACTTTCCCCCTTCGCCTATCTAGTAGTGTGCTAGATTCAGCCAAACTCCTTTCTATAACTCAGATCCTACAGCTCAGAATCCAAATGGATTCCTACAAATCAGAGTGAGTCCACACTCCTACAGCTCAGGCAATTCATCCCTATCTCAGTCTTTCTTCAAGACCTACAACTCAGAGAATGTCTCTCCTACACTCAGCCTTTATAAATTAGGCTTACAATTCAGATCTACTAATAGATCCTACAAGATTTGAATACAAAATATAATTGTATCTTGCTCCTGATGAGAGAGGAGGAACAAGACAGTTCTTGATCAGCTTCTTGATAAATCTGATGAATGAAATCAACTAGACCTTAGCTTTCTTCAAAGCTTCTTGAATCTGAACTTAGTTTAGTTGATCTCCTTTGGAATATACTGATCAGCTGCTTCCACCTTAGATTTCAGAATTGGATCTGAATCTTCTTGATAGTTAAGTTCAGAACCTGTTTCTTTAGAAATCTGAGACAGCTTTCTTCTTACCCTCTTATGATTGGATCTCTCTCTATCCAAATCCCTTGAAGATACTTCAGAATTCTTGAATGAATTCTACTTTGACAAATTCTGATAGTTCAATCAGAATGTCTTCTTAGATCTGCAAAGATCTTCTTCTTTTTGTAATCTCTATATTCACTCCGTGTTGCTTTTTTGTTGTTGTTTTTTTAACTGACACCATTCGTCTATTTATAGCCTTCACTCCTGGTAACCGGCTGGTCCGGTTCCTAATGAACTTCTATCTGTGTCAATCACTTCAGTTAACCTGTAGAGACCCACAGCTGTCATGTCTTCATACTGCCAAGGAGTCTTTGCTTCTGTCAGAAAGTGTCGAGACAATCTGTCAAAGTGTGTCGAGACAATTGTTAAAATGTGTCGACACAATTTGATTAAGTGTCGACACAGTCCTTTGAGATGACGACATGATTGCCTCAATGTCGACATAGCTTCTTGACACAACTTCTTGAGAATGTGTCGACACAGATAGTTGTATGTCGACACAATTACTTCAGCCACCAACTTGTTGTTGATTCTGCTATGTGTCGACACAAGTCCTGTGTGTCGACACAATTGATGTACATTCTGAACATTGTTTGTGTCGACTCTGTCTCCAGGTGTCGACTTAGCTGTTGTCGACTTCTGCCTCTGTATGTCGACACAGCCTCCCGGTGTCGACACAGTTAATGTCGACTCTTTTTCTCTGTGTCGACACAGCCTCCTTCAAGTGTCGACACAATCTTTCTGAAGTGTCGACACATCTTCTTCTGGTGTCGACACATGGACTTAGAGAAATTTACATGCCATGTTGCACATTCTGATCCTGCACATATTAACTTAAAACAACATCAAATACACCTTGATGTATACCATTATGCTAAGTTAGGCTTCTCCAAATCAGGTACACATTTTCCAATGTACCCAACACGTTGCTCCAAAAACAAATTCATGCCAAAGATTACATCAAACTCTGATATCGGAAACACAGATGCTTCTAATCCAAACTCATGAATTCTTTGTCCACTTGCTCTGCCTAGACTTTGTAGAGTTCGGCACTGTGAACTATAACTTCTTCACCGCCAAGTCCTTCTTAGGTTGGTCTCGCTTCATATCCAACTCTAGGGATCGGGCAGTATTCACCAAGTTCGGAAAGCCCTATGTCATTGGACTTGATAGGACTAATCTCATATCATCCCACAGACCTTTATAAACATGTTGGTCTTACACTCCTCATCAACAAAAGTGGAGCATACATAATGACAAAGTCTTGAACACCTATGCAAATAGTAATCCACCAGACTGTCACACTGAGTCATCCTCTGAAACTAGTTCTCCCTCGCAATTTGCTGCATAGAAGGGAGATACTTTTCTAGAAATAATCTCGAGAACTCATCCATCAAGACATTAGTCAGTTGTCTGCCTGCAAAGTAATGTAGCTCTAACTCATCCTAAAAAAGCCTTGCCTCTCCATCCAACAAGAAAGTAACTAAGGTGAATTTTTTCCCTTCCTCCATCTCCATTGTCGTTAGGGTTCTCTTTATCTGTGAGAGCCAATCTTCGGCTTGAGTTAGGGTTCCAGTACCCGTAAATATAGGAGGATTGAAGCCTAGAAAGTGTTTCAATTGGTTATCTATCGCTCATCTTGATGTCAATTGCTCTTCAGTCACTTGCCTCACCATCACAAGCTAAACTATGCAACCCGACACTAGGGACACTGCAGGAGTAGGTGGTTGTACTAGACTTCCTAGTTGGACATTGATTATTGCAAAAACAGCTTCAGCAACAAAATGAAAAGTCTCAGCAGAAGTAGGATGTGTAGAGGAACATCAACTCGTGCACTACCCTCAATAAAGTGCTGGGGTTGAGACTGCCACACACCACTCCTAGTTACCTATAATCATGAAACACATAATTAAGCGACATCCAACATTGCAAATAACAATTATAGAAATACATAGGTTCCCCAAACATGTGTATTTTTCGTTCTAAAGTGGATATTCATGGGTTAATTGACCTTGAATGATAACGCACACATGTGCTCACCACCCTTTAAAAGAATAACACCACAAATTTGGAAAAGAAGAGATCTACACAAGAAGATGATACGAAATTGTAACACCCTACCCGTCACAAAGAATATAATAGAAGGTCCGGCTGGGGACCCACACTACATTCTACAAATAGACAAAGGCGGTACGAAATTGAAATACAAAACATCATCTCAGCCAAACACAGAGTTGGATTATACTAGAAATAAAGGATTACCAATAACCCACAAGAATGAATGTACACTATACAAAACTTTGGAATGAGTGTTTACATATCATTTGGCCTTAAGACCTTACATGAGTATACAAAAAGAAGAAGGTAATTTGCATACATCGGCACGCAGGCTCGCCATACATGAACGCAGTAAATGAGTACATCGGCCTTTGAGGGCTAGCACAGTAAAAAGGGATTCAGCCCGCTACTTCCCGCTCAGCTCGCCAGTACCTGTACAAATCCAGCCCACAAAGATGTGGCAAAACAAAACAACAATCAACATTAGCTGACCACAATTATAACAACCCCACCCCATTCCATGGGCGGTGGTACTCATTCCCTGCAAGCAAGTAGTATGTAATTTTATATAATTGCACAACTATCACAGACATAGGCACGCATAGCCACACGCCCCGTGTACCTAGGTCATCTTGTCGATGTACTGAAACTTCAAGTCCTACCTCCATCCTAAGTATCAACAACTTAGACGGTCATAGAGCTTTTACTGTCAAGGCCACATTGCCTTACAGACTCTCCCAATATCAGAAGGTGCACTGAGGAGAAACCTCTTCACCTAACAACATGGGATGAGTTCGGATAAGATTTGTCCATGCTCAAATCATCGGTATCACGCTGACACGACACGAGTATGGATTCATCTTAGCCCATTATCACAAGATAACCAATGTTATACAATACAGTCAGCACTCAAGGCCACCAAGCTAGGCACTACAGGCCTCATAACTTAACATGCCACCCACCTTGTCCCCAAAATCTGGGCTTGCAATTGCAAATCAGCTCACTGAGAGCTATTGCTAGTGGTAGCCACTATTGTCGCGCGATATCGACAGAATCACAAATCTATCTCAAGTTCGGGTTCATGCCCAAAGCATTCATCTGCTCACTGGTCTCTCTAGCAACTCTATGGCCAGCAATACCGTTATCGTGGGCAATATTAATAGAACATTGTTTCTGTTGCAAACTTGGGTGTTTACCCGAATCATCCTCCAATACCTCTACAACAACCTACAGTACCCCCCAAAACTCTGAAATCTATTCGTTTTTTATAGAGTCTTCTCCGACACGCAAATCAAACATCACCAATTAAGACCAGCCTGTCCAGATGGGCTTCACACAATATATCTATGATTGTATAATGATCTGAGCTCTATATGCAAAACATAATGGGGATCAACCAAATCAACCCGTTGAAAGATTCACCTCTGACTAATTAGTGGATATACTTTTATGCAAACATGCCAAACAAAAGGAACAACATATCCTAGTATTCAGAAGGAGAGTTAAAAGTCTTTGTTTCAAGAGTAGCTAAACACCTAGATGGGGGGGGGGGGGTGAATAGGTTTTTGTGTCTATAATGACTATCTTTTTTGCATTGGTGTGTTGTGATTTAGTTTAAGTTCAGCTTTCAAGAAGACACAACAACACACAAGTTTTTATAATGGTTTCCCAAGGTATGGGTACATCCACTTACCCTTCCACCTTTTTAATAGTGTGTTAGACAAGGCATACTTCTCCAATCTCATCTCAATGAGCTTACAACACAAATCCCTCAAGATCTCTCAAACTCCTCCAAGTCCTACCTCAGGCCCAAGGCCCTATATTCAGAGATATAATCTCCTATAGCTCAATAATCTGCACCAGATCACCTACCTCAGACTTTATCCAAAGTACTACACTCTGGCTAGGAGGATAGCCCTACATTCAGATCCACCATAAGATCCTACCTCTGAGAATAAATCTCCTACAGCTCAGGCATACATGCAATATCTCAGATCCATAGAAGGATCGTACCTTAGAGAATAAATCTCCTACAGCTCAGGCACACATGCTCTACCTCAAATCAAAAGAAGGATCTTACCTCAAAGAATAAATCTCCTACAACTCAGGCACATAGGTCCTACCTCAGATTAATAGAAGGATCCTACAACTCATCCTTTATATATTAGGCTTATAACTCAGATCTGTTAAGATCCTACAGAGTTTGAGTTTGTTGTTGATGATTGACTCCAGAAAAATGATCTCTGAGCCTTCTCTCTAGATCGAGTGAACTCAACCCAACTTTGACTCTAGGGAAATAGTCCACTGAGTCTTCTTTTTCCTAAACTAAGAAAGCTCAGTCATATCTTCTTCACAACAACAAGATGGTTGATATTCAAGTTGGTTCTGCTTGTGCTGAGAAGTAACTTTTAGAGCACTGCTTTTTAAAGCCTTGATTGTTGTAGAGTTTAGAGCAGAGGCCTTGAAGAGAGGAAGCAACTTTAAGCTTGCTCTGCTACTTGTTCTAACTCAAAAAAGGTTCTTTCTAAAGTTATTGGTTAAGAATTTCTTCAACCAACTAACTTTAGCTCTGCTTCTCCTTAGAACTCAGAAAGAAAACTACTTAAACTCGCTATTGAAGACAGATTTAATCTTCAGTGAATAATTTCTTCAACAGCCAACACTGTCTGTGAATCACAGACTAACTGTAGAGTAAGTTCTTGGAAAACTTCTCCTTCATCGAGAGGAAGAAGATGACCAGAAAGCTCTATTCTCCTTTTCTCTCTCCAAGCTCTATTATCTTCTTTCCCATGTACTCTCCTTTTATAACCTGCTGTCCAATGTCTCTTTGCACAGTAAGACTGGCCGAAAATGGCAACTACTCCATCACTTTTGCATTTACAGCTGTACTAAAGGCAAGCAACGCCTTTTGTCTTCTAGCAAGCAAATCCCGTTATCTTTAAATCTCTGCTGACGTCAGCATGACTAAGCACTTCCGGACTTAGTAAAATCTAGACATACTTCTCAGGTGTTGAGTGAAGCATTGTCACTCAACGCAAAAGTACTTAGCAGAATTCTACATCTCTAGGTGTTGAGTGCGTTAAGTGAGCCTTCATCACTCAACGCATTCTGTCTTTTATAGTCATAACTTATTAGGCATCGAGTGAGCCCTCATCATTCGACGCTTCTAGACTTAGTTAAATTATATGTTGAGTAGGCATTGAGTGAACTGCCTTCACTCAATACTTCTTGACTTAGATAGATTTTCTGTCTGCTACTTCTAAGGCTTTGACTACTTGATCTTATGTCAATGCTTCTATTCTTCTAGCTTTGAGTGAAGTGAGTTCACTCAATGCTTTTGGACTTAGCGGATTTTTTGCTTGTCTAGTAACAAGTCTTCTTGATTGAGGCATTGAGTGAACTGCCTTCACTCAACGCTTCTGTCCTTATTCAGATATCTTGTTGAGTTGGCATTGAGAGAAGTGCAATCACTCAATGCTTTTGGACTTAGCTAGATATCTTGTTGAGTTAGCGTTGATTGAACTGCCTTCACTCATTGCTTTTGGAATTAAACAGATTTCTAGTCAGCAACATTGCGGCTTTGACTGTATGTTGTTCTCTCAATTCTTTTGCTCTTTTGACATCAAGTGAACTGCCTTCACTCGACGCTTTTGGACTTAGCCAGATTTGTCCTTTGCCAGCATCTTGTCTTGAGTCCAAGTAAAATTGTGACCCTACATCCTGTCGAATCATAGTATAGTAGACAACCTGCATACCCTGAACTTAGAGCATGCATCAAATAGATTTATGCACTTAGAATTGATAGTGAAGCTCTTCAAATTTAGGGAATATTGAAGGGAAATATTCCCAAAAATCTCCCCTATTTTAAGAAGGCGGAACACAAAGCAATACTAAGGTGCACTAATACATTAAACATATCATATAAGCAAACGTAGGCTTGTTCAAAGTTTCCCAATTTAATGCAATGACTTGATATGTCAGGTCATGTCTCTCATTCTCCTCTGCATTGAGCTTGTTAAGAGTTCCCCTCCCCTTTTATGGCTCAACATGCCAAGTTAATGCAGTGAATTAACATGTCAGGTCATTGCTCTCCTCCCCCTTTCTTGCTTCTTCAATAGGCATTCATTTATTAAGGGTGGAGAAAGGATCATGGGTGAACTTTTCTCTTGGTCCTTTTGACCATCATGCTCAGGAAGAGTTTATTAATCAGCCAATAGGTTGGATGGAATGACCTCATCCTGAGTGGGAACATGTGAATGCTCCCCCTCGACTACATCATTATTTTTGGAAGAACATCATTCTTGTCCAATACTGTATCCTTCTCAGCTGATTCAGCTGATCTTACTGAAGTTTAACCTAGTAATTTAAAGTGATTAACTTCTATCTGTCCATCTATCCTTGCTAAAGTTATACTTTAACACTAAGGCAGATAGACAACATTATGAAATAAAAACAAAAAATATAGACTTGTACATCTATAACTGAAATACTTAATGTACATTGTCATTCAACATTAAGCATTCTTAACTCAATTTTGAAAGAAATGAACTTAGTCTCATCCTATGACTTAGTGAAGATATCAACAACTTGATTGTCAGTGGTGATAAATTCAAGGCAGATGTCTTCACTTTCTACATGTTCTTTAATAAAATGATATCTAATTTCTATAATCTTAGTCCTGCTATGGAGACATGATTCTTAGCAATAGAAATTACACTGGATGAGTCACACTATACGGGTGAATGACTTATCTTGAGATTTTTGTCCTCTAGCTGATGTTGTATCCATAGAAGTTATGCACATCAGCTCCCTATCTCTTAGTTTACATACACCTTCATTTATTTCCCTGGCAGAAACTCTTTCTTATGAGTTAGCCATCATATACTCTGATGAATGTGCATCAGCATGTACATCAGCAGTAGAATTGCCTTTGTTAGACTCAGAGGAGTCAATGTTATACATTATATCTTAAGCAGGGAGTTCAGAGTGAATCTATATCTCAACCTCAGCATTGTCCTTAGAGATAATCTATTCTTCTACAAAAATGTTCTGAACCTTTATTATCACTATTGAAGGAGCTTGTTCATCTTCGACATGAGGATTGAAAACTTGCCATAGAGGCACATCAGGAAACTGATATAATCTTTGTTGGAGAGACTCTAGATAAGAGTCAAGCTTTTCCTAAATATCAGACTGAACTTGCTCCCCCTCAATAGGAGCATCTCTCTTCTTAATCTATAACTCCTTTGTGTACAGGATCACATGTTTGACAATAAATAGATATACAGACTAACACGTATACCTCTCTACGATCCAATCCTATACTCGCAAAATCATTCTACGTAGCACCACGTTAATTAATTCTATCAATTAAATGCTAGCATACGGGTAGACAAATCGATGAGGATCTAATAGAGGTGATAGGCTAATATTCTTTCCGGCTAAAAGGACCAACCCGGTCCAATCGAGCGAAGGTTGTACCAAAAGAGATCTACCAAAAATAATGATCCGGAAAACGGTAGATCTCTCCCAACAAAAGAAAATAGAGGTTCGCCAAACCTCTCAAACTTAAATAAATTAAGAGGTACTACAAAATCAAATGAAAGAAAATCCACGAAAATCCAATGCTATCAAGAACTAATGCCAAAGTAAATCCACCACACGAATTAATCTAGAGGGAAAAATCACATTAAGTAGAAATATTGTCGTTACCCAATCAGAATGGATGATTCCGATTTCTCTTCTTGGATAGCTCTTCAACGACTCCGCCGGAGTCACGCCAGTTGGAGAGAAACTTGTCCGCCTTCGTCGCTTCACGCCGGAGTCGATCCACAAGTTGAGATCATCTTGTTTTGGGGGAAAGAGAAGGATGATGGTGGAAACCTTGAGGAGGGAGGAGGTGGAGTGGTGGTTGGATTTTTTTGAGAGGGAGAAGGAGGGTTGGCGGCCTGGGAGAGGAGGAACTAGCCTTGGCCGAATTTTGAATATGGATAGGAGGAAAAGGAGAAGGAAGGCCGAAATTTGCCTAAGAGGGAAATGGGAAAGAGGGGGAAAATTCAATCTTTGAATTAAGGTTTCAATATTTCATTCTCTAATCAATATGACAAATATCATGGCCTATATATAGGCTTACACCACTCAATCTCCCTCCATTCAAAATTCAAAATTCAAATTGAAAATATGATGGTTATATGCACCCATCATAACACATGAAATGAAATAATTAAAATAACACATGATGGTTATAAGAACCCATCATTACACTTGAAATGAAAATTAAAACATGCAATAAATACTTAAAATAAAATTGCTAAAATAATAAAATTATTAAAAATATATAATTATAATTATTTAATTTATAATTATATATTTTTATATAATGGCGGCAAACGTCAATCCCATCCTCGAGCTTGCGGCAGCGATCGTCCCAATCGACGAACTCTCTCAGACGGGGATCACTGGCGGCCGTGTCAGCAACATCTCCATCACTTTGTTATCCTAAAAAGTCTTTTCTTGCTGAGCCAGATCTCTTCCTCTTCTTCATCAATAGATTTGTCTCTGGCTCTAGCTATATGATCAGCAGCATTAGATGTTTCATCATACTGAGCATCATCTTGATCATCACATTGATCGGCCCTCTGATCACCATATTGTTTATCATGTAATCCTTCTTGAATAGGAAGAATGTTGTCTGTGTACTATTCAAGCACTAATGAACCTCTTATTAGATTGGTAATCCAAACAATATTCCCCCCTTAATCATTTACATTGCCTTTGCCTTTGATCATTTGCTTTTGCCTTTGATCATTTGCTTTTGCCTTTGATCATGGCCTTCTCTAGTAAGGGAGTTTATTCAGATATAGCTACAATCAGGGAGGTTTGGTCCTGATCAATCTTTTCATCTAGATAGATAACTATCCTATGAAATTTAAATTATATTCTCATCTTCTTGAGCATGGAGCTATGTTGAAATCTCCCCCTCAATCTCTTCATTTCCCATAGGAATTTGCTTACTTATATCAACTATAGCTGGAGCATTCCAGCTATTCTTGAACTGATTGCACTTGCTCTCCCATAGCAGGTGCAACCACCAGGGTAGTCTCCCCCTTCATTATTGGTACAGATATTTTCCACTATCTGCCCAATCACTATTTCCATAGCATCAATTGGAATCTCTTCAGACTGAGTTCCACCCAATTGGTTTTTTTTTGCAGATTTAGAAGAAATTGACACCTTAACACTGATATCTCTTATTATCTCCTCTATAGATTCAGACAGTTAGGGATCAAGTGCCTCTTCCTTACTGCTCTCAGAAGCGCTACTTCCTGTGCTTTCCTCTGTGATGGGTACAACCTTCATTTTTTTTTTCTCATTTATATACTGATATGGAAGCAATACTTTGTCCCACCTGACATACATCTTGAACTTCAATGGCTGGATCTTGCTGGTCTTCACCCAAGTACTGTGTACTATGTCCTTCTTCAAGAGTGCACACAACACCCTCTTCCTCTTGGGCAGTAGGAGGAGTATCCTTAATAGTCAATTTATCCATCTCCAACTCCATACCTGCAGGTCTAAGGTCCATTCCTCACTAGAGTATGATCCTTAATATGGCACCTTATTCCATTCTTATTCCTGGAACATTCTCCGTCTAAATACCACATTTGTATTGCGTGGGCACTTGGACAATCCTGCAAACACAGATTAGTTTACCTTAGTGCCCTAATAGGAATTGGGTCCTAGGTTCTTGTAAGCTTGAAAATGCACATGTCTACCTTCTGAAGTCCTAATAGGAAGACTCACCCTTACCCTTGGCACACTAGGGTTGTGCCAACAATCAATGACAAAGTGACCCACTTTACCATAACACAACACTCATGGATATTGTATTTCCTCTTCTGAACGGCCTTTGTACGGTGTAAGATATCACTAGTTTCCTGTTCAGAGGGGAGAGCAGTAGCTTTCTTCTTATTTCTTTCAGCAAGAATCTGACTAAAAGTTAGTCTTCCAGTAGATGTACATGGCTTACTTTGAGTTTCATCAACAAATGTCTTCTTTGCTGTTGACATGGTGTTAATGGAATTAGAGACAACCAAGTGATCCTTACTGACTAACTTCCCTTTTGTCAAGTTGTTTGCTAGAGGAACCTGAGAATAGTTCACAGCCTTATCCTTCAGTGTGGGGGCTGGAGCACCAAATACAAATGGTCCACAATGGGCCATCTTTATTTTCTCATGGGGATCCTTAAAGGAACCTAAACCCATACCTTTCCTTCCATTATAGTTGTGAGCATTTTTGTTCACACCATTGGATCTTCCATTCAACTAATAACCATATATACTCTCTTGGTCATACTTGTTGGATGACAACAGAACTTTCTCAAAAAGAGATAGTAGGCTGAATTAGATCCTTACCCTTACTCTTATTCCTTCTTCTAGTATTCCTCTCAATGAACCCCAACCCCTTCTTTTTAGTTTGGGTGGGGAAGGTATCAATGAGTGGAAATATTGATTTTGATTTGGAGTATTGAGCCACTAGCATCTTCTGTTTAAGGAGCTTATCTTCCAACTCTTTAATTAAAGAGTTCTTACTGGTTACAGTTGAAACTTGGATAATGATGATTGATTTAAGTTAGGATATCTCTTTGCTCATCTGGATCAGCTGTGAGCCTGAATCAGTGTGCAGAGAGAGATCTTTTCTTAAAGAGGCAATCTACTTGGCTTGTCTTTTGACGAGCATCTTGGTCTTCTTCAGAGCTTCCAATATTAACCCATAATTGTCAATCAATTGATTGACATCTTCCTCAAATTCTAGGCCATCTTCATCACAGGATAAAGGTGCATCAGAATTAGGAATTGTTTCATAATTAGATTCAGAGGAGGAGATAGAATGAATTAGTACATCATCTAGATCAGACTGATCCTGGCTAGATTCACCATTTGTCATGGCCATAAGTCCATAACATCCACCAAAATATTCATCCACCTCATTGTCACTATCTGAGTGTGATAGTAGGTACCTGATTCCTATTATTGTAGCTGGATAGTCCTCATCCTCTTCAGTAGTAGTTGCAACAAACAACCCTATATAGGCTTCATCTTCTTCTTTAGAGTCAGAAGATGCTGAGTCAGTTTGACTCCATCTCTTCTCATTCATGGCAATGAAGGTCATTTCCTTCTTGTACTTGTGGTGGTGGTGCTTCTTCTCACTTGTCTCTTTTCTTTTGACTGGGTAGTCAGAGTTGATATGTCCAGGCTTGCTACAACAATAACATACTATGTTAGAAGAAACATGTTTACTCTGCTTAGAATTATACTTGTCTCCATTGGAGAACTTCTTCTCAGATTTGTTGTGATCCTTCTTATAATGTGAGGAGTAGGAAGGATTGTTCTTCCACTGCCTCCTCTTCACCATCTTCTGGAATTTCCTTGAGAAGGCAGCAAACTTTCCATCTGATATGTTACTAACAAATAAGCTGGACTCAGAGTTTTTTGAATCAGCTGGACTCCTTAGAGGAGAGATAATCCTCTCCTTGCTCTTCTTGGAGCTCCCAGCTCTAAAGGCCACTGTCCTCTCCTTTTCCTGGGACCAGATGGTGGTCTCCTCCATCATTCTAGGAAGATAGCTACATCTTATATGAAAGCAGCTTTCCATACGAAGTTTGAGGAGGAGTTTCAGCAAGCTTGGCCACTTCTCTAATAACATAAACCTTTGCATCCCAGTCTTTGGTTAGAGATCTTAGGAACTTATCATTCAGCTCATAATTGCTGAAGACCCTCCCATATGTACTCAGCTCATTGATCACTTTAAAAAACTTTTCATAGCAATTAACTATGTTGTCCTTGCTGTTTGGCTGAAGGCCTCATATTTTTGATTAAGTAGGGATTTCTTGTCATCCCTAACTTCTTCAAGGCCCTCCATGTATACAATCAGGGTGACCCACATTTCCTTAGCTATCTCATAATGGACAAGATTCTATAATATGGAGTCATCTATGACACTAACAATAATGTTTTTTGCTCTCTTGTACAAGGTTGCCAGGATGACCTCATCCTTGATCATCTTAGTGTACTTTGGGGTTTTGACATTTGAATCTAAGACAGAGACCTTCATGGGGATGAAAGGTCCTTATGGACAGTAATTAAAATCCTCGGGGTCTGAGGCTTCCATGAATAGTCTGCCCCTCTCTTTCTAGATCCCAAAGTTTTCCTTTCTGCAGACTTGAAGCTTCATTGAGCTCAACTCCTTATGGTTCCCTCCTGAACCCATAAGGATAATCCATAGCTACCCTTGAAGATTTGTTCAAACTATTAAGTCCTTTTTGAACAACCTCCCTCTGATACCACTTGAAAGTCTTTGTTTCAAGAATAAGTAAACACCTAGAGAGGGGTGAATAGGTTTTTGTCTCTTTAATGGCTATCTTTTTTCTTTGGTGTGTTGTGATTTAGTTTTAGGTAAGCTTTCAAGAACACACAAGTATTTATAGTGGTTCCCTAAGGTATGGATACAATTATTGTCCCTCCTACCTTTCTAATAGTGTGTTAGACAAGGCCAACTTCTCTAATCTCAGCTCAATGATCTTATAATATAGATCCCTAGGTTCTCTTAGACTCCTCCAAGTCCTACCTCAGGCTCAAGGCCCTACACTCAGACATATAATCTTCTACAGCTCAATAATATTCACCAGATCACCTACCTCAGACTTTATCCAAAGTTCTACACTCAGGCTAGGAGGATAGTCCTACACTCAGATCCACCATAGGATCCTATCTCAAAGAATAAATCTCCTACGTCTCAGGCACACGGGTCCTACCTTTGATCCATAGAAGGATCCTACCTTAGAGAATAAATCTCCTATAGCTTAGGCACACAGGCCCTACCTAAGATCCACAAAAGGATCCTATCTCAGATAATAAATCTCCTATAGCTTAGGAATACATTCCCCACCTAAGATCCACAGAAGGATCCTACAACTCAGCCTTTATATATTAGGCTTACAACTCAGATCTGTTAAGATCCTAGAGAGTGTGAGTTTGTTGTTGATGATTGACTCCAGAGAAATGATCTCTGAGCCCTCTCTCTGGACTTAGTGAACTCAACCTAACTTTTACTCCAGGGAAATAGTCCATTGAGTCTTCTTTTTCCTAAACTGAGAAAGCTCAGTCCAATCTTCTTCAGAGTAACAAGATGGTTGATCTTCAAGTTAGTTCTGGTTGTGTTGAGAAGTAACTTGCAGAGAACTGCTTCTTCAAGCCTTGATTTTTGTAGAGTTTAGAGCAGAGGCCTTGAAGAGGAGCACCAGCTTTAAGCCTGCTCTGCTACTTGTTCTAACTCAAAAAAGGATATTTCTGAACTTGTTGTTGAAGACATTCTTCAACCAGCTAACTTTAGCTCTACTACTCCTTGGAACTCAAAAAGAAAACTCCCTGAACTTGATGTTGAAGACGGATTTAATCTTCAATGAATTATTTCTTCAACAGCCAAAACTATTTGTGAATCACAGACTAACTGTAGAGTAAGTTCTTGGAAAACTTCTCCTTCATCGAGATGAAGAAGATGATCAGAAATCTCTATTCTACTTTTATCTCTCCAAGTTATGTTATCTTCTTTCCCATGTACTCTACTTTTGTATTCCCCGTCCAACGACTCTTTGCGCAGTAAGACTGGATAGAAATGACGACTGCTCCATCACTTTTGCATTTACAACTATACTAAAGGCAAGCATCACCTTTTGTCTTCTAGCAAGCAAATCATGTGATATTTGAGTGTTTGTTGATGTCACCATGACTCAACGCTTCTGGACTTAGTAAAATCCATACAGACTTCTCAAGCGTTGAGTGAAGCCTTGTCACTCAATGCAAAAGTACTTAGCAGAATTCTATATCTCCAGGCGTTGAGTGTATTGAGTGAGCCTTCATCACTCAACGCATTCTGTCTTTTATATTCTTAACTGATTAGGCGTCTAGTGGGCCTTCATCACTCAATGCTTCTGGATTTAATTGAATTGTCTGTTGAGTAGGCGTTGAGTGAACTGCCTTCACTAAATAGTTCTGGAATTAGATAGATTTTCTCTCTGCTACCTCTGAGGCATTAACTGCTTGAGCTTCTATCAACGCTTCTGCTCTTCTGGCATTGAGTGAAGTTAGTTCACTCAATGCTTCTGGACTTAGTGGATTTTCTGCCTGTCCAATAACCAGTCTTCTTGATTGAGGCATTGTGTGAACTTCCTTCACTCAACGCTTCAATCCTTAGCCAGATATCTTGTTGAGTTGGCATTGAGTGAACTGCCTTCACTCAATGCTTCTGGACTAAGCCAGATATCTTGTTGAAGTTGTGTTGAGTGTACTGCCTTCACTCAATGCTTCTGGACTTAGCCAGATTTATAGTAAGCAACATTGCGGCTTTGACTGTATGTTGTTCTCTCAACACTTTTGCTCTTCTTGCGTCAAGTGAACAGCCTTCACTCGATGCTGCTAGACTTAGCCAAATTTCTACTTTGCCAGCAACTTGTCTTGAGTCCAACTAGTATTGTGACCCAGACATCCTGTCTAATCATGGTATGGTAGACAACCTGCATAAACAGAACTTAAGGCATGCGTCATATACATTTATGCACTTTGTATTGATGGTGATGCATCTTCAAATTCATTGAACATTGAAGGGCAATATTCCCAACAAGAGTCGTTACCCTCAAAGCCTGTTTTGGATCCATGAATCAGAGCTTGAGTCGGATGGAAAGAATCGCCTCGCTTTCCTCTCTACAAATCCTCAATTGGCTTGTGATTCCATGCTTAGAAGCTCCTCCAAATCTCTTCAAATGGCTGACAATGTTCTTCTTCCACTTGATTTCTTTTCATCCTCAATTTGGAATAAAAATGAAAAATGAAAGGAGTAGAAATAGCTCAGCCTCTTATTGACCTCAGCCCTAACCTCAGCCATACAATTACCAAGTCAAAGAAAACGAATGGCCCGATTTAACCAAACACTCAATTAAAATATACTATCGTCAGGCAATATCGCTATCGCGACGCGATATATCTAGCGGTTGTCACTTTATCAAGTCATCGTTGCTTAACTACCACTTCACAGCTGTATAACCTCGTATTCGTCGAGTGGGCCCATCTGGCTGGGCGAGTGAGCCAGGGAGATCAGCTCGCATCAATGCTGTAGACGGGCAAATCCAGATGGTCGGCTCGCTCTTGCCAAGGCTATGCGAGCAAACCGTGCAAGACGGCCCATCCATCCCATGCCTACCTAGGCGACCTTGTCGCTAGCTTTCCTCCGTATAGGGGCAGGCAAGCCATGACGGTCCGGCTCGCGCTCGCCTAGATATAGAAGGCAAGCTGTGGGAGCTAGGCCGGCATTCACCCAGTAGGGTGGCGAGCTGACCCCTAATCTAAGAAATTCTCCCCGTGGGGTCCGGAGGCAAAATTACCTGGATGCCCTTGCTAGGGGTGCAAATTGCTTTCCAGAATAGCAGAGTTACGCTGTTGGCAGACCACTTTTGGCTGCGTATAGCTTTACAGAACAACGGAGTTACGCTATTGGTAGACCATTTTAAGAAATCTCTAAATAGACCCAAGGGGGTACCTCAGAAGACACGCTTACTTGTGCCCAGATCTTCTTGTGCTTTCTGAGATACCCTTAGCTCGGTATTTGGCTAGGGAGGGGAGGCGCTCTAAGATCTTCCGGGTATGTGGTGGAACCTCCACGCCGAGCCCTTGGGTCTGTCCCCTGTTCATTTTCCTTAGTTTTTTGGCTTACAAGAGAGAAGTAAGTGTGCGATCACCCCTTCCCCATGGGTGAACTCCATAGAGATCTAGTTTTTGGTTTCAAAATTTTTGTGCGGTGAGCGTGGAGCGTGGTCAGCATAGAAAATATTCTGCAGTCTTGATGACTGGAGGAGAAGGGCAAGGTTCGGGCAGGGCCGACTCACCACCCCCTCCCCCTCTCGCCATGGTGGGGATGTTGGAGGAATTTAGGCAAGAGGTGCTCAGCCTTGTTAGATCGCACTCGGCGCGCGTGCCGAGTGCTCGACACCAGCTGTCCCAGTGGCCGCCGCCCCGGCTCTATGAGAGGATGCCACGACTCGGTGGGCTGGGAAGGAGGTTGCCGAGGAGGGGAGGGAGAGCCGAGGATGCCCCGACTCAAGCTTTTTTCCTCTTTTGATGCTCCAACCTTTTTGTAGATCAAGTTTATAACAAGTATTTATAAAGCTGGGTCCTGAAATGCTCTTGCTGCCAGGCTTCCGCCCAGCTTGCAGGGCTGGAGAGTAATGTAAAGTATTCTCGCTCTGGGGTTAGGTCCCAAGAAGCTCTCGCTGCTAGGCTTCCACCTAGTTGGTAAGACCAGGATCCTCGAGTGACGTCATTATGACCCTGGAGGGATGAGCCTGGTTGATGCTCAACACCCGCCGTCAGGCTCTGAACTAGCTGATTGGGCCAATAGTTGCGCCCGAAGATTTTACAAAGGAAAGTATTCTCGCTCTGGGGTTAGGTCCCGAGATGCTCCCACTGTCAGGCTTCCACCTAGCTGGCAGGGCCGGGATCCTCGAGTGACATCGTTATGACCCTAGAGGGCTGAGCTCGGTTGATGCTCAACACCCGCCATTAGGCTCTCACGTAGTTGATTGGGCCAGTGGTAGCGCCTGGAAGTTGGACAAAGGAAATAATTCTCACTCTGGGGTTAGGTCCCGAGATGCTCCCGCTGCCAGGCTTCCAACCAGCTGGCTAGGCCGGGAACCTCGAGTGACGTCATTATGACCCTGGAGGGCTGATTCCAGTTGATGCTCAACACCCACTGTTAGGCTCTCACCTATTTGATTGGGCCAGTGTGGTTCGCGGCCTCGCCACCACTACTTGATGATGATCCAGTTGCCGAAGCGTTATAATATAAAGACTTTCGGAGCCGTGACGACGCTAACGGAAGACAACACTACAACCTCCGCCCGCGGCGTGCTAAGCCCATTTGAAGGCTATTTTAATTTAACACTACAAACTCCTAGGCGGGCCAGCCTGACCCGCACCCTCCTAGGCAGGACAGCCTGGCTCGGACCCTCCTAGGCGGGGCAGCCTGACCCGCGCCCCCTAGCCCGGCCCACTCTCTGGCCCGCACCCTCCCAGGCGGGTCAGCCTCCGGTGTAACGCCCCCGATTTTTTTTCTGCGATTATTTTATTCTCGTTTGGCTTTACGGTGACGCATTTTCGTGGCTTATGCCATTTGTGGAGTGTGTTTTAGCTCCTTAGAACCGAGTGGCCTATTTTGTAGCCTATGGGCAAGGTCTCCCAAGCAAGCCGAGTCGTTTTGGGTGACCCGGTGTGACCTCTTGGGGGATGCTTGTGTTTTGGTTTTAGGTGGGTATAACTCGAGTCCTGTTGGTCGAAAGTTAATTTTGACTTCGCCGATGTGTTCGTAGCGTGGGTATTTATCTACGGTGCGAATTTCGTCAAATTCCTGAGGTAGTTCGGTTTTCGTGTCGTTTTGGGTGTGCCATTAGTAAAGACTAACTAGGAATTCTCTTATTTTATTTAGAGAACCGGCGGCTAGGCTTCAGTTATGCTGAACCGACGTGTTTAAAGCTTATATAAAAGCCTTAATTAGAAGTGGAGGGCCCACTCTCTTCCTTCTTCCCAAGACCGAAACCGCCTGCTCCTGTTCGCGGAAAATAGAGGCGGAAGCGGCGGACTGCCCTAGCCTTCATATGGCGATTCCCGGAGCTTTTGCGGACGGAATTCGACTCTAAAAGCGGCTTTGGCTTGCTCTCGCTCAGATCTGCATTTCGACGGTAAGAGATTTGATTTTCGTGGAGTTTTAGGAGACTTGGATTTTCGGTTTCTTGTGGATTCCGCCATTAAAGCGCGGGAATGTACTTTTAGGTGTTGTTGCTGCTAGTGTCAAGTGTAGAGGAGGGAAAGCCGACCAAGCTTCACCGTAAATCGAGGCAAGTGGTATTCTTGCCCTTGCTGTTTTGTTTCTCTTGGTAGTTTGAAAATCCTGGTTAGCCCTAGGGTAGAAGCCAAGCTTGTCCTTTAATCTTGCTGAAATTAGGGTTTAGTTTCTCCTAATGAGCCCCACTCTTTGTGTTGTTGGTGCTCAACCCGCCGGCGTAATCCGCCAATTTAGACTCCAGATTTCTATTAGGTTGTTGCCTTGTGGGTGAAGCTGAGAGAGAGAGAGTAGGAGGGGGGTGCCTGCTGTTTTTCTTGGAAAGAGCCAAATTTGGGCTCTCGGTTTGGCATTGAGTGTGGTGCACACACTCAAAGCCTTTGCGGGTTTTGCGTTGAGTGTGGTGCACACACTCAACGCCACAACTGTAGTAAGTTTTGAGATTTTGGCTAAGTACTATGGCGTTGCGTGAGGTGGACTCACTCAACGCCGCAGCCCCTGCTAGCGGCTAAGTACTTTGGCGTTGAGTGAGTCGACCTCACTCAACACCATTTCCGTTTTTGCGTTGAGTGAGGTGAACTCACTCAACGCCGCGGTTTTCTGAGAAGCTAAGTACTTTGGCATTGAGTGAGGTGTGCTCACTCAACGCCACAGCCTTTTCTGAGGCTAAGTACTTTGGCGTTGAGTGAGTCGACCTCACTCAACGCCATTTCGGTTTTGGCATTGAGTGAGGTGACCTCACTTAACGCCGTAGCTTTCTGTACGGCCAAGTACTTTGGCGTTGAGTGAGGTGTGCTCACTCAACGCCGCAGCCTTTTCTGAGGCTAAGTACTTTGGCGTTGAATGAGTTCACCTCACTCAACGCCATTTCTGGTTTGGCGTTGAGTGAGGTGACTTCACTCATTATCATAGGCAAGTTTGTTGCCAAGTCCCGTGGCGTTGAGTTAGTGAACCTCACTCAACACCATTTCTGCTTTGGCATTGAGTGAGGTAGACTCACTCAACTCCACAGCCCTTCTTCGCGGCCAGAACATCTGGCGTTGAGTGAGACGACCTCACTCAACGCCATTGCGGTTTTGGCATTGAGTGAGACGACCTCACTCAATGCCATTGAGGTTTTGGCGTTGAGTGAGGTCAGCTCACTCAACGCCGCAGATTTTCCTTATTGCGGCTTAGTGCCAGGGCGTTGAGTGAGTGAACCTCACTCAACGCCATTGCTGTTTTGGAGTTGAGTGAGGTGGACTCACTCAACGCCGTAGTCTTCTTTTGCAGCTAAATGGCAGGGCGTTGAGTGAGTGAGCTTCACTCAACGCCATTGCTGTTTTGGCATTGAGTTTGTCCAGCTCACTCAACGCCACTTTCTCTGATTGTGGTTAAGTTCCAGGGCATTGAGTGAGTGTACCTCACTCAATGCCATCGCTATTTTGGCGTTGAGTGAGGTTAGCTCACTCAACGCAAGAGAATTCTTGCGGGAGGCTTTGAGTGAGTTAACCTCACTCAACGCAATGCCTGTTTTGGCGTTGAGTGAGGCTAGCTCACTCAACGCCAGAGTTATTCTTCTGGAGGGCGTTGAGTGAGTTAACCTCACTCAACGCAATGGCTGTTCTGGTGCTGAGTGAGGCTAACTCACTCAACGCCAAGGTCTCGTTAGGCGTTGAGTGGGTCCCACTCAACGCCAAGCCGTGTTGAGTCATTTCAACACTTTTTCCCTACCTCGATTTTCGTTCCCGAGTGAATTCCTTGTTTATGTTTTGATTTTCCTTGTCGGCCATGTTTTTCTTTCCTAAAGGCCGAATCGTGGGTTGTGGTTAGTAGTGGTGGTTTAAAGATCTTCATGGGGGAGGTGTTGTGTAATTTAGCTGTGGCTACCCTTTTTCTTCTATCTTGCTCTAGGTACGGGCTGGGCAAGGGGTTGGGAGGTCCCTAGTGCTTTCACATGTAGACCATTGAGCTTGTCGGCTTGGAAATGGTGGTTGGGGGACTGAGTTTGCCTTCAACCCGGATCCATGTTGTTTATTTTGCTACTACCATCTCCCACAGCTTAGGGTGTTAGACGTTTCTTCCTTGGTAGATTGCAGCATTTTGGGCTCTTAGTAGCTTAGTAGACTCTGCAGGAGGTAGTTTCTGGGCAGGGTTGATGCTGTTTCCTCGCACCTAGTGCATTTCTTTTTGTCTTGCCTTGGGCAGTTTTGACTTTTACTGCTATGTTTTCCCTCTTTCATTTATCATCTGGTAGACACTTTCGTACAGTTTTTCCTTGTTTTGCTTGCTGAGGTATTCTTTTCTTTTGAATGCCTAAGGTTCTGAGAAGTAGCCAGTTTGGTGGCTAGGTTGCTGTGGTGTTGCTGGTGGTCTCTTGGACTTTGGAGATCCTTCTGGATTTGTTTAGTGAGGTAGTTTTCTGCACTTTTATTACGGACATACATATTTTCCAGTGGGTTCATGTCAGGTTGTTGGCGCCCACTGGTAGTTTTTACCTTTGTACTAGATATATTACTTTTGTTACTACCATTTTCGGGAGATAGTCTACTTGCTCTGAGGAGGATTTATGCTAGGTTGCTTGTTATTTTTAAAACTATAATTATTATTATAAGTATAGCTCATGATCAGCATGTTTTATAAAACTCAATCACTATTTTCCAAACAATATATAAAGATCGTTTTCTTATATATAATATAAATTAAATGTAGAGTCTTGCATAGCATAAGTGGTCCTCTTGGGACACTTATGCACTCCTTAGGATTTCAATCCTGAATAAAGTATTTTCCGCAGTGTATAAGTATAGTTTTTAACTGTGGACTAGGTGATCCACCGAGCCGAGGGATACGGCCTCTAAAAAATAACTGATTTTCTAATCATCAAACTTATGAAATTCTTTCATAAAGTAAAGTAGTTGGTTTTGCCTGAGCATTAGCAGTTATCCCCTGCTCGACGTGGCATCATGACGCGTGTTTTTTCATACTCTAATAATTCCTAAATTCAGAGAAAATTCGGGTTGTGACAGTTGGTATCAGAGGGAGGTTGCTTGACAAGTCAGTCAGGCAACCTTCCTTTGATTGCATTAGTAGTTCAGCATCATGTCAATCACACACCGATATGTCATCAGCACGTCTTGGCAAAAGCACGTACACTACACTCATAGTATAATATGAAGTATACGAGGCATATTATGTAGTATGGGATGCATAATATGTGTTCGTATATGGATCCACAATATGGGCAACATGTGAGGGTTATGTAATATGGGATGCATAACCTCACCACATGGCTGCGGCTAGCTCGTTTTCTTTTTCGTTGCATGAGAATGTTATGTAGTATGAGATGCATAACATTTTCATGTGTACGCCGCTCATAACATGCATTAGGGCCTTTTTTAGAATGCATAGCACAAATATGCATAGCATAACATTGCATAAGCACAACGTGCCAAGCTAAAGACTGTCAGATGATATATGTACACACATAAGCTTTCAAGTCAAAAGTAATATAAAGTCATGCATTCCCGATCTAGGCACATGAATTCGTATGGTGGTGGTTAACCATCCTAGGTTTGGGCATAACATCAATTTTTGTAAAAAGATAAACTCCCAGGGCAAGTTTAGCAGCTTTAAGTTTATATCTATATATGTATTGTCTGTACTTGTAGTTGGTTCTAGCCGTTGTATTAGGATCAAACTAGTGTTGTTATGATTTTAGGATGGTTAGGCGTCCTGCGACTCGATCGACTCCCCTGTCTGAGGGTGAGTCATCTTGAGCTCAGAATGACGCGGTGATCGAGAGCCTACGGCAGAGTAGCGATGCCATGAGCAGGCAGATGGTAGATAACAGGCCCAGATTCAGTCCCTGGTGGCGGTTGTGGCAGGTCAGACTCAAGGAGTGCAAGGTCCTGCAGGGGGGGTTAGTTGTCCATCCTCCTCCTGCACCCTTAAGACCTCCAATGGTGGTGCCAGCAGAGATGGCCTTCATCTCGCAGTTTATGAGACTGAGCCCTCCCACTTATGATGGGAAGGCAGACTTTATAGTAATAGACGATTGGTTGATCTCCATGGAGGAGATGTTCTTGTACTCCGGGATTGCAGATGACCAGAGGTTGATGATAGCCGCCTATCAGCTTAAAGGTTTGGCTAAGAGGTTGTGGTTGAGAGAAAAGGAGAGCTTGGTAGCTGGATGCTCTTGGGAAGTGTTCAAGGAGATGCTGTTGAGGAAGTTCTTACCCTCGGTCGAGCGTGACCCCCTCATGAATGACTTTCTCCATCTAAACAAAGGCAACTCACGGTGGGTGAGTATGAGATAGAGTTCAGCAAATTGAGCCATTTTGCCCCTGGATTGGTCAGTATTGAGGTTGATCGAGTAAAGCGATTTCTCGGTGGCTTGAGGAGCGAGGTGCAGCAGTTGACCAGTGCTTATGGGTCAGAGACTTATGCAGAAGTAGTGGAGGCTGCTCTGAAGGTGGAGGATATTGAGGACGCAAAGAGCAGAGGCCAGCAAATGAGGAAGGATAAGAGGAAGTCTGTGGAGGAGAAGAAACCCTAGGTACCCGGTGGGGCTCCGGGAAAGAAGAGCAAAGTGGTGTGCAGCTTCTGTGGCCAGTTAGGCCACCCTGTCGAGAGATGTTTCAAGAAGGCAGTAGATCAGAGGAAGGAGAAGGTTCATGCGATTCAGGGTGATCCTAGGAGAGATGTCTCCTGTTCTATTTGTAAGCGAGCCGGGCATGATGCGGCCTAGTGCTGGTCCAAGGATAAAGTCTGCTTTCAGTGTGGGCAGAAGGGAAACATCAAGGCTAGGTGTCCTCAGGTCCAGCCTGCTCTTCATGTAGTTCCACTACAGGCATTACCTCCACCTCAGCGTGTGGACAAGGGAAAGGGAAAGCTGAACGTGATCTCTTCCGAGGAGGCTCAATCTTCGACTCAGGTCATCTCAGGTTAGTTGTCTTTCTATCCTGAAGGTTTTGTTCTTGTTTTACTAGAATGTTTGTAGTATTGTTGTGGTAGTTCCTTAGTTATATATGCTCATATAGGGAAATTTAAGGTGAAGAACCGTTGGGCGCGTGTTCTGTTTTACTCCGGCGCTACCCACTCGTTCGTGGCTAGAGCCTTTGTAGACCGACATCGGTTGACTTTAGATCGAGTTCGGGATACCTTCTGTGTCAAGTTCCCCTCTGGTGAATATGTGTTGTCAGATTTGGGCATGTTAGATTGCCCTATTTTGTTAGGGGACTTCCTTGCGAAGGCACACCTGAAGATGATTGATCTGGAGGAATTCGATGTTATTCTGGGGATGGACTGGCTGTCTAGGTATGATATAGTCATTCAGTGCAAAGGGAAGCGCTTGGACTTCATCAGGGACGACGGTCAGCCCAGAAGCGTGTATGCTGATTTGTGCCAGGATTCTCCTGTCATCTCTACGGTATATGCTCAGAAACTGTTTCTTACGGATTGTTTTGCTTGTTTGGTCTCGGTTGTTGGGACCGCTGTTAGTGTACCGCGCTTGGAGGAGATTCCAGTTGTTCGTGATTTCGCTGATGTTTTTCCGGATGATCTTCCTGGTCTTCCTCCCGAGCGAGATGTGGAGTTTGTGATTGATTTGGAGCCGGGTACGCGTCCTATTGCTAATGCGTCGTACCGGATGGCCCCTCGTGAGTTAGAGGAGTTTCGAGTTCAGTGGGATGAGCTGTTGGAAAAGGGATTTATCAGGCAGAGTTCGTCACCTTAGGGTGCTCCTGTGCTGTTTGTGAAGAAGAAAGATGGGTTGATGCGGCTTTGCATCGACTATAGGGAGTTGAACAAAGTCACCATTAAGAACAGGTACCCTCTGCCGAGGATCGATGATTTATTTGACCAGTTGCGCGGTAGCACGGTGTTCTCCAAGATCGATCTTCGTTCTGGATATCATCAGCTCAGGATCCGTGAGGCAGATATTCCACGGACTGCGTTTAGATCGAGGCATGAACAATTTGAGTTCTTGGTGATGTCGTTTGGTTTGATCAACGCACCATCAGCCTTCATGGATATGATGAACCGGGTGTTCAAGGATTTCTTAAACAAGTTCGTGGTGGTCTTCATCGATGACGTGTTGGTTTATTCTCGCAGCGCTGAGGAGCATGAGCAGCATCTGCGCTTGGTTCTATCGGAGTTGAGGAATCACAAGTTATTCGCCAAGCTGAGCAAGTGCGAATTTTGGTTGCCTCAGGTGTCATTTCTAGGCCACGTGGTGAACAAGGAGGGGATCTCGGTCGACCCAGAAAAGATCGCAGTAGTAATGGATTGGAGTAGGCCGAATACGCCTAAGGAGATCAGGAGCTTCCTAGGGTTGGCTGGCTACTACAGGAGGTTCGTGGAGGGTTTCTATTCCCTAGCTGCACCTTTGACCAAGCTGACTCAGAAGAATGTGGCTTTTGTTTGGAGCGAGAAGTGCGAAGAAGCCTTTCTGGAGTTAAAGAAGAGATTGTGCACTGCTCCCATTCTGACCCTGCCTACTGAGGGTGTGGATTACGATGTATACGTGTATGCTTCGCATGTAGGTCTGGGATGCGTATTAATGCAGGTTGGAAAGGTGATTGCCTATGGGTCAAGGCAACTGAAGACTCATGAGAAGAATTATCCTACGCATGACCTTGAGTTTGCAGTGGTAATCTATGCGTTGAAGTTGTGGAGGCATCTACTTTATGGGGCTCAGTGCAAGATCTTCACTGACCATAAGAGCATGAAGTACGTTTTCATGCAGAAGGAGTTGAATCTGCGCCAGCAGCGGTGGCTAGAGTATGTGGCCGATTACTATGTAGAGATCCAGTATCATCCAGGCAAGGCCAATGTGGTGGCCGACGCCCTGAGCCGAAAGTCGGGAAAGATATTTAACCTCTCCGCCGATAATTTAGTGGAGGAGTTCCTCCTTATGGATATATCAGTGGGATGCTGTGGCTTGTAGAGTAGTTTATCAGTGGCAGAGCCATCTTGGATTTCTTTGACCAGACTGTACCAGAAGGACGATCCGGATCGTCTGCACTTATTCACTAGGACCGAGAAGGGGGAGTTGCAAGACTTTGCTATCGATGATGTGGGTACTTTGAAGTACCGCGGCAGATTTTAAATCGCCGCTATTGGGGACATTAGAGGTATGATTTGCAGAGAGGCTCATGGATCCAGCGTTGCCTACCATCCAGGATCTACGAAGATGTATCGTGACTTAAAGCAAATTTCCTAGTGGTATGGCATGAAAGGTGATATAGCCCGATTTGTTGCTGAGTGGCACACTTGCAAGCGTGTGAAGGCCGATAAGGAAGGCCTGGTGGCAAGTTGACTTCGTTAGAGATCCCGACTTGGAAGTGGGAAAGTATATCTATGGATTTCATCACGGGCTTACCGAAATCCCCGAGGGGATTTGATTCTGTTTGGGTTATAGTGGATAGACTGACGAAGTGTGCTCACTTCGTGCCATATAAGATTGATTACCCGATGAAGAAGATAGCGGAGTTGTACTTGAATGAAGTCATCCGACTGCACGGTGTGCCTGTTAGCATCATTTCTCATCAAGACTCCCGGTTTACTTCTCATTTTTGGCAGAGTCTGCAGGAGGGTTTGGGTACGGATCTGAGGTATTCTACTGCTTACCACCCACAGACCAATGGGCAGACGGAGCGGGTGAACCAGATAGTTGAGGATATGATCCGGTGCTACATTTTATACCACGGTGGAGCGTGGGATGAGTGGCTGCGACTTATGGAATTCACATACAACAACAGTTATCAGGAGAGCTTGCAGATGGCTCCGTTCGAAGCCTTGTATGGGAGGCGCTACAGAACTCCATTGTTTTTTGCTGAGGCTGGTGAGAGGCCTTTATTGGGTCCTGATGCGCTTGAGGAAATGGAAGTCACAGTGAAGCTTATTCGAGAGAAGATTCGTATAGCTCAGGAGAGGTACGAGAAGAACGCCAATCAGCGTAGGTCTGCCTTGGAGTTTTCTGTAGGGGACCTTGTATTTCTTAAGGTTTCCCCGATGGTGGGTGTAAAGAGGTTTGGTAAGAATCGGAAATTGGACCTGAGGTATGTGGGCCCGTTTAAGATTCTAGAGCGGATTGGCGTGTCGGCTTACAGGGTTGATTTGCCAGCAAACTTCCCAGGTGTTCATAATGTTTTCCATGTAAGGCAATTTCGGAAGTGTGTGCACAGCAGTGGGCAAGTCTTGGACGTTGTGCCCCAGTTGGAGCCCAACCTCTCTTTTGTTGAAGTGCCGGTCCGTATTTTGGATACTCAGGAATGGGTGCTGCGAAAGAAGTCCATTCTGATGGTGAAAGTTCTATGGAAGAATCAGGATTTGGAGAGCGCGACTTGGGAGCTAGAGTCGGCCATGAGGAAGGCTTACCCTCACCTATTTCCCTGATTTGATCGGTATGTTTCCCTTCTTGTAACTCCTGTTTTTTACTTTTTCCTTCTATAGTAGAAGTGTTGTGCGTAAAGTTTCGGGACAAAACTTTCTTTTAAGGGGAGTGACTGTAACGCCCCCGATTTTTTCTGCGACTATTTTATTCTCGTTTGGCGTTACGGTGATGCGTTTTCGTGGCTTGTGCCATTTGATGAGTGTGGTTTAGCTCCTTAGAACTGAGTGGCCAATTTTGTAGCCTATGGGTAAGGTCTCCCTAGCAAGCCGAGTCGTTTTGGGTGACCCGGTGTGGCCTCTTGGGGGATGCTTGTATTTTGGCTTTAGGTAGGTATAACTCGAGTTATGTTCGTCGAAATTTAATTTCGACTTGGCCGATGTGTTCGTAGCGTGGGTATTTAGCTACGGTACGAATTTCGTCGAATTCTGAGGTAGTTCGGTTTTCGTGCCGTTTTGGGTGTGCCATTAGTAAAGTCTAACTAGGAATTCTCTTATTTTATTAAGAGAACCGGCAGCTGGGCTTCAGTTATGCTGAACTGACGTGTTTAAAGCTTATATAAAAGCCTTAATTAGAAGTGGCGGGCCCACTCTCTTCCTTCTTCCCAAGACCGAAACCGCCTGCTCCTGTTCGCGGAAAACAGAGGCGGAAGCGGCGGACTTCCCTAGCCTTCGGACGGCGATTCCCGGAGCTTTCGTGGACGGAATTCGACTCCGAAAGCGGCTTTGGCTTGCTCTCGCTCAGATCTACATTTCGACGGTAAGAGATTTGATTTTCGTGGAGTTTTAGGAGACTTGGATTTTCGGTTTCTTGTGGATTCCGCCATTAAAGCGTGGGAATGTGCTTTTAGGTGCTGTTGCTGCTAGTGCCAAGTGTAGAGGAGGGAAAGCCGACCAAGCTTTGCCGAAAATCGAGGCAAGTGGTATTCTTGCCCTTGTTACTTTGTTTCTCTTGGTAGTTTGAAAATCCCGGTTAGCCTCGGGTAGAAGCCAAGCTTGTCCTTTTATCTTGCTGAAATTAGCATTTAGTTTCTCCTAATGAGCCCCCCTCTTTGTGCTGTTTGTGCTCAACCCGCCGGCGTAATACCGCCAATTTAGACTCCAGATTTCTGTCTGGTTGTTGCCTTGCGGGTGAAGCCGAGAGAGAGAGAGAGTAGGATGGGGGTGCCTGCTATGTTTCTTAGAAAGAGCCAAATTTGGGCTCTCGGGTTTGGCATTGAGTGTGGTGCACACACTCAAAGCCTTTGCGGGTTTGGCATTGAGTGTGATGCACACACTCAACGCCACAGCTGTAGTCAGTTTTGAGATTTTGGCTAAGTACTAGGGCATTGAGTGAGGTTGACTCACTCAACGCCGCAGCCCCTGCTAGCTGCTAAGTACTTTGGCGTTGAGTGAGTCGACCTCACTCAATGCCATTTCTAATTTGGCATTGAGTGAGGTGAACTCACTCAACGCCGTGGTTTTCTGAGAAGCTAAGTACTTTGGCATTGAGTGAGGTGTGCTCACTCAACGCCATAACCTTTTCTGAGGCTAAGTACTTTGGCGTTAAGTGAGTCGACCTCACTCAATGCCATTTCGGTTTTGGCATTGAGTGAGGTGACCTCACTCAATGTCGTAGCTTTCTGTGCGGCCAAGTACTTTGGCGTTGAGTGAGGTGTGCTCACTCAACGCCGCAGCCTTTTCTGAGGCTAAGTACTTTGGCGTTGAGTGAGTTCACCTCACTCAACGCTATTTCTTATTTGGCATTGAGTGAGGTGACTTCACTCAATGCCGTAGGCAAGTTTGCGGCCAAGTCCCGTGGCGTTGAGTGAGTGAACCTCACTCAACGCCATTTCTGCTTTGGCATTGAGTGAGATAGACTCACTCAATGCCACAGCCCTTCTTCGCGGCCAGAACTTCTGGCGTTGAGTGAGACGACCTCACTCAACGCCATTGCGGTTTTGGTATTGAGTGAGGTCAGCTCACTCAACGTTGCAGATTTGCCTTGTTGCGGCTAAGTGCCAGGGCATCGAGTGAGTGAACCTCACTCAACGCCATTGCTGTTTTGGCGTTGAGTGAGGTGGAATCACTCAACGCCGCAGTCTTCTTTTGCGGCTAAGTGGCAGGGTGTTAAGTGAGTGAGCTTCACTCAACGCCATTGCTGTTTCTGCATTGAGTGACGCCAGCTCACTCAACGCCACTTTCTCTTATTGTGGTTAAGTACCAGGGCGTTGAGTGAGTGTACCTCACTAAACGCCATTGCTATTTTGGCGTTGAGTAAGGTTAGCTCACTCAACGCCAGAGAATTCTTACGGGAGGTGTTGAGTGAGTGAACCTCACTCAACGCCATGCCTGTTTTGGCATCGAGTGAGGCTAGCTCACTCTATGCCACAGTTATTCTTCTGGAGGGCGTTGAGTCAGTGAACCTCACTCAACGCCATGGCTGTTTAGGCACTGAGTGAGGCTAACTCACTCAATGCCAAGGTCTCGTTAGGCGTTGAGTGGGTCCCACTCAACGCCAAGCCGTGTTGAGTCATTTCAACACTTTTTCCCTACCTCGATTTTTGTTCCCGAGTGAATTCCTTGTTTATGTTTTGAGTTTACTTGTCGGCCATGTTTTTCTTTCCTAAAGGCCAAATCGTGGGTCGTGGTTTGTAGTGGTGGTTTGAAGCTCTTCATGGGGGAGGTGTTGTGTAATTTAATCGTGGCAACCCTTTTTCTTCTATCTTTCTCAAGGTACGGGCTGGGCAAGGGGGTGGGAGGTCCCTAGTGCTTTCACATGTAGACCCTTGAGCTTGTTGGCTTGGAAATGGTGGTTGGGGAACTGAGTTTGCCTTCAACCCGGATCAATGTTGTTTATTTTTCTACTACCATCTCCAACAACTTAGGGTGTTAGACGTTTCTTCCTTGGTAGATTGCAGCATTTTGGGCTCTTGGTAGCTTAGTAGACTCTGCAGGAGGTAGTTTCTTGGCAGGGTTGATGCTGTTTCCTCGCATCTAGTGCATTTCTTTTTGTCTTGCCTTGGGCAGTTGTGACTTTTACTGCTGTGTTTTTCCTCTTTCATTTATTATCTAGTAGACACTTTCGTGCAGTTTTTCCTTGTTTTGCTTGCTGAGGTATTCTTTTCTTTTGAATGCCTCAGGTTCTGAGCAGTAGCCAATTTGGTGGCTAGGTTGATGTGGTGTTACTGGTGGTCTCTTGGACTATGGAGATCCTTCTGGATTTGTTTAGTTAGGTAGTTTTCTGCACTTTTCTTACAGATATACATATTTTTCAGTGGGTTCGTGTCAGGTTGTTGGCGCCCACTGGTAGTTTTTACCTTTGTACTAGATTTATTACTTTTGCTGCTACCATTTTATGGAGATAGTCTACTTGCTCTGAGGAGGATTTATGCTAGGTTGCTAGTTATTTTTAAAACTACAATTATTATTACAAGTATAGCTCATGATCAACATGTTTTATAAAACTCAATCACTATTTTCCAAACAACATATAAAGATCATTTTCTTATATATAATATAAATTAAATGTAGAGTCTTGTATAGCATAAGTGGTCCTCTTGGGACACTTATGCACTCCTTAGGATGTCAATCCTGAATAAAGTATTTTCCGTAGCGTATAAGTATAGTTTTTAACTGTGGACAAGGTGATCCACCGAGCCGAGGGATACGGCCTCTAAAATATAACTGATTTTCTAATCATCAAACTTATGAAATTATTTCATAAAGTAAAGTAGTTGGTTTTGCCTGAGCGTCAACAGTTATCCCCTGCTCGACGTGGCATCATGACGCGTGTTTTCTCATACTCTGATAATTCCTAAATTCGGAGAAAATGCGGGTTGTGACATCCGACCCGCGCCTATTTTTGCGGGTCAGCCCCGCCCGCCTCTCCTAGGCGGGTCGGCCCGCGCCTTCTCAGATGGGTCGTCTCTAACCTGCGTCCCCTAGGCGAGCCGGTCCGGGCCCGCGCCGCGTGCCTCCCGCCGAGTAGAGGCATTAAAGGGTTACTCGCCCAGTCCTTTGTGTGTGTGTGGGGGGGGGGGGGGTTCTTACCACTTTGCCCTGTTGGCCTGCCCTTAGCTAGTCAAAACAGCGGAGTCTCGCTATTGGCAGACCTAGGTGGGCTTCATATAGGTGTTTAGAACAACGGGGTTTGGCTGTTGGCAGGCCAGCCCGAGGAGTTTTTGGTAATTTCAAGACAGCAAATGTTAGTTATTTGCAGATCACCTTCAGAATCTTATAAATAGGACCCAAGGGGTACCTCAGAAAGGAAGACTTACTCATCTCCCAGTTCTCCAGCACTTTCTCAGGTACCTTAGCCCAGCATTTGGCTAAGGAGGGGAAGCGCTCAGTGATCTTCTAGGTATGTGGTGCGACCTCCGCGCCGGGCCCTTGGTCTAGTCCTTTGCTCTCTTTTCCCCGATTTTTTTCTTGCAGGAGCGAAGTAGGTGCGCGACCACCCCTTCCCCAAGGGTGAACTCCACAAGAGGCCAATTTTCAGTTTCAACATTTTGGTGCGGTGAGCGTGGAGAGTAGTCAACACAGAAAACATTCAGCAAGCTCAATGACTGGAGGAGAAGGGCAAGGATCAAACAGGATCGACTCGACACCCCCTCCCCCACTCACCACCATGGGGATGCTCGAGGAGTTCAGGCAGGAAGTACTCGGCATGGTCCGATTTGCACTCGGCATGCGGGCCGAGAGCTCGAATCTGGTGATTCCGGTTCTCGCGGATCCGACACTCGGAGAAGTCGTTCCCTGTCAGGAGAGCAGGGAAGGAAGTGGCCGAGGAGGGTCGGGGTGCCGAGCTCCCCAAGCGAGTACTCTTACCAAGTTTGGGGAACGGCAACAGATTCAGCGAGTTGGGGGCGTGAGACCCTCCCGCTCGGCCAGTAGGGGGAGAGAGCCCCTTCAGTGAGCTGGTCTCCTCTACACAAGTCCCGGATGGGTTCAGGGAGTCTGAGATTTCTTACTACACCGGGAAGGGAGACCCAGTCCAGCACTTCCAGTGGTTTGAGGACGTAGTCTCAATCCGGCAAATGTCGAATGGCTTCAAATGCAGGCTCTTTGCCATCACCCCGAAGGAGAAGGCCAGGGAATGGTTTCACCAGCTACCAGCAAGTTCCATCTACTGCTTCGAGGACCTCCGTCGAGGTTTCATGTTAAGGTTTACAACCTCGAAGAGGAGAAAGAGGGAGTCGGAGTCCCTATTCTGCATCAATAAGGGGGTGAATGAGACCCTGGGGAGCTATGTCGATCGCTTCTAGGAGGAGGTCACCCAGGTTCAGGAGATGTCGGGCCACACCCTGATGATGGCCTTCACCCTGGGGCTGTATCAAGGTTTCTTTCGAATGGAGTTGAAGAGGATTCCCCCCCTCTCCTATGAGGAGTTGATGGAGGTGAGAGAATTCAACAGGGAGGCATCGAACCCGGAGTTTGCCCGGAGGTTGGCCAGTTGGGCCACGGAGGAGGAGAGACCCAGAGGAGGATGAGGTCAGGAGGAAAGAAAAGCTGAGCCCCTGTAGAGGGAATAGCCACAACAGCAGCCATGGTGGGGGCGTCAGGAACCGAATCATCGGCTAGGATGGAGGCCCGAATGGCAGGAGCAGGGGGCAAGGAGAGGGTTCCGTGGAGGGGACTACCGCTAAGGAGGGAAGGGAAAGTTCTACCCTCCAGGTGGGAGGCAGGACCAGAGGCCACCCCTCCCCAATAAGGAGGAGGCTCTGGCCATAGCCATGGGAGAGAGGAGAAGAGCAATACGGAGGAGAAGAAGAGAGGTTAGGGTGGAGCTACCCTACTGTGAATTCCATCGGGAGGAAGGGCACGCCACGGCCACATGCTCGGAGTTCCTCGAGATAAGAGGAAAAAGGGAGTAGCAGCAGCAACAAGACCGCCAAGGGTTGCGGATTGAGGAGGTCCTGCCTCGGGCAGAGGAGGACAGATGTGAAGAACGGGAGGATGTGGGAACCCGGGGAGGGATCAGAGCGATCCATGGGGGGGCGGGGATTGAGGCTTCTCATAAGGCGAGCCTCAACACCATATACCGATGGAGCGTTGGATCCATATCCCAGACCCCGCCCCCAGAAGAAAGAATCACCTTTACGGTCAAGGACATGCCGGGTCACGAGGACCCCTTTTGTGACGCGCTGGTCATCCAGACGAACATCGAATATTTCACCGTCTCTCGGATCCTCATCGACAATGGGAGCTCAGTCAATGTCATCTTCAAGAAGGCATTTGACGTGATGAAGGTGGAGGCCAGGTGGGTGTTGGCCTCAGATGGACCCCTGTTTGGCTTCTTGGGGGAGAGGAAGGAAGTCGAAGGAGGAGAAGGACTTCAAGTCTCTCCGGGGGGGCAGTCCCGTAATTGCAACTTCGTCATTGTGGATGCCCCTAGCAGTTATAGAGCCATCTTTAGGAGGCCCCACATCAGCGCCTTCTATTGCGTTCCCTCATCCTTCCACCAGTGCCTGAAGTTCAATGTTGAGGGGGTCTAAGTCCAGGTCCGCGGAGACCCTAAGATGGCGAGGGAGTGTTATGTCATCTTTGTAAACTCCATATCATTGCAGGAGGGTGCTGAAGAGATGGGGCGGAGGATGGAGGAGGCAGAGAAGGGGGTTGGTCCGGAGGAGATGGAGGTGGAGGAGAACTGCGCCCAGAAGGAGGAGCTGAAGGAAGTTCAGGAGCCGGCCGAGGCAATGGCCGTGGAGGGAGTCGGGGTAGAGACCCTTGCCCCAGGAGGAGGGGATGCTAAGGAATGGGGGGAGCAACCTCGCCTGGAGGTGGCAGAAGAGGTGGTGGAGATGGAGGTTCTCACCCTCGGAGGCAAGGTGCAGAAGGTTCGCGTTAGCGGGGGGCTGACCCCGGAGGCCCAAGGCAAGATGCTGGAGTGCATCCAGAAGAATGTGGACATCTTCTCCTGGAGCACTGCAGGGATGCCCGGGATCGATGCTGACGTGGCCTGCCATCGCCTCAACCTGGATCCGGAGGCTCTCCCCGTTCAGCAGAAGAAGAGGCCCATAGCGGACAGGCTGGCCGAGCCGATTCGAGAGGAGGTGGCCAAGCTCCTTAAGGCCGGTTTTGTATCCGAGATCCAATACCCCGGCTGGGTCTCCAATGTTGTAATGGTAAAAAAAGGAGATGGCCGGTGGCACATGTGTGTTGATTTTTATCTTCTTAATAAATCATGCCCTAAGGATTGTTACCCCTTTCCTCGGATCGACGTGCTGGTTGACTCAGCCATTGGTTTCCCTATAATGAGTTTTTTAGATGCATTTTCAGGTTATCACCAGATCAGGATGCACCCTCCCGACATCAAAGATGTCTCCTTCATCACCGGGGATGGGTGCTACTGCTATAAAATGATGCCTTTCGGGTTAAAGAACACATGTGCAACTTATAAAAAAATTATGGACAGGGTCTTCCGAGGGCAAAGTGGAGGAACTTGGAAGTGTATGTCGATGACCTCATGATCAAGAGTCAGGATGACGACTCTCACCTCCAGGATCTGGAGGAAACCATCGCCACCCTACGCGAGTATAAGATGAGGCTGAATCCCTTGAAATGCATCTTCGGGGCGAGCAAGGGAAAATTTTTGGGCCACCTCCTCACCTCCGCTTGGGTAGAACCCAATCCCGACAAGGTCCGGGCGATTATGGAGCTGGGGTCACCTCGGAATGCGAAGGAGGGGCAGCAATTGATAGGAAAGCTGGCAGGGTGGAGCAGGTTCCTCTCCCGGGCTAGGGAGAAGTGCTCTCCTTTCTTCAAGACCTTGAGGGGAGGCCGGAAGTTCGATTGGACCTCGGAGTGAGAGGAGGCATTCCAGGCCTTGAAGAGGCAGCTGACTCAAGCCCCCTACTCTAGGGGCCAAAGGAGGGAGAGGATCTATTCTTGTACCTAGGGGTCGGGTCGGATGCCCTGAGCTCTGTTTTAGTTCGGGAAGAGGGGAAGAAGCAACTTCCAATATATTATGTGAGCAGAGTGTTGAGGAAGGCTGAGCTCCGCTACCCTATTCTGGAGAAGCTGGCCTTCGCTCTAATCATCTCGGCCCAGAGGCTCCGGCCTTACTTACAGGCACACTCAATCCGAGTGGTGACTGACCACCCCCTCCGCAACATCTTCGAGGGGTGGAGCATTCGGGAAGACTGGCTAAGTGGTTGGTGGAATTGAGCAAGTTCGATGTATCCTTCGTCCCTCGCCTCTCGATAATAGCCCAGGCCATGGCCGACTTCCTGGCTAACTATGTGATCGAGGTGTCGAAGGAGGAACTAACTCTCCCGATTCCTTGGAAGGTCATGGTGGACGGTGCCTCAGGGAGGCATTCCCTTTGGGCGGGGGTCATCTTGGAAAGCCCTCATGGAACGAGGATCAAGAAGAAAGTGGTGATACATTTCCCCATCACCAAAAATCAAGCCGAGTACGAAGCCGTTATTGCGGGTCTGCACTTGGCCAAGGAACTAGGGGTGAATGATGTGGAGGTCCTCACTGACTCCATGGTGGTGGCTTCCCAGATAAACGGGGAGTTCGAGGCGCGGGAGCCGACTCTGCAGCTCTACTTGGCAAAAGTAAAAGGAGTCATCGGCACCTTCAAGACTTTTTCCATTCGACACGTGCCCGGGGAAGAGAGCGAGCAGGTAGATCAGCTGGCAAAGCATGGCCCCCGGGTGGGAGTACCCTCACAGATCTCTTCCGCCCATCCATTGAAGAGGGTGAACTGATGGAGGTGGACCGGCACCCCTCATGGATGGATCCCTTCTCAACATACCTGTCCACTGGGGAAAACCCTGAAGGGATGGATAGGAAGAGGCTCAAGTACAAGTCGTCATACTACATCATGTGAGATGGCCAGCTATACTGAAAGAACCTCTCTGGGATGTTGGCTCGCTGCGTGGCTGAGAGGGAGGTCCCGAGGATCTTGGAGGAAATTCACTCCGGGGAGTGCGGGAGCCACTCCGGGAGTCGAACCCTGGAAGGTTGGGTCGTCAGGCAAGGGTATTTTTTGGCCGACTCTGAGCCGAAATGCGGTGAAGTTCACGAAGGAGTGTCATAAGTGCTAACTGTTCGCCCCCCTCTAGCTACAACCGGCCCAACGCCTCAGGAGTATCACAGCCCCCTGGCCATTTGTAATATGGGGAATGGACTTGGTTTGCCCCTTCCCCTTGGCCAGCGACCAGAGAAGGTTCCTGCTCGTGATGATTGATTATTTCTCTAAGTTGCTGGAAGTTAAGGCGTTGGCTAAGGTAACCTCCCAGGTCATCAGGTACTTCGTATGGGGGTAGATTATCTACCGTCACGGGTTGCCTCAGGCCATTATCATGGACAAAGACCCTCAGTTTGCCAGCACTGAGTTCATTAGCTTCTACGGACAGCTCGGGATCGATCTTAGGTTCGCCTCGATTCATCACCCCAGGAGCAACGGGCAGGTGGAGGCGGTGAACAAGATCATTGATAACCTCTTCAAAAAGAAGGTAGAGAATCTGAGAGGAAGCTGGTTGGAGCAGCTTACTTCAGTCCTCTGGGCCCTTAGAACCACACCCAATACAGCGATAGGAGAGACTCCTTTTAAACTCTCTCATGGGTGCGAGGCGGTACTTCCGATAGAGTTCGAGGTCCGAACCCCTCGGGTGGTCGAGGCTAGGGAAGGCAGAGAGGAATGGAGGGACGAGAATGAGGAGGAGTTGCGGATCTCATTCGACATGGTTGAGGAGCTACGAGACCTCTCTGCCGCCAGGCAAGAGGAAACGAAGAGAAGAATGGCCAAATTCTTTGACAAGCATGTCAGGGTCAAACAATTTGCGGAAGGGGACTTGGTCTTAAGAAAAGTGGATGACGCGGGGAGGTCGGCCGCTGTGGGAAAGCTCAATCCCAACTGGGAGGGACCGTACATTATATAGGAGGTATTAAAGTAAGGAGGGTATCGCCTCCAAAATATGGAGGGCGAGACCCTAAGTCTCACCTGGAGTGGTGACGACTTTAAATATTTTTTCCCCTGAGTCATGTAAATGTCGTTTCAGTTTCTAATAAAGCTTCTGTTGATGAACTCGTGCCCTGACGATGAAAAGCGCAAATGCAAGTCTGCCTTAGACCCCAAGCAGATCCTGCTGTCAGGCTCCCATCAAGCTGACAAGGCTGGAAGTCACTCGGAGGAGTCTGCCTCAGACCCCGAGCAGATCCCGCTACCAGGCTCCCACCAAGCTGGTAGGGCTGGATGTCACTCGGAGGAGTCTGCCTTAGACCCCGAGCAGATATCGCTACCAGGCTCCCACCAAGCTAGAAGGGTTGGATGTTACTTGGAGGAGTCTGCCTTAGACCCCGAGCAAATCCCACTATAGGGCTCCCATCAAGCTGACAGGGCTGGAAGTCACTCTGAGGAGTCTGCCTCAAACCCCGAGCAGATCCCGCTACCAGGCTCCCACCAAGCTGGTAGGGCTGGATGTCACTCGGAGGAGTCTGCCTTAGACCCCGAGAAGATCCCGCTACAAGGCTCCCACCAAGCTGGTAGGGCTGGATGTCACTCAAAGGAGTCTTCCTTAGACCCCAAGTAGATCCCGCTGTCAGGCTTCCATCAAGTTAACAGGGCTAGAAGTCACTCGGAGGAGTCTGCCTAAGACCCCGAGCAGATCCCGCTGCCAGGATCCCATCAAGCTGACAGGGCTGGAAGTCACTCGGAGGAGTCTACCTCAGACCCCGAGCATATTCCGCTGCAAGGCTCCCACCAAGATGGCAGGGCTGGATGTCACTCGGAAGAGTCTGCCTTAGACCCCGAGTAGATCCCACTACCAGGCTCCCATCAAGCTGACAGGGCTGGATTTCACTCGGAGGAGTCTACCTTAGACCCCGAGATGATCCTGCTGCAAGGCTCCCACCAAGCTGGCAGGGCTGGATGTCACTCAGAGGAGTCTGCCTCTGACCTCGAGCAGATCCCGCTGTCAGGCTCCCATCAAGCTGACAGGGCTGGAAGTCACTCAGAGGAGTTTGCCTCAGACCCCTAGCAGATCCCGCTGCCAGGCTCCCACTAAGCTGACAGGGCTGGAAGTCACTCGGAGGAGTCTGCCTCAGACCCTGAGCAGATCCCGCTGCCAGGCTCCCACCAAGCTGGCAGGGCTAGATGTCACTCGGAGGAGTCTGCCTTAGACCTCGAGCAGATCCCGCTGCCAGGCTCCCATCAAGCTGGCAGAGCTGGATGTCACCCAGAGAAGTCTGCCTTAGACCCTGAGTAGATCCTGCTGCCAGGATCCCACCAAGTAGGCAGGGCTGGATGTCACTCGGAGGAGTCTGCATCAGACCCCGAGCAAATCCCGCTACCAGGATCCCATCAAGCTGACAGGGATGGAAATCACTCGGAGGAGTCCATCCCAAACCTTGAGCAGACCCTAGGAGCCCAACTCAGACCCCCACTGAAAGACGTGGGTGGGATCTCGGTAGGAGCAGCGTATAAGAGAAGGAGCTAGCCGCCCTTGCCACGAATGGATCGGCGGGTCGATGAAGGGATCTCAGCACGATGATGAGCCAGGAAAGCCGGCCTCGGCCTAGAGATTGGCGGGCCCTAGGGAAGGGGTTCAGGCGGCGACAACCCGGCCGCGCCAAGGCCCCCAGAAAGCTGGCTCTCACAAAGTCCAAACGCACGCAAGGGTTTTCTCGCCCACCCAATGACGAGAATGGGGGTAGCGAGCCCGGATGGAGTAGGCGAGTCGCTCCCTCGCATCGTGGCTATCCAACTTCTCGCTCCTAAGCCTAATTTAAGAGTCTAAAATGAGCGGATGACCTCACTCGCTCGCTCACCGCCACAGCGTCCAAGAAAACATTAAAGGCTAAAAGAAATAATAAAAAGTGTGAAATCAATGGGCGAATGCGAGAAATAATGATATTCGCGTTTCAAATCAAAAACAGAGTTCTGTGCATTGGGGAAATCAAAAGAGGTAAAATTATTACAAAAACTAGGCTCCAGCCCGCATCACGGCCATGGACGAGTGCAAGCTCCCGGTGAGGCGAGCCTTAACGGCGGGCCCTTATACATAGTGGTAGGACCCGTCGCCCGGCTCGGGTACCGGAAGAAACAGCTCCGGTACCACCTTGCTCGCCAGAAGCTTGGCACCGACGTCCTTAATGAGGTTGGCCCGCTGCAACATCTTGAAAGTGTACTTCTCCGTGCCAGCCACGTTCTTCTGCATCATCACATCGATCTCGTGATCGCTGTAGTGAGCGAGCTGGCAGCCGCTTGTAGATGGCGGCGAGGTGGCTACAGCAGTCTCCAGTGCATCCACCCGCTCCTGAAGCGCCTGCTTCTCCTGTTGAAGGGTGGCGATCTCAATGCCCAGTCGACTGGCCGTCGCCGCGTCCTGTGAAGGGGAGAACAATCGAGTTAAGTCGCGTGGAAGGGGGGGAAGTCTGAGACAAGTTGAGGAACTTACCGCCCCGCCTAGGAACTGAGCGAGAGCAGCCTCCGCCGCTTCGGCCCACTTCCACAGTTCGTCCGCCTCCTCCGGGGCAAGTTTGCGGGCCGTCTCTTTCTCGTCGATTAGCTTGGTGAGGGACGGGGCGCTCTTGTCCAGCCGAATACACCGCCGGCCAACCATATGGGCCAGCTCGAGGCTGTGAAACTAGGCCCACACGCTTTCATAGATCAGCACCCGCGTCGCCTCCTCGTCGTAAACGGCGGCGTCCTCTCGCCCGTAGACACCGAAGGCGAGGTTGTAAGCGTCCCTGCTGCTAGAATCATCCTCTAACCAGCTCGGCAGCAGCAAGGATATGTAGACCCTGTTGGTCTCCTTGTCCCACTGTAGCAGCGGGACTCCGGTCTCGCTCATGGGCCCCTCACCATAACCAAAGTTGCGGTGACCCCGGGGGGTTGGCTTCGCGGCGGGCTCATCCTCCTCCGCCGGCTGCGATGTGCCCGCCTCTCTGCCAGAAGATCTGATGGCCTGAGAGGCTGCGGGGGCGGGAACGATGGACGGCTGGCTCGCGGGGTCCTTACCCTTGTCACGAGTCGGAGAAGATGAACCACATGCCTTCTTTGATTTCATAGGCGGTGCTAGATCCTAGGGCTGTTCGCGACTGGGCCGCTTCACGGGAGCAGGGGTCGAGAGCTCCCGATGGGCTACGGCAGCCGCCTCGGCCCATGCCAGCTTGCCGGCGACGAGTCGCGCGCTCTCATAAGGCGGTTGGATAGGAATGACGCGCTTGCCTGCATGAATGTTTGACTTAGAGAATGTTCGACGAAATCAAGGACGCATAGATGGGTGAACCGCTTACCTTCACTGGGCGGGACAGGAGCAAGATCGTTCAGGTTTCGGCGGAGGTAGGCCACCTCGAAGTTCTTCCCAGCGAAGAACCCGAACAACCCCGCTTCATGACCCCCCAGGGCCGGGGGCAGTAGCTCGCCTTGCTGAGTTGGACGGGCGAGAAGGGGACATTGCCGAAGTCCCCCTTGATGAAGATGAACTTCTTGAGCAAGTTGTGGCTCTTATTGACGGTCTCCCGTACCTTCATATGGCTGCTGACGAGGCAGGCGGTCCCGTCTTTATTCGCCCGGAAAGAGAACAGCTTGCAGAATACCGCGAGGTTGAACTCGATCTTCTCCTATCGCAGGAAGCAAGCGAACCCGACGATCATCGCAACGGAGTTTGGGGTCATCTTCCCTGGGACCACCCCATAACACTTGAAGATTTGGCGGACTTCCGACCATAGGGGTAGCCGAAGGCCCGCCTCGAAGTGGGCCGTGGGGAACGCGAGCTCGTCGGCGAAGAGTTCGTTTATTCGCTCCTCCTTCCTGGGCCACCTCGCCTCAAACCCCGGCGGGACAAAGTGGCCGACTGTATCTAAAAATTCTCTCTCGGTAAGGACGGCGAGAGGGAAATCATGCTCGGAGAAGGTCCAAGCACATTTGCTCCTCCCCTCCGCCTCGCCACTGCCACCACCCATCCTGTAGTAATCTTGCAAAGCGGGACAGGGGGTTTCTCGAAAGGAGCTAGGGGAGCAAGAAGTCTTAAATGCGGTAGGTGAGAAGGGGCCGACAAGGCCTATTTATAGAGTGAGAGAGGGCGGGAAAAGCCCCTCTTGGCAGGAAAAGTGTGGATAGCAATATGGGCCTGACATTTCGACTTCCAAACCCAGTCCGGGTCCTCGCCAACCCGTCGGTCAGCCGAGAACCGCTCGCACTCGCGCCCGCATAATCAAAGAGCGGCCGTCATACGGGCCAACTTTGACTCGCGCGTGATTCACCTCTCACGCGACCCGCGAGCAGCCAGTTCGCATTCGCCAGTGCTAAGTAACAATAGCCCGGCAAAGTGACTCGGCAAGGCCGAGCCTGCCCGAAGGAAAGCCAGCCGAGCAAGATTGTCTTGCGTACACATCCCGCGGAGGTCGGAACGATAACACTACCAAAATAAAATTGCAGTAAATACTCGCCCCTGGCGTGTGAGAGCGGTCCTGAATTATTACAAATGATTAGACTGTCCGAAGCAAAGAAGTTAGCACCCTGGGCGTTTCGGCAACTACATGCAGAGGAGATTCGGACCCAGCGGATCACAGCCGGCGAGGGGAGGGAAAAAAAACTCAATGCGGGATCCATTTCAACCTCCCCCCTCCCCGTACTGGTTCGGGGCGGTATGCGAGGGTAGTGTTACTCGCGGACCGCCGACAGCTCTCGCTGGGTCCGATCAATCTGCTCCAAGGCATGCCTGAGTCGCCCCTCGGCTCGCGTGATGTATACACCCGAAGAGGTCACCTCGTCCTCGTCAGATAGGCTTCTCGCTGTTTCCAAGGCCGCGAGTCACTCCTCCATCTCGGCCTTGTCCTTCTCAACTCTGTCGAAGACCTCCCGTAGTAGCAGTGTGTGCTTTTGGAACAGCTGCGTTACTTGCGTCTTCATCCTCTCGGCATCAAATGGGTCCCCCAGGTATTCTGAGATGCAGTCCGTGTCGAGGGGAGGCGAATACCCTTCGCTCATCTCAGCATCGGAGGAGGAACTCGCGTTATACCCTGCAGAAACAAGGTCAGAAGAAGCGGCAGCAGTAAGCGGCCTACAGCTAGAGGATTCACCTGGTGTCGTCACGTCGCCCGCACCCTCAGCAGGCGGAGAGGTGCCCGGCCGACCCTGAAAGGGTTCTCCTCCAAGTGTAACGAAGGGTTTTCCATGGCCATAGGGCCTTGGCGATGGAGGCACCGCGGGAGGGGTAGGCTCCTGTGGCGAAGGACTAGCGAACCGGTCGGCCACCACTAGGGAAGAGCGCCCGGGATCTCCCTCATCTTCCCTATCTCCCCGAGGTATCTCCTACCAAAAGGAAAGTAAAGTCAAGAAGTAGGGCGGCGGATCGAGTAGGAGAAGCGTATATACCTCAGGGATGACCTCGACACCACCGGTCGAGCTGGAGGCGGGGGCATCGCGCCCTAAGGACTGTCGGACGACCATTGCTTTATTTTGCTTGAAAAAGGGGCCAAACGACCCGCGTGCCAGCCACGGGGCGGCTTCGCGAGCCCCACCCGGGCACCCTCCCTCACAGCCGCCAAAAGAGCCTGCATCTCCTCGGACATATGCATCTCCCGACTACAGATCGCGGAAGGGGGCAAAGAAGAGGAGTTATCCTAGAGGCCCAAAAGTTTATTTATAGCTAGAAGGTGGTCCCCACCAAAATATTCCTTCCAGCTCAGCAGGGCTTTCGCCAAACACGTGGGGGTTCGATGTTTCTTTCCGAGCCTTTTGCAAAGCTCGCAAAGAGCGGGGATTGTGTACAACCCCGTATTCGTCGAAGGACCCAGGCGGATGCAGGCGGGTCGCCCCCGGCCCGCACATTTAAGGGTTACCTGATGACTAGTTTTAGTCATCGGTTTTGGGGTAATTTAGTAGCTTAAGTTCCTAAGTATTATTATAAATTTGTATTGTGTATGCTTATTTTGATGACATTTTAGGATAATCTTATTATATATATTATGTATTAGATTATATTATGTTTAGTAGTTACAATTAGTGTTATGATTAATTTAATGTTTTATGTTTAATTTCATTATATATGGTTAACTTGTGTTTTATTTATAATATAACTATTATGTATTATGTTTTATGATGTATTAGGTCATTTTTATGTTTTTATGTTTTATGTTTTATTTATATTATATATTTTGTTTATATGTTTGTATGTTTAATTTTATGATTAAAGATTTGAGTTTGTTATAATGATATTGTATGTTTTCTTTTATTTTCATTATATTAACTAATGTTTTATGTTTGTTTCAATTGTAGGTGCAGCCCACAAACCCTTGGAGCAGCCCTCAAGCCGTACCCGAGCCCAAGCATGCTGCAGCCGCACTTCTCCTCCATGAAGCCCACATTTTGGAGCAGCCCTTTCATCCCATGTGCCCGGCCCTCCATCAAACACAGCAGCCCACAAAGCCCATTGAAGCCCCCTTTCCATGCAACCCGACCACATACATGCAATCATTCATGCATGTGGCCGGCCACACTTTTCTCTCTCTCCTTTAATATTTTTTGCCACCTTTCTCTCATGCATGCATCTCCATCTCTCCTCCTTAATTCCACATGCATGAATCCCCCTTGCAAGTGGCCGGCCCCTCTCCTTTCCACCATTCTACAAACTTCCATACATCCCCCTTTTATATTTATTTTGTTTTTTCCAAAATGAAGTGCATGAATTTAGCCTTCCTCTCTCCCCTCCATTTAATACCATGCATGAACCCATTCTCCCCCCTATGGCCGGCCACCCCTTAGTCTTCCCCTCTTCTAGATGCTTCCCTCCGCTCCTATAAAAGGAACCCATATCCCATGCTTTGAAGAGGTTGGATTGGATCAAGAGAGCAAGTGAGCAAGAGAGTTCTACTACAAGTTCTTTTTATTGTTGTTTTCTCTTTATGATTGTAATTTTCTTCTTAGCATAATATTATCATCGTTTTAATATTATTGTGTACTTCCTTTTTATTAATCAATGAAAATGTTTCTCTCTTCTTTTATTTTGTCTTCTTTTTCAATTATGCGTAGCTAATCTCTTAATAGCATTCGATCGTGAGGATTCATGAAGTGAGATGAGAGTTTACTTTATTTCTTAGTTTTATTTTTGTTATTTCATGCTCGATCCTTCTTTGATTAATTTGTGTCGACTCCGTATTTTCGATATACGGTAGTAGGCCTTGTTCTCATTTCATAGTAGTCGAGAGACTCATGATTTGAAAGATCACTCAAAGAAGGAAGGAGTTGAACGCAATCCTAGAGATAGGACGACGTAAATCCTCCGGATTGGAGTCAAATCCAATAGTGCGGATCACCTCGATAATGCAACTTTAGGCTTCTTTGGTTTGTAAAGAGATTTCGATCAAAGAGTTTATAAGTTAGGAGACCTAATGCTCTAGCGAGATTTTGTCTTAATATCGGATCCGTCACGGTCGAGTTTGATTTGCAAAATTAAAACTATCTTTATTTTTTATCTCTCTCATCTAATCTCATGATGAATCATTGATCGAATGCTAGCTTTTTATTATAAGTTTTTCGTCTCGCAATTTGTCTTACATTTTATTTAAAAAAATTCTCAAATCCCATTAGTTCTCCGGTAGGATAATAGTTAAAGCGTGAGTAGAAGTAATTGACAGCCCCGTGTTTAAATACGACCTTGGTACTACAATTCGACAGGTACGCTTGCCTGTTCCGGTTTTGGCCCACCAAGTTTTTGGCGCCGTTGCCGGGGACTTTTCTTCGTCAATATTTTGAAAATGCTTGCGCTATTACTTCTATCAAAAATAAAAAAATAAAAAAATTTCTATATATATTTAAATATTTATAATCAACCCACTTCACTTTATTTCTACCCCACCTAAAATCTCTCGAAAAGGGTAAGGGGCTTTAAGCGCCACCATTTTACCTAGTACCGGGCGAACCCTTCACCGGGTAGTCCTCGGGAAGTTCGAGAGCCAAGCCGTAAAAAAATCTATTCAAAAAAAAATTCCTTTCTTTTCCACTTTTTCTTTCTTTTCCAAGCTTTCATTTTCATCTTCCCTCGCTTTCTTTGCTAGTGCATGACCCAAGCGAATCCGTCGCTACTTGTTGATTTGGACCCGGAAATCGAACGCTCCTTTCGGAGACAACTACGATTCGGGGCTTCCACTTCTCAAACAGCGGTTGAGGATTCCTTTGGGGATTGTAATTTTAATTCTGAATTGGGAGACCCTAACCCAGAAATGGCTCAGCAAAGGACCATGTCCGATTATGCTCGACCCAATCTGGAGGGGACTGAAACAAGTATTGTTCGACCTGCAATTGCGAACAATAACTTCGAGCTTAAGCCTAGCATCATTCAAATGTTGCAGCAATATGTACAGTTCGACGGATTACAAGATGAAGATCCGAACTTGCATATTGCCAATTTTCTTGAAATCTGTGACACCTTCAAAATCAATGGTGTCTCAGACGATGCGATAAGGCTAAGACTCTTCCCATTCTCCCTAAGGACTAAAGCCAAACAGTGGTTGAGTTCTCTTCCAAGAGGATCGATCACTACTTGGAACATTTTAACTGAAAAATTTCTTTCTCGTTATTTCCCTCCCGCCAAAACAGCTATGCTTCGAAACGATATAACTTCATATTCTCAAATTGATTCTGAGACCCTCTATGACACTTGGGAGAGGTTCAAAGAACTTTTGAGAAGATGCCCTCATCATGCTCTGCCTGTATGGTTGTAGGTCCAGACATTTTATAATGGGCTAAACCAAGAGACTAAGCAAATGATAGATGCCGCTTCCGCTGGTTCTTTAGACCGCAAAACTCCGGAAGCCGCTCTTGAGCTTATCAAGGACATGGCGATGAACACTTATCAGTGGAATTCGTCCAGGTATCGCCCATCTAAACCTGCAGGTATTTTTGAAGTGGATTCAGTGACCCAACTGGCGATGCAAGTGGAAATGCTCAACAAGAAGATCTCAGAGATGACTGCTCCCTCCGCCGCTAAGGTATATGAAAATGCTGCTGCCGCCGAGCAGGTGGATTATCTGGGGAACTTACCCAGGCCTGCTCAAAATAATTCTGCCAATAATTTTTCTACTTTTTCGAATTTTTCTTCTCCTCCTGGTTTTAATGCTGCTATGAACTCTTATCATCCTGGATGGCGTAACAATCCTAATTTTTCTTGGAGTAATAATGCTAACGTAGTACGCCCACCACACGATTTTACACCACCACCACCACCACAACAAAATTTTCAAAAACCTTCCCCTTTGGAAGAGATCCTTGCTAAGTATATAAGCTCGAACGATGCTACTATTAGAAACATAACGGGATCAATTAAAAATTTAGAAAATCAGGTCGGCCAACTCGCCAAGGCTTTTTATGAGAGACCACCTGGAACTCTTCCCTCGAACACTGAGCCTAACCCAAGGGAGCACGCAAATGCGATTTCCCTTCGGAGCGGTAAGGTTGTTAACGAGCCCACCACAAAGGAAGAGCCAAAGGTGATTGTCCCTCCTGTTATTATCCCCACGGAAAATGAAAAATCAAATCTTGAAAATGAAAAATCTACTTTTGACAAAGAAAAAGATATTTCTGTTCTTTCTGATTTTCAAAATGATGCTCCAGTTATTATAAATGAATTTCCGCCACCTCCTTATCCGGCTCGACTTAGGCAAGAAAAACTGGATAATCAATATCAACGCTTTCTTGAAATATTTAAACAAATTCATATTAATTTGCCGTTTCATGAAGCGATTAGCCAAATGCCTAAGTACGCCAAATATCTTAAAGATTTATTAACGAACAAGAAGAAATTGGAAAATCTTTCGCATGTCACATTGAATGAAGAATGCTCGGCAGTCGTTAAAAATTCTAATCTGCCTAAAAAAATAAACGATCCGGGTAGTTTTTCCATTCCTTGTGTCTTTGGTGATTTATTTGTTAAACATGCGTTAGCAAATCTTGGAGCGAGCATCAACTTGATGCCTTTTCTTTATTTAAAAAGCTTGGTTTGGGCACTCTCAGCCCTACGCGCATGAGTATTCAGTTAGCCGATCGTTCGATTAAGTATCCGTTAGGTGTTGTTGAGGATGTGCTAGTGAAGGTCGACAAATTCATCTTCCCGGTGGATTTTGTCATTCTCGATATTGAAGAGGACATCGAGGTCCCTCTTATCCTTGGTCGTCCCTTCCTAGCCACCGCTCGCGCAATCATAAATGTGAGTGACGGAAAACTTTTTCTGCATGTAGGAGATGAGGAAGTAGCATTTGATATTAATAAATCGATGAGAAACTCTTTATAAAATGATGACTCTTGTTTTTTCATTGATGATTTAAAAGAAGACTCCTATATTTCTACAAATGATTTTTCTTCCTTTACTGAAATTTCTTCAAATGATTTCAAAAATACGGTTATGTCCGTAGAAACTATTTTTGAAAATGAAACTGATTTTAAACAAAAGAATCTTGAAAATTTTCCTTTTGAAAAAGACAAAAATTTGAACAACTATTTTGATAAACCACCCGATCTTGAAACGAAAATATATCACGATAAGAACTTCCGCCACCATAAAAATTTTAAACCAGGCGATCAAGTTCTTCTCTTAAATTCACGATTACGCATTTTCTTTGGAAAATCTAAATCTCGTTGGTCTGGACCGTTTGCGGTCAAGGATGTTTTTTCTGATAAAACTGTGTTACTTTCGCACCCGGAGAGGGGTGAATTTAAAGTGCATGAACGCAGACTTAAACTCTATTTCTCTAATGATTCTATGACTCCTACAAAGGAGAATCTTCTTTTTGATTCTTAGTTTATTATTTCTGATGGACATTTTTATTTTGTTATGGACATTTTTATTTTCCACTTTTTGGACTTATTATGATGAAACTCTTTTATTTTGAACTGTTGTAATAAAAAAATAAAAAAAAACATTATCGGGCATCTGCCCATGGACTCTATCTTCTTGCTTTTATTCTGCTCTTTCTACCGGAGGCCAATCAAGTCCATGATCGTGGTCGCCGCTCCGCCGCTGCTGATATCCGATGGATCAAGTCATACCTGCTGACGATCAAGTACTCTAAAAGGCAAGCATGGGGGAGCGACATCCGCCTTCATCTCACGAACCCGGGGAAGTCCTGTTCTTTTTAGTTATTTATTTTTCCTGCATTTTTTTTCTCTCTTCTTCTCAGTCCCCTTCTCTTTTTCTTTATGTTTTCTTCATTGAGAGCAATGAAGAATTTAAGTATGGGGGGGTCTAGTTTCTTTTTGCCTTTCTTTCTATTTTTCTTCTTTCAAAAAGAAAAAAAAAATGTATGTTTTAAAATTAGTATAATATTTTATGTCTTCAAAATCTAAAATCCAAAAAATTATTAAATATAAAACCCAAAAAAATTAGAAAAACAAAAAAATCAAAAAAAATCAAAAAAATTTTGTGCTTAAATCGATTTGAAAAACAAAACCTAAAATTATTTTCTATCTTTATTTTCATGTTGCTTCTAGTGAAGTGTAGGCCCTTGCGGTTTCTTAGTTCTATATAGATTACTTTGAAAATGTTTTTCTAAACCTATCATTTTAACATAGTCTAGTTCTACTAGTTTCTTTTTCTTAAATATAGGCATCCGGTTTTTCAAATATAAGCTAGTAATGCGTAGTTATGTCTTTTTATTTGGTTAGTTACTTACGAATGGTTGCTAGGTATCATTAGTCCTTTTTCATTTGCGGGGTAGTCTTTCTTGGTGTTTAGAACTTGTACCAAGCTACTCTCGAAGCATTTGCGCCGTTTTTACGTTCTTTAGAAATGATTTAGGCCACCATTTGAATAGTTTGAGCTTTTCGTGCCCACCAAAAATAATTTCCCTTGCAAAACAATTTTGGGCCTTTTCCTTATTTTCCTTGTTTTTAGCTCCACCTTTCATTTCATCTTGTTCACCAAAGCCAAATGCCCTTCCTATTTTCACACTATAACCTTGAGCTTAAAATTATTTTTGTGGAGGGGTATTATATTATTTTGGAAATGAAAAGGACATTATAAAGCTTATTTTTGGAGCTTCCTTATCAATTGTTATTCAAAAAGGAAAAAAATTGACAAAGAAAAATGAAAAATCAAAATAAAAAGAGAATGCAAAAAGTTTATGTTTGGCCAAGTTTATAAAAAAATAATACATGGCCTTATGTTTATTTTAGTTTGAATTGAAGTACTTATCATGTCTTATGCTTTGTTTATTTTTAAGCTCACCCTTGGTTTAGTGTTTAAGCCATTATGTTTATCTTTGTTTCCATTTCCTAATCATTCACCTAAACCAAGTTTTAATGCCTAGTAGAAGCCCTAATGATCTTAGAATTTAAATTCGCGTAGTGGTGAAAGTGTGAACGTACAAGCCTATGGCCACCATCATTGATGGATTTCTTTGGAGGTTATCTTGGAGTGTTTTAGGGTTAATGTTTATCTAGCAACCTAGTAGTTTGTTAATGCGCCGTTTACTTAGAACTTCTACTTTTGTTTTCCTTATTTTCATTTATTTTGGATGCCTTGTTTTTAAGATTTAGAAATTAGTAGACTTTTCTTATGTTTTAATGAGATTTTTAGGGTTCCATTTTCAAATTTCCTATTGTGCACTTCTCACCCCACTAGTTGATAATATGAATATTAGGATAGTTTAATTTTTCATGTTTTGTTTTTCTTAACTATGAAACTTTAAATATATATATCCTTTGTTTTCTTTTTTTTTTCTCCCTATTTTCATTTCTATTTGCTTGAGGGCAAGCAAATGTTCAAGCATGGGGGAGTTTGATGACTAGTTTTAGTCATCGGTTTTGGGGTAATTTAGTAGCTTAAGTTCCTAAGTATTATTATAAATTTGTATTGTGTATGCTTATTTTGGTGACATTTTAGGATAATCTTATTATATATATTATGTATTAGATTATATTATGTTTAGTAGTTACAATTAGTGTTATGATTAATTTAATGTTTTATGTTTAATTTCATTATATATGGTTAACTTGTGTTTTATTTATAATATAACTATTATGTATTTTGTTTTATGATGTATTACGTCATTTTTATGTTTTTATGTTTTATGTTTTATTTATATTATATATTTTGTTTATATGTTTGTATGTTTAATTTTATGCTTAAAGATTTGAGTTTGTTATAATGATATTGTATGTTTTCTTTTATTTTCATTATATTAACTAATGTTTTATGTTTGTTTCAATTGTAGGTGCAGCCCACAAACCCTTGGAGCAGCCCTCAAGCCGTACCCGAGCCCAAGCATGCTGCAGCCGCACTTCTCCTCCATGAAGCCCACATTTTGGAGCAGCCCTTTCATCCCATGTGCCCGACCCTCCATCAAACACAGCAGCCCACAAAGCCCATTGAAGCCCCCTTTCCATGCAACCCGACCACATACATGCAATCATTCATGCATGTGGCCGGCCACACTTTTCTCTCTCTCCTTTAATTTTTTTTGCCACCTTTCTCTCATGCATGCATCTCCATCTCTCCTCCTTAATTCCACATGCATGAATCCCCCTTGCAAGTGGCCGGCCCCTCTCCTTTCCACCATTCTACAAACTTCCATACATCCCCCTTTTATATTTATTTTGTTTTTTCCAAAATGAAGTGCATGAATTTAGCCTTCCTCTCTCCCCTCCATTTAATACCATGCATGAACCCATTCTCCCCCCTATGGCCGGCCACCCCTTAGTCTTCCCCTCTTCTAGATGCTTCCCTCCACTCCTATAAAAGGAACCCATATCCCATGCTTTGAAGAGGTTGGATTGGAGCAAGAGAGCAAGTGAGCAAGAGAGTTCTACTACAAGTTCTTTTCATTGTTGTTTTCTCTTTATGATTGTAATTTTCTTCTTAGCATAATATTATCATCGTTTTAATATTATTGTGTACTTCCTTTTTATTAATCAATGAAAATGTTTCTCTCTTCTTTTATTTTGTCTTCTTTTTCAATTATGCGTAGCTAATCTCTTAATAGCATTTGATTGTGAGGATTCATGAAGTGAGATGAGAGTTTACTTTATTTCTTAGTTTTATTTTTGCTATTTCATGCTCGATCCTTCTTTGATTAATTTGTGTCGACTCCGTATTTTCGATATACGGTAGTAGGCCTTGTTCTCATTTCATAGTAGTCGAGAGACTCATGATTTGAAAGATCACTCAAAGAAGGAAGGAGTTGAACGCAATCCTAGAGATAGGACGACGTAAATCCTCCGGATTGGAGTCAAATCCAATAGTGCGGATCACCTCGATAATGCAACTTTAGGCTTCTTTGGTTTGTAAAGAGATTTCGATCAAAGAGTTTATAAGTTAGGAGACCTAATGCTCTAGCGAGATTTTGTCTTAATATCGGATCCGTCACGGTCGAGTTTGATTTGCAAAATTAAAACTATCTTTATTTTTTATCTCTCTCATCTAATCTCATGGTGAATCATTGATCGAATGCTAGCTTTTTATTATAAGTTTTTCGTCTAGCAATTTGTCTTACATTTTATTTAAAAAAATTCTCAAATCCCATTAGTTCTCCGGTAGGATAATAGTTAAAGCGTGAGTAGAAGTAATTGACAGCCCCGTGTTTAAATACGACCTTGGTACTACAATTCGACAGGTACGCTTGCCTGTTCGGGTTTTGGCCCACCATTACCCAAGCAGTGGGCCAGCCAGGCTCGCGCCCTCTTAGGTGGGCCAGCCTAGCCCGTTCCCTCCTAGGCAGGCCAGCCTGACCTGCGCCCCATAGCTAGGGCCACCCTCTGGCCCGCACACTCCCCGAAGGGTCAGCCTCCGGCCCGCGCCTATTTTTGCGGGTTAGCCCCGCCCGCCTATCCTAGGCGGGTCAGCCCGCGCCTTCTCAGGAGGGTCGTATCTAACCTGCGTCCCCTTGGAGAGCTGGCCCTGGCCCGCGCCGCGTGCCTCCCGCCGAGTAGAGGCATTAAAGGGTTACTCGCCCAGTCCTCAGTGGGGGGTGGGGGGTTTTTTTTACCACTTTGACTCGTTGGCCTGCCCTTAGCCAGTCAAAACAGTGGAGTCTCGTTGTTGGCAGACCTAGGTGGGTTGCATATAGCTGTTTAGAATAGCGGGGTTTGGCTATTGGTAGGCCAGCCCGAGGATTTTTTGGTAATTTCAAGACAAGAAAGGTTAGTTATTTGCAGATCACCTTCAGAATCTAATAAATAGGACCCAAGGGGTACCTCAGAAAGGCAGACTTACTCATCTCCCAGTCCTCCAGTGCTTTCTGAGGTACCTTAGCCTGGCATTTTGCTAAGGTGGGGAAGCGCTCAGTGATCTTCCGGTTAGGTGGTGGGACCTCCGCGTCGAGCCCTTGGTCTAATCCTTTGCTCTCATTTCCCCATTGTTTTTCTTGCAGGAGCAAAGTAGGTGGCGACCACCCCTTCCCCAAGGGTGAACTCCACAAGAGGCTGATTTTCTGTTTCAACATGTAGGTCTTCAGTTTTGATTTGTCAATGTTCAGGAATCTAGTAGACAGATGTTGAAAAGAATGTTTATGAAGATTCCCAAACCTAAAGATGAAGAATACTCTTGATATTTGATGAATGTTCTTCTTCAGTCTTGAGTATTGACAGGGATGATAGCATTGAGAGAAAACAAGAGAGTTCTGGATGATTTTTTAGTTCTCTGTATTGTATCCTTGAAAAAGAGAGAGATCTCTTTTAATATTTTCAGTCAATTATTATTGCTTTGAAAATTACTGCCTTTAATGTTGATTGATCTGGAGATTACAAACAGTTGGAATAAAACATTAATGAGTTTCCTTAACTGTCCCATTAAAGACGACAAGTAATATTTCTGATGAAGACTATAATCAATGCTGTTTCTACCGACTATATTCAGAGAATATAAGCATTGATTATTCAGGAATTACTACAAGAGAATAAGGACAAGATGAGGGAAAATTCCAAGTCTGGGACTGCACATAATTCGTTGAGCAGGGAGCAGGTTTCGTCGACCCGAGTCAAAAGTTCATCGACCAGAGAAACCGCGTTCTTTGACCTGAGAACCGAGTTCGTCGACCTGAGTTCAGAGAACTATCTTCAGAGAAAATTTTCCAAATCTGTGCTCCAAGTTCGTCGAGCTGATAATATAACTTCGTTGACCTGAGTTCAGAGAAAGGATTCTGTACTATTGAAGATGAACTTCCAGAATTCGTCAACCTGAGCTCGAATATCGTCGATCTCAACTCAGAGGATTCTCTGAGTTCGTCGAACGGAGCACGACTTTCGTCAAGCTTAGTTTGACGAACGATGAACTCACTTTCCTGAACTTGATTTTCTTCTAAGTCTTGAGTCTTCTTCTGTCTCTGTTGGCTGGTCCATGTGTAGTTGTTTCTAAGGACTTAGCCTAACCTATAGGACTACTAATCATGACCCTAACTATACAAGGTGGGTCAGACTCAGCCTAAAATTAGTGAACCTAGCCCAAATCCAACTAGGGATCCTATAATCTCCCCCTATTTGGGTGAGGTCACTAAGTATAATGCAAAATAAGAGAAAAACAGACATACAACATGAAAATAAGTAACTGGCAATCACAATATAGCAGATAGAGAGAATATTCTCAAAGAATAAAATATTTTAGAGTCTATCTAGAGGAGGGGCAGAAGAGGATTTAGTGAACACAATATTTCTGAGAGGATCTTCCGCTTCAAGCTTTGACATCTTCAGGTCTTGGGCTCCCAGAAGAGTTATAGTAGAAGCTTTAGGCACAACAACTTCTGGGTGGACCTATATATAAGCATTTTGATCAAATAATTCTTTGTCAATTTCAAACTTATCAAGTTCTTTCTGTCTGAAGGAAGACATAGTTGTAAATTATGATGGATCTGTTCCTTCTGTCTTTGTCTTGTTTATCTGGGATAAACAAATCAACTCATGAAATCTAGCCATCCTAAAGTTAGTATTAAGCTCTAGTTCATATCCTGGATCAGTTGAAACATCCTGGGCTATCCTTTGAGACTTTCTGAAAATAACAGACTATTGCTGAAAATTTATGGAAGGATAATCCTTTACAGATTGTTCAACATAGTAAGAGTTTGGTGGTCTGCATTCATTATATTTACCAGCAGGGATGGAAGATTGCCTTTGAGATGATCTTGAAGATTGTTTGATTATGAAGGAACAGGCTTAGAAGATCGTCTGGAGTATTGATAAGGAGCTTGCTTAGGAGGTTGAGGAGCACTGGAAGAAGATCTTGTCATATTTCCTGAAGCACCTGCAGCAGCAGGAGGAGGAGGAGGTGAATCTTTCCTGAATTTCTTCACTGGATAGGATTCAGAATTCTTCTTCTTCTTCCGTGCTTTAACTTGATTTCTAGACATCCTCATCCACTTAGGGTTTTTGGAAGTGAGAGGAATATTGTGCAGAATGTAGTATGGTACATCATTGTCAGGATTTGGCTTGGGAGCAGCTAGAGCTTTTCTCTTCTTTGATTTGGCTTTTTGGACTTATCAGATTCAGAAACATCAGAATCATTAGCTGAGTCTTCTTCAAAAGAACTTTGTGGATTGTCATATAAAGCATCTATTTCCTCAATTATTTCCTGTGAAACTTGCTTGTCTGCTTGAGGAGGAACAACTAGAGGAGGAACCACTGCATCTGAAACCATTTCAGCTTCTTGAGCCATGTCTGCAGCAAAAATCTCATCCATATCTTGTAATGGAGAGGTAGAAAAGACAATGGTGGGAAGAGAAAAATCCTTGGGCTTAGAGAACTCATCCTCATTTACTTTATTTACTTATTCAGTATTCTTCTTACCCTTATCTGAAATGAAATTTACTGGTTTAGATAATTGATTCTTCTGGATTATAGGTGGTTCACTAGATGATGCACCTAGTCCTAGTTTACTGTTATTAGTCCTAGCATTTATAGTACTAGTTATGTCTAACAGTTGTAAGCTTCTACCATTGAGAGATTCTTCTAATTTTTGGCCTTACTTAGTTCAGATTTTAGGAAAACAATTTGTTCATTTGCTGAGTTAAGTTCAATTGTTAGTTTAGTATTTTCAACAATGTGCATGTCTTGATCAGTTAATCTTTCTCTAAGAAGTTTGATTTGCTTCTCAGATCCTATTAGATCTAAGCATAGATTTTTAAACTCAGTTTTAAATTCTTCTGAATTAAAATCATAAGATGCAATTACCTGGTCTTCTGTAGACAGTGATTCTTCATCTTCTGTGGCTTCAGCATCTGACTGACTGCGAGAGGTATCAATTGCCATTAGGCAAACCCCTTTTGTCTTCTCTTCTTCTTCATCATCACTAGAGCTGGAAGAGGATGACTCTTCCTCTGTATCACTCCAGGTTTCTACAACAAATCCCTTCTCCTTCTTTTTGTGATTGCTGGAGGAAGGCCTGCTGTAGTGCTTGCTCCTAGAGTCTTTTTCTCTTCTCCTCTCCTTCTTCTGATTCTCAGGGAATTCAGAAATGAAGTATCCTGGTTTCCTGCATCCAAAACACACTACTTCTTTAGTAGGAGTTTTATCATACCTGGGCTTGTCATCATTCCCTGATGACTTTCTCATGAAGTCCTTTCTTGCCATTTTGTGGAATCTCTTAGCAAAGAGATCGACTCATCAATTCATCATTGACTGTTGAAGCTTCAGTCTCTTCAGTAGCTTTGAATGCTATATTTTGCTCCTTTCTTGCTGGTGGAGGAGTCCTTTGTTCTACAGCTTCCCTAGATTTGATCAACTGCTCATAGGATTTGAGCTTTCCAAGGAGAGATTCTGTGGAAATCTCATTCAAGCTTCTGGCCTCTTTGATTGGCCAGATCCTGGAGTCCCATGAGCTTGGGAAGCACATTAGGATCTTATCATTCACCTATGTGAGAGAGATGTCTTTATACAAGGTCTTCAACTCACTGATGATGGAGCTTAATATGTTGTACATGTCACTGATAGATTCAGCTTCATCTTTCTTGAAATTCCCATACTGTGAGATGAGAGTTGATCTTCTATCCTTTCTATCATCTGCTGAGCCAACAACCATCTGGTTGAGATAATCCTAGATTGCTTTTGCAGAGGTGCATTCAGCCATCTTTTGGAAGATGTCATCTAACATGGTTTGAGCCAATATGTTCATGGCTTTGGCATCTGCAATTTTTGCTTTTTTCTGTGCATCTGTCCAATCTGGAGGTGGGACTACACTCAGATTTGTTGAAGTTGAAGGAGTGGAGGCCATTGGAGTTGGTGGTCCTGTCAAAATTTAATTAAAAATATCTTCATCAATAAAGTTCATGTATAACTTTATTATTGCCTTCTAGATGGCAAACTTAGATAAGTTGCAAACTGGAGGTCTGGTGCTTGCATAATCCTTGTTCTGTGTCATGCTGTGAAAATAGTCCTATGAGAAATAAAGGATCAGATCTAACGCAGGATCTTTCTGTTCAAGGGTTAGCTTGTATAACCAAAGAAAACCCTTCTAATACCAATTGAAAGAGAGAGAGAGAGTTATACCTAATTTACTCTAGAGGGGGGGGGGGTGAATAGTGTAGTTAAAAACTTTTGCTGCTTAAAAATAATTAGAGTAGAAAGACTAGTGAATACCAAGATTATCAGTAAATAAGAAAACAACCTAAGTAAAACTAATCTAACACAGAACACAGATCTAAGCTATCACAGCCACATCAAGAACAAAGAGAAAAGGGCAACCAGACAACACAAGAAATTTTATAGTGGTTCCCCAACCTGGGTACATCCACTCTTCTACCAACCTGGTAGGAATCCATTAACAGGTTTTGATCAGGTGACTGCAACCTTCGAGCTTTTGATCAGGTGCTCAACAACCAATCCCAAGTCTTTTGGAAGGAGACTTGTGAACCAGGCTAACTTTTGAATGGAGTTAAAACCCTGTACAATGGGGTGGGAAAGAAGATGATGTTAGTCTTATCTTTTCTCAAAAACAACTTGAGATGACTTTGTGGATCTTTGATGGTGCCAAAGCTCCCCCTCAGATGTTGAAGGTTCAGAAAGACTGGAGCTTTGCTTAAGGGTGTAGGTCTTCAGTTTTGATTTGTCAATGTTCAGGAATCTAGTAGACAGATGTTGAAAAGAATGTTTCTGAAGATTCCCAAATCTGAAGATGAAGAAGACTCTTGATATTTGATGAATGTTCTTCTTTAGTCTTGAGTATTGACGGGGATGATAACACTGAGAGAAAACAAGAGAGTTCTGGATGATTTTTTTTAGTTCTCTGCACTGTATCTTTGAAAAAGAGAGAGATCTCTTTTAATATTCTCAGTCAATTATTATTCCTTTGAAATTTAAATTACTGTATTAAATGCTGACTGATCTTGAGATTACAAACGGCTGGAATAAAACATTAATGAGTTTCCCCAACTGTCCCATTAAAGACGTCAAGTAATATTCCTGATGAAGACCATAATCAATGTTGTTTCTAACGACGATATTCAGAGAATATAAGCATTGATTATTTAGGAATTACTGCAAGAGAATAAGAACAAGATAAGGGAAAATTCCAAGTCTGGGACTGCACAGAATTCGTTGAGCAGGGAGCAGATTTCGTCATCTCGAGCCCAAAGTTAGTCAACCAGATAAACCGTGTTCGTCGACCTGAGAACCGAGTTCGTCGACCTGAGTTCAGAGAACTATCTTCAGAGAAAAACTTTCCAAATCTATGCTCCAAGTTCGTCGAGCTGATAATATAACTTCGTCAACTTGAGTTCAGAGAAAGGATTCTGGACTGTTGAAGATGAACTTCTAGAATTTGTCAACCTGAGCTCGAATATCGTCGCACTCAACTCAGAGGATTCTCTGAGTTCATCGAGCGGAGCATGACTTTCGTCGAGCTGAGTTCGACGAACGTCAAACTAACTTTCCTGAACTTGATTTTCTTCTAAGTCTTGAGTCTTCTTCTGTCTTTTGTTGGCTGGTCCATGTGTAGTTGTTTCTAAGGACTTAGACTAACCTCTAGGACTGCTAATCATGACCCTGGCTATATAAGGTGGGTCAGACTCAGCCTAAAATAAGTGAACCTAGCCCAAATCAAACTAGGGATCCAACACATAGCCCAAACGGCATTACAGTGAACTCATAATGATCGTAGCGTGTTCCAAACGCTGTCTTGGGAATGTCACCTTCCCGAATCCGCAACTGGTAGTAGCCAGATTTCAAATAAAGCTTTGAGTATACCATTGATCCAGCCAGTTGATCGAACAAGTCATCAATTCGAGGTATTAGATACTTGTTCTTTTCCATCAGCTTGTTCAATTCACGATAGTCGATACACAATCGCAGGCTACCATCCTTCTTTTTCACAAAAGAGAACAGGTGCGCTCCATGGTGACATACTTGGGCATATATATCCCTGTTCAAGCAACTCTTGTAGTTGAACTTTCAGTTCCGCCATTTCCTTTAGTGCTACACAATATGGCGAGCGGGACACAGGTTTTGCACCTGGCACCAACTCAATAGAGAAATCAATCTCCCGATGTGGTGGTAACCCCGGAAGCTCCTTCAGAAACACAAAAACAAACTCCGAAATAATCAGAACATCACTCACACTTGCTTTTGCCTCAAAATCCTGAATATGTGTGAAAAATAACTCCGCGCCTTTCTGAACAACATTTATGACTTGGAGAGAAGACATCAAGGTCCTGATCGCTCCTCGCATACCAGCGAATTTAGTCTCAAGCTCGGTATTCTGTTCTAGTGTGATCTCCTTTGACTTATAACCAATAAAGACATGTTGCTCCGAGAGCCAGCCCATACCAAAGATCACATAAAATTCCGATATCGGTAGAACAAATGCGTCCAATCCAAAATCCCAACTTCCTATTCGTACCTCCACATAGCAAGTCTTATCTGCATGCATCACACATCCGTTCAGTAACAACACCTTCACACTCTTTGCTGTTATACGAATCAACACTCCGATCTGTGACACGAAGTCCACAGATAGAAATGAATGTGAAGTACCCATATCAAATAGTGCTCTCGCAAGATAGTCCTGAATCAGGACAAAGCCTAAGACAAACATATCATACACAATATATATACAAGGTATGAAGTATCAAAAGCAATAGCAAAGTGTCTTAACTCGTACCTGTGATGACGTCACTTTGCTTTATGGCCTCCTGTTGGCCAAGATTATATACTCGGGGCTGCGCTTGGGATGTAGAGGACACCACCACTGCCTTTCCCTTTTCAGCATATGACGCTCCTGTCTTCTACTCATTCTATGGCGGACCAACCCGAAACTCATGGGCTAGATTACCCACCTTACCACAAGTATAGCAAGCACGAGGGTCTTGCCTAGAAGTTTCTCCTGATGTCACACTCGAGGGAGCCTGTGTAGAAGACTTGGATCTCTTACCCCATTTCCTTCGATAGTTTGTTTTTCCCAGGTGCGGCACTTTGAACTCGGGCTTTCTCATATCCAAGTCCCTCTTGCCTTGTACCTACTTCATATCCTTCTCCAACACACGAGCCGTATCAACCAATGCTTGAAACCCCTGGTTCACCGAACTTGAGAGCAGGAATCTCAGCTCATCCAGCAATCCTTCATAGAACCTATTGGTTTTACGCTCTTCGTCAGTAAAGATAGATCCTGCATAACGTCCTAAACCTGGTAAACTCATGTAATAGGTATCGACACTACTTTCTCCCTGAGTTAGATGCTGGAACTCATTCTCCATGGTGATGTGTTGTGCTGATGGCAAATGTTTTGCCAAGAACAGTCTCGAAAACTCCTCTATCAATACTTCTATTAGTTGTCTGACAACTAAGTGGTGCAACTCTATCTCATCCCACCATAGTCAAGCTTTTCCTTCCAACAAGAAGGTGGCCAAGGTGACTTTCTGTTCTTCCTCCATCCTTATTACCGTCAGTATTCGCTTGACGCGAGACAGCCAATCCTCCACCTGTATTGGGGATCCCACACCCGTAAACATAGGAGGATTGAAGCTTATAAACTGCTTCAACTATCGTTCAATTGCAAGAGGATCAACAACATCATCAACAGGTTCTGGCCTCACACTAACCTATTCTTGAACCATTGCAGGTTTCGCCTACCTAGTATGCAGTGCATGAATCATTGCAAACAGCGCCTTAGCAACTAAACGTACTGTCTCCGCAGAAGGAGGAGGTGTAGGCACCTCTGCTGGTGCAACACTCTCATCAGAATGCTAGGGCTCAGACTGCCACGCACCACTTAGAGTCACCTATACATATAAAAGACACACTTTACTGACTAGGCAAAAGCAACAACAACATAGAAGGAACATGCAGGTTCCTCAAACAGGTGTATTTGCATTCCTTAGTGGACATTATTGAGTTCATTTATGTTATAACGGGTCGTACATACACGTGCACGCCACCCCACAAAAGAATTCGACCGCGAATTTGAAGGAAGAAGACCAAAAGGAGCTGATACCAAATTGTAATGCCTCCATCCGTTACATGACACATAATAGAAGGTCTGGCCAGGGCCCCACACTATAAGACATAAACAGGTGGTGGGGTTACAGGTTTATACCACTACTATGCACATCCTAACTAAGAGCATGCTAATAGATGCTTTAAATTTTTTTGAACTCAACTCATTTGAATGTCTGTAACGCCCCAAAAATTGTAAACGAACCGATCGCATCCTAAGGAATTTTCGGTGCCTAAATAGGGGTACACGGCCTGGGACACGGGTGTGTCCAAGGCCCTATCCTTCTGTGTTGGCTAGACTGTGTCCAGTAAAGGACACGGCAGGAAACATGGCTATGAACAGTAGCAACACGGGGGTGTCAATCGTGACACGGGCGTGTTTATACACGTGTCACCACCTATGTCCACCAAGGAATGTGACGGTTGGCGTGGCGGTTATTTATGACATGCCCCTAGGTCACGGGCGTGTCGGGACCCGATATGGGCGTGTTAGGTTGAGACACGCCCCATGTCCTTTTCTATGCTCGATGATCGTGCCTGGATCGGGTCATACGGCCTAGGACACGGCCGTGTGCAAGGCCGTGTTCGGCTCAGGAATGGGAGATTTTGGGAGAATCTGAGCCGTTCGTTTTCTTTAAACAAGATCTGACGGCCTAGAGTGGTTCATGCTTTAATAAGGCCGGGAATAGAGGATTAATTCCTCATTATCTCTTAAGGCATTCTCTTTCTAAGGAGGAAATTCTCTTGCGAAGCTTTCCATCCGGATAGATTCCCATGGAGCAAAAACGAACTTCAAGGGTAACGATTATCCACTTGGATATGTGAAGTCCTTTTCCTTTCTGCATAGGAAACCCTCTCCCGCGAGTGTGTCGTGAGTGTGTGGTGTTCCTTGGGGTAGATGTGTATAGTCCCCCTTGTGTTGCATATAGAGTCCGGAATCAATGGTACAGATATATGCATTGTGTGTGAATCCTACCTGGATGTGTTTGTCTGGATCGGTGATGTTGCATATTGTATGGATTGCCGGAGAAGACTCCGTGCTATGTGTTTTTTGAGTTTCTAAATGGTAGATTGCAGCAGGGATCCTTGGGGATTAACTCCAAGGCGCACCCGGAAAACTGAGCGAAAAAGTAGTTCTGCTAACTTGGCGGCCGGGGAGCCAGCCTTGTACATAACTGGATTATGTGATGATTAGGATTGTTTTAGGATCCGAGAGAAGCTTGGCCCGCACGTATGTCTTAAAGTGACTAGGTGGAGTGAGCAACGGGCAAGTGGAAGCGGACCTGGGCTATGCAGTTCGGTGCTAGAGACCCAAAAGAGGGACTGGCCGTTGGAATAGTCGGGAGTCTTAGACTGTGGTTAAAAATACTAAAATGCTCACGATGTTGCAATCCTGGCGATGGTGGTGAAGCCACGGAATTGATCGGATTAACCGATAATGTGCCCTGAGTGCATGGGGAGTTTGGCCGTGCAAGCCTACACCTGTGGCAAAGTATGTTTACGCTTTTTTGTTTAGCAGGGCTAATGAAATGCAGGGAAGGAGCACTGCCGTCCCGAGTAAGGGGTGTGGTTGTTATAATTTGGTCAGCTTTAGCTGACCGTTGCTTTGTTTGCCACCGTGCGGTGGAATGCTGCTTGCAGGTGCTGCGGAACCAAGTACCAAATAGAGGGCTGAAGTCTATGTTGCTGTGCTGACCCTCGAAGGCCAAAGTGAATTATTATTTTATTTTTTTGTCATGTGTGGCTGGCCTGCGAGCCGATGTATGTAAAACATTACTTTGTTAAGTAAACTCTTGTGAGGCCATAAGGCTAAGTAACTTTGTGTATTTTGATATTTCATTCCTATTGTGGTTTGTGGACATTCATGATATATACTATCTGTTATTGAGTTCTTTCAACTTCTTAAAAGCTTCCGCTAGTTGATCTATGTAGGATGTTTGTGATTGGAAGAATGGTTTCATTCTGTAAGCCTTCGGTCTGTCTGTAGTATATGGCGTCGGGCCACGGCCGAACCTACTGCTATATACCATGCGACGGATAGGGGTGTTACAATTTGGTATCAGACTACCGGTTCTGGTCTTGCTTATTGTAATTCGTGGGCGAATTCTTTTAAGGGGTGGTGAGCACATGTATGTGCGTCATCGTTATAACATAAAAATAACCCATGAATGTCTACTTAGGAATGAAAATACACTTGTTTAGAAGAACCTGATGTTCCAATGATTGCTTTTAGCAATCTGTATGTCGTCTAATCGATGGTTATGCTATATAGGTGACTAGGAGCGGTGCGGGGCAGTCACAAGGTCAGTACTCCACAGAGAGTAGCATACTTAACAACATGCCTTAAACCCTTCTTTCTGTTGAAACAATAAGAAGTATAGTTGAAGTGGTGTTCGCTGTGACTAAATCACAACTTTGAGGGCAAGTGCAGCCCCCTTTCCCTGGGGTGGCTTCAACACTGAGTGGTGTAATGGAACAATTAACATGTATAAGACCTTTGGATCAGCAGTTGAACATGCTTTTAGTGAAGGGTACGCACTCAGTTGAGGCGTATTTGCAAGCATTTCTTATCATAATGCACTACCAAGGGTTTGATTTGGAGAACGAGCAGACTATATCAATTAGATTCTACAACGGTCTGCTCGATGAATAACGACTGCTACTCGTAGGACCAAAGCGACTTGGATTCCGAGCGCTAGTGGAGTCGGCTAGAGCTTTGGAAGAAGATCTGGCCAGAATCAACCAGAAGTCAGTGTTCAGGTTACCAAACTCCCCAGCTCCCGCAACGTCTGTATACCGAAAGAGGAGTAAAGTGAGGCCTGAAGTATCTACTAGTCAAGATCCATATTACTATTATAAATGTGTAAGGTTTGGTCACTTTGCCCGAGATTGTCATAGTGACGATCCGAGGACAGAGAAAATTATGAAGAGAGTCCAAGAGAAGAAATACTCCAGTGCAAAGAAGACAGAGTTCAAGGTGCTGACCTCCTCAAAGTCCGGTTTCCGTAGATGGTATAAGAAGGCTAGGATTTTGGGTCTAGTTCCTTCTTTTGGTGTGTCTGGAACAACTATTGGTCGAGATGCGTACTCATGTTTTTACTATGGGAAGTAGGGACACTTTGCCTGAGAGTGTCGGAGCGGACGACTAAAGTCCGAGAAGAAGCCTAAAGAAACCTACGAGGAGAACGACAAGGGGTTGGAAGTAACTACATCTCAATATGCTCCATCCCAACCTAGAGTGTACAGCTTTGGCCATCAAGAGGCCATGGAACATACTGACATGGTCACAGGTATGGTTTAATTTTTGGTAGGTCAGCTTTAGATACTTATTGTCTTACGCATGTTAGCCTATGATTTGTTGTGATAGGATTTGTATTGATTTTCTGAGTGTCTGGTGAAAGCACTGTTCATCATAGGAACTTCTCATTCCTTTTTGTCTGAAGGATGTGTATCGCGCATCAGAGTTGCTTCTTTGATGGAAAGAGACAAATCAGAAGTATTGCTGCCTAACGGATGCTCTATACATGCAAATATAGTCTATTGTATGAAGTTTCAGATAGGGAGTCAGGAGTTTGACTTGCAAGCATCGCTACTGCTGTTTGTAGAATTCAACGTAATCTTTGGTATGGACTTGCTCTTGGAGCAGCGTGCGTACATCAATTTCAACCGTAAGGTGGTCAGATTGGTACTAGCTATAAGTTGTGAGATGTCGGAACTGAAATACAACTTCAAGAGCTGTTAGAACAGGGTTATGTGCATCCAAGTTTATTGCCTTGGAGCACACCGGTCCTCTTGTTAAAAGGAGGATGGAAGCTTAAAACTCTGTAATGATTACTAGAAGTTGATTAAGTTAATGAAAAAGAATAAGTATCCAATCCCAAGAAGTGATGATCTATTCGATCAACTTGTTGGGTCAACTGTGTACTCAAGTTGGATCTGAAATCTAGATACTATTAATTGTCGATAAGGGAAAGTGATATTCCCAAAATGACGTACAACACACGATATGGGCATTATGAGTTCATTGTCATGCTGAGTGTGCTGACAAATACGCTGTCTGTGTTTATGAATTTGATGAATATGGCATTCAGTGAGTACCTGAACCAGTTCGTGATAACCTTTATCGGCAAAATACTGGTATACTTTCAGTATGAGGGTGATCATTACAAGGATCTGAATGCAGTATTGGATACATTGAGGATAAATCAGCTGTATTACAAGTTCTCCAGGTGCAAGCTTTGGTTACACTCAGTAGCATTTCTTGGTCACGTCTTGAGTGGAGAAAGTATCATGGTAGATCCGTCAAAGATATTTGTGATATGTGAGTTTCCTGTGTTGTCTACGTTGGCAAAAAGTCCGAAGTTTTCTAGGACTGGCCGGCTAGTACAGACGCTTCATAGAGAACTTCTAGCGGATAGCATTACCCCTCACGACTTTGATCAAGAAAGATCAAAAGTTTGTGTCATCGCTGGAGTGTGTGCAAGCTTTCGAAGAGATGAAAAGTCGGTTGACCTCGGCAAGTATTCCATGTTCACCGAGTGGGACCGAATGATTTGAGATTTACAGCGATACTTAGGGCAGTGGCTTGTGTTGTGTTCTGCTACAGCATGGGAGTGTAATAACATATAGCTCGCGTTTGCTGGAGGTATGCGAGAGGATTTATCCGGTCCATGACTTGGAGTTAGCGACTGTGATATTTTCTCTAAAGCTGTGGAGGCACTACTTGTACGGTGTGAAGGTCGATATCTACACCGATCATAAGAGCCTGAAGTACTTGTTAGATCAGAAGGACCTGAACATGAGGCAACGGAGGTTGATAAAGTTCCCAGGGGACTACAACTTCGAGATACATTATGTGCCTTGGAAAGGAAATGTAATAGCGAATGCATTGAGTCGTAGGGCTCCTGCACAGGCTAGCAGGTTGGCGGTACATGATGAGAGTTTGGTCCATGATTTGGAGGCATTGGAGATCTCTTGCGTTGACAAGCAGACTAGTGCCGAGGCGAAATTGTATTTCAACAGAGGTGCAGTATGACCTAGATGATAGGATTCGGCGGGCTTTGGTTTAGGATAGTAACATGAAGCAGATCTTAGATGAATCTTTGGATGGGTCAAATTCCCAATTTACTATTGAGGATGGACTGCTATGGAGGGACGGTCGCCTATGCGTCCCTAGTGTGGATAATCTTCAGGAGGAGTTGATGTACGAGGCTTATCATACCAAGTACTCAATCCACCCGGGGAGCACGAAGATGTATAAAGAGATGAAGAAGTTGTTTTGGTGGCCAGGATTGAATAAGGATGTAGCACTTTATATGGTGAAGTGCCAAACATGTGGCTTGGTGAAGGCGGAGTGCCAGAATCCCGGAGGTTTCTTAAAGTCCTTGCCTATCCCGGAGTGGAAGTTCGACGACATTTCTATGGATTTTATGCGTGGTTTGCCAAAGTTGCAGAGGGGAAACGACGCCATCTGGGTGGTCGTAGATAGATTGATAAAAGTGTCGCACTTCATCCCGAACAGGAAGGAAGATCCGGTGGAAAAGTTAGCCAAACTCTATGTGAATAGTATTGTAAATTGCATGGTGTGCCCCGCAGTATTGTTAGTGACCGAGATGGACGCTTCCCGTCAAATGACTAGAGGCTAGTGCATAGATTATTGGGAACTAAGCTGAGTTTCAGCACAGCCTTTCATCCACAAACGGATGGTCAGACCGAGAGGGTCAATAGGATGATGGAGGACATGCTTTGCATGTGCGTCTTAGATTTCGGAAAGCAGTGGGAAGATCACCTGTACATGGTGGAGTTCGCATATAACAATAGCTATAAAGCAAGTATTGGAAGGCGCCTTTCGAGGCCTTGTATGGGCGAAAGTGCCGCACACCGTTATCTTGGTTGGAGAAAGACGAGTCGAAGTTATAAAAACATCAAGCGGTGGAAGACGCCACTTCAATGGTACTTACAATTCAGGAATGGTTTAAGATCGCTCCGGACAGGCTGGCAAAATACAAAATTGCCAAGCATAGAAACATGGATTTCGATGTTTACGACTGGGTGTATTTGAAAATCAAGCCATTCAAGAGTTTCTCGCGAGTTCGACGCTTGCATAAGCTGAGTCTGAGATACCTTGGACCGTTTGAGATCCTGGAGCGGGTTGGCGAAACAGCGTATCGATTGAAGCTGTCAGTGGAGTAGAGTGGGCTACATGATGTGTTCCACATATCGGTGTTGCGGAAGGCGGTGCAAGAGCCTTCGCAGGTCGTTGCGATCGATCAAGTGCCAGTTGATAACGGGTTAACGACAAAGGTCAAGCTAGTACGCTTTGAAGACTATGAATTCAAACGACTCTGCAACAAGGAAATCCGAATGGTTGAAGTCTGTTGGGATAACTGCGGACATGAGGACCTTTCATGGGAGCGAGAGCAGACTATATTGGAGGAATACCCTGAGTTATTCCACTAAGGTAACATTTAAGTTTTGTGTACCTTTACATCATTTTGGGACGAAATTCTTTTAAGGGGGGATTTGTAACGCCCCGAAAATCATACACAAACCGGTCACGTCCTAAGGAATTTTTGGTTCCTAAATAGGGGTACACGGCCTGGGACACGAGTGTGTCCAAGGTCGTGTCCTTCTGTGTTGGCCGGGCTGTGTCCGGTAAAGGACACGGTAGGAAACGCGGCTATGAATAGTAGCGCCACGGGTATGTCAAGCATTACACGAGCATGTTTATACCCGTGTCATCACCCGTGTCCACCAAGGAAAAGGCTGGTTAGCGTGACAGTTATTTGTGACACGCCCCTATGTCACGGGCGTGTCGGGACCCGACACGGGCGTGTCAGGTTGAGATACGGGTGTGTCTCGACCCGTGTGCTTTTCTGTGCTCGACGATCGTGCCTGGATCGGGGCATACGGCCTATGATACGACCATGTGCAAGGCCGTGTTCGGCTCAGGAATGAGAGATTTTGGGTGAATCTGAGCCGTTCATTTTCTTTAAACAAGATCTGATGGCCCAGATGGGTTCCTGCTTTAATAAAGCCAGGAATAGAGGATTAATTACTCATTATCTCTTAAGGCATTCTCTTTCTAAAGAGTTAGAGAGAGGAGAGAGCAAGGAGGAAGGAAGAGGAGGAATCTGGCCGACGGCGGAGCATCGGAGCACCGAATCGAGAACTAAGACCGGATCCATTGAGGAAATTCCCTTGCGAAGCTTTCCATCCGGATAGATTCCCATGGTGCAAAAGCGAACTTTAAGGGTAACGATTCTCCACTTGGACATGTGAAGTCCTTTTCCTTTCTGCATAGGAAATCCACTCCCGCGAGTGTGCAGTGTTCCTTGGGGTAGATGTGTATAGTCCCCCTTGTTTCATATAGAGTCCAGAATCAATGGTACAGACCTAGGCATTATGTGTGAAGCCTACCCAGATGTGTTGGTCTGGATCGGTGATGTTGCATATTGTATGGATTGCCGGAGAAGACACCGTGCTATGTGTTTTTCGAGTTTCCACACGGTAGATTGTAGCAGAAATCCATGGGGATTAACTCTAAGGCGCACCCAGAAAACTGAGCGGAAACGTAGTTTTGCTAACTTGGCGGCCGGGGAGCCAGCCTTGTACATAACTTGGTTATGTGATGATTGAGAATGTTTTAAGATCCGAGAGAAGCTTGGCCCGTGCTTATGTATTAAAGTGATTAGGCGGAGTGAGCAACAGATAAGTGGAAGCAGACCTGGGCTATGTGATTCAGTGCTAGAGACCCAAAAGAGGGACTGGTCATTGGCATAGTCAGGAGTATTAGACTGTGGTCAGAAAGACTAAAATGCTCATGATATTTCCATCTCGGGGATGGTGGTGAAGCCACGGAATTGACCAGATTCATCGATAATATGCCTTGAGTGCACGGGGTGTTTGGCCGTGCGAGCCTACACCTGTGGCAAAGTATGTTTGCGCTTTATTATTTAGCTGGGCTAATCAAATGCAGGTAAGGAGCACCGCCGTCCCGAGTAAGGGGCAGAGTCGTTATAATTTTGTCAGGTTTAGCTGACCGTTGCTTTGTTTGCCACCGTGCGGTGGAATGTTGTTTGCATGTGCTGCGGAGCTAAGTACTAAATAGCGGGTTGAAGCCCATGTTGCTGTGCTGGCCCTCAAAGGCCAAAGCGAATTGTTGTTTTATTTTTTTTGTCATGTGTGGCCGGCCTGCGAGCCGATGTATGTAAAACATTACTTTGTTTAGTGAACTCTTGTAAGGCCATAAGGCCAAGTACCTTTGTGTATTTTGATATTTCATTCCTATTGTGGTTAGTGGACATTCATGATGTATACTATCTATTATTGGGTTCTTTCAACTGCTTAAAAGCTTCCGATAGTTGCTCTGTGTAGGACATTTGTGATTGGAAGAATGGTTTCATTCTGTAACCCTTCGATTAGTTTGTAGTATATGGTATCAGGCCCCGGCTGGACCTACTGCTATATACCATGCGATGGATAAGGGTGTTACAATATCCACAATATATAAACCACTATTTATATATAACAGCACAGGAATGTCTCTTTATACAAAAGTTATGGACTTAAGGCCTTACAGTTAATGTTCATAAGTGTGGATTACAAACATCGACACGAAGGTCGGCCACACATGAAAGCAATAAACTTTTCTTCATTAGGCCTTCAAGGGCCAGCATAGCAGCAGTAGCAACAAGGGCTTCAGCCCACTATTTTTTGCTCGGCTCCCCAACACCTGCATTGGGACAATCCACCGCAATGGTGGTAAACAAGGCAATGGTCAGCATTCAGCTGACCAATTTATAATGACCCTACCCCTTTCCCAGGGCAATGGTATTCCTTCCCTGCAGGCATAACATTTTCACAAGCAGATATATCACAAGATGTGCACTCACACACAATAAATATATCACAAACGTTAACCACACGGTCTGACGTTCCGTGCACTCAGGGCACATTATCGGTGTACCGGAAAACCAGGGTCCTACCACTGTTCAGAGGTCCCAGACATAACGGCAAGTTTGAGAATTTAAATCTTAATGGATCACAGGCCTAAGACTCTCAGTATGTGCTCCAACGTGACCAAAATCTTAGGTCTACCAGTCGGGCAGACATAACGCGGGTACAGTTCAGCAAATCCAGTTGCTCAAATCGTCCAAATGACGCGGGTTAGCTTTATCCTTACCCGTTCAGCACACTGTCCTTTAAGAGCTCCCCTCGATGATTTTTGTCAAACTGCGCTTGATGATTTTCGTCGACCTATGCTCGATAATATTCGTTGAGTTCCACTCAACTTTAAACCTGCTCTCTCTCTAACTCCTTTTTGGGGTGTTATATGTTGTGCATGTTCTTCCTTCATCCTTGAATAAATGTGGATGTCATCTATGAATACAATGATAAACCTATCGATGTACGGCTCGAACACCTGGTTCATCAAGCTTATGAAAGCTGATGGCATATTCGTGAGCCCAAAGGGCATCACGATAAACTCATACAAGCCATATCTGCTGCTAAACGCCGTCCTCGAGATGTCTTCTTCCTGAATTCATAACTGATAGTATCCCTGACCTCAGATACAGCTTCGAGAACCAATGTTCTCCCTCTAGCGGATCAAATAACTCATCAATCCTGGGGAGTGGATATATTTTCTGGACTGTCAACCGGTTCAGTGTACGATAGTTGATGCACAACTTGAAGGTCCCATCCTTCTTCTTCACAAACAAGATCGGAGCTTCTAGCACCAACTGGATCTAAAAATCCTTCTCCCGGAGCGGGGACAATCCTAGTAGCTTCTCTGGAAACACAACCACAAAGTCTCGCACCACCGATATATCGGCAACCATCGTATTGACCTCAACCATCTCGAAGAACACCTAATAGACCTCATCTCCATCCATGTTGGCCTTGACGGCCTGAGTAGAAGTTAATAACCTATGGGACACTGGAGTATTACCTTCGAAGTTCGTGAAGTTGATGTCATATCTCAGTACAACCTTCCTTGCCGGGCAATCTATCTTGGCATGGTTCCAAATTAGCCACATCATGCCCAAGACCAGGTTGAAGTTCGGCATCCTCAAGACCGTTGTCGGGGCCTTGAGTGTCAGACCATCAATAGTCACTTTCAGGAGGCACTTAACAGTAGCTAATACTTCCTCATTTAATGTTGTGCTTACTTTAACCTTAGTATATTTTGACTCTCTCTCTCTCCATAGGAAAGACGATCTTTCGTTGATCCCGAGCACCACTTAACACCAGTCAACCCAACACTTTCCACATCATGAATCCTAATGATGAACTCATTTTCACTTCACCAAAATCAGTAAACTATTAACCTCAACTCCCTATGTCCATTCCACAAGCTATCACAATTTCTGCAGTTTTACTATATGCAGACTAATCTAAGCTATATGATGTACATGATAAGAGGTACTCCAAATTTTCATCCAAAAGCCCTAAGATAATTATTGGGATTCTATCATGACATATTTACCAGTGATTTAATATGATCACAAAACTCTATTGACTAAGTGTCATGTAATTCCAAGGTCATTAAGATACATAGAAAAACACTCCAAATAAATCCACATTAGGGCACTTTGTGAAGAAATATACTTGTTACATCTTCCAAACTACATGTAATAATTTCCTTAGCTTCAATATGCCCTAAAATGTTTTATGGCCAGGCAAGTTAATTTTCTAATAAGAAATGATATTTACTATCTATTTATCAAAATAAGGTGCACTAGTTCACTTTACACATGAAGTACTAAGAGGAAATGTCCAATTATTCCAAATAATTTATCAGTGCAAAAAATGGTATTTGATTAACTTTTCCAGAGTTTCATATCATTCTAAGACAATTAAATCACAGATACTTCAATATCATCAAAAAGGGCAAGATGAAGGTAATATCTATAGGTATGAGCTACTCTTATCTAAACATTCTATAATAAATTTCGGAAGTTAATATTACTATAAAATTACTCCTACCAAAATATCATTAAGATCCAAGGTCATAGGACCCCTTAATTATTCCATAAGGTGTATAGACCTAAATAATTTCCAAGTGATTAAAGTGGGGTATATGTGTCCAAATACCACCAAATTCCTTCCTATGGTATTTCACCACCCTAAAATCACATGGACTAAACACCAAGTCCATACATTAACATATCACCCTATGTCCTTCACAAACCCCCAAAGTTCAACCTTAGGGTTTCAACTAGGGTCCTAAGGCTAATCCACCCTAATACACCCCAAACTCCATGTGAAGGTGTTTATTGTCATAATAAATCAGTGGCCCAAGTTTCAACCTCTGTTGAGGTTATTTGGTCACTCAATACCGACAAGGGACACTTTGACATAAATAACCCTCTTAGGCCAAGGCTAGGGTCTACTAAATTCCAAATCAAACCATCTCTAAATGAGTTGAAATTTTATAAAGAGTATTATATTAACCCCAAGGACCTCTCACCAATATTTGGGAGAATTTGGTGGTCATTAGACCCTTTAATTAAACCTTACATAAAATGATTTCCAAAACTTTAGAAAAATATTTTCCAAAAATTCCCATTTTTGGATATGTTATAGATCGTGATGAAAGGCACATGCTCCAAATTTCAAGTCATTTGGAGATCAGGATTGATGGGGGCACCCCAAAACAATATCTGATCAACCATAAGTATAGACCTCACCAAAATGAGTGTTGTGGTCTGACCTGAACTCCAAATTAGTTCAAATCAATTTTAAAATAATTAGACTCATAGGGCTACAAGTTTCATATTGAACACTTTTTCTAAAAAGCCTTTAAGTATTTTTAATTTAAATCCTAAGGCAGCTGATTTTCTATGACAGAAATACATATACCCTAAAGTTTAATTCATCAAGATCTGCACAGATCATAAAGCATGATCGGGCGGCGGATGGCTTTCTTCTTTCTCCAGCCAACGATCCCAATCCACCCGACCTGGAGCCAACTTCAACCCTAATTCCAAGCCCTCTGGCCACCTCCCCGGCCAACCACCGCCACCACCACCTCCGTCGAGGTGAGGGCTATCGGCCGGCGGTGGTTTGGCCGCCGGAGATGGCATGTTCCGGCGAATCTGACACCCTATTTTGTCATGGAAAACCAGTGGAAAAACTCCTCCCGATTAGGCTAAATTGAGCCCAATTCATTTCTTTAAAGATTCTTAGGATCTAATCCATGAAAAAGGAGTAGAGGAGGACCTGGTTTGCGGCTTGAACGCGAGTGCTTTGCCCCATCACCATTTCCAGCCATCGAGCTTGGGCTCTCTACAACTCCTACACCAACCTTAATTAAATTTAGAAAGGATCGGTGGAAATGCTTGCCCTTGCTCTGGTGAAGAACCTTAAAGAGGGGATTTGGGAGAGCTGGCTTGTAACTCCCCAATTTCATAAAACAACAATAATGGCCAAAAACCTAGTTTTTTGGTTTCAGCCAAATAAAGGGGGCTGAGCCACCCCAATAGCTGGCCACCCCATGGAAACTCTTCCTCTCCCTTAGAGGAGTAAAAGCCCCATAAAAGTGTGTGTGGGGGGGGGGGGGGTTATGGAGCCTCCATGGCCATGGTGGCCATTAAGCACACATTTTCTCTCTCCTCCAAATTGGGGAAACTCTCATTATCTCTCTCCTTGTCACCAATCTCTAAAACTGGTGGGCCCTAAAGGTGTCTCTCAACCTATTAGACCAATGGGCCTCACTAGTTTGGGCTTAGCCCAATTGGATTGGGCTAGGTTAGCCAAAATTGACCAAATTTAACTATGGGTTGACTATGTCCAAATTAGCCACATGGGTGACTTAGGCATGGGGCTTTTGGGGCCATTGGGTCCCCCATGATGCCGAGAGACTAAGGGTTAGGTCAATTTGACACTTAGGTGGTCAGTTGGCCTTAATTGAGCTAAGTTGACTTTCTTAGGCTTAAGGTTGACCTTGGTCAACTTGGCCTCTTTCATTGACTCCAATGGGTCTCTATGGCTCTAATGGACTCTCTAATGTGTTAGATATGTTGTGGTGGGGTCATGGAGTCATGGTGAAGCCCTAGGGTGAACCCTAAGCTAGTTTTTGAAGTTCTGCTATTTGTAGCCCAAGATAGTTCACACCCTAATACCCATGTTCACCCATCACTTTAGTGCTTCTTAGGGTTTTGTCATGTCCTAGTCATGACAAAACCACCCTTGGGTTCTAGTTGCCTGAGTTATATTACAAATCCTAATGCATAAAAATAAAAATTTCGCCCCAAAAATTCAGGTTAGGCCAATGTGGCTTCAAGTACAAGAAATAAAATATAACATCCCGAGAGGTTAAAGGGGATACCTGACATGAAAATTTCCTGGTACCTTTGTTGTATCAAGTCCCGCGGCTCCCAGGTGTGCTCCTCTTGTCCATGATTAATTCACAAGACCTTATCTCCAGTATGTATATCAGACTGAGCTTCTTCCGACCACGTACCCGCGAGACTCCATGCATCGGTCGTATCTTCAGAAACACCCGATCTCCTACCTAAAACTCTACCTGACAATACCGAGCGTCGTAATACTTGGCCTGTCTGCTCTGGGCCTCCAACATCCTATCTCGAATCAATTGCACGTGAGTATCCGTATCCTCGACGAACTCTGAGCCAAGTGTCTTCAGATCCTCATCTTGGATCCAAAACTAAGGAGTCCTGCATCTACGCTCGTATAAAGCCTCATAAGGGGTCATGCCGATGCTGGACTATTGGATTTTATTGTACGAGAATTCGATCATAGGTAGCTGCCTCTCCCATGGCTCTTCGCGGTCCAGTATGCAAAGACACAACAAATCCTCAAGTGTCCGATTGGTGCAATCTATCTGCCCATCCGTCTGAGGGTGGAAGGCAATACTAAATGTCAATCGGGTCCCCAAATAATCTTGGACCGACCACCACTCCTTAGACGTAAATCATCCATCACAATCAGACACTATCATCCTCAGTACACCATGGTATCGGACGAACTGCTCCATAAACCTCTGCACCAAGTCAAGCACTGGAGCATCCTTCCTGATCAGTAGAAATCTGACCACCTTCGTCAATCGATTGATGATCACCCATATCGAGTCATTCCCAGCATGTGACCGAGGAAGACCTTGTATGAAATCCATGGCAATATCGTCGAACTTCCACTCCGGCACCAAAGTGGATGCAAAGTTCCGGTCGAACTCTTACACTCTTCCTTCAATAACTGACAAGCCTCGCAATGGATCATAAAGTATGTGATATCCCTCTTCATGCCCGGCCAGTACATCATCCTTTTCAGGTCGGCCATCAACTTGGTGATGCCCGGGTGCACCGAGTACCTGTTGTAGTGAGCCTCGATCATAATGTCCTACCGAAACCTTCCCCCACCCGGTATGTACACCCGTCCTCTAAAGCATAACAACCCATCCCTCTCTGTATACTCCCCAACCGTGCCTGCCTCCATGGTTCTGAATACTAGCTCTAGCTTGTCATCCATTCTCTGCTCAGCCCTGATGTGATCTCAAATATCATCGGTAGTGCTCATCGCGGCCAGATACTCCTCATAAAGCTCTGAGTCATTTGAGTACACCAAAGTAATCTGCATATCCTCCATCATCTGTACTAGCTCCATATCCATCATCTAGGGCTCTACTCCTGAAGTGGTAGTCTTCTGGCTCAGTGCGTTCGCCACCACATTCGCCTTCCCCGGGTGATAGTGTATCGTGTACTCATAATGAGATAAAAACACCACCCATCGTCTCTGGAGGATGTTCAACTCCTTCTATATATCAACATATTTCAGATTCTTGTGATCTTAAAATATTTCGCAGTGCACACCATAAAGATAGTGGTGCCAAATCTTCCGAGCGAACACCACTGCTCCCATATCCAAGTCACGCACAGGGTAGTTCTGCTCATGCTTCTTCAACTAGCGGGGGGCGTATGCTATCACATGCCCATGATGCATTAGTACAGCACCCATCCCATAAAACGACGCATCAGTATACATCTGGAAGCCCTCCTTCCTAGATGGAAGAGCAAGGATAGGGGCCGACGTAAGCTGACCCTTCAACTCCTGGAATGCCGCCACGCACTGCGGCGTCCAGACGAATGGAGTGCCCTTCTTTATCAAAGAAGTTAGTGGAAGGGCTATCTTAGAGAATCCTTGCACAAACTTCCGGTAATACCTAGCAAATCCCAGAAAACTTCGGACATTTGTGGCCGTCTTCAACTGAGGCCAGTCTCGCACTGCCTGAATTTTCGTGAGATCAACTTCCAGTCCTGCTCCACTGATAATTTGGCCTAAAAAGGCCACCTCTGTAACCCAAAACAAACACTTGTTGAACTTAGCATACAACTGATGCTCCCTGAGATTCTCTAGAGTCAAGGCTAGATATTGTGCATGCTCTTCCTTCATCCTCGATTAAATGAGGAGGTCATCTATGAATACAATGACAAACCTATCGAGGTATGGCTCGAACACTCGGTTCATCAAGCTCATGAAAGCTGATGGAAAATTCATGACCCCAAAGGGCAACACAATAAACTCATACAAGCCATATCTGCTACAAAACGCCGTCCTCAAGATGTCTTCTTCCTGAATCCGTAACTGATAGTATCCCGAACTCAGATCCATCTTCAAGAACCAATGTGCTCCCTCTAGCTGATCAAATAACTCATCGATCCTTGGCAGTGGATATGTGTTCCGGACTGTCATCCGGTTTAGTGTACGATAGTCGATGCACAACCTGAGGGTCACATCCTTCTTCTTCACAAACAAGACTAGAGCTCCCCAAGGTGAGGAACTTGGCCTAACAAATCCAACTTCCACTAGCTCCTGCAGCTGTCTCCTAAACTCTACCAGCTCCTTCGGAGCCATCAGATAGGGATACCTAGACACCGGCTTAGCTCCTAGTACTAACTGCATCTAAAAATCCTTCTCCTGGTGCGGCGGCAATCCTGGTAGCTTCTCTAGAAACACATCCGCAAAGTCCAACTCCACCGATATATCGGTAACCATCGTCGTGACCTCGACCATCTCGAAGAACACGTGATTGACCTCATCTCCCTCCATGTGGCCCTTGACGTCCTGAGTACAAGATAATAACCTACAGGAGACGAGAGTAGTACCTTCGAAGGTCGCGAAGGTGTCGTCATATCTGAGTACAACCTTCCTTGTCGGCCAATCTTTCTGGGCATGGTTCCAAATAAGCCAAGTCATGCCCAGGACCAGGTCAAAGTCCAGCATCCTCAAGACCATCGTCGGGGCCTCGAGTGTCAGACCATCAATAGTCACCATTAGGAGGCACTTAGCAGTAGCTAAGACCTCCGTCCCAGTTGGGAGACAAACCCTCCTGGCCACTCCCGAATAATGTTTGACTCCCTCCAGTCCCTTTACAAACTCCTCGGAGACGAAGTTGTGCAACGCCCCCTTATCCACCAAGGTATGGGAAGGTTTGTGATACACCATAACTATTCCTATTTATTTTAGTATGTTTAGGTAACTGAGCCTATGTTTTTATTTCCTAGTATTCTACTATTGTTTGTTATTTCTAAAATTACAAAGATAAATAACAAAATTTAAATTACTAGCATACCTGCAATCATCCTGCCCGGGTCCCGAGGTGGAGCCAAGTCTAGAGCATACACCTGCTCGCTCTCTTTCCTCCGATCTTCTCCCTAGAAACCACGTCCTCTTCTACGTCCTCGGCCTACAAACTACAGAGCAGGCAGGGCAGCCTATGGTGCCGATAGAGTTGCCATTATCATGGGGCAGTTTCTTCAGATGTGCCCTACCTAATGACAGTTAAAGTACTCGGGCGGGGAAAGTGCTATAACTCCGGGCCTCTGTATCTCCCGAATCTAAAGAGGTTGAGTGTTAAATACCTTCGGCCCCTTCGTTCCTACCTCACCTCTTGGCGGTGTTGAACCTCCGCCCTTCTCTCATCTGCAAAGGGGCCCCTCCACTGATTAGTCCTGCCTCCCTGACCCTTCTCCTCAGTTGGCCTCTTCTGGCCTCGAACCGTGAGCAAATTAGCCTCCATCCTCTTTGAAATCTCTAGAAACTGAGGCATAGTCCCGTCAAAAATGAACAAGAGGGACTTTCTTAGATCATCTTGAAGGCCCTTATAGAACCTCTTGGCATAACCCGCATCATCCAGCTAATAGAAATACGCAAACTAGGCTAAGTAAGTGAAATCTCAGTGGTACTCCAGCACCGTCCTGTTGCCTTGCCACAGCTGTAGGAACCTGTCTTCCAGCTCATCTTTTGTCGACTGTAAAAAAAAGTGCTCCAAAAGTGCATCCTTGAACTCCTCCCAAGTGATGTTAGCAACCCCCCGATCTACAAACACCATATCCAGCAGTGTCTTCCACCACCTCTTGGCATGAGACTCCAAGCAGGAGACCACCAAAGGCACCATCTCCTCCCTCGAGTACCGTATCCCGATCAGCATCTCGAACATGATATCAAGCCACTCTTCTATTCGTACGGCCGACTCCATCCCAAAGTAAGATGGGGGAGAGAGTCCTCGTAAGGTGCTCAACCAATTGGACCCAAGGTTCGACTACATAGCCAGGGCTTGCTGAGCCCTGAAAGCCTCCAGAATGGCTGTCAGGCTCTTCCCTAGCTTCGACTGTAAAAACGGGGTGGGAGCCGGTGGAGGTGGTGCAACATTCAAAGTTTGTTGGGCTCCGCCCTGTGGTGTAGGATGTTCCGGGGGCTCCATAACAAAGGCCACTTGTAATAAAGTTGACCCAAACCTAATTAAAAGTGGGCATTTACATGTGATCCCCCATATGGGCACACCATAGCTTCCACTGCTTAATTTATCCCCAAACTAAACTCGAGTGGGGGTGACCCAAGGTAGTGGACTTTTTCTCTTCTAATCGAGGTTTCTCTCTTATACCAGTTTGTAAGACCCTTTTTTTGCAAAACTAACAGGGTCTTATGCCCAGAACCGCCGCTTTGCGGTGATACCAACACTCCCGGGAGGGTCGTCACTACAAAACACCGATCCCGCCAGCCATACCGATCGCCGAAGAAAAGAGTAAGTATAAGAGTAATGTAAAAACCCAGATACTAGTCCATCAAAAATCACATGAATATAATATAAATCTCCATGAATGGATAATCCACAGCGATAATAACAAGAGTACCAAATAAGGGCTTCATGCCCAGTACATCAAAGCCTCACTACATATCACTTAAATGCGGAAGCAAATTCACAAAGCCTCACTACAATAGGTGTCAAGGGTTATATGCAATGAATATGCTATGTCATGCAAGTATTCTATAGTATGAACTTGTAAGTGCAACTCACACACCTGACTCTGTGCACACAGACCTTTAGTTCCCCTTTTTGGAGCCTAACCTCCCAGGATACCTCCGTAGTTTCAAATAGAAGTGGTGAGTTGGGCCTTGCCCACCTCTAGACCGGTATCAGCACTACCAGTCAGACTTATCGTACGCCTCAACACTGGTGCACTAAGCAGATCTCCTGCGTACTCTTGCTGGTTGGCGCACCAGACTTTATTGGCTAAGTGTTAAACCACACTTGCTGAGTCAATGTATTGGTGTCAGTGCGATGACCCTCCAATACTGAAGACCCACCACATTATATTTTATGCACATGCAACATGACAAAATTTTCCCACCGAGCCAAAGCTCCCTGGACTATCCCTTCCGTCACAAAACCATCCGAGCCATCGGCTCGCCGGGCTAACCCGCCCATCACTGTAACAACCGAGCCTACCACCCGAGTGAATAAACCAGACTATGCGTGACCTCAATTATTATTGTACGGTTTATGCACGGTCGTGCGCCAGACCGTGCGTGACCATTTTTCTGACCTGTTTCTATTTAAGCGCAGATTTCTTTCCACTAAAAGGGAGGAGCGTTTTCAGCCATACCTGCGCTGTTTTAGGTCAAAACTCCGTTGTTCCTCCTCCACAAGTCATCTTCCACTAAGGAGAGAAGATCCGTCCATGCTCGAGAAGCTTACCTCTCGCTGACGCTTGCTATCGACCTTCTCCTTTTTCTATTAGCTCCATTATAAGTTTTGATGCCATAGACAACAAGCAAAGGGAAGCTTGCAACCTTCTTCCGTATCGTGACACGAAGAAGACAGGTCCATTGGAGGTTAGTGATAGCCTTCTCTACCCCAGACATAGTTGAGGACCGAGCTTGGACGTGGACTGACAACCTGGCGATTCCTTCCGCGACTCCTCGATGAGGCTTCAGATTCGGTCGATTTCTTGAATTATTCTTGCTTTATTGTTGTATATGCGTGGTTAAATCTTCATATGTAGATGATGTTGCACTTTAATTGTAAGCGTTATTTGTTTCATGTCTATGTGAATCTATATCGCTTTACTGCTTTTGATGCTTGAGTAGCACCCTTATTTCAACCCGCCCCTAGTTAGTATTGCGGTACTAGAGATTGCTAGTGGAGCACATTGCGACGAGGTGTTTGCGACCCTCAATACTCTATTCTACTCATTCCCTATGCCTGTCTACTCCTCCATTCCACTGAGCGAAGCAGAGCATAGCGGCCTACATAGGAGTAGATTTAATTAGCCTTTATTTTCTTGCAAATAAACCCAACCCATTCATGACCTCGACCTAAGGACTTCAATCTCAAGTCCTCCTTGAAAGACAACTCTACCTTTCGGTGTTTCTTGAGAGATTCGATACTTGGGAAAGCCACCCCATTTTATATTACTTATGCGAGTGGTACACTTTCCGTAAGCGCATCAAGTTTTCTGCGCCGTTATCGGGACAAATCTCCACAGTTCCACCTAAGCCCTTCATCTTCCACTAAGGAGAGAAGCTCCAACCATGCTCGAGAAGCTTACCTCTCGTCAGTGCTTGCTCTCAGCCTTCTCCTTCATCTATTAGCTCCATTGCAAGTTTTGACGCCATAGCCAAGAAGCAAAGGGAAGCTTACAACCTTCTTCTGTATCATGACACAAAGAAGAAGGGTCCATTGGAGGGTCGTGACAGCCGTCTTTACCCCGGACATAGTTGAGGACCGAGCTTGGACGCGGACTGACAACCCAGCGATTCCTTCTGCGACTCCTCGATGAGCCTTCGAAATCAGTCGATTTCTTGACTTGTTCTCGCTTTGTTATTGTATATGCGTGGCTAAATCTTCATATGCAGATAATGTTGTACTTTAGTAGTGACCATTATTTGGTTCATGTCTATGTGAATCTATATCATTTTACTTCTTTAGTTCCGTGAGTAGCGCCTTTATTTCCACACTCCACCATAGTTAGTATTGTCGCTCTAGCGGTTGCTAGAGGTATGCATTGCGAAGAGGTGTTTGCGACCCTCAATCCGCTGTTCCATTCACTCCCTATTCCTGCCTACTCTTCCATTCCACTGAGCGAAGCAGTGCATAGCGGCCTGCATAGGAGTAGATTTGATTAGCTTTTATTTTATTGTAACTAAAACCAAACCCCTCAGGACTTCAATCTCAAGTCCTCCTTGAAAGAAAACTCCACCTTGCGATGTTCCTTGAGAGATTCGATACTTGGGAAAGCCTCCCCATTTTATATTACTTATGCGAGCGGTAAACTTGTCGTAAGCGCATTAAGTTTTTTGCGCCGTTGTCGGGGTATGGGCCACATATTAACGCACGACCACATGTGCGCTGATACATCAATACCTTAGATGTTTTAAATGTCGATCATTGTATTAGATGTTTGTTATGCTAAGGTATGGGCCACATGTTGAAGGATTGTCATCGTCTATGCAAGACTTCTCCCTCTGATGACATGTGCGCAAAAACCTCCCGTTTACGGAGGACTACTGTGGACAGGCCTACCACGGTGTTGCCTGGCCCATACACTGACATTGCACATCTTGCTCGTTCTTTGCCCATTGAGATTATCGAATAATCTCTCGCTGCATACAAATTCTTTCATGGGTCCCTCGCTCCCTTTTTATGAGTTTCCCTGGAGTGATGACGACCACTCTTGTGTTAGCAAGCAAAAACAGGATCAGGAACATATGGGCGCTCCTATATGGGATGTAGACATTGTTCCCGTCGAAAGGGAGGTGTCAGTTGATGATTTTGTGATGGGGCCTGCTCATTCAATGCCTAGTTTCAAGAGCAGTTTTGCCCCTCCGTAATTTTTGCTTGATCGTGCTACTCCTTTTTTGTGAGTTGGCTGATAATGTCATATTTATGGGTGATTAAGTGCCTGAGGTTGTGGCGAAGTAGGATGCGGATTTTACTATCTCCGATAGAGAATGTAGATCTTCGGAATGCTATGACGCACCCCGGTGGGATGAGGAATATCCCCTTTCTGATGCGGAGATTAGCACCTCCTTATTGGACAAGGCGACCCCTCTTACCACTGCGGACCTCTAGTTCTCGGATTCCACCCAATACAACTCATATGATACTGACAGTGATCTGTGCTCGAATCCTGCTGAGAGTGATACCGGGATCACTCTCCCGTATTCTATGTATTTCTGTTTTTCCTCTCATTTATTACTTGACCCCGTTCATTATCTGAGCCTGTGCCAGTTGAGTCACCATGGGTACGTTGGGAAGACGATGAGCCTTATGCTCAAGCTGATGGCGAGTGCATCTGCTTGCGTGAGAAGGTTCCTACCTCTTTCACAATGGAAGCCCCTATCGTCGCCATCGCATCCTGCGGACCTGCGGTGGACGACGCCTTGCTAGGAAAGGATTTAGCTGGTGATGAGATGAGCGAGGATCAATGCTCCTCCTCTTCTTGTTTCTTATTTCCTCTACCTTTGTTGGGAAGATATTATTATTTAGGTAGAGGGGTAACTGCATTATCATCATATCGGTACTCGCTACCGCAATGGATATTCGGCCAGTTGTCTGTGCATTCTTTATTTCATAGGCCCATCAGCTAGGACTTTTCATTAGCCGAATAAGTCATGCTGGGAGGACAATAACCCTAGTACTTATCTAGGAGTAGGTATATTTAGTTATTTTTGCTGCGTTAAAAATTGTTTTACGTGTTGTATATCCTGTTTTAACTTTAGTGCTTGCTTGCGAGATTTTTTTGTGTTTGCGCTTAGTTCGGGCAGAATTTGCAAGCATTGCTTAGATTAAATTTGATATTACCATGGTATATGAAATTTTTGATGGAGCTCTTTTGCAGGTTGTCCTTCCCTTGTCCGGCGGAGTGAGTGAAATTTTTGTCGGTGTAGTTGCAAGCTTTCTCGCGTCTTCTGGTATGCTCATTTGCTGATCATGGGGTAACCCCTCTCCCCCAACTTATATTTCATTGTTTTTATTGCAAATCTTGGGTAGGTTGCTTAGATTAAGTCTGGGGGGAGAGTTATGCGGGTTACCTATACACATGCCCCGCTATCACTTGCATACCAAAAGCACATTTTGATTTTCTGTTTAATATATTCTCATCCGCATTGTGCACCTACACCTACATGAGCGCGATAAACCATACGCACGGCTCGAGTCAAATGTATTTCTTTTGTGTAAACTTTAAAATAGCAATGCTGTCTTATAATTTTAGGATAGAGTAGCACGAGACTCGTGCAATGCTCCTAATCGAGTACTAATGGTCTGTGTAGAAATAGTATAGATTTAATTTTTCTTTATGCTCGTAAATTTATACTTTTTTTGCAGATGTGAATATTGTTTGTATTACTCAAAAATGTTGAATCTGGTGAAATCGAATGGTAGTGTAGGGATGTGTGTAGCTGTCACTAGCCTTGTATTGTTCGAGTTGGGAGGAAGGATCATCTTTCTCGGTGGCTAAGAACTTGCCCCAAGCTACTCTCGAAGCATTGGTGCATGGTTAGTGACAGCGCTAAGTTGTCAACCTAAATCACCTAGAGGGGGGTGAATAGGTGAAATGCGTGCCAAATGCGGAATAAAAAATTAACACAACACAGATCAAGCAATCACACAGAGAACACATGATTTATAGTGGTTCCCTAACCCTGGGTACATCCACTTTCACCTCACCAATCTAGTAAACCACTAGACTTGGCTACTCCACTATCTCGGATCAAAACGATCCTACAACTCGGAACCACGTTCCTACAAAACTCGATCCAAACAGATCTACACTCGGAAGAAAACCTTCCTACAAATCTCGATCCAAACCGGATCTACAGAACTCGGAGTCAAGACTCCTACAAGAATAAAAGGTTGTATAAATAAAAATACAAACAGAATTATTCAGATCTGGATCTTCAACTGTCTTCTTCTTTGAGAACTTTGGCTTGATCAGAAATGGTTGAAGACGACTCGAAGGAGATCCTCAGATCTGAAATACGGAATCACCACGATCAAGAGAAAGATCAGAGATCGATGAAGCGCGGAATGATCGAGTGATTCTTCTTGTCTGAATAGCTGTTTCGAGGAAGGCCGGTGACGAAGAAGATGAACAGTATTTTGTCAGTGTGAACTTTGCGGCTTCCCGATGTCGGCGATAGAAATAGATTCAGAATTCTTTTTTCTTTCTTGTTGTTAGGGTTTGTCGATTTGACAAGACCTATTTATAGGACTTCTGTAACGGTCAATACTTAAACAAGTACACGTGGACCAATCAAAATAGAGGATTTGAATTAGCCCGCAAAATCAGAACTTAGAAAAATTCTTTCTGAAGGCAGAATCAACCTACTCGAGTATATAGGTGAGCTACTCGGGTAAGGGCTGATTTATTCGAGCGAATAAGGAACTACTCGAGTATAGAGTTGATCTACTTGAGTAAGGGTTGAGCTACTCGAGTACCTTGGGGAAACTACCCGAGTTACAAACTAGACAAACTACTCGAGTAAGTGAAAGCGGCTACTCGAGTACAAAACCAAACTACTCGAGTATTAGAAAGGATCTACTCGAGTAAGGTAGGATCTACTCGAGTACAAGAATAACCTACTCGAGTACTAGTTCAGACCACTCGAGTATACTGAAATGAAAACTACTCGAGTACTAAGCCACGTACTCGAGTATAAGAGCAAAGTTACTCAGGTATGTGGACTTAGAGAAATTTTAGTCTGAACAGCTAGACTTACTCGAGTATAACTAGAAACAACTCGAGTATATTAAGGGAGGTACTCGAGTATTTGGACTTCTTCAAAATTCCTTAGATGAACTTCACCACTCCATGGTCCAGTAGTCCAAGTGCATGTAGAAGAAGTGTGCCCCAATAGAGAGACTATACATGAGTCAACACTTTGAATCACACAATGAGGGATTACATTGTATGGTCCTGTGTTTGGTGACCCACTATAGACTGACATTGGTTCACACTTGGCAGTAGGGTCCTGCATAAACAACTTAAACATAACATCAAATACAACTTCAATTCACCTTAGTTTTAGGAGGACTTCTTCAAATTAAGGTCATTGTGGAAACAAGAGCCAACAGTTAGTCAATTGTGAGCGTGATGTAGGCCATCATTTTGTCCCGGTTGAGCCGTGTACCCCGTCGTAACGTTAATCCTTGTTAGCCTATGTTAGGCTTATCCCACCTGTTGATTAAGCCCTACTCTGCGATCACCAAAGCCTAAAAGCCTTTTCCAGTAGCACACCCCTATCTCGAGCTATTAGTTTGTTACTTCTTGTGTTTGGTTGTTGCTATGGTGTTGTTATGTGGTTGTGAGATGGGTTTTTCTTGATAATTTGTGCTTTATGTGGTGTAATATAAAAGTAAAAAAAGGGAAAAGAAAAAAATATAAAAAAAATGTTGCTTTGTGAGAAATAAGAAGTGTAATTGGAAATTTATTTTGTGTTATTGTTGTGGAAATAGGCAGTGCACACACCCTTATAGTCAAGTTAAAGTCTGGTGACGTAGTGCACCTATAATTTTTGTTGGTTTTAGGATAATCTTTTGTATGAGCTCATTTGGGTTGTGCGTAGCCGGCATTTTTACCCTTGTGCATACTTACCTATGTATAAACACAAGCCCCATTATTATCCTAAAAAGCCAAACGAATTCACGCTTGAGTCAAGCTAGCATCGTGGAGAGACTGCGAACGGGCAAGCATATGGTCCCCGACATTGATGGATTTCTTTGGAGGTGATCCTGAGCCCCGGTCTTTAGCAATGCTCACCTGAGTGGCTAGCCTACTTTCTTCCTACGCATGACCGAACAATTCTCCAGAATTCCAATTCTATGTACGCTTGTCGAAATGTATAAACGCCGTAGTATAATTAAAAAGTTTAACATGGACATATTGCCTATGTTCATGTTGTATTTGATTTCTCGCTATACTTTATTTTGAAATTACTGATCCAACTAACTGTTTTCTAGTCCACGGAGTGATGATTTGCTCGGGGCGAGCAAATGTTTAAGTCTGGTGGTGTGATGAGTCCGATATTTATAGGGTTTTTTGGACTCATCTGGGCCTATTTTATTACGCATGCACTACATTTCTACCGGTAATCGGCTATATTTTCTTCGATCGATCAATTGCCACTCTATGCACCGCTTTGGCCCGAGGGTGTGGAATTGGGCATTCTAATATCGGGGGTAAGTACCGGGGTACACCCCATGCAGATTTAGTAGTTTTATACTGTATATTGGTGCTGGGAGTTTGTGCTCTAGTTTTGGTTTTTGCTGTGCAGGTTGTGTGTTTTCCCCAAGGCAAGAATTCTATTTTGTGGAAAATGCACAGTCGTGCATTTTTTTAGCACACACTTTATGCTTGATTGTGTGCTTGTCTCAATAGAAAAATAGTCTAGCGGAGCTCGACGAATATCGTGGAGCTGAGCTCGACGATCTTCACGCACGGTTATCGCACGGTTTCTTCTGAACCATGCGCGAAGTAAACACACGGTTTTCCTGTAGCTATTTAGTTTTTAGCGTTCTATGGTTAATCGTGTGATTTGTTCGCGCACAGGAAGAAGTGCCCGTGCACGAGTAAATCGCACGGTTCCACCTACTTGTCGGGATTCCCAGCACTCTTGGTTACCCGTGTGATTTCCTTCACGTACGGGCAGTAGCGTCCGTGCGTATGTAAAACACTCAGGTCAACATATCTTCATCCACAAGCTTTATCCTGAAAATTATTATCGCACGGTTAACGCACAGTCGTACGCAAAACCGTGCGTGACCATTTTTCTGACCTACTTCTATTTAAGCGCAAATTTCTTTCCACTAAAAGGGAGGAGCATTTTCAGCCATACCTGAGCAATTTTAGGGTAAAACTTCGTCATTCTTCCTCCGCCCTTCATCTTCCACTATGGAGAGAAGCTCCAACCATGCTCGAGAAGCTTACCTCTCGTCGGTGCTTGCTCTCGGCCTTTTCCTTCATCTATTAGCTCCATTGCAAGTTTTGACGCCATAACTAACAAGCAAAGGGGAGCTTGCAACCTTCTTCTGTATTGTGACACGAAGAAGAAGAGTCCATTGGAGGGTAGTGACAGCCTTCTATTCCCTGGACGTAGTTGAGGACCGCGCTTGGACGCGGACTGACAAACCGGCGATTTCTTCCTCGACTCCTCGATGAGCCTTTGGATTCAGTCAATTTCTTGACTTATTCTTACTTTATTGGTGTATATGTGTGGTTAAATCTTCATATGTAGATGATGTTGCACTTTAGTTGTAAGCGTTATTTTTTTCATGTCTATGTGAATCTATATCGCTTTACTTCTTTAGTTGTTTGAGAAGTGCCCATATTTCAACCCACTACCATAGTTAGTATTGTCGCACTAGCGATTTCTAGTATTGCCGCACTAGCGATTTCTAATAGCGCGCATTGCGACGAGGTGCTTGCGACCCTAAATCCATTATTCTACTCTGTCGAAGTATGAGACCGGGCGGTCTAGCGGTTTGAGCCTGGCGAGTTATAGACCGGGCAGTCTGGCGGCTTGAGACCGGCGGATTGGTTTCCAGGATGTTGCTGTGTGGTGTCCGGCGGTCTGGCGGTGTATCTCCGGCGGCTTGTAAACCGGGTGGTCTATCGGTCTCCTACCGCATCTCTCTCCTGCTTCTGGTATTGCCGTGCGGTTAAAATATTGTCTAACCCACGGCCTGTTCCAGTCTGTTATTCTAGCCGCTCGGATACCTTTGTAAAGTTTTAGTCCCATATTGTTAGTTTGTATTCTATCCTCTCTCCTCAGTTCTATAAAAGGGAGATCATACCTTTGAAAAAGATATCTTTTTGGATAATAAAAATTTCAATTATTCAAAGTTCTGTCTTGTTTTCTAGTCGTTTATTCGCTACTCTAGTCGTTTGCTCGCTACTTTTGACATGGTATCAGAGCACTCGATCTTCTCCTGCTGATTCTCTGCGCCCTGTCCGCGCGGCTTGTCCTTTCTTCCCGCGACCTGTTCTCATGGTTTGTCTCTTCTGCCTGCTTGCGCCCTGTCCGCGCGGCTTGTCCCTTCCTCTCGCGTCCTATCTTTTTCTGCCTATCGGTCATAGCGACCTGTTACCTTAATCGCTGCGACCTGCTGCCTTCGCCTTGTTTGTTCCTTCCTTCTATTCGCGCAGACTATCTTCTAGCCATTCGACTTCTTTCCCTGCTTGGATCTGCGGCTTAGTCGTGGCTTCTCTAGCCGCTGGTGTCTGACATCGTGACCGCCACAGCTCCTCTTCTTCCTATCCGCGTGGCTTTTCTCTTAACCGCTCGGCCTCCCGCTGTTTTCTATCCGCGCAGCTTGTCTTTTAACCGCGCGTCTTCTCGCTATTTTCTCCTATGGCCCTTTCTGAGACCTCCACTACCACCACACCTATCGCCACTCCGGCTCCGCATCCTACTTCCTCTGGCAACCTTGGCACAGTTTCTAAACTTGTTGGCTCCAACTATCCGGATTGGAGCGTTTCTTTCACCTTTCTTCTTCGCTCTCATCGCAAACGTCATCATCTCACCGATGACCCTCCTCCTCCAGACTCTACTGAATTTGATGACTGGGATGCCAGTGATGCGCTTGTCCGCACGTGGTTGGCTAACAGCCTCTCCGATGAATGTCTTCCTGTCATACGCCATGATGAGACGGTTAATACCGCGTGGCTTCACCTTACTGCTCTCTACTCGAAGGGGGCCCAGACATCTCGCATTTATACTCTCTATGCGGATCTCTTCGCTCGCCCTTCCATGTCTCCTGCTGCGGCTTATCAGCAAGTTCAAGCTCTTGGAGCTGAAATCATCCAGAATCGCCCTTTCTCCACGGACTTGGCCGAGTAGCACAAACACTTCTAGGAACTCCTGCTTGTTTGTTATCTTCTACGGCTCCCTGAGTCTTTTGATATGATCTGCCAGCAGATCTTGGGAGAAGCAGAATCTCCCACCTTGGATGCCACCGCAGCTCGCATCGCTGCTGTTACTTCCCTGCTCCAACGTCCTCTGTTGTCTTCCCCTCCTCCACAGGACTCCTATGCTCACCAAGCTCAGCGGGGTGGCAATAGTGGTCGCAGCCAGTCTGGCACGCGCGGTCTGTCAAGGTTTCTCTGCTCTCACTGTGGTCGTACCGACCACTCTGTTGACCGCTGCTGGCAGAAACATCCTCATCTTCGTCCCTTCGGTGATACTTCTTCCTCAAACTCCGCCTCCTCTCGGCCATCTGCTTCTGTGGCCACGACCTCAGGTAGTGCACACGTCATTACCCAAGGTAAATGGCTGATTGACTCTGGTGCTACAAATCACATGACCGGAAACCCTCATTGCTTCTCTCTCCTAGAGACGCATGATCGGTTACCCCCGGTTCTTGTTGCGGATTGTTCGCCTTCCCCGGTTCACGAAACGGGCATGGTTCAAGTCACCCCGTCGATTCGCTTAGAGGACACTCTCTATGTCCCGAGGTTCCCTTGCAATTTGCTCTCGGTTACTACTTTATGCAAGCAACTTCAGTGCTCTGTATTATTTACTCCTACTTCTTGTTGTTTTCAGGACCCGAGGACCCAACGGACAATTGCTACTGGGACTGAGAGTGGCGGCCTCTACTTCCTCGATAATGTTTCCGCTCTATCCACCTTCTCTTCCATGTCTACTGATCTGCTTCAATGGCATCTTCGCCTTGGACATCCTCCTCCTCGGATTCTTCGTCAGCTTCTTCCCCACTTACCTCAGACCAGTTCTCCGCTCAACTGTGATGCGTGTTAGCTTGGCAAACATCACCGCTCCTCCTTCCCGCCGAAGCAAGGCCGTGGTTCCTCCCGCCCTTTTGATCTCATTCATTCTGATGTCTTGGGACCTGCTCCTACTCTCACTGTTGGACGGGGTTGTTCTTACTTTGTCACCTTTATTGATGATTTCTCTAGATGTACCTGGGTGTATCTTTTAAAAGATCGCTCTAAACTATTATCTGTATGGCAATCTTTTTACTATATGATCAAAACTCAGTTTTCTATATCTATTAAAGTGCTACGCTTTGATAATGCAAAAGAATATCTCAGTCATGAGTTTTCCTCTTTTTGTATGCAACATGGTCTTATTCATCAGACCAGTTGTGTTTACACCTCCCAGCAAAATGGGGTGGCGGAGCGTAAAAACCGTCATCTCCTTGACATCGCTCGCACTCTAATGACGCAGATGCAGGTGCCTCGCTCCTACTGGGGCTATGCTGTTCTTCTTGCCTGCTATCTCATCAATCGCATTCCCTCTTCGGTTCTCCACGGCAAGACCCCCTTCTCAATCCTCTACCCGGGCAAGGAACCCTTTCCTCTTCCTCTTCGTATCTTTGGGTGTATAGCTTTATGCATGCTCCGTCTGCTACTCGTGACAAGCTGTCCCCCCGTTCCACCAAATGTGTCTTTTTGGGATATTTGACAACTCAAAAAGGCTATTGTTGTTTTGACCCCGTTCTGCGCAAACAGTTTGTTTCCGCGGACGTCACCATCTTCGAAAATGCATCCTACTTTTCTTCTCCATCCCTGCTTCCTCCTGCGGTCTCTTACTCTCCCCCATCTCTCAGTAATCCTTCCACGCAGATCGACGTCTCCCCTCCTATATCATCTCCTCCTCCGTCTCCTTCTCTCTCTATTACATCCCCTCCTTCTCCGCAGCTGTCTCTCTCTAGTCCCGGGCCAGCTTTCTCCGCCACGGACGCTCCGGTCCCTGAGGCACAAGATGACCCGGATCTTCCCATTGCTCTTCGCAAAGGGGTGCGGGCGTGTACCCAACACCCGCTTACGGCTGTTGTTTCCTATGATCAGCTTACTCCCTCTCGCAGGTGCTTTGCTTTGGCTATCTCGGCTACTACCACTCCCCGCACTTACCAGGAGGCTCTTGTTATTCCTCATTGGAAATCTGCCATGGATGAGGAAATCGCCACTCTTAATGACAGGGGTACCTGGATCCTTGTTCCTCCACCGGTAGGTACTGATGTGGTTGGCTGCCGCTGGGTGTTCGTTGTGAAGTTTCGCCCCGACGGCACTATGAATCGTTACAAAGCCCGGCTGGTCGCCAAAGGCTTTACTCAGACTTATGGAGTTGACTACTTTGATACTTTCTCCCCGGTTGCTCGCCTCAGTACCATCCGGGTTCTTCTTTCAGTGGTCGTCAACAGGGAGTGGGCTATTTCCCAGCTTGATGTCAAGAATGCTTTTCTGTATGGGGATCTTTAGGAGGATGTCTATATGGAGCAACCTCCTGGGTAAGTTGCTCAGGGGGATACACGAGTATGCCAGTTGAAGAAGGCCATCTACGACCTTAAACAGAGCCCTCGGGCATGGTTCGACAAGTTTAGTGGCATTGTGGCTGCCATTGGCTTTACAAGAAGTTTAGCCGATCACTCATTGTTTATTCGCAAAATCACATCGGGCCTTATGGTTTTGGCGGTGTATGTGGATGATATACTTCTTACCAGCGATGACCAGGCTGGGGTGGACTTGACAAAGAAATACCTCCGTCAACACTTAGTCACGAAGGATATGGGCTCCCCGAAATATTTTTTGGGGATAAAAATCTCTCGGAAGCCCGACTCGTTGGTTCTCTCCCAACAAAAGTATGCTCTTGATCTTCTACAAGAGGCAGGATTGACCGGTGCCATACCAGCCAGGTATCCCATGGCCACTGGAGAGGACAAAACGTGGACAGATGACTCACCTCTTATATCCGATGCCACAAGGTATAGACATCTGGTGGGCAAACTCATTTATCTCACGGTGACCAGACCCGACATCGCCTATGATGTTGGCAAGGTCAGTCAGTTCATGCAAGCTCCCAAGGAATGTCATCTTCAGTCTGCCTTGAAGATACTAGAGTATGTCAAATCAGCACCGGGAAAAGGGCTACTCTTTCAGAAGCATGGTCATCTGAGAGTCGAAGCTTACTCAGACTCAAGCTATGCGGATGATAAAGGTGACCGTAAATCTACATCGGGTTTTTGCACCTTTGTTGGAGGTAACCTTGTGAGCTGGAAGAGCAAGAAGCAGTCTGTTGTCTCAAGGTCCAGTGCAGAAGCCGAATATCGGAGTATGGCGTCAACCACGTGTGAGTTGAAATGGTTGCGGGCTCTCATGCTTGACCTAGGAGAGGTCTATGACTAACCTCTGCCTATGTTCTGTGACAACAAGGCCGCTATATACATATCCAAAAATCCGGTCTTCCATGAGAGAATGAAATATATAGAGGTCGACTGCCATTTCATCCGTGAAGAGGTCTTGAAGAGACAGATTTGCACTCCGTTCGTCACCTCCGACAAAGAGTTGGCAGATATCATCACCAAGCCGGTTTCTACTTCCTTCTTCCACATTTGTGACAACCTGGGCATGATTGATATCTATGCTCCAGCTTGAGGGGGAGTATCGAAGTATGAGACCGGGCGGTCTAGCGGTTTGAGCCTGGCGAGTTATAGACCGGGCGGTCTGGCGGCTTGAGACCGGCGGGTTGGTTTCCAGGATGTGACTGTGTGGTGTCCGGCGGTCTAGCGGTGTATCTCCGGCAGCTTGTAAACCGGGCGGTCTATCGGTTTCCTACCGCATCTCTCTCCTGCTTTTGGTATTGCCGTGCGGTTAAAATATTGTCTAACCACACGGCCCATTCCGGTCTGTTGTTCTAGCCGCTCGGATACCTTTGTATAGTTTTAGTCCCACATTGTTAGTTTGTATTCTATCCTCTCTCCTCCATTCTATAAAAGGGAGGTCATACCTTTGTAAAAGATATCTTTTTGGATAATAAAAATTTCAATTATTCAAAGTTCTGTCTTGTTTTCTAGTCGTTTATTCGATACTCTAGTCGTTTGCTCGCTACTTTTGACATACTCGTTCCCTACGCCTGTCTACTCCTCCATTCCACTAAGCGAAGCAGCGCATAGAGGCCTGCATATGTGTAGATTTTATTAGCCTTTATTTTCTTGCAACTAAAACCAAACCCCTTCATGACCTTGACCTAAGGACTTCAGTCTCAAGTCCTCCTTGAAAGACAACTCCACCTTACGGTGTTCTTTGAGAGATTCGATACTTAGAAAGCCTCCCCATTTTATATTACTTATGCGAGCGGTACACTTTTCGTAAGCGCGTCAACCTCCCATATATATGGGGCGAGTGTAAGTGAAATCCTAGAATATTTCTAATTACTCTTATATTCATTTTAGTCTTACGATTTGAGTTAACCTTGGACTGCACAAGGCATTCCTTGTGAAGGGCTCTCAAGGGAACTAGGAACTACGATGAGTTGAAGCCCAAATCTCCCTTTCGCAAGGTACTTATTATTATTTGTATCTACCCACAGCCAACCCCATTTAATTTTATGCTTACTCTAACCTTAGTGTATTTTTACTCTCTCTCTCTCTCCACAGGAAAGGCGATCTTTTGTCGATCCCGAACAAAACTTAACACCAGTCAACCCAACACTTTCCACATCATGACTCCTAATGATGAACTCATTTTCACTTCACCAAAATCAGTAAACTATTAACCCTAACTCCCTATGTCCATTCCACAAACAATCACAATTTGTACAGTTTTATTATATGTAGACCAATCTAAGCTATATAATGTACATGATAGGAGATACTCTAAATTTTCATCCAAAAGCACTAAGATAATTATTGGGGGTTTATCATGACATATATAGCCTAAATCCAGAAATTTCTAATTTTCCTAATTAATTTGGTATTTATTAAATTTTCCTAAATGTTATGCCATGGGTAATTTTGAACATGAAGTACTATAATTCCTTAATTTATGGACATCCAAAAATTATGAACACTATATGATGCCAAAATATCAGAGAATACCAAATTTCACTAATTTGCATAAATGTATTAACCTCAAATTAGTTAATTCAAGATAATACCAATAAATAGAGGTAAATAACGAAGCACCACCAAACTTTATCAAAAAATTATACAAAACTTACCAGATATTTAACATGATCACAAAACTTTACTGACTATGTTTCGTGCAATTCCAAGGTCAGTAAGCTACATAGAAAAATAATCCAAATAAATCCACATTAGGGCACTTTGTGAATAAACATACTTATAACCTCTTCCAAACTACATGTAATAATTTCCAAAGCTTCAATATGCCCGAAAAGGTTTTTTGGCCAAGCAAGATAATTTTCCAACAAGATATGATATTTACTATCTATTTATCAAAATAAGGTGCTCTAGTTCACTTTACACATGAAGTACTAATAGGAAATGTCCAATTATTCCAAATAATTTATCAGTGCATAAAATGGTATTTGATTAACTTTGCCGGATTTTCATATCATTCTAAGATAATTAAACCATAGATACTTCAATATCATCAAAAATGGAAAGATGAAGGTTATATCTACAGGTATGAGCTATTGTTATCTAAACCTACTACAATAAATTTCAGAGGTTAATATTACTATAAAATTACCCCTACCAAAATCTCATGAAGATCCAAGGTCATAAGACCCCTTAATTATTCCATAAGGTGTATAGACCTAAATAATTTCCAAGTGATTCAAGTTGGGTGCATGCGTCCAAATACCACCAAATTCCTTCCCAGGGCATTTAACCACCCTAAGATCATTTGGACTAAACACCAAGTCCATACAATGACATATCACCTTATGTCCTTCACAAACCCCCAAAGTTCAACCTTAGGGTTTGAACTATGGTCCTAGGGAAAATCCACCCTAATCAACCCCAAACTCCATTTGAAGGTGTTTATTGTCATAACAAATCAGTGACCTAAGTTTCAACCTCAGTTGAGGTGATTTGGTCACTCAATACTCAAAAGGGACACTTGGACCTAAATAACCCTTTTAGGCCAAGGCTAGTGTCTACTAAATTCCAGACAAAATCATCTCCAAATGGGATGCATTTTACACAGAGTCCTATATTGACCCCGAGGACCACTCAACAAAATTTGGGAGGATTTGGAGGTCATTAGACCCTTTAATTAAACCTTACATGAAAAATGAAATGATTTCCAAAACTTTAGAAAAATGTTTTCCAAAAATTCCCATTTTTAGATATGTAATAGATCTTGATATTAATGAAATATTCTCCAAATTTCAAGTTATTTGGAGGTCAGGATTGACGGGGGCACCCACAACAATCTCTGATCAACAATAAGTATAAACCTCACAAAAATGAGTGTTGCGGTCTGCCTGAACTCCAAATTGGTTCAAATTAATTTTACAAGAAACTAGACTCATAGGGCTATAAGTTTCATATTGACCAGTTTTTCTGAAAAAGCCTCTAAGTATTTTAAATTTAAATCCTAAGGCTTCTGATTTTCTGTGATAGGATTACATATACCCTAAAGTTTAATTCATCAAGATCTGCACAGATCGTAAAGCATGATCGGGTGGAGATTGGCTTTCATTTTCCTCCAGCCAATGGTCCCGATCCACCTGACCTGGAACCAACTCCAGCCCCAATTCCTGGCCCTCCGGCCACCTCCCGGCCAACTACCGCCACCACCACCTCCGTCGAGGTGAGGGCTATCGAATGGCAGTGGTTTGGCCGCCAGAGACGGCGGATTCCAGTGAACCCGACACCCTCTTTTTTCACGAAAAACTAGTGGAAATACTCCACCTGATTGGGTTCAATTGAGCCCGATTCATTTCTCTAAAGATTCCTAGGATCTAATTAATGAAAAAGGTGTAGAGGAGGACCTCGCTTGCGGCTTGAATGCGAGTGCTTTGCCTCCTCACCATCTCCAGCCACCGAGCTTGGGCTCTATATAACTCCTACACTAACCTCAAAGAAATTGATAAAGGATCGGGGGAAACGCTTGCCCTTGCTCTAGTGAAGATCCTTAAAGAGACGATTTGGGAGAGGAGGCTTGTAACTCCCCAATTTCATAAAATGACATTAATGGCCAAAAACCTAGTCTTTCGGTGTCAGCCAAATTAAGGGGGCTGAGCCACCCCAATGGCCGGCCACCCCATGGAAACTCTTCCCTCAGAGGAGTAAAAGCCCCATAATAGTGGGGGGTTATGGAGCCTTCACGGCCATGATGGTCATTAAGCTTATATTTTCTCTCTCCTCCAAATTGGGGAAACTCCCATTCTCTCTCTCCTAGTCACCAATCTATGAAATAGGTGGGCCCCAAAGGTGTCTCTCCACCTCCTAGACCAATGGGCCACACTAGTTTGGGCTTAGCCCACATGGATTGGGCTAGGTTAGCCCAAATTGACCAAAATCAACTATGGGTTGACTTTGTCCAAATTAGAAACTTGGCTGACTTAGGCATGGGGCTTTTGGGGACATTGGGTCCCCCATGATGCCAAGAGACTAAGGGTGAGGTCAATTTGACATTTAGGTGGTCAATTGACCCAAATTGAGCTATATTGACTTTCTTAGGCTTCAGGTTGACCTTGCTCAACTTGGCCTCTTTTGTTGACTTCAATGGGTCTCTATGGCTCTAATGAACCCTCTAATGGGTTAGAGATGTTGTGGTGGGGTCATGGATTCATGGTGAAGCCCTAGGGTCAACCCTAAGCTAGTGTTTGAAGTTCTGTTGTTTACAACCCAAGGTAGTTCACCCCCTAATACCCATGTTCACCCATCACTTTAGTGCTTCCGAGGGTTTTTTCATGACCTAGTCATGAAAAAACCACCCTAGGGGTCTAGTTGTCTGAGGGATGTTACAAATTGTACAACTACTAAACTCCAATGCTAGCTTTATCGTCTGTCCGCCTTCATTGCTATAACTGCAGTTAGCCAGACTTCTAAATCCTAACCTCCAATGTTGGCTGCCTAACCACTAGGACTACAACTTTGTCACAAATTACCAATTATAATAATATAATGTTTTAGTATAATATATAAAAAAAATACATAATTTAAAAATATATGTAAAAGTAGAATTACAAAATCTCAACTTTCTTACTTAAATATATATATATATATATATATATATATATATATATATATATATATATATATATATATATATATATATATGTGTGTGTGTGTGTGTGTGTGAATAAGCACACAATATACATTAGGGAAAACACATTTGGTGAAATTATTTATACTTCCACTTTGTAGTCGCATTATCGCATCTATATACACTTATTGCGGCCAACTCAACCCTCCTGGTAGACTGGACAAAAGTAGGCTGCCTTTGCCTATGTAGCGTTCGAGCGCGCACACAGTCATAGAATATATAGAAATACACAAAGCGATTTTTACGTGGAAAAACCAGTCAACTGGGTAAAAAACCACGTGACTGGTACGGTGCCAGCCACACTTCACTATGAGCATTGGGTTACAAATCTGTTGCAGAACCGAGGGCGACAGGTCACTCCTCATTATAATTGGGGATGAGGGAGAGTACATTTATGCTCAGTGGGTGACAGGACTCCCCACAGAATCTTGAAGCTAATATTCTTTGGTGATGAAAAACACACTTGGGCATCGTGCGAGTACTAAACACGACTACAAAATGTGCAAAGAAATGTCGGCAAGGATTTGCGGGATGTTGCGTGCAAGGAGGCTTCTTTGAACTGCTCGCAAACTTGATCTTGGCGGTGGAGTTAGATGACTTTCCGATGGAGAGTTTGTGGCTCATAGGAGAAATCGAGCAAAGCTCTGGCCTGAGGAGGAAGAAAGTCGGTAGGAAAAAAGATGAGAAATGAGGAGGTCTGAGGCACCTTTTATAGCCTATAGGAGGTGGTTACGGTAGTTATGCGACTATCTGTACACCGTAAACACTTATATTAATATTTTCAATATAGTTTTGAATGATCATTATTTGCATAATATTTATTAAATGTAAGATAATAATTTAATTAATGATATTTCCCCACTAGCAATAGTGATTAGTGGGTGTTTATCCATGAATTGGGCGGTGGAGATCGTGGTGGAAGGATTAGATAGTGGGGAAGTCCCGCCATGAATGGGCAGCCACCTTGGAGGCGGATAATCACCGGATATGGAAGAGGAGGAGCCGTGGATGGCAAGACCACCGGATACGGCCATGGGAGGCATCCTCGGGGAGGGGCGGTGGAGGTATGACAACCCAATACGGGTTGTGCCCCGCGACCGGTGGGGGCACGGGGAGGGGCGGCCGAGATGTGTCTGCCCAATGTTGGAGGAGCCCCACGGCCGCGGGAGACGGCTGCGAGGAGGGGCAGTCACGGCATGGCCACCCCATGTGGGTGGACTCCCGCGGCCATGGGAGGCGGCAGTGGCACGGCAGCCTCATATGGGCAAACCCTAGCAGTCGCGGAAGGTGGTCGGGGGGAGGGACAACTGCGACGTAATTGCCCTCGTGGATAGAGCTATGCGACCGTGGGGGTGGCCACGAGGACGAGCGACCGAGCACAGCTTTAACACGACTGGTCGGGCATGAATCGCCCTGCGCCAGTGGCCGGTCGCGATATTGGCTCTGATGGTGCATGTAGTGGGATTGGTGTGAGGGGGATCGCATGTGGCAATCGCATGCATGGTAGTTTTCCCATGATCTGTTAATGGGGATCATGAGGAGTGGGCTAACTGTACCCTAATTTCTTATAAAAAACATCGCGGCCTCATCATATGACCCCAAAATTCTCAATTCTTAGAACCGGAGCATGAGGAGAGCGTGGATGTTTTTTGTGTCTTCTTTTTCCGCAATCATGATGAATTAAAAGGTGGTTGCGGAAGAGACGAGCATCGATGCATATACTAAGGTACGTCGTTGTTTGCAAGAAGATGTGCTTGGAGGTGGAGACGTATAGGGGCAAGAAGGACGGGCATAGAGGAAGTGGCGTGAAGTCTTGCATATGCGCGCTTGGCCGAGAAACTAGACCAGCGCACTTGCGCACACCTGGTCGTGCACATGGGAAGAGTGGTGCTCCCAAGCATGGTAGTGAGCACGCTCTTGGATGCGTGGTGGTATGCGCACACGTCAATGCACGGTAGTGCGCACGCACCTAGGCACGCACAACTGAGCACACGCACCTAGGCGCGTGCGATGGTTTGCGCGCACTCGCATGTGCGCATCAGCACGCGCACCTGGGCGCGCGCGTACTTGGTCATGCTTGTTGTGGTGCATGCGCACTCATGCACATCTAGGCGGGTGCCTTGGTTCTTCCAGGTACGGGCACTCACATGTTGTGTAGCGCATCTTTTCACGCGTGTTTTTGTGCTGGTGACGGGGCAGTGGATGCTTACGCGCAGGTTCTTTTTAGCGCCCAAGACATAATGTTGGGATGATGCTATCCTTTCTATAAGTGCTTGTTTTTGATGTATTTTTTTTGTAATTTATGTTTTGATCTGATTTTCAGGTCTCGAAGTGCAATGCGCAGGCTCGTCCGACACAATTATGCTCCACACTTACCGGAGAACAAATTTCAATATAGAGAAAAAGATACGGGTTACCTGCTGATTTTGAAGTAAGGATTCCACGTGCCAAGGAAAGATTTTAGAACCCGCTGCTGGGTTTGTTGACGGTATTTTAAATGATGTTGCGGTCCGGATTCCAATTTCCGCCGTGCGAAGTGGTGGTGGATATCTTGAAGTTTGTGGCTTCCTTATTTCACAATTTACTACTCTTGGGATGACACACCTGTTGGGTATTGTATCCACAATAACCTAGATTTGTGTGAAGTCACCGTTGAACTAAGATGAATTAAGTATATATTTGATGTTATTCTTTAGTTAAGTGCTTGCAGGTCATTATTTCTAAGTGTATACTAATGTCACTTTATAATGAGTCACTAAATACAGGATCATGCAATGTAATCTCTCCTTATGTGATCCATGGTGTTGACTCTTGTGTAGCCTCTCTATTGGGATGCACTTCATTTTCAAGTACTAAAAAAGGGAAGAAAGGAAGCGTTGCTGGTCTTCAACAAAGAAGAAAAGAAATTTTTTCTGAAAAATTTCTAAGTCCATTTCTCAAGATATTGAAATCTGTTTCTCGAGAAGTCTAAGTACATTTCTCGAGAAAGAAGGCTGTTCTCGAGAAACCGTTAGACTTCTCGAAAAATTGTCTGAAACTTCTCTAAGTCTTTTCTCGAGAAAAGCCCTAAAGATTTCTCGAGAAACCAAGTTCATTTCTCGAGAAAGGAAAGTAGTTCTCGAGAAATCAAAAGTGTTTCTCAAGAAGCCAAGTATATTTCTCGAGACATCAAGTTCTTTCTCGAGAAATAAGTACTTCAGTCCTCAGAATTTTCATTAAGTAAATTTCTCGAGAAGGTCAGGCCATTTCTCGAGAAAGTAATTTATTTCTCGAGAAATCATATCCTTCTCGAGAAATCTATCTTTAGTTCTAAATTTACGCTAAGTACTTTTCTCGAGAAATCATATTCTTCTCGAGAAATCAGGTTTTCACTTCAAAGAAATTTCATTCAGTCTTTTCTCGAGAAAGCCATGTCTTTTCTCGAGAAAGCAAATGATTTATCGAGAAATCTAATTCTTCTCGAGAAATGGAGTTGCAGAAATTTCGATTTAAATCTTTTGAGGGGATTTCAAATTTAATCTATGTTCTCCATGATTGATCCACGTGGATCTTTCCTTAATGACTTATGACCATTAGGCAATGATCTATAAATAGTCCTTTCAGAGGATTCACTAACCCTAATAATAATAATTATAGTAATCAGAATCACATTTGCACTTTCCAAACTTTGCTATAAGCCGCACCGTCTTCATTATCATTCTTCTCTGCCACTCCACTCTCGATCCAGCGATTCAAAAGGAGAAAATATTCGACAGATCCAAGATTCAAAGATTCTTCAACATCTACTTGATCGTGTCAGATCCTAAGTTTTTAGATCAAGCTTTCTCGGGTTTTCTTCCTCAATCTTCTTCACCGAGATTTTCAGTTTTCAAGAAGAAAGATCCCTGAAGATTTCAGATCTGGAAGAGTAAAACTTTTATTGTTGTGGTAAAATTGTTTTAACTTTTGTAGGAGCTTTGTCTCGGAGATTTGTAGATCTGTTAGTGGATCAAGTTTGTAGATCCATGTGTGGATCGAGTTTGTAGATCCGGTTTGTGGATCGAGTTATAGATCCAATTGTGGATCGAGGTGTAGGAGAGTTTGTTCTCTGATGTGTAGGAGTATTGCTACGAGGTGTAAGATTGTGAAAATATAAAAAGGTGAAGTAACTGAATCTTTCCCTTCGTATTAGATAGGCAAGGCGGGACAGTGGACGTACCAAATACGGGGAACCACTCTAAATCTCTGTGTTTGTGTGCTTGAATTTTTAGATAATTTTTATTCCGCAAAAAGACACAAACATCATCTATTCACCCACCCTCTAAGTGATTTAGGTAGATGCTAGATACTTTTAATTGGTATCAGAGAAGAGTTTTGTTCGATAAGGCTAACACCTTGAAAAAGATCCCTGATCTAGCATTCAGAGATTCCTCATATTCACCATGAATCAAAGCAAAGATATGTCATCCACACATCCCTACATAGGATTTTTCCCATGTTGAAAGAACGAGTACGGTTCTACATGGAAGCTGCTGATCTGAGGATTTTTCAGATAGTGGAAGGACCACACATCCCTACATAGGATTCAATGATAAATCCAGCGATTATGATTCTAAAGAAGAAGATGGATATCACCAAGGCAAAGAATATCATAGCAAATGCAGTGGATGATTCAATGCTCCAAATCTTATTCTACTACAAATTTGCCAAAGAGATGTGGGACTGTCTTATTTTCCTAATGGAAGGTACTGAAGAAGTGAGAGATTATCGCAGATCGTTGTTAAACCTATAGTACGAATCCTTCAAGCATGGTGCCAATGATTACATAGCTGAAAGCTTCGAGAAGTTCTTCATGATAGTCAACGGCCTCAGGAACAATGGCTGTGCATTCACTAATGACGAGCTCAATGATAAGTTTCTAAGATCCCTAACAAAGGACTGGGACACAAAGTTGTTACCATTAGAGAATTCGGGAAGCTGCCGGAGATAGTCCCTCAGAACCTGTTCGGAAAGCTGCTCTCTTATGAGCTTCAAATGAATACCAGGATGAAGTAAGAGCAAAGAAACAGAACGTCTAGAAGAGAAAAGTTTGTGGCTCTGAAGGCGGAATGTTCGAGAAAATCTAAAGATGTGTCACCCATAAGGACACGTGCTAATAATACACCAGAAGACTCAGAGCAAAGAACGTTCGGCTCTGAGCTATCAAATGAAGAATTTTCCCCAATCTCCAAGTAGTTCAAGAAGCTACTGAGCAAGAGGAGACAAATGAAAAATAGGTCATCCTCTTCAGATTCCAGGAGATCACATCGTGACAGAGATCATACCAAGAAAAGCTATAATAAAGAGGACAGGTGTAAATCCAAAACGAACAAATAGTATTCCTCTAACGTTGTTTGATACTACTGTAATAAATCAGGTCACATGATCGCAGAGTGTCCTTATAAGAAGAAGGATAACTCCAGGAAGGACGAGAAGAGATCCTTTAAAGGTAAGAAGAAAGAAGTAAAGAGATTCATCGCCAAGAATTCGAAGACTCTTAGTGATAGTGACTCGAGTGAGTCGAGCTCTTAAAACGAAGAAGCTTACTTCGGGCTTATGGCCTAATCTGACGAGGAAGTGGGCGACTCCAAGTACCATGGGAAGGTAAATTCGCACACTATTCTCTCAGAATCTTAAACGTCCTCAAAGTGTCATGAAGACTACTCTTATGATGAGGATGAATTCGAGTTTATGGCTCAATACGAGCACCTATTAAAGGCTTTCGACAATGTCGTAAATAAGTCTGAAAGAAGGAAAAAGAGTTGGCCTCCCTCAAGGCAGTGGAAGCTAATCTGATAGAAGAAATTGCACAGTTACTTTCTCTGAGAGATGAAGTCCACTCCTTAAAATAGGAACTCAAGGGCTCCACTAAGACATTAAGTCTGAAGGAAAAATATCTTGATGAGTTGGAAGAAAAGCTCGCGATAGAGAGAAAACTCATTGAGAGTTTCTCAAAGCAAAAGACTGTTCTCCCTCTCATCGATGAGTTTACAACTCAAAAGAAGGGTAGTGGTCTTTGCCATCTCGGTGGAAAGGGTAAGGCTGCCAAGAAGGTTAGCACCAAAGAAAAGGGGAAGGCACCCATGAGTCAACCTTCGTTCAGGAAAGTAATCTTCCCAACGAACAAGTTTGACCTTGAGTTGTCCTATGGTCATCATGCAAGGCCTACTCATGTAGAGCCCAAGAATAGATACCAAGGATGGACCCATCCCTGTAACTTTAGTGCCAGCATATTCAAAGAACCTTATGAAGAAATTCAGATGAAGATTCGTGGTCCATATGTTCATGGCCATAATAATAAGAAGGAACCAAAAGCCAAAACTTATGTGCCTAAAGCTAAAAAGATGGGGATCTCCAATGTATGATGTAACTATAAGGCCTCCACCTCAAAGAATGTTGCCTCTACTAGAACTCAGCCCCAAAAGGAAAAGCATGAGTACAAAAGGAGGTACAAGAGATTTGACTGTTGGCGTTGTGGCAAAGTTGGTCACTTTGGCATAGATTGTTGGTATAACCCCGCTAACTTTGTAATCCCACGGGTTAGCTATGAAAAAAGACCACTCGTAAAGTTAATGTTCCTAGTGGTGGTAAGCTGTCCAGGAACCAAGGACCCAGATATGTTTGGGTTCCTAAGGTAAAATGATTTGTTTTTGAAGGAATGTCCAAAGGCCAATTGAACTCTGATCTGGTATTTGGACAGTGGATGCTATCGGCACATGACCGGGACAAGAAGCCTTTTGCGTGATTATACCCCAGTCAAAGAAAGACCAAAAGTCATCTTTGGAGGTTCATACAGGGGAACAAAATAAGGTTATGGTATGATTTCCAACGGCGTAGTCTCTTTCACAGACGTGGCTTATGTTGAAGGTTTACACTTTAATCTCATAAACATAAGTCAACTATGTGACAAAGGCTACATCGTTGAGTTCTGCAAGGACAAGTGTTTGATAAAGTCATCTGTGAATTTGGAGACGGTCTTAACAGGCACTCGGATTAAAAATATTTTCTTTCTAAATTTCCTTTGCTTAGAAAATTCTACCCCAGTATGTTTTATTGCAAAAGATATTGCGTCTCTTTGTGATCAATGGCACAAGAGATAAACACATATTAATTTCAAAACCTTAAATATGCTACTTTCTCACATCTTAGTGCGCGATGCCCCCAGCGTTAAGTGTCTTAAAGAGAGTCCATGTCACTCCTGTCAAATGGGTAAGCAGACATAGGATACCTTCAAGGGTATTGCTGAAAAAGATTCTTCACGAAGATTATACTTGCTTCATATGGACTTATTCGGTCTTATGCCTATTCAAAACTTAGGAGGTAAGGTCTATACATTAGTGATTATTGATGACTACTATGTTTCATTTGGGTGTTCTTTTTGAAACACAAGTCAGACACCTTTGATTCTTTCACTAATTTTTTTCGAAAAATTCAGAACGAATTGGACTGTACAGTGGTCATAATCAGAAGTGAACACGGAACAGACTTTGAGTCTGGTGCCATGAAAAAATTCTGTGAAAGCCAAGGTATCTTTCATGAGTTTTCCTCCCCGCGCACTCCATAGCAAAATGGAGTTACTGAGAGAAGGAATAGAACCCTAATTGAAGCATGTACAACCATATTAAATGACGGTTCACTTCCGGAGTACTTCTGGGCTGAAGCAGTCAACACGGCTTGTCACATGCAAAACAAAGCACTCATCAACAAAAGCTATCGTAATACCCCCTATGAGCTATTGAAGGGAAGAAAACCGACTGTGTCCTACTTTAGAAACTTTGAAAGTAAATGCTTCGTACTTAATAATGGGAAGTATTACCGCACAAAGTTTAGTGAAAAGTGTTTCAAAGGTATTTTTGTAGGATATAATATCCATAGCGAGGCATATAGGATTTTCAATAAGAAAGCTCTGGTGGTAGAAGAGTCAAAAAATGTTGTATTTGATGAGACCAGCATGCTTCATAGCAGCTCTTCTAGTGTTATTGGTACAAATGCAGGTATCAGGTTCAAGGAGCTAAGCTTGGATGAAGCTGTTCAGGAAAAAGCTCCAAGCTCAGTCAAGCTCGTCTATCCAGGCTTGGTAGATGAAGAACCCATAGAGGAAGAATTGCCTCAACCTACAGAGGCATCACAGGATGTTGTAGAGCATGTTGGAGGGAGAGCAAGGAACCTAGGGCTCAGACACCTAAGAGATCACCCAACTGATTAAATCATTGGAGAGCCAGGCAATGCTGTTAGAACCAGAAGAGGTACAACTAATGAAATTTTGCATCTCAGCTTTCTGTCACAGGTTGAAATGAAAAAGTTCGAGGAAGCAAACAAATATGGCCTATTGGATCATGGCAATGCAAGAGGAGCTCAACTAGTTTGAACGATGCAAAGTCTGGGAGCTAGTGCCCAAGCCAAAGGGAAAAAATGTGATTGGCACCAATTGGATATTCAGAAATAAGTTGGATGAACACCGAGTGATTATTAAGAACAAATCCATACTTATAGCACAAGGATACAGATAAGAAGAGGGGATCGACTTCAACCAGACATTTGCTCCAGTGGCTCAACTCGAGGCGATCAGGTTATTTCTTGTGTATGCTGCCCTCAAAGGCTTCACTGTCTACCAAATAGACGTGAAGTCAGCATTCCTCAACAGGAATCTGAAAGAGAAAGTATACGTAGCGCAACCCCTAGGTTTTGTCAATTCTCAATTCCCTAAACATATTTATTTTTTAAATAAAGCTTTATACGGGTTAAAGCAAGCTCCCCGAGCTTGGTATAAGATGTTTTCTAGCTTTCTTCTTGAGAACAAGTTCACAAGGGGAAAGATTGACAAGACATTATTTGTTAGGGAAGTTAAAGGCAAGATTTTGCTAGTGCAAATCTATGTCGATGACATCATATTTGGCTCTATAGAAGACAACCTTTGTAAAAGGTTTTCCAAACTTATGCAAGGGAAGTTTGAAATGAGCAGTATGGGAGAGCTGAAGTATTTCTTAGGATTTCAGGTGAAGCAATCTGAAGATGTAATTTTCATCTCTCAGACGAAGTTCACCAAGGAGCTTCTTAAGAAATTCGGAATGGAGAGCGTAACCCTTATGAGGACTCCAATGGGTTCAACTGTGTCACTGGACAAGGATGAGAAAGGGAAACCATTTGATGAAACCAAGTAAAGAAGCATAATTGGATCCTTGCTCTACCTAACTGCCAGTAGACAAGATATAATGTTTTCAACAAGTGTATGTGCTAGATATCAGGTGAACACTAAGGAATCTCATTACGTCGTTGCAAAGCTGATTTTAAGATACCTTAAGGGTAGACCCAATCTCGGCTTATAGTACCCAAGAAGTAAAGATGTCGAGCTAATTGGCTTTTCAGATGCTGATTTTGTAGGTTGCAGGGATGATAGAGAAAGCCCTTCTGGGACGTACCAATTCCTCAAAAGACATCTTATTTCTTGGAGCAGTAAAAAGCAGAATTGTGTGGCAACATCTACTGCGAAGTCATAGTATATCTCTACAGGTAGTTATTGCGCACAGCTTCTATGGATCAGAAATCTACTCGAAGATTATAATTTGAACTTTAGAGAAATTCTGATGTATTGCGACACATCCCGCGGAATAGCTATGGCAAACAATCAAGTTTCCCACAGCCGGACCAAGCACATCGAGGTGCGCTACCATTTATTCCGGGAGCATGTGGAGAACAAGGACATAGCCCTCAGCTATGTCCCGGCGGACAAGCCAGGTTGCAGATATTTTCACAAAGCCGCTGGACGAGGTCAAGTTCTCCTTCTTCAGGAAAAAACTTGGTATGCTCAAAATGGAATCCTGAAAAGTTCATATTTAAAGTCAAGAGAAGATTCACCATCAGCCACTTAGTAAATTCCAAGAGAATTCTTACTCGGCAACCTTCAGATAAATTCAAAGCTCAGAAATGGATTTATCGGAAAACTTCGTGGATTTCTCGGAAAAAGTAATGGATTTCTCGAGAAATAACTTATATTTCTCAGAAAGTTACTAGATTTCTCGAAAAATTATTGGACTTCTCGAGAAAGATCAGATTTCTCGGGAAACATACTTATTTCTCGAGAAATATCAGATTTCTTGGGAAACATACTTATTTCTCGAGAAATATCAGATCTCTTGGAAACCTTGCTTATTTCTCGAGAAATATAAGATTTCTCGGGAAACTTAAATCAATTTCTCGAGAAACCTATAGACTTTTTGAGAAATTCCTAAATCTGCTTACCTAAAATTTTGAAGAATTCGAACCATTCCCAGGTACGCCTTTCATTATTCCCCAAAATTTTAAATTTTATATAAATAGAAGAGTCCATAGAATACCCAAATCCACAAATTCTAAAAAGCTTTCTTGAGAAAAAAACGCTTCAGTTCTGCCGAAGGTCTCCGCCGCTCTTCACGCAAACTCCATCGAATCTTCTCCGAAAAATCAAAAATTTCTCATTCTTCTCCATTGCTGGATCCTACTACAAAGATTGGCATGGGCAGTGAGTTCGTTCGCTCAGGAATCGAAGACATTTTTGATGATTTCTGGAATGTTATTCTACTTCTTGAATCCACCGGCCTCACCATCATTCTTGAGCATCCGTGCAAAGTCCTGATTCTATATATAGAAGAGTTCTTTAGAAATGCTAAACTTAAGCAGAGTGGGAAGTTCTTGAAAAGTTTAGTCAGAGATGTAAAAATAAAAATCAGGTCGTCCTCTCTAACAGAGTTTCTGAGATTGCCCTCCATAGATGAAGAAGACTACCTGGAAGAACCAGATTATTCCAGGGCTCTGTCCTTCTGTGGTCTCTCCCAATCAACTACTTTCATTCATAAAAAGAATATGAAATGACAAAAGCAAGTTGATGGCTGTCATTCTAGGAAAATTCCTACTCTACAAAATAGGTTCACTTGGATATATATCCTCTGATTTATTCTGCATTATGACAGTTGTGGTATGTCGAAAGAAATTCCAATGGGGACATGTATTGTTTGACAAAATTAAGGAAAGCATGAAGGCACCAAACTTTGCAAGCATTATATCTCTTTACCTGAATCAAGCGCATCCATAAATCTTTGACTTGTCCAAAGGTGTGTCAATTCACTGCCTAAAGAAAGTCATTATCTCATCTATTAGCAGATGGGAAATAAGAATTCCAAGGCCAGGCAAGGCTCCAACAATTCCCAGGGTAGTAGATGATGAGGACAAGACTGCATCTCCTCCTCATACTGATACAGTTGGCACATCTGGTGCATCTGTTGAGGGGGAGCCTGCTCCTTCACTTCATGAAGAAGTTCAGCAAGCTTAGGTATACATGAAATAGAGGTTCAGTCAGATGTTCCTACAGACCAGGTTCTAGAGGAAGTTGTTGCTGATGATGTGGCAGTAGAAAAGGAAAGTCAAGCTCAGTCTGATGTTTAGAAGGGCACCTCTATGCATGATGGCGGCTCAGGTATGGACATTGACTACTCATCTGATCAAGAAAATCTTGATGAGTCTCAATTTGATACTACTACAGCTAACATTGATAGAATGATTGAAAATCTAACTTCAGATGATCCTCTGTTCATCTCTCCTGACAATATTCTTGAAGAGATCCATGAAGAGACCCCAGAAGATTCGCAGCCCCAGGCACAAAGTGAGGGAGAGAATGTGTTATTACTTTCTGATGAGGATACAGCTACTCCAGAACCTGCAGACCCTCCTCTCAAGAACTTAGATTTCTCTATGCCTGTTAGTCTTGGTGAGGAAGGGGATGTAATGACTTCTGCCCAAAATGCAAAAGTGCAGTTATAATTAAAGAAATCCCAGTCTGGACAACTCCAGCATTACCTCCTCCACCTCCTCCAGCTGAAGCCATTCCTGAAGATACCCTTTTGGGTAAAATTGAGTCTATGTTGACCAAGCAAAGAGAGTACTTTGACAGGTCTCTCAAAAAAGTAACTGAAAAAATAACTACTCTTGAAAAAGAGATGAGCAGAGGATTTGCTGAAATTCAGAGCAATACAGTTGAGTTCAAAAGATTGCTAAATATTGGTGGCAAGGCTCTAGACCACACTATCACTAGTGTTGGTGAAGTTATGAATCAAGCAATCACTGTGGCCAACAATCAGATCCAATTACTAAAGAAGACTTAACATCAAAACTTCAAAACTTATGAAGAAGTTGGAAAACTCAAAGAAGATGTCATAGAAACCCTAACTGTAGATGTAAGAAAGGGGGAGGATAAAGTAAAAGAAAATCTAGACAAGAAAGTTCAAGAGATGAAAAATCAATAGGACAATCAATTACAAGAGATAAATACAAGTGTAGAAAAGCAGATTAAAGGTGTAAACATCTATACTTTTGAGACTACTGTGTGGATGCATAACAAAATCTTTCCAGATTTTCAAGTTGGTCCAAATGAGGCTCCACCTCCTCATCTTGGCCCAAATGTTTGCAAGCCTACTTTTTCTCCTAGACCTAAACAGTATGAAGCTCCTCTTGAAGACTATTCTCAAGTCTAGACCTCTGAGCTGCCAGAGTTTCCTCAAGATCTACCTCCTAAAATAATAATGCCAAAGAAAAGGAAATATGGTGATGGTGCTTCTGCCAGTAGATCTATGCCAAGTCACGGTGCAGCTAAGAGAAAAGAACAAGAATTTGCTGAAATTTGGAGTCCAACTTCTAAGTCTCTTATTCTAGATACTCTAAAGCTGGTTGTGGAATTTAATGAAAATAAAGATGATCATTACAATCACAAGGAGTGGGAGGTATATGAAAAATCTTTGACAAAAAGAAGGATTTATTATCGTGAATATGGTCGTAATAATTCTAATGTTTCTCTTCGACATCCAAAGTACTATCCCAAGCCATTCAGTTATCAGAATAGACAATAAGAGAAGAACGAAAGACAGCACCAATAACAGTTCAAATAATTTTATGATTGTCAGTTTTAAAGAATTTTGTGGACCAAGATATTCCTATGGACAAACTCTCTATATATAAAATTTTGAATTTTGTTGATCTTATTATTTCTTATCTATCATTATATAAATTTTTTTACTTGTTAGTTAATTATTTAATTATCTTAATATAATTCACCTTAGTGTAAAAGGTTCTGAATTCTACAAATAGGGGCTGATTGTTGAGTATTGTATCCACAATAACCTAGATTTGTGTGAAGTCACCCTTGAACTAAGATGAATTAAGTATGTATTTGATGATATCCTTTTGTTAAGTGCTTGTAGGTCATTATTGCTAAGTGTAGACCAATGTCAGTTTACCATGAGTCACTAAATACAGGACCATGCAATGCAATCCCTCATTGTGTGATCCATGGTGTTGACTCATGTGTAACCTCTCTATTGGGATGCACTTCATTTTCAAGTACTAAAGAAATGGAAGAAAGGAAGGGTTGCTGGTCTTCAATAAAGAAGAAAAGAAAATTTTTCTAAAAAATTTCTAAGTCCATTTCTTGAGAAATTGAAATCTGTTTAAGTACATTTCTCGAGAAAGCAAGCTGTTCTCGAGAAACTGTTAGACTTCTCAGAAAATTGTCTGAAACAATCTTTAAGTCTTTTCTCGAAAAAATCCCTAAAGATTTCTCGAGAAATCAAGTTCATTTCTCGAGAAAGAAAAGTAGTTCTAGAGAAATCAAAGTGTTTCTTGAGAAGCCAAGTATATTTCTCGAGACATCAAGTTCTTTCTCGAGAAATAAGTACTTCAGTCCTCAGAATTTTTGTTAAGTAAATTTCTCGAGAAGGTCCGACCATTTCTCGAGAAAGCAATATATTTCTTGAGAAATTATATCCTTCTCGAGAAATCTCTCTTCAGTTCTAAATTTGCGCTAAGTACTTTTCTCGAGAAATCATATCCTTCATGGAGTTGCAGAAATTTCGATTTAAATCTTCTGACGGGATTTCAAATTTAATCTAAGTTCCTCATGATTGATCCACGTGGATATTTACTTAATGACTTATGACTGTTAGACGATGATCGATCTATAAATAGTCCTTCCAGAGGATTCGCTAACCCTAATAATTATTATTATTATAGTAATCAGAACCGCATTCGCACTTTCGAAAATTCGGGAGAAGCCGCACCGTCTTCATCATCATTCTTCTTTATCGCTCCTCTCTCGATCCAGCGATTCAAAAAGAGAAAAGATTAAACAGATCCAAGATTCAAAGATTCTTCAACATCTACTTGATCGTGTCGGATCCTAAGTTTTCAGATCAAGCTTTCTCGGGTTTTCTTCTTCAACCTTCTTCACCGAGATTTTTCAGTTTTCAAGAAGGAAGATCCCTGAAGATTTCAGATCTGGAAGAGTTAAACATTTTTTGTTGTTGTAAAATTGTTTTAACTTTGGTAGGAGCTTTGTCTCCGAGATTTGTAGATCCGTTAGTGGATCGAGTTTGTAGATTCGTGTGTTTATCGAGTTTGTAGATCCGGTTTGTGGATCGAGGTGTAGATCTTGTTATGGATCGAGGTGTAGGAGATTTTGTTCTCTAAGGTGTAGGAGCATTGCTCTGAGGTGTAAGATTGTGATAATCTGAGAATGGTGAAGTAGAAGAATTTTACCCTTCGTGGTAGATAGACGAGGCGGGATAGTGGACGTACCCAATATGAGGAACCACTATAAATCTCTGTGTTTGTGTGCTAGAACTTTTAGATAATTTTTATTCCGCAAAAAGGCACAAACATCACCTATTTACCCCCCACCTCTAGGTGATTTACGCAGACGCAAGATACTTTCAACGCCTCATGGGGTTAGTTGCGTTTTTTAGAGAGCATTTCTCAAAATTCTCCTTAGACTTGTTCAGAGACTGGTGTAATGTTTGTGTTAATGGCAGTGGCCGCGTTGAGATTTATAGAAATAAGAGTTGGCTCAATTTTGAGGTTCAGACAGATCGCCATCATGGAAATACTTTATTTGGATATGCTCGAAATTCCTAGGGTCTGTCAGAGCTTTGGAATTCTTTATACAATCGTTGTTGTCGTGAGAAGGGATGAGAGTGGGACTTTCTCTCATGTTGGGAGAGCCCCGGGAGCTGGCAAATCATTTGTTTAGCATTTCTTTATTTGTGGCGGAGAAATAGTTGCGGCTATGATGGATTTTAACTGATTCTGAGTGTGTTGTGGAGGCATCATTGCCCGTGATCGGAAGAGAAAGCTCGTTTCGAAGGTTACTGGTGATGCAGATGTGAAGCCTCGACCTTTGTTGAGGCATAGAGATTTTCAGACTGAGGAGGTTCCTTGAGATGAGGATACACCAGTTGATCTTGAGGTTGAGGTGTTGGAATCATTTGCTCTCCGAGTCCCTTATTCATAGATTTCTACCCATCGAGTGTCCTCTTCTTTGAAGGAAATAAGTGATGCAGTAAGTGAGCTCTTCTGTTTCTAGTTTTTAGTTGTATTACTTTATGCAATTCTGACCTTCTCCTTTTTGGTTACAGATTGAAGCTTAGGCTCATATAGCGTTCATATGGAATGATCATTATGTGAGTTTAAAAATGGATACTTGACTCTTCAAAAGAAGATCAGGGTGACAGAGATTTAACTTGCTGACTTGAAGGAGGAGCATGATCGAGATATATCTTGATTTTGGCGGATTGGTTTGGAGCTGAAGTCATAGCTTGAGGAGGCCCAAACGGCATTGTTGACAGAGAAGTCCTAAGTGGAGAACACCGCACAGTTGTTGAAGACTACACAGGAGGAGGCTTCTCATTTAGAGGTCGAGTTGGGTTCTTCAAAGGCAGAGGTGGAGCGACTTTCCTCAAAGGATAGAGTGTCAGAGATGAAGGCTGTTGAGCTTGCTGAGTGCATGGACTCCTTGGACTATATGCACTAACGTTGCTTGATTAACGAGGAGATCCATGAGGAGGTCAAAAACAGAGAGTTAGAGCCCCAGATTTTGGATATTCGTGAGGTTGCCCTTAGGCGTGGAGTGTTAAAGGGGCTTTGGATTGTGGCCAGGAGGCTTGACTATGATGTTTCAGGCATTGGCTTTGATGACCTTTCTGATTATGATGATTTAGGCTCTAATTCTAATGTAGATGCAATTGGCAAGTAATAGTCTTGCCTTTGTATGGTTGTGTTTGCTTTGTCGGTTGAGTCTGTATGGTGTCGTCACTTTGTGATGGCTTTGTATTTGTTTTCATACTTTTGTACTTGTACTTTGTATCTTTTTTTGTTGATATGTATGCTACTTTGGAGTGCTTTTTTGAATTGCATTTGCAATTTCTCTTTAACATTGAGCTTAGCATGTATGATGATTTCAGATGTATTGACGTCGTTGATTGGTTGACTTTTTAAGGACGAGACCCGGTGACATCTTAACTCACTGGACAGGAAAAAATTAATATATCCGGACCAGGGGGTGTCACTGATTGTAGTGACCCACCACGAGGAAGAAGGGTGAACCTTCGATCTGGGGGAGTAAGAGGTCACAAGGTCAGAGCAAACTGTTAGAAGGTAGGTGTTATGAACGCGATGTCCAAAGATAGATGCTATTAATGAGTGCACTGCATGAGAGCAGGTGATGTGAGCGCGCTTCCCGAAGGCAGATGCTATTAGGTTTTAAAGTATAACTTGATGTGGATCTCATTCTACACTCTAGTATAAACTATATAGATGGGCATCAGCTAGATTGATTTAACTTTCAGGCAAGTGCACCTATCAATCATAGTATAGGAGAAATCTACATCTCGTGTCGTATCCCACAGGGTCTTTTCAAATACTCATACTCACCCTCGCTCTATTATCATACCTATAATTAAAATTGATTTTTAACCTAGATTAACTTAACTATGACTACTTCGATAAAGAAACATTGGAGGATTAAAGATGATAAAAAAATTAAAGTCTAAGAGCATTCACATGAAAATAATTTATCATTAATTTAATTCTATATAATCATGTAATAATATGTTAATCAAATTTGTAGTATTGTAAGGGTTAAACATCTATCAAATTCTCTCTCGAGCAATTCAAAATCTAAATCTAAGTTGAGTAAATTTTCTCTCGAACAATTTACAATACTAAAATTTGCATTAAAATAAAGTACCCTATCTACTACATAAATTCATGAAATCCTATCTCTAAAATACCATTAATCCATTTATCCATATCACAATTATCCAAATGACATATCTCTCGATCATGCAATTTGAAATACAAAGAAAAATAACACCAATTATGAACATAAAAACATCATCAAAACCTTCTAATTTCTCAATCTAAAAAGTTGGAATTCATGTAAAAAAAACTAAATTCACGTATAGGATGAATCTCTTTGGTTTAAAGCCTTCATACAAATAAAATACAACAAATTTGAAGAAAACAATAACATACATGATTACCAAATTGTTCAAATAAAAGTTTCATGTGAAATAAAAAAATAAATCAAGTTAGATGACCAAGAGAAAGGAAAGATTAAAAGAGATACATGAAAGATTAAAAGCATACAAAAATCTCCTTCAATTCTTCCTTCACTTGAATGCTTCACTTTCGTCCTCCAGAAGTTCTCCAAATGAATTGATCCAAAAGTTCCTATTCTAATTTTTCTACAGGTTTTTATAGTCTCCTTGCAAATAGGGTCAAACACGGGTTCCAACACGGCCGTATCACAGGCCGTGTGGGCGGTTCAAAGGCGGTTGCACACGAATTAGTGTGTCTAGTCGTGGGCCGTGTCATCTGACACGGGTGCTGACACGACCGTGTTATTCTTCAAGTTCTTCGCGCACGGATGTGTTGGCAACAGAGCTTGAATTTATCCCGAAAAGGACACGGGTGGGCACACGGGCTTGTTCCCACCCATGTGGTTCTCTGTCTTTTTCTTCTAAATCTTCTAATCCATCCCAAATAGGACATTGGTAGGGACACGGTCGTGTTACTACACATGTGCGCCCAATTCTTGTCCTATCATCTGCCATGTTGGATTCGTGAACTCCTCTGTTTGCTCCAAGACTTTTAGTGCCACTGGTTTGCAATACCTGCATTAAGAAAATGAATGAATAAATGAATAGATGAATACATGAAATAATAAAAACTCTAAACCGTGCTCTTATATTCCTGATAATACAAATTCTTAACTATTCTCACGCAATAACTACAAAGGGAGGTAGAAAATAGTGGACATGATTACAATTATGATTGTAAAATGCCTATTATAATTGTACTCATCAAATACCACCAGACTTAAATGTTTGCTTGTCCCTAAGTAAACTAATTCAAACACTTAGGTTACCAATTAAATAATTTTTCTTCCGCACACTAGTTGCTATGAATTCAAAGAGAAATTTGATGTCGTAATTGTATATGAAATAGTATAGCAGACTTTTCTAAATGTAACTTTATCTTAAAATTTCACGAATATATTTTTTAACTATCTTTCACTCTTTCTTAGAAATAGGATTATAGTCATCCATAATAATTGTGAGGAGAAAATAACAATCTTAATAAGATATGCATTAGTATTTCAAAACTTAAAAGTACCAATATTGATAGTCATGAGCTTACCTTTTCACACCCTCTCCACGACACTAGTTAGAATTAGTAAGGTTGTATCCTTAGGACTTGTATTGTGGTGTAACCTTTTGGCTTAGGATAGGAGATTATAGGTGGGGTAATCAAAGATAAATTTGATTGTTTTTTTATCACACCTAGATCATGATTGAGCCTTTTTGTTTTGTAAATATCTTAACATACATCAATATTATAAAAGCACTCCCAGACTTTGCAATTATTATGCTTCCCACATTTTTTTGATGGATACTCTATATTTTTATTTTTATTTTTTTTACCCAAGTGTCTATTGTAGGGATCATTCCGAGTGGGTGCAAGTGTACACGCATTCAGGACATATATCACTATATTTTTTTTCAAGGGTTCATAGTAGGGATCATTCCAAGTGGGTGCAAGTGTACATGGACTCAGGCCACATATCACTATGAATAAACTCATTCCAAGAAGGTATCAATGATAGGTGTGCTAATAGGTAAGGACTTGGCCTTGGTGAATTTTAGTAGTAGAGTATCAAAAGGCATAGGGATTAGGTCCAAATTGGGTGTGCAAGGGTATAATGTTTAAGGTTTTGGGATTGTAAGGCTCAAGCTATCCAAAAGAAGGTCTAAGTCATTTCCGCCCTCACTAATTAACTTATGCAAAAGTTTTGAGGATCGCTAGAGGGTAAGTTCTAGACATCAATAGAGAGTATTCTTTATTTTGATTCCTTAATACCAAATTATCAAAATGTTACACTCACCGACTCACTTTATTATAGATAATTATATTTTCTAAAATAGAGTGATTAATAGTTAGTAATATAGCGGACTAATCTTAAAAATAAATTATATAGAGAAAATTAGGCTAATGAATTTCTATACATAGTTACTAATCAAAAAATTTGTACACTCAATGAGTCTAGTTCAATTCCTTTTAATCAGCGTGTGAAAGTAAATTAGATAGTTATACTCCCAAATGAGTGAATTAATGAAAGCTTAAAGGAGTTAAACAAATTTAGTAGGGTGTATAATAACCTTGAGTACTATGATAGCAAAAGTATAACCAATTGTAATCATGTCCATCACAGAAATTATAGAATTAAAGAACATCCACCCCCAGACTTAAAATTTGCAATGTCCTCATTGCAATATAAAAAAATGAGAGAGCAATTTCACCAACATATAAAGAAATTGACTATCATGAAAATAAAAGAGCATAGGAAGTAAAAATGGGCAAATATGAGAACATATATAATATCTGATTGGACAGGTACAAAGAAATGATACTGAATACATGTCCAATAAACTTATGATATATGTCAAAAATATCCTGGATGGTCCTCCTAATCATCCTAGAAGTGAGGCGGGCAAGGAGCTACTGGTGGTGGGCTGGATATCCCCAAGTGAGTCCTGATCTTAAGTATAGCGTCCTCAGTTCGATTTTGCGAATCCTCTATATGCTAAAGTCGCGGCGAGAGCTTGGTCTCATAGAAGTGCTGGAAATCTCGCAAGTAATGAGAATGCGCTCGAGGAGGAGCAATAAAAGACTCACCCTGAGTGTAAGTGGACTGGGCTGGGGGAATCAGGGGCTCATCGAGGTCAGGATCTACCTCATTGTCATCGTCATCATACACCTGTGGTCCACGCCTCGCAATGGAATATATAATGCCACCCTGGCCCTGATGGGAGGTGACGAGGCAGAGGGATCAAAGACTGGCCATAGTGATAGGCACAGTCTTCGCGACTATGGTCATCGGGGGATGGGAAGAGAATATGTGTATATTCTTCACCAGACGGGTAATGTAGGTTGCTACACAAATAGACCATACGCGTGAGCTATCAGCCTGGTTAAGGATGAACTGTGCGAGCATTTAACCCAGATGGATGGGGTAACATGACGACATGCTATAAAGATATAACATATCTTGCCTACAAACTACACCGGAGCTTTCTCCCCGGCCACTCAAAGTGTGACTAAGTAAATGATGTATATAGTGGAGGGCGGGAGAACTCAGCTTGGAGGCCTTAGACATCTTGGCCTTATAAGGGTTTAGGTCAAATGTGAGCCGAGCCCAGATATTGGAGGCATGGTCGCGAGTGGTGAGATCAAAATGAAGCTCGGGGTAGGCGGCACTAAAGAGGAACGAGTCCTCATACACCCCTAAGTATTGGGTGAATTGGAGAAGGGAGAGTGTATGAGTAGTGCCCGCTACTCAAAATGAGATGATGCCCTCCTGCCCGTTTATGTGCTTAGTGAAGGTAGGTCTAAGATTTAAATAAAAAGAAGACATGAACTCGAGCATAAGTTCCTTAAATCCTAACTCCTCCATAGCAAAAAATTGTTGCCACCCCACTATAGAAATAACCTCCCTAACATCTCAGGCTAAATTTATCTCCTCCAAGACATTCCAGTCAATGGTTCGAATATCTTAATACTTCTTTGACTGGAGGCAATTATAGCGGTTGATGTGCACTGGATTTGTGAATTCCAGCAGTGCAGCGGCATCGCGCCTTTCCATAGACAATGCTTGGAGATCCGAGTGATGACGGCGACCTCCTTGGGAACGTGTTGAAGACATGATATGAGGACAAATGTGAGGATTTTTAAGAAATGAAAAAGAGCGAAGGAGAGGAAAAATGAGAATAGGAGAACACAGAGGAGAAGAGAGTGGAGAAGAAGAGGAAGTTTTTTTAAAAAAAATAAGAACATAAAACCAAAAAAATCAATTTACCTAGGAGTATAGACTGCTACGAGAGGAGGCGAATCCACACACGTTGATGGCTAAAACCTCAACCAGCTCTAGAAGAGAGGTGCAGGAGATGAGCTTGGAAATGAGGTGGTGAGGATGAAGATGAACCGCATGGGGCCCTATATAAAGAAACTGAACACGGGTTGACACACAGCCGTGTGTGCAACCCATATTAAGGAATCTTTTACCACGTGGAACACGGTCTTCCACGAGACGTGAGGTCAAACTGGCAGGAAAGCAGTATGCCAGGCAGACACGGTCAACAACACGGGCGTGTATAGACCCGTGTCCTACTCGGGCATAGTGCATTAAAATTAACACGGGTATAAACACGGCTGGGTAGGTAGCCATGTCCTTCTCGGGATAATCTTCGTTACACTGGGACACGGGTTTGAACATGGCCGGGTGACAAGTCGTGTCCTTCTCAGGATGGACATCGTTGTTCAGCGACACAGTGGAGAACACGGCCGGGTGGTTACCCGTGTCCTGCTCGGGAACATACTTGGTCAAAATCGGAATAGGCACACAGGCTCCAACACGGGTGTGTGTGTAACCGTGTACTTCTCTGGATGTTTATGGGAAAAATGAGCGCTTACGACACGGACCCCCACACGGGTGTGTGTTTACCCGAGTGGTGCTCGGTAAAAAAATGAGTACCACTCATTTTTAATAGAACACGGTTGGGTCCAAGGGTGCATTATGGACACGGCAAGGCACACGGGCGTGTGGTTACCCGTGTGCCCCCCTAAATTTAAGATTTCTCCTAAGTGATTTTTATTAAAAAAAATTTTCGATTAACATTTAACTAAAATTTTACTAAAAATTTTATAAACTTAAAATTTTTTTTTACTACATTATACGTAATCCTAGTCTAGACGGAGGCATGATTCTTGATGAGCAAAATCTGTAGGAACTGCACCATAGTAAAGTTTTAATTGGTTCCCATTGACTTTAAAATTGCCCTTCTTAGGGTGGGTTCACTCGACGGTGCCATAGGGAAAGACTTCTTTGACTTGGAAGGGTCCGGACCACTTAGACCTTAACTTCCCTGGGAATAAACAAAGTCTGGAATTAAAAAGGAGGACTTGGTCACCTTTTTAAAATGTCTTAGGTTTGCGAATGTGATGGTCATGAAATAGTTTAGTCTTCTCCTTATAAATTCGGGAGTTCTCATAGGCCATGGTTCTCCACTCATCTAATTCATTTAGCTGAAGTTTCTGTTTCTCCACTATAGAATTAGTATCAAAATTTAAATAGTGTATTGCCAAATATGACTTGTGTTCTAATTCTATAGGCAGGTGACATGATTTACCATAGAGTAATCTAAAGGGGGTGGTCCCTATTGGTGTTTTGAAGGCGGTCCTATATGCCCACAAACAATCGTTTAGCTTCTTAGACCATTGCTTCCTATTCCCTTCTATAGATTTTTCTATGATTCTCTTAAGTTCTCTATTTGAAACTTCAACTTGACCACTAGTTTGTGAATGATAAGGAGTGGCTATCCTATGTGTAACTCTATATTTTTGTAATACTTTATCTAGCTATATATTACAAAAGTGTGTACCCCTATCACTAATAAGTGCACGTGGTGTGCCAAATCGTGCGAACAAGGATTTAAAAAACTGAATTACTACTCTACTATCATTAGTAGGCAAAGCTTACGCCTCAACCCACTTTGATACATAATCTACAGCTACCAAAATATATTTATTCTCATAAGAAACTGGAAATGGTCCCATAAAGTCAATTCCCCACACATTGAATACTTCACATTCAAGAATAAATTTTGCGGAATTTCATGTAATTTAGAAATATTACCTGATTTCTTACAAGAATCACATGAAACCGCATACCTTTGCGGATCCCTGAATAGAAGGGGCCAATAAAAACAAGAATTAAGAACCTTTTTGGCTGAGCGATTTGCTCCATAGTGACCACCAGTAGGGCCTGAATGACACTGCTCCAGGATTTTCCAACCCTCCTACGCTGATACACACCTTCGAATAACGGAATCTGCACATATTCGAAAAAGAAAGGGGTCCTCCCTGAAGTAATATTTCAAGTCAGAGAAAAATTTCTTTTTCTGCTGATATGAAAATTCTTTTGGAAGGACCTTAGCCACAAGATAGTTTGCATAATCGGCAAACCGCGGATAATCAGGATTTATATTTTTAGATAAGGCAAATAATGATTCCTCCGGTCATAGACTAACATACTACAAAATAGAGATTAAGCGATATAATTATACTATAAACTAATTTACAATTATTTGTTAGTAATCTAAAATTGGTAGATTAATAGAGTTTAAGCTTTCAAAATATTGAAAACGAGTCCCCGACAACAACACCAAAAACTTGATTGTTTCAAAGTATAACTTAATGCGGATTCATTCTACACTCTAGTATAAACTATGTAGATAGGCATAAGCTAGATTAATTTAACTTTCAGGCAAGTGTATCTATCAATTATAGTATAGGAGAAATCTACATCTCGTGTTGTATTCCACAGGGTCTTTTCAAATACTCGTACTCACCCTCACTCTATTATCATACCTATAATTAAAATTAATTTTTAACCTAGATTAACCTAACTATGACTACTTGGATAAGGAAACATTGGAGGATTAAAGATGATAAAAAAAATGAATGTCTAAGAGCATTTACATGAAAATAATTGCTCATTAATTTAATTTTATGTAATCATGTAATAATACGGTAATGAATTCGTAGTATTGTAAGGATTAAACATCTATCAAATTCTCTCTCGAGCAATTAAAAATCTAAACCTAAGTTGAGTAAATTTTCTCTCGAACAATTTACAACACTCAAATTTGCATTAAAATAAAGTACCCTATCTACTGCGTAAATTCATGAAATCCTATCTCTAAAATACCATCAATCCATTTATCTATATCACAATAATCCAAACGACATATCTCTCGATCATGCAATTTGAAATACAAAGAGAAATAACACCTAAATATGAACATAAAAACATCATCACAACCTTCCAATTTCTCAATCTAAAAAGTTGGAATTCATGTAAAACAAAAACTAAATTCACGTATAGGATGAATCTCTTTTGTTTAAAGCCTTCATACGAATAAAATACAACAAATTTGATGAAAATAATAACATAAATGATTACCAAATTGTTCAAATAAAAGTTTCATGTGAAATAAAAAAAAAGTTAGATCACCAAGAGAAAGGAAATATTAAAAGAGATACATGAAGGATTAAAAGCATACGAAAATCTCCTTCAATTCCTCCTTCACTTGGATGCTCCACTTTCGTCCTCCAGAAGTTCTCCAAATGAATTGATCCAAAAGTTCCTATTCTAATTTTTCTACAGTTTTTATAGTCTCCTTACAAACAGGGTCGGACACGGGTTCCAACATGGCCGTATCACAGGTCGTGTGGACGGTTCAAAGTCGGTTGCACACGTATAGGCGTGTCTGGTCATTGGCCGTGTCATCTGACACGGGTGCTGACACGGCCGTGTTGTTCTTCATGTTCTTCACATACGGGTATGTTGGCAGCAGAGCTTGAATTTATCCTTAAAAGGACACGGGTGGGAACATAGGCGTGTTCACACCCATGTGGTTCTCTGTCTTTTTATTCCAAATCTTATGATCCATCCCGAATAGGACACGGGTAGGGACACGACCGTGTTCCTACCCGTGTGCGCCCAATTCTTGTCTTGTCATCAACCAGTTGGATCCGTGAACTCCGTTGTTTGCTCCAAGACTTTTAGTTCTACTGGTTTGCAATACCTGCATTAAGAAAATGAATGAATAAATGAATAGCTCAATAAATGAAATAATAGAAACTCCAAACTGTGCTCTTTTATTCATGATAATATAAATTCTTAACTATTCTCGTGCAATTACTAGAAAGGGAGGTAGAAAATAGTGGACATGATTACAATTATGATAGTAAAAAGCCTATCAAAATTGTACTCATCAGTGAGCGTGTTGCATGATGGTAGGTGTTGTGAGCGCACTACCCAATGGTAGGTGTTGTTAATGAGCACGCTATACGAGGGAAGGTAATGTAAGCACACTACCTAAAGGCAGGTGATGTTAATGAGTGCACTGCATAAGGGTAAGTGTTGTGAGTGCACTGCCCAAAGGCAGGTGCTGTTAATAAGAATGCTGCATGAGGGAAGGTGATCTGAGCACGCAGCCCGAAAGCAGGTACTGTTAATGAGTGTGTTGTATGAGGGCAGGTATTGTGAGCACGCTTCCTAAAGGTAGGTGATGTTAATGAGCGTGCTACATGAGGGCAGGTGCTATGAGCGCACTGCTCGAAGGCAGGTGCTGTTAATATAAGCGGGTGTTCTTTCTTACGAGATAGATTTGTTGTAGTCTTGATGAAGCGGATGATGTTTGCCTTTTAATGGCCTGAAATATACGAACTTTAAAAATCATTAGTGTCACGGTTACGAGTCTATTCACACGGTAATATACATGAAGCATTCCTAGAAAAATAAAGTTGATAAAGCATTGTGGTAGCATGGGTAGAGCTTTGCTGATTGATAAGGAGCTTTAACCGGAGTGAGTTTCCTTAAGGGTTGCCCCTGTACTTCTTAGCATGTATATGGCTTACCTCTTGTTGGTTGATTTGGTGCTTGCCCCCATAAGAATCTTTCCAACAACCCTTGTCTGGCAAGGTGCTCGATCTCCTCATTCAGCTTGGAGCAGTTTTCTTTGTTGTGTCCTAGTCTGTGGTGCAACTCACGGTACATTGACTAGTTGCCTACAGTTTTTGCGAGCAGTCTGGACTTGCGAAGTGCCTTCGTATCTTGGATTGCGTATAATATATTTGTTCTGGAGGTATTAAGGTGTGCGTAGTTCTGATGTTGTCTTGGTCACGGATTTTCATGATGCTCACTACTCATCCTAATGTTTAATGCGCCTTTTTTCTCCCTCCTTTTTGGGTCTCTATCAAATTGTCATCGATCTATCTTGATTGCTTCGTCAGCAGCGATCTGTACTTCAAGCCTTCATTACAGCTTAGAGTAGCTTAGAACTCTTTCTCTCATTAATGTTGAGTAGAAGCTTTCTGGGTGGAGTCATCCTAAGAAGGAGCCTAGTAAGAGTTTTGGGTCGACTCCTGGGATTTATCATGCCTTAGTGGTGAAATGCCAAAAGAATTCCTTGAGGATCTCCTGTCACTCTCACAAATGTCGGACAGGTGAGAAGGGTCCTTTAAAATCTTCTGATTAGTCACGAACTATTCTATAAATTTTTGAGTTAATTCTCCGAAGCTTTTGACTATTCCTTACTTGAGGAGTGAAACCATGTTCGGGCCTGGCCTTTTAGTATTATCTGGAAAACTTGGTAAAGGAGCTGATTAGGCGTATTGTAGATTCATGGTACCGTGCTGAAGTGATTAACAAGTTCCAATGGGTCTTCAGTCCCATCGTAAGACTCGATGTTAGATTGTTTAAACTCAGTCGGGATAGAGTGTGCCAAAATCTCTTGTGCCAGCGGGGACCCTACACAGGTAGGGCGATGCAGGTATGTGATCCTTCATTCAATCTAACCATATTCCTCTGCCATGAACTATCTGATTTCCTCCCTGATGGGACTTCTAAGGGAAATCTCCCGTTGATGTCGCTGCTTCCAAGCTTTGGCAGCCCTAGGCAAACAGGTAGGGTGTGAATTGCTTGTGACTTCCAAATTTTCTTTGGAGCTCTCTTCCAGATGATTTTTTTGAACGATAATCGCTGGTGCGGCAGCCTGGTTGGCGGGTTCTGGAGGTACTGTAATTGTTTAAGCGATTCCCAAATTTCTAAGCAGTGTGAGTACTTCAGCCTGTTGTTCCTCTATATGAGTGATCCTTCTAGTAAGCACGTTGTCCGGTGCAATAATAGTTTCTTCTTGTCGAAGTGCGTTGACTAGGGAATGTGAGGGCCCGACTTTATAAAGTCCTTGTCGGGCTTATCCCTGAGATGTGCGAGAACTTCTTCTCGCCATTGCCAGTCACGAGTGTCGTTGGGTAGAGGACATTATCTTAAAAATCTGTTAGAAGACTTCATCGAACTCTGGGGGAATGTGTTAAAACATACGGTGCCAAACTATTGTGGCCAACTCAACCCTCCTGGTAGACCAAACTAAACTAGGTCACCATAGCCCTTACAGCGGTGGAGCGGGCACATAGTCACAGAATAAATAGAAGTACACAAGGTGATTTTTATTGGATCTTGTGGCCAACCTTAGAGGGGGAATAAGGTTTTATGCGTTGAATAGAAATTCAAATTCTTTTTGCCCAAGAAACCAAGTTCGGGAAGCTACCGTGGGGCGTTAGGTAGCTAATGCATGATGGTATATCACAGAGCTCATTTTCCTAGACAGACTCCTTCTTGGAGATCTATGCGTCCTTTAGAGAATAACTAGCAAACACTCTTAACACAATAAACAATACACAAAAATAAGAAATCAATTTTAATTAAGACTGAATCAAAACATTTTTATATCAATTACAAAAACTTGTGATCTCCGTAACGCCGGAGATCGGAGGGGGTGCGGAGAAAAACTCTTTGGTTTTTTATACCGACCCGCTCCACGGACCGGTTGACTCTCTCCTTTTCTCTTTAGGAAAAGTCTTCGAGCTGGCTCTTCACCTCCACATAAGTAAGGGTCTTAGAGCCCTGCTAGATCCTCCGATCTAGACGTCCCTAACCCTAGGATGATTTACTGCGTAATCCTACCCGAATTCTGACGACCCTTACCAGTCAATTTTCCTCACCATAAGCTTAAGAAAAAGAAAAGATTAACAAGAATACAAAAGTGAAAACTCTAAACGTTTAGTTTTCCCTCTTGAAGATTTCTCCATGGAGCGATCCGCGGCCGTTACTTGAGATCTTCGTATGCTAGCAACCGGTCGGCTCTTCATTGTCAATGTAAATCTTGGATCCCCAAAGTCTTTCGATTGCGTATGTGAGGTAGATGACTTTCTTCTTCTTTGACGAAGTTTATTGGAGCGGATGCAAGGAGGGGTACGAAGCCTAGAATCCCAAAACTACTGTCTTTTTCGTCTTGGTAATGACTGCAGAAAAACAAGGCGCCTTTTATACGTCTTTGTGAAAGTAAGCTACCGCCGGCGGTAAGACTAGCGCTCGCCGGTAGGTTCGTGTATTTCGTTCTACCAGTTGTCCTACAAAAAAGGAAAAATATTCAAAACAAATATTTGTCATTTCATCATTGCTAGCGCCGTGCGGTTACAGCTATCGTTGCGCGGTAATATAAGATACGACAATTCTGAACATTCGTGTCGATACTCGCCGAGGGATAGTGTGGTGTGATAAGTCTAGCGCCATTCCGATAACTTCTCGAGCGCATTGTCATTTTAATTCTGATTCTAGCGCTAGTGATTAGACTATCGCCTGGTAGTTGGTTCCTGAGAGCTCTGTCAATTAATTTGTGGCTACCGCCCGACGGTAGCTTCTATTGCTCGGCGGTAGTAACCATAGGAGTCTTCTTTTTCTTTGCTTGCACCTATCATCCTGCACACTCTATCAACACAAGACGTGATCAAATACAACCTGGGAGTAGTAATTCTCAAAAATAGAGAATGTGAAACATCGGTTCCAACAAACTCCCCCTTTTGATAATATCAAATCTCGTTCATTAGAAATAACAATGAGATGTATGATAGAGTGAATATATATAACAGATGTTGGGTATTTTTTCCACAATAACCTAGATTTGTATGAAGTCACCCTTGAACTAAGATTAATAAGGTTGTATTTGATTTCCTATTCTAGTTATGTGTTTGCAGGACTTATTGCCAAGTGTAGACCAATATCCGTCTACAGTGGGTCATCAAACAAAGGACCATACAATGTCCTCATTGTGTGATCCATGGTGTTGACTCATATGTAGCCTCTCTATTGGGATACACTTCCTTGTTAAGCACTTGGACTTATGAAGGAATAATTGTTGCTAATTGGAATGCAAGAGAAAAATTTTCTTAAAGCTGAAAATATTTTAAGTATTTTACTCGAGTCGATTCTTTGTACACGAGTAGAAACCTTAGAAGCTCTCTAGTAGGTCGTGTCTGAAACTCGAGTAAAGGAAGTGGTTCTCGAGTAGCATTAATCAAGCTCTCGAGTAGGTCGTGTCTAAAACTAGAGTGAAGGAAGTGGTTCTCGAGTAGCCTTAATCAATCTCTCGAGTAGCCAAGTCCATTACTCAAGTAGACCTTCTCTCGTTCTAGAGTGTTCAGTTTTTAGTCTCAAAAAGTTTCTAAGTAAAATAGTCGAGTAGTCAAGTCTAGTACTCAAGTAGATGAGAAACCTATTTCGAGTGACAGAAGTATAGTTCTCGAGAAAATTCTAAGACCACACGAGTGGAACATCCATGTACTCGAGTAGTTCGTTTAGTACTCGAGTAGTCCAGTTTCAGTACTCGAGTGATCAGCATTTTTATCCAGAATTTTCTCTAAGTCAAAGTGCTTGAGAAGTTCAGCTTCACCTCTCGAGAAGTATATCTAGCACTCGAGTAATCTCTTAACCACTCAAGTGATTTCTTTCTCTATCAAGAATTTCCAGAAATACCTCATCACAAGTAGTCAGATTCATTCACCCGAGAGCTAGTTAAGTCACTCGAGTAGTATATTTCTCTCTCGAGTAATGTTGTCTCAATTTCAAAAAAAATCTGTAAGTCCCTGACAGATCTAATTTTTGAATTCTTTGATATGACTGGTCCACATGGACGTCATTAATGATAATTATAACTGTTAGGGAGATCTTATATAAGGTCCCATAATTATGACTAACCCTAAGCGTGTTATTTTAAGTTTCTGGATCAGATGACATTTCCAATTTCTACAGAAGCCGCCGCACGTCTTCAAGAATGCCAAGGGCTACTTTTGATCCAGAATGACTTGCAGATCAAGAGATTTTTCATTCTCCATCTACTCCTTGATCGTGTAAGTCAAAGTTTCTCAGAACAAATATAGTTGAGCATCTTCTTCTACATTTCTGATAAAGACGCAAAGTCCAAGAATGAAGACCTAGGTAGTGATTTTCAAACCTGAGAAGATTACTGTTTGTATTGTACAAATTTCTTTTTAATCTTGTAGGAGATTATTCTCCGAGTGTAGGAGCCTCGTTCTCTGAGTTGTAGGAATTTTTCATCTTCTGAGTGTAGATCCCCTCTTGGATTGAGTTGTAAGAACTTTGTTCTGAGTGGTAGGATCATTTTGATCCGAGATTAGTGGAGTAGCCGAGTCTAGCTTATTGCTAGATCAGTGAGTGGAAAGTGGACGTACCCAAGATTGGGGAACCACTATAATTCTTGGTGTCCTCTGTGAATGCTTATTTATTTCTTATGCTTAGATTGCTAAAGTTTTTATTCCGCAAAAAGACGTACAACTTACCTATTCACCCTCCCCCCACTCTAGGTGATTTAGGTAGAAAACTTAGACATTTTTCAATTGGTTTTAGAGGGAGGTTAATCATTAAAAGGTTAACACCTTGATCAGATCTACCCCAAGTTTTTTTAAGTTATTCAAGCATAGACAGAGCCAGGGATTTCGCTAAGCTTCCTTTGTGCACAAAGAAAAATTTTGCTATGTTGAAAGAAAGGATAAAGTTCTTTATGGAAGCTGTGGATCCAAGGATCTTCATGATTGTTGAAGAAGGACCTTATGTTCCCATGACTGCCTCCAATATAGATTCTACAAAGCAAGTTCCTAAGAAGCTGATGGACCTCGACAAAGATGAGATTGCACTTGTCTCTTTAGACAAGAAAGCCAAAAATATTATAGTAAGTGCAGTCGATGATTTAATGCTGCCGAATTTGATTCACTGCCAGTCTGCTAAGGAGATATGGTAGTATCTTATAATCTTGATGGAAGGTACAGAAGAAGTAAGGGATGACAGAAGATCCCTTCTGAATCAGAAGTATGAAGCCTTCCGGCAAGGACCCAAGGACATCATTGCTGACACTTTGAGAACTTATTCAAGATAGTTAATGGCCTAAGAGTATATGGCCGAGTCTTCACAAATAGAGAGTTGAACGACAAGTTTCTGAGGTCCCTAACCAAGGAGTGGGACAACAAAGTCTGTGCCATTAGAGAATTTGGCAAGTTAGCTCAGACTGATCCTCAGAACCTCTTTTGAAATTTGATGTCCTATGAACTTCAAATTAATTCTAGAAAAGCTGAAGAAGAGAAGATTCGATTCTCTCCCAAGGAGAAGTCTGTCGCTCTGAAGGCAGACAGTTCAAGGAAGGGCAAAGCTGCTTCACCTGCCCCTACTCAAGTAGAAAGTGAAGAAGAATCATCTGAGTCAAGCACTTCAGGCTCAGAGCGATCTGAAGAAGAGTTCTCACTGCTCTCAAGACAGTTCAAGAAATTCTTGAATAAGAAAAAGAAATGGAGAGGCAAGGATGCCTCATACAGAAGATCACGACATGATGGTGATCGACGATAGAAGGGCTCAAGTAGCCTCGATAGGTATAAGTCTAATCCGAACAAACATATTTCTACTAACATAGTTTGTTACTGTTGTAATAAGCTAGGTCATGTAATTGCTGATTGCCCCCATAAGAAGAAGGAAGGTGGAAAAAGAGAGGAGAATAAATCCTCTTACCACAAGAAGAGAACAGAGAGAAGCCTGGTAGCCAAAAAGGGCAAGACTCTCAGTGAAACTGACTCATCTGATTCAAGTGAAGAAGAGGAAGCCTATTTTGGGCTTATGACACATATTGACGAAGAAGAAGAGCCCCAGTTCACTGGGGAGATAAAATCTCATACACCCCACTATGAATCTAATGTCTTTGATCATGATCATGAGGACAACTCTTTTGACGATGAGTCTAAACTCATGGCCCAATATAAGGAGTTGATCAAGTCCTACGACAAATGTCGAAAGATCGAGAAAACTCAGGCTAAAGAGATTAAGTCTCTGAAGGCAGTAGAGAGCTCTCTGAGAGAGGAAGTCGTTAAGACGGACTCACTCAGAGAAGAATTGAGTACTGCTGTTGATGAGTATAATAAGGCTCTCAAGCACCTCGATCTAAAATAGGAAATCATCAAGGGATTGGAAGAGCAACTTGAAGGCGAAAAGAAACTTGTTGAAGGTTTCTCTAAGCCCAAGATAGTTCTTCCTCTTATTGTTGAGTTCTTTGCTCAGGCCAAAGGTGCTGGCTTAGGCCATATTGAGGCTCTTAGTAAATCCTCTAGGAGAAATAAGGCTCAGCGAAAGAATAAGGCAACCAAGAAGTCTTTGGCCAAGGAAAAGGGGAATGCCCCACAAGATCAGACTATATTTAAGAAGTTTGATTTACCTACTAATAAGTTTGATCTTTACTCCTCCTACGGTCACTTCACTAGGCCTACTTATGTAAAGCCCAAGTCAAGGTACCAAGGATGGACTCTCCCTCGAAACTTTGGTGAAATTGTCTTTAAGGCACCTTATGAAGAGATCACTCTTCAGAGCTATGGCCCTTTTAATCATGGTCATAACATCAAGAAGGCTCCAAAAGTAAAGCATATTTTTGAAAATCCTATGAAGGTGAAGAAGCCATGTGATTGTCTTCACCATGAATCTTCTACCTCTAAGAATACTGCCCCTACTAGGCCAGACTCCCTAAAAGTCAAGACGGAGAGAGCTAAGCAAAGATACAACAGGCTTGACTGTTGGTGTTGTGGCAGAGTTGGTCACTTTGCCATCGATTGCTGGTTTAATCCCAGAAACTATGTTACCCCTCAGTTTAAGCATGAAAGAAAGACTGCTCACATTATTAATATATGTAGGGGGAACAAGCTAACTAGAGACTAAGGACCCAAGCAAGTTTGGGTTCCTAAGGCAAATTGATTTTTGACTGCAGGTATATCCAAAGACCACCAAAACTCCAATCTGGTACTTGGACAGTGGTTGCTCTCGTCACATGACCGGGACAAGAAGCCTACTTCAGAATTACTAACCAGTCATGAACAGAACAAAGGTCATCTTTGGAGGTTCTGACTGAGGAATTACGAAAGGCTATGGTATGATTACTAACGGTAGTGTATCTTTTTTGGATGTGGCTTATGTTGAAGGATTGGAACACAATCTCATAAGTATAAGCCAACTATGCGATAAAGGATACATAGTTGAATTTCATGTTGATAAGTGTTTGATAAAATCGGTTGATAATTTGGAAACGATTCTATCAGGCACTCGTAGTAGAAATATATTTTGTTTAAATTTTATTTGTATAGACTCTTCTACACCAGTGTGTCTTTTGGCAAAAGATATTGCGTCTCTTGGTGACCAATGACACAAGAGATTAACACATATTAATTTCAAAACTATTAATAAATTATTTTCTCTGAACTTAGTACGTGATGCACTCAATGTTAAGTGCGCTAAGGAAAGACCTTGTCATGCATGTGTGAAAGGAAAGCGAATAAGGGCTACTTTTAAAAGCATTATAGGCAAAGATTCTAATAGGTGTCTACACCTACTACATATGGACCCGTTCGGTCCACTGCAAGTTAGAAGTTTGGGAGGTAAGGATTATATGCTGGTTATTGTCGATGATTACTCGCGCTTTGCGTAGGTGTTCTTTTTGAAACACAAGTCAGATACCTTCGACGTCTTTACAAATTTTATCAGGCAGATTCAGAACGAATACAACTGCTCCATAGTCAAAATCAGAAGTGACAATGGAACTGAATTCAGGTCTGGGGCCATGATAGAATTTTGTGAATTCTTAGGTATCTTTCATGAGTTTTCCTCTCCCCGTACTCCGCAATAAAATGGAGTAGCTGAGAGAAGGACTAGAATGCTCATAGAGGCCTACAGAACTATGTTGAGTGATGCTTCACTACCGAAGTACTTTTGGGCTGAAGCTGTCAACAATTCATGCCACGTGCAAAATCAAGCAAACATAAACAAGAACAACAATAAGATGCCTTATGAACTTCTAAAGGGCAGAAAGATGACTGTCTCATATTTTAGAATCTTTGGCTTCAAATGCTTAGTTCTTAATAATGGTAAGAATCATACTACTAAATTTAGTGAAAAGAGTTTTGAAGGTATTTTTGTAGGGTATAGTAGCCATAGTAAGGCATATATGGTATTTAATAAGAAAACCCTAGTTGTAGAAGAATCTATTCACATTGTATTTGAAGAGACGAGCTTACTGCAAAGCGGCTCTTCGAGTGTGTTTGTTGAAGATGCAGGTTCAAAGCTGAAAGAACTCAACTTGAGTGAGCCGATGAAATAAAAAGGTGAAAAGTTCATCAAGATCACCACTCCAACCCCGATTGGAGAGGTTAATGATAAAGATGAAGAAATCATTCAAGTTGATAAAGTCACTCCTGTGGTTGAAAACACTCCGGATGCAAGGACTCTAGAGCTTAAACATCTGAAGGATCATCCAATGGATAAAATTATAGGAGATCCCCGGGATGGTGTCAGAACTCGTAGAGGTACAGCTAACGAGAATTTATTTTTGGGTTTTCTCTCACAGGTTGAACCAAAGAAGTTTGAGGAATCCAACTCAGATGCGCTATGGATAATGGCTATGGAAGAAGAGATAAATCAGTTCAAGCGTTACAAAGTCTGCAAGCTGGTTCCAAGACCCAAAGGCAAGAACGTCATCGGGACAAAGTGGGTCTACAGAAACAAAATGGATGAGGATGGGACCATCATAAAGAATAAGGCTATACTCGTCGCCAAAGGTTACAAGCAAGAAAAGGGAATCGACTTTGACCAGACATATGCTCCAGTGGCAAAGCTAGAGGCAATCAGGTTGTTCCTAGCGTATGCTGCACTTAAGGGCATCACTTTCTATCAGATGAACGTTAAGTCTTCCTTTCTTAATGGTGACATCAAGGAAGAAGTGTATGTGGAACAACCTCCAGGTTTCGTTGACTCTAACTTTCCTAATTATGTTTATCTTCTATTTAAAGTAATGTTTGGTTTGAAACAAGATCCTCGAGCTTGGTATGAGATGCTGTCTAATTTTCTTCTTGAGAATAATTTCACAAGGGGAAGATAGATAAGACATTATTTCTTAGGGAAATTAAAGGCAAGATTTTGCTAGTGCAAATCTATGTCGATGACATTATTTTTGGTTTTACAGATGACAACCTCTGCAAGAAGTTTTCTAAATTTATACAAGAGAAGTTTGAAATGAGTAGTATGGGTGAACTGAAGTATTTCTTAGGACTTTAGGTGAAATAATCTGAAGATGGAATTTTCATCTCGCAAACTAAGTTCACCAAGGAGTTGATTAAGAAATTCGGAATGGAGAATGCAACCTCTATGAGGACTCCAATGGGTTCAGCTGTGTCTCTGGACAAGGATGAGAAAGGGAAACCTTTTGATGAAACCAAGTATAGAAGCATAGTTGGATCCTTACTCTACCTTACTGCCAGTAGACCAGACATAATGTTCTCTACATATGTCTGTGCTAGATTCCAAGTGAACTGTAAGGAATCTCACTATGCTGCTGTAAAGCAGATTTTGAGATACCTTAAAGGTATACTGAATCTTGGCTTATGATAACCAAAAAGTAATGACAACGAGATAATTGGTTTTTCAGATGCTGACTTTGCAGGTAGTAAAGATGATAGAAAGAGCACTTCTGGGACCTGTCAATTCCTTGGAAGGAGACTCATGTCATGGAGCAGCAAAAAGCAAAATTGTGTAACAATCTCAACAGCCGAGTCAGAATACATTTCTGTCGGTAGTTGTTGTGTACAATTGCTTTGGATAACGAATCAAATGGAATATTTCAACTTAAAGGTAAAACACATCCCATTGTTTTGCGACTCCTCTAGTGAAATAGCAATAGCCAACAACCCAGTCTCTCACAGCAGGACAAAACACATAGAGCTGAGATACCATTTCATCTGGGAGCATGTGGAGTATGGGGACATAGATCTACAATATGTTCCAACTGATAGGCAAATTACAGACATTTTCATGAAGCCGCTGGACGAGACCAAGTTCAGTTTCTTCAAAACTGAACTGGGTATGCTCAACAAAGAGGAATAGACAAGATGGACTCATTTCACAGCTCAGAAATTAAGGATAAGTCAAGAAGGTTAGAACTTCTCTAAGTGGACTTTATTTCTCGAGAGAAGGAATGACTACTCGAGAACTCGAATATGACTACTCGAGTATTTCTCTGAATTCTCGAGAACTAAGTAAGTCACACGAGTGCTATCACCCGAGTACTAAACTTCTTCTCGAGAAGTAGAATTATACCACTCGAGTACTATCAAACCGCCACTCGAGTATAGCTATTCCATCACTCGAGTACTGAAGTTCCACTCGAGAAATAACCCGTCATATTCTGAATTCTTTCAAATTTTTCATTTTCGAAACCAGCATCCTTTCTGCCACTATCTAAGGTATGCTTAAGCCTTATTAGACTCCTAATCATCATGATTAGGGTTATATAAATAGAAAATATCAGATTTTAAGAATCTACTCGAGTTCAAATCCTCTCTCTCTCAAAAAGACTCTTCGCCTTCCTCCACTCACACAAAGCACGACGGCATCGCCGTCGTCTTCCAATCAATCACCCATAATTCACTGAAAGACATGGCGCCGCTGTCGAAGATCGGAGTTGGCAGTGAGTTGGTTGTCGCCGGCATAGCAGAGATTTCCGATGATTTCAAGAACTTAATGATTCTTCTCGACACAGCAGGTTTGACATTTGTTCTTCAACAGCCGTGCAAAATACTCTTTCCAGAGGTTGAACAATTTTTCAAGAACATCAAAGTCAAGGGGAATGGGAAAGTGTTGAAATCCAAGGTCAAGGGAATCAAGGTTAAACTTACCAAAACCTCTGTTTCACAACTCCTTAAAATGCATGTAGTGGATGAAGACGATGAAAACACTGATGAAGATAATGAAAGAACCTGTAATTTCTGTGGTATTTCAACTGAAGTAACATCCATCAGAAGGCCAAAACTCAATCAAGAGAGCAAGTTACTAGTGGATATAAATTGAAAAATACTCTTGTGCAGGACTAGCTCCATCACTTTCATAACTAATGATCTTTTTGACATTATGACCGCCATTATCTACAGGAAGCGATTTCAATTTGGTATGCTTATTCTAGACAAGATCAGAGAGAGCATTAAGGCTCCAAACTATGCAAGGATTATATCTTTAATATTGCATGAGATTAATCCTAAGGTGTTTGATTTCTCCAAAGGCACAACCATCCACCATATGAAGAAAGTTTTTATCTCCTCCATCCAAAGATGGGAGTTGAAATTGCAGAACCCAGCCCAGGCTACTAAAGCCTATGAGCAACCTACTGTAGAGGAAAGGACCCCATCTCCCTCTCTCCATAATGTTGCTGGCACATCTGGTGCAGCAGCTAAGGGGGAGTCTGCCTCCTCTGTATAGAAAGTTAGGATGCCTACTCCTCCTGCTCCTTCTGGTTAGCAAGACAGAGTACCTCCTCCTCCTCCAGATACCTCTATCCATCTATCCTCTCTAGAAGAAATACTGTTAGATGCACAAGTGTAAGCGACCATCATTTCTGCTACTGAAGATATAAACAAGAAGATTGAAGAACTTAGCTCAGATGAGCCTCTACCTCCCCTCCATAAAGAAAATACTGTAGAGCCATCTAAGGAACCCACTCCTGCACCACCTCAATCTCCTGCACCATCTACAGAGTCACCTATTCATCACTCCCCAACTGCAGAGATAGAACAAGAAGACACTGTACTAATTTAAGGTGAGAATGAACAGTCTCCAGAACAAGCTGAAGCTCCCTTAGGAGATTATATTTCACTCTTCCCACCATCACTAGTGAGGAAGGAGATGTAATGATTCATACTTCAAGAGCTCAGAGCTCTTTGATAGTTGAAGAAATTCCTCCCTGGGCTTCCCCTCCTCTTCCAGCTTCTGTTTCTCCTCCTGTTACTGATATACCTATTATATCTGATATACTTGGTAAGATTGAACAGATGTTGCTAGATCAAAGGAAATATTTTGACGATTCTCTGAAAGCTATACAAGACAAAGTATCTGATCTAGAAAAAGAAATGAGCATAGGGTTTGCTGAGATTCAACACAATACTGACCAACTAAGGAACCTCTTCCAGATAGGTGGCAAAGCTCTAGATCATACAATTACTAGTGTTGGTCAAGTCATGGACCAAGGAGTTACTCTTGCAAATAATCAGATTCAACTTGAAAAGAAAGCTCAAGAGCACCTTCAAAAGGTATGTGAATAAGTCGGCACCTTCAAAGATGAAGCTATAGATATGCTATGTGTAGAAATCAGAAAGGGGGAGGGAATAGTGAAAGAACAAGTTGAAAAGTATAATACTAATGTCAAGACCCTTTGGACTAAAAAAATGACTGAAATTAATAAAGATGTGCTAGCCCAGATTTAGTCTGTGAAGTTTTATACTTATGATACTACAATGTGGATGCATAATCAGATATTCCCTGAATTCCAAGTTGATCCAAACATCATTCCTCTCCATTTGAATCCTCTTGTAGAAGCCCAGCCTATTCAGATTCCTGCTCAGATGCCTATCTTTTCTCCTAGGCCTCAAGGGAAAGCTCCTCCTCCTCTAGAATCTTACTCTCAAGTATGGGAATCTAACATTCCTCATGATCTACTAGAAATTCAGATTCCTAAAAGAACGAAATATGGAGATGGAGCCTTTTCTAGTAGATCTTTTCCAAACCCAGAGGCAGAGAAAAGGAAAGCTCAGGAGTTTGCTAAAAACCTAGAGCCCAACTTCAACTATTCTAGATACAATGAAGCTTGTTATGGATTATAATGAAAATAGGAACCTTCATTATAGCTCGACTGAATGGGAATTGTATGAGAAGTCTATGACTAAAAGAAGGATCTATGACAAAGAATGTGGGAGGAACAATCCAAATGCACCACCAAGACCTCCCAAGTACTATCCCAAGCCCTTCAGTTATCAAAGGAGACAATAGGAAAAGCAAGACAGGCAGCATTAGCCGCAACAGCAGTAACATCAAAGCTATGAATGGTTATATGTTATGAGATTGAGGATTGAATCTATGTAGAGATGAAATCTTGAAACATTTCTAATTATATAATTCTTAGTTTTGATGACTATCTTTTTATTTCTAAATTTCATGCATTTTGTTCTCTGCTTACTTTTCAAATATCTAGTTCTTTTTATTTTGGTATAATTCATCTTACTGTAGAGGGTTCTAACTTCAACAAATAGGGGTAGATTGTTGGGTATTGTATCCACAATAACCTAGATTTGTATGATGTCACCCTTGAACTAAGATGAATTAGGTTGTATTTGATTTTCTATTCTGGTTATGTGTTTGCAGGATTTATTGTCAAGTGTAGACCAATGTCAGTCTACAGTGGGTCATCAAACATAGGATCATACAATGTAATTCCTTATTGTGTGATCCATGGTGTTGACTCATGTATAGTCTCTCTATTCGGATACACTTCCTTGTCAAGCACTTGGACTTATGAAGGAAGAATTGTTGCTGATTGGAATGAAGGAGAAATTTTTTCTTAAAGCTTAAAATATTCTTAGTATTTTACTCGAGTGGATTCTTTGTACTCGAGTAGAAACCTTAGAAGCTCTCGAGTAGGTCGTGTCTGAAACTCGAGTAAAGGAAGTGATTCTCGAGTAGCCTTAATCTAGCTCTCGAGTATCCATGTCCAGTACTCGAGTAGACCTTCTATCATTCTTGAGTGTTTAGTTTTTAGTCTCAGAAAGTTTCTAAGTAAAATACTCGAGTAGTTAAGTCTAGTACTCGATTAGATGAGATACCTATTTCGAGTGACAGAAGTATAGTTCTCGAGAAGATTCTAAGACCACTCAAGTGGCATATCTATGTACTCGAGTAGTTCGTTTAGTACTCGAGTAGTCCAGTTTCAGTACTCGAGTGATAAGCATTTTTTCTAGAATTTTCTCTAAGTCAAAGCTCTCTAGAAGTTCAGCTTCACCTCTTGAGAAGTATATCTAGCACTCGAGTGATCTCTTAACCACTCGAGTGATTTCTTTCTCTATCAAGAATTTCCAGAAATACCTCATCTTTAGTAGTCAGAGTCAGTCACACAAGAGCCAGTTAAGTCAATCGAGTAGTATATTTCTCACTCGAGTAATGATGTCTCAATTTCATTAAATTTCCTTAAGTCCCTGACAGATCTAAATTTTGAATTCAATGATATGACTGGTCCACGTGGCCGTCATTAATGACAATTATAACCATTAAAGAGATCTTATAAAAGGTCCCGTCATTATAACTAACCCTAAGCGTGTTATTCTAAGTTTCTGGATCGGCCGACATTTCCAATTTCTATAGAAGCCGTCATACGTCTTCAAGAACGCCAAGGGCTACTTTTGATCCAGATCGACTTGTAGATCAATAGATTTTTCATTCTCCATCTACTCCTTGATTATGTGAGTCAAAGTTTCTCAGAACATATCTAGCCGAGCGTCTTCTTCTACATATCTGATAAAGTTGCAAAGTCCAAGAAAGAAGACCTAGGGAGAGATTTTCAGACCTGAGAAGATTATTGTTTATATTGTACAAATTTCTTTTTAATCTTATAGGAGATTATTCTCCGAGTGTAGGAGCCTCGTTCTCCGAGTTATAGGAAATTTTCATCTTCCGAGTGTAGATCCCCTTTTGGATCGCGTTATAGGAACTTTGTTCCAAGTGGTAGGATCGCTTTGATCCGAGATTAGTGGAGTAGCCGAGTTTAGCAAATTGCTAGATCGGTAAGTGGAAAGTGGACGTACCCAAGATTGGGGAACCACTATAATTCTTGGTGTCCTCAATGAATGCTTTTTTATTTCTTGTACTTAGATCGTTAAAGTTTTTATTCCGCAAAAAGACGCACAACTCACCTATACACCCCCCCTCAGGTGATTTAGGTAGATAACTTAGACATTTTTCAACAGATAATCTTGAAAGTTCAGGTTTCAGGTTCTCTATATAGCTCCCCTACACGAACGATCCCCCTATCTACATGTTTGACTTGCTCCCCCTATCTATGTGCACACATTGTTAACATGCTCCACCTACATGTGACATCTCCTAACCCGTGACTCATACTCATGAACAATCTATTCTCCCCCTTTGAAAATATTAAATAGGGGCGGGCAAGGCCAACCAGACATGTGGGATGAAAAATAGTAGATATGATGAGCGTTAGACAAATAGCAGATAGTGCACACATACAGTAAAATTATACATGATAAGCATAAAGGTGACTCAAAAAAAAATACATATCAGAGAATTGTAAGCACATGAGTCACAAAATGGAGCAAGGTACACAGATAGAGAAGTTCAATTTTCTGAGTTAATATGAATTGGACAGCACAGACTAAACTAAGCACACATCGAGTAAGTCTACAATGCTATAAGAGTTAGGAAGTAGATCAAGTTGAACAAAAATTGAAAACATCATGAGTGTAAATCATGTGTTAGTACGTATTGTGCTAAAAAGAGATAGTGTAGTTGCAGTCCAATTCTTATGTGCGGAAGTATTAGACAAGTCAATGACATGTGTTCGTGTAGCATCAAAAGCGAGATAACACCAAGGGAAAAATAGCATATTATACATGGTTACCTCGATTGTTTAGGAACCTAACACAAGAGAAATAGGGTGAATAATCACCTCACATGTCAATCGATGTAATACATAGGCGAAAAATAGGGGCACAAAGCTAAAGATAGAGTCGATGCACAAGATCAGAATGACTCTTTAACCAAGGTGCTCATCCTCACAATGCTCATAAAGACTTATCAAGGGGAATGAGTAGTGCTTGGGGGGTCCGTGATATGAGATGTGATAGCTTGCATAGTTTTATTTTGTTTGCGTAGAGCTATCACTTTGATCATCAATTTGTTTTATTCACGGAGCCCCGAGTCAATCAAAATCTATCCACCTAGATAGATACACTTTAACTTGGAGACATATGACTTTTTTACCAGAGATTTGGTCCGAAGTTTCACACCTAGTATAATCACAAATGTATCGTGATATTGAATATTCAACGTATTCCTAGCGTGTTAGACTATAGTGTCACGATTTATAACATGTAAGCTTAGCATTTTTTTTCTTTTCTTGAGTGCACTGACTAGGGATGTGTGTATCATGTGAAGTCATTCCCCTATCTAAGTCCTCACACATACCTAGAGGCATAGTAAACAAACACGACCCCGTCTTATCGCACTCAATATAGATTAAGAGTCTAACTCAAACATTTTACATACACGTTATGGTTTAAGTCAATGTCATGTGAGCCAAATAGCATTATAAATCAACAATAGTTTTTTTGTATCATTTTTTTTTAAAACTATTACAGAAATATAAAAACGTTACAACGAAAACAAGTGCATGTTTTTGGTTTTTTAAAAAAAGAAACACACAAGAAACAAAGTAATAGTATATAAGAAACACAAAACAATGACTACGATGAAAGATCCAAAACACCCAGCTCGAGTCATAATAATGAGAAGCGCGCATCGGGGAGTGGTTTTGTGAAAATGTCAGCTAATTGGTCATCTGTTCCAATGAAGCTCACTCGCATATTTTCCTTTTTAATATGATCTCGAATGAAATGGTGACGTGCGTCTATATGTTTTGACCTTGAATGATGCATTGGGTTGTTCATAAATTCTATAGCACTCTTGTTGTCGCACCGAAGATTCTCATTCCTAAAGACTGTGCTAAAGTCCTCCAACATTTGCGACATCCACAGTGCTTGTGCGCAACAACTTCCTAAGGCAATATATTCGACTTCAGCGGTAGAAAGTGCAACAGAGTTCTGTTTTCTACTTGAATAGGAAACAAATGCAGGGCCTAGGAAGTGATACGTACCACTTGTGCTCTTGCGATTAAGTGAACATCTGACAAAGTCTGAGTTTGAGTACCCGTAAAGTGTGAATTAGTAGTGTGTGGGTACCATAGTCTATGGTTTTGCGTGCCAATCAGATACCTAAAAATGTGCTTTACAGCTTTCAAGTGTGACTCATTAGAGTCAGCTTGATATCTAGCGCAAAGACGCACCGGGAATGTGATATCGGGCCTAGAGGCACTCAAATATAGTAATGACCATATCATACCTCTAAACATGGTTTGATCAACTGAAATTTCACTCTCATCCTTCCCTAATTTGAGAGAGGCACTCATAGGAGTTTTAACTTGTTTCAGATTCTCAAACCCAAAGCGCACAAGCATATCTTTTACGTATTTTGATCGGCCTATAAATATCCCATCATTGCATTGAGAGATCTGAAATCCTAAGAAATAAGTAAGCTACCCTACTAGGATCATTTCAAACTCGGATTGCATTAGGGTCGCAATTTCCTTACATAATTTCTCATTTGTTGCCCCAAAGATAATGTCATCCACATAAATTTGTAGAATAATTAGATCTACATTTTTCGTTTTTTACTAATAAAGTGGTGTCTGCATTACCCATCCTAAATCCATGATCTAAGAGAAAATTAGTGAGCCTATCGTACCAAGCACGGGGTGCCTGCTTCAGTCCGTATAAGGCCTTCACCAACTTGTATACGTGGTTTGGGTATGCGGCATTCGTGAATCTTCGTGATTGCACAACATACACCTCTTCCTTAATATATCCATTCAGAAATACACTCTTAACATCCATTTGATATAATCGAATTTGTTTATAGATGGAAAATGCTAAAAACATATGGATGGACTCAAGACGTGCAACCAGTGCAAATGACTCCTCAAAATCCAAACCCTCTATCTGAGAATACCATTAAGCCACCAACCTAGTTTTATTTATTATTATCCTAGACTCACCTTCAAGTTTATTTTTGAAAACCCATTTTAATCCTATGACTAGATGGTTATCTAGACGCTCCACTAAAACTCATACCTTATTTCGCTCGAATTGGCTTAGCTCCTCATTCATAACCAAGAACCATGGTTCATCTTATAAGGCTTCTGAGACGTTCTTGGGTTCAATATCAGATATGAAACACAAGTTTGAAAATGATTCATGAAGTGCAGACCGAGTTCTAACTCCATAAGATGGCTCTCCTATGACTAGTTAGCGTGGATGTTGCTTCGAAAAATTTAAGTTACTAGGAGGCCTATATCCTTGTACAAGAGTTGGCGTTCACTCGCCACAATTCTCTCCTCACCCTTATCCCCTATCTGTACACTCTCATCAACCTCATCTTCATTCTGCTTGGGCTCGTTAGTTGGGTAATTTCCCTCGAAATGCAAATGAGTCAATTCTTCAACCACTAAGGTCCTCTTATTATAGATCCTATAGGCCTGACTCTTGCTCGAGTATCCTAATAAGGTACCTAGATCAGATTTTTAGTCAAATCTTCCTAAATGATCCTTAGTGTATAGAATGTAGCACGGTAAAACAAAGACCCTAAAGTATGATATAGAGTGTTTCTTTTAAAAATATAGCTCGTATGGAGTTCGCTTTAAAAGTGGGTGAAGCAAAACTCGGTTCATCACGGAGCTTGCTGTGTTAACCGCTTCAGTCATAAAAGATTGTGGTAAGATGAACTCGGCGAGCATTGTGCGGGCTAATTATTAAAGAGTACAGTTTTATCTTTCTACAACCCCGTTTTGTTGTGGAGTGCGAGGGGCAGAGAATTTGTGCTTAATTCCTAAGGTGTCACACGAGTATGAGAAGTCCTCATTCTCAAACTCTCCTCCATGATCTGATCTAATACATTTTATTTTTAGCTCCTTCTCATTTTGAAGTCGCGTGAAAAGATTTGAGAATTCTCTAAAGGTGTGAGATTTATTTATAAGAAAGATCATCCGACAAAAGCATGAATAATCATTTATGATAACGAAGGTGTATCATTTTCCCCCTAGACTACACATACTAAGGGGTCCAAACAAATCCATGTGAATGAGTTCGAGTGATCTAGATGTGGAAACTTCAGTTTTGCTCTTGAAAGAGGTTTTAACAAATTTTCCTTTTTGACAAGGAGCGCATAAGACATTTAAACTACTTCTTTAGTTGGGAAGTCCCCAAACAAGTTTATTTTTTGATAGTTTTACAATAAGCTTACTTCCAGAATGTCCTAATCTCCTATGCCAAAGTTCTAATTCCTTATTCTTAGTAACTAGGCATTTCAAATTAGATGCAGATATATCATCAAAACTAACAGTGTACACATTATGAGTTCTATGAGCAACAAGTAAAACACTAGAAGTTTTGACATCTATAATTTTGCATGTGTTTGTGGAAGATTCAAATATCACATTTTGACCTTTATCACACAGTTGGCTAATTTAAATAAGATTGTGCTTAAGGCCATCTACAAATAGAATATTTGAAATAGAAAATGCCTTGTTACCTATGGTGACAATTCCCAGTACCTATCCTTTGTTGTTGTCCCCAAAGGTCACCATGCCACCCTTCTTCTTCTCTAGTCTAAGGGACTTGTCTTTATCTCCCGTCATGTGCTTGGAGCAACTAGAGTCCAAGTACCACACGTTCTTTGTGTCCTTAGCCTGCCAACAGACCTAAAAAGAAGATGAGGGTAAAGTTCTGGTTACCCAAGTTGTCCCACCCATATGATAGGTTTGACTTTGGTAGCAAGATTTACGTATTTTTATTGGCACCTTTCCTTAGATACGAGCCAGAAGTGTGACCAAACTTATGACACTTTGCACACACAGTGTAAGCAGTAGACGTTGCCTTTATCAGGTTGCTCGAGCTCGTGTTTGAGGATGGGGAAAGCCTTTCAGACTTTTTTACCTTATTTGGTGATTTTTTATAATTGGGTCTATAGGTAGCTTAATTATGATTTCCACTCGGTGGGGACATTTGACACACTTATCCTAGTCCAAACTTCCCAGATCCATGACACCGTGCACCCAACATCATATTTAAATACTTTTGGCCTATTCCAAACTTTTGTATTGCACAGTTACGATCATGGATCCTCGCCTTTAGGGCGGTGTTTTTCAGTCACCAGTATTACACATCGATTGGCAAATTGTTTTTTGCCTTCCTCTACCTTGGCAAGTGATAAGTGAAGTCTCTTCTCCAAGACATTCTTTTCTTTTATGTGACTATTCGTTCTGATCGATGATTGGGAGAGACTTGCCTTTTGTTCTTCGATCATTATCATTAAGTGAGAGCACTCTAGACACTCAATTTTTTTTCTTTTCCACTTCTAATTACTTCACTTTTTAATTTTTCTAAGTCCTTTTTTATTTTCTTATTCTCGGTTCACATGGACTTTTTCTCAGGAATAACACTTTCTAATTTATCAACTAAGTATTCATAAATTTCAGGAAGTTCAGTATAAGTAGGTGGGGTTACCTCAAAGTCTCTCTGGACACTGGACTCATCATCAGATTCTTCTTGATTCTTTCCAATGAGGCATAGATTTTCCTCGTCTTCACTGCCAGAGTCTGTGGTGCTTGATTCGTCAGATACATCCTCATCCCAGGTGAGCGCCTTCAGTACCTTCTTCTTCCCTTTGTGTTGGCTTTGCTTTTCTTTTTCCTCCTTCTGGAGTCTTGGGCATTCTCTCTTTAGGTTCCCAGGCTTGTGGCAGTGATAGCACTCCGTCTGGGACTTCTCATCATCGCTTTCCGTCTCTTTTGATGGCTTGTTCCACCTTCTGCCTTCTCCAGCTCCTCTCTTCAGGAATTTCTTGAACTGTCCCTGCTTCTTGGGATTCTTCATGAATTTTTTGAACTCCCAAACGTAGAGGCTCTCCTCCTCATCTCCCTCAGAATCTTCAGCAGCTTTTCTCTCCCATACGGCCTTTAACGCCAGTCCCTTCTTCTTCATTTCCCTGGGATATTCCTCTGCTTGAATCTTCAATTCAAGTTTGTGTGTCTTCAGATTCCCGATGAGGCTCTCTATCTCCAAGGTGCGATTTCATGAGACTCAGGAATAGCTTTCACCTTCGGGTTGAAGTGAGGAGGCAAAGATCGCAGGATCCTCCTCACTAGGTCACCATTTGGAATGCTCTTTCCAAGATATCTTGAAGCATAGACGATCTTGGTAAAATGCGTGTACATGCTGTCCACATCCTCGTCAATCTCCATCCAGAACTGTTCATATTCAGATTCAAGTCAGAACAGCTTCGACTCCTTCACCTGTGAGGTACCTTCATGACTGAGCTCAAGAAGACGCCATATATCATAAGCAGACTCGTAGTTACATATTCTATTGAACTTAGTTTTGTCCAAGGCGCAAAATAATGAGTTCATAGCCCTGGCATTATTCATACATCTAAGCTTGTCTGCGTCATACTACTTATCACGTGGTTTTTCTTATGATGGTATCCCCAACTGTGAAAGTGGGTGCAATGTACTTTGTCTCAATCATGGCCCATACATCCATGCTGTGAGTCATCAAAAATATTTTCATCTGATTCCTACAGTGACTGTAGTCACTCCCAATAAATAGTGAAGGTCTAATCACACCTTGTCCCTAATTGAATGCGTGAACGGAGTTGGCCATCTTACTTCAATTTTTTAAGCCTTTTTGAAGTAACCTCTCTTTGATACCACTTGTTGGATCTCGTGGCCAACCTTAGAGGGGGGTGAATAAGGTTTTATGCGTTGAATAGAAATTCAAATTCTTTTAGCCCAGGAAACCAAGTTCTGGAAGCTACTGAGGGGAGTTAGGTAGCTCACGCAAGGCGGTATGTCACAGAGCTTGTTTCCTGGACAGACTCCTTCTTGGAGATCTACGTGTCCTTTAGAGAATCACTATCAAACACGCTTAACAAAATTAACAATACACAGAAATAGGAAATCAATTTTATTAAAGAATGAATAAAAAAATGTTTATATCAATTAAAAAAACTTGTGATCTCTGAAGCGTCGGAGATCAGAGGCGGTGAGGAGAAAAACTCTTGGGCTTTCTATACCGACCCGCTACATGGACCGGTTGGATCTCTCCTTTTCTCTCTAGGAAAAGTCTTCGAGTCGGTTCTTCACCTCCACATAAGGATGGGTCTTAGAGCCCCGCTAGATCCTCTGGTCTAGATGTTCCTAACCCCGGGACGATTTATCGCGGAATCCTACCTGGATTCTTACAACCCTTACCGGTAAATTTTCCTCACCACAAGCTTATGAAAAAGAAAAGATTAACAAGAATACAAAAGTGATAACTATAAAGGTTCAGTTCTCCCTCTTGAAGATTTATTTGTGGAGCGATCCGCGGCCGTTGATTGAGATCTTTGTATGTTATCAACCGGTCGGCTCTTCGTAGTCGATGTAGATCTTGGATTGCCGGAGTATTTCGATTGCATACATGAGGGAGACATCTTTCTTCTTCTTTGATGAAGACAATTTGACCGGACGCAAGCAGGCGGCCAAACCCTAGAATCCCAGAACTTCTGTCTTTTTCGTCTTGGTAATGACTGCAGAAAAATGAGGCGCCTTTTATACACCATTGTGAAAGTAAGCTACCGCCGGTGGTAAGACTAGCATCCGACGGTAGGTTCGCGTGTTTTGTTCTGCCAGCTGTCGTACAAAAAAAGGAAAAATATTCAAAATGATTATTTGTCATTTCATCGTTGCTAGCACCGTGTGGTTACAGCTATCGCCGCGTGGTAATATAAGACACGGCGATTCTGAACAGTCATGTCGATACTCGTCGAGGGCTAGCGCGGCGCGATAAGTCTAGCATCGTTCTGATAACTTCCCGAGTGCTTTGTCATTTTAATTCTGAGTCTAGCGCCAGTGATAGTACTATCGCCTGGCAGTAGGTTACCGAGAGCTCTATCAATCAATTTGCAGCTACTGCCCGACGGTAGCTTCTATCGCTCGGCGGTAGTAACCATAGGAGTCTTCTTTTTCTTTGCTTGCACCTGTCAACCTGCACACACTATCAACACAAAATGTGATCAAATATAACCTGGGAGTAGATATTCTCAAACATAGGGAATGTGAAACATCGGTTCCAATAATTTTTACATGGAAAAACACCTCAACTGGGTAAAAATCAACGTGACCAGTACAGTGCTAGTAAAACTTCACTATGAGCTTTGGGTTAAAAATCTGTAGAAGAACCGAGGGAGATAGTTCACTCCTCAATATAATTGGGGATGAGTGAGATAGTATACTTGTGCTTGGTGCGCGACAGGCTGCTCCACACAAAGATTGAAGCTAGTATCCTTTGGTGATGACAAATTCTCTTAGGCACTGTACGGGTGCAAAACACGACTGCAGAACACACAGAGTAATGTCGGAAAGGATTTAAAGGATGTTGCTCGCAAGGAGGCTTCTCTGAGCGGCTTGTGAAACTTTCTCTTGGCGGTGGACTTAAATGACTTTTCGATGGAGAGGCGGTGACTCATAGGAGAAATCTGGCAGAGCTCTGGCCTAAGGATGAAGAAAGTAGTGAGGGGAAAAAAGATGTGAAATAAGGAGGCCTGGGGCTCCTTTTATAGCTTCCAAGAGGTGATTTCAGTAGTTTTGCGGATATCTGCATACCACAACCACCCATATTATTATTTTTAATATAGTTTGGAATGATCATTATTTGCATAATATTTACTAAATATAGGCAAATAATTTAATTAATGGTATTTCCCCACTAACCATAGTGGTAAGTGGGTGGTTCTCCATGAACTGGGTGGCGGTGATCGTGGCGGAAGGATCTTACGATAGGGAAGGCCTACCATAAATGGGCAGCCACCTTGGCGGCGGACATTCGCTGACAATGAAATAGGAGTTGCGACTGATGAGGCGGCCAACCACGGCTGGAGAGACCGCGACCACAGGAAGCGGCTGCGGGGAAGGGCGGCCGAGGCATAGCCACCCTTTGCAAGCCTTGCCCTATGACCTGGGGAGGGGGCAACCAGGGGGAGAGAGGCTAATACGTTGTCGCCCCATGTGGGTGGAGCCCCATGGTCGTGGGAGCTGGCCGTGGTGAGGGGCGGCCACGGAACAACCGCCCCACGCAGGTGGAACCCCGCGACTATAGGAGGCTTCAGTGGGGAGGGGCAGCCATGGTGCGGCCACCCCATACGAGCGGGCGCTCGTTGTCGTGGGAGGCGTCCACGAGGAGGGGTGTCCATGGCCTGGTTGCCCCATATGGGCAAACCCCCACGTCCACAGAAGGCGGCAATAGTGTAATTGTCCTCGCGGGAGAAGTCGTGTTGTCACGGGGGGCGGCCATGGGGGGCACGAGGAGGGGCGGTCAGGTGTGGCTTTGGCACGACTGGATGGGAACGGACCGCCCGGTGCTAGCGATAGTGGCGCCGACGGCCAGTCGTGATGGTGGCTCAAATGGTGCACATAGTGGGATCGGTGCACTGGGGATCGCATATGACGATCGCATGTGTAGTTGTTTTCCCATGATTCCACTTAGTTAGTAGGGATCACGAGGAGTGAGCTAATTGCACCACAATTCCCTATGAAAACACCACGGCCTCATTAACAATATATATTAAGAAAAACATATTATTTGATGGAAATATTCATTTTTTCACTTTTACACTCATTATAATCTTTTACAGATAAATTTAGAATAATGAATACTCATTTTCACTGCTTATACACACATTATGTATAAGAAAAAAATGTCATTTGGTAAAAATGTTCACTTTTCAACTATTACACCCACATGATTACATCTATATGCACTATGTAATAGAGAAATCATGTCATTTGGGGAAAATATTCACCTTTTCAGTTTTACACTCTCATTATTACATTTTTTACACCTTTGTAAAAACTTGAAAGATAAAATTAGAATAACAATATTCATCTTTCCTACTTGTGTTTGTGTGTCTATATATATAAATATTCACACACACACATACACACACATAACTGAGGTGGGATTCACATGATGATGAAGAAATAACAGGAGTTTGCAGAGAAATGGCTAGAGGAGTAGTGGTTTGATTAGCAAAGGCTTCTCTTCTCTAGCTCAGAAGAGTACGACTTCAAGGTCTTGAGGAAAGGTTGTTGGGGGGGTGGGGTAGGGCGGAGGGGGAGGGCGGCCATAGTGCTGGTGAAAGATAATGTCTATCTAATCAACTAAAGAGGGGTGAATATGTGTTTTAATATTTTTATGATTACTTTGGTTTTTTCCTTAAGCACAACAAAGTAATGAAACATCACAAACACAACACAACCACAACACAGTACACTAAGATGTATAGTGGTTCCCCAATTATGGGTATAACAACTTCGCCCTTCACTTATCTAATTTAGTGCTAGCTTAGGCCAACTTCTACAAATAACTCAGATCAAATGATCTTACAGCTCAGGAACAACAATCCTATACCTCAGACCTTCAACACAAGGTCCTATAACTCAGATCTTCAATCACAAGTTCCTACACTCGGGCCAAATACTGACCTACCTCAATCTCTACAACTAGAAATGTTGAAAACAAAAACTTGGTCTCTCGTGGAGTTCGGGATCCCAAGAAAGGGGTGACCTTACACCTATTACACTCAGGAGAACTTCACAAGCCAAGGGCTCAGGAAACTAGGAACAGACCCTCGGCTCTAGCGTGGAGGTCCCACCTCACACCAAGAAGACCTTTGTGGTTTCCCCCTCCCTAGCGAATGCTTGATCTGGGTGCCTTGCAGGAAGAAAGAAGAGGGATTTTAGTGGCTAAGAAGTAATGCTCTCCAAGTCACACTCAAGGGTCTATTTATAGATTTCCCAAAGCTGGGGACCAAAATATCAGAAATACCCCTAAGACAAATAGGTCCTAGGCCAATAGAAAACATCCACACCAGTGGGTAAAGAGGTAAAAGCATGGCCAAAAGAGGTCCGGGCGAGTTGGCTGCTGAGCGAGCACAGGCCAGGCGAGATTGTCGGCCTGGGCGAGAAAGGCGACCTTGGCAAGAAGGCTGCCTAGGCGAGCCCGGCGGCATGGGCAAGAAGGCAACCTAGGCGATATCGGCGGCCTGGTCGAGAAGGCGGCATGGGCGAGACCGGCGGCCTGGGCGAGCTGTGGTTAGGTGGCCTACGAGCTAGCGACCTGGGCGAGCTGCGGCTAGGCGGGTACTGGTCGGGACGACCCCTCAAAGGGGCTGGGGGGAGACAAATTTTTCATCTCCCTACTTGTATATTATGCAGGTTGAGCCTAAATTGGCCACCAAGAGTGCCAAACCCCTCAAAAAACTTAAAAATGCTAGCTAGTCCCGCGGCTGCTGGAAGAACCCCACTCTGTGAATACGGGGTTGTATAAGAAATATACACTTAGATCTTTTCTAAAGACCCTAACTCAATTCATAATGATCCTACAACTCAAAATGCCACTAGAATTATACAACAAACTCAGATTCAATAAGGACCCTACAAATTAAGAATAAATACAAATGATATGACTCAAACATAAAACTTGAGTCTTCTATAGAAGCATAGTGTAGGCTTCTCCTTCCTTGATTCAGTATTTGAATGTGTCTGCTAGAAAAGAGTTAGCTAAATCAATAGAACTTTTGTCCAGTGAGAAGTGTTCTTCATAAAGAAAGTTGTTGAGTTGGGCCTTGAAAGAAATCTCTCTGGCGCTTGCAGTTGCTAAGGACTTGAAAGAATTCTAGGGCTTGAACACTTGCAAAAGTCCTGCAAAAAATTCTTTGTATGTGTATGCACGTGTAGATCTTATGTGTAGTTCAATTTTCACATCCCTTTATATAGAAGACTTGATCGGCAGAGGCCTTGAAGCTTGAAAAGGAAAACTTAAATGACTAGAAATTTTGCCAAAGGAAAGTTCTTCAAATGGCAGGATTCTGAAATCAATGTGCATAATTCTTTTCCGCTAAAGGATCCTTGATTATTACAGCAGAAAATGAAATTCAAATCAATTTGAATAGATCGCAATCTGAGGCTTGATCTCAGCAGAAGGCAGTTAGAACAAGCTTCTGGCCGATAAAATATTCTAAGAAAAACTTTAGCTGATGTAGTCGATAATTTTCTTTGACACTTATATTTATGATATAGTTGTTGTGTTGCTCCTTAAGATCACAACCCAAGACATTATACACTCAAGAAATCCATCAAAAGTCCTTCCTTCTAAGTCTAGTCGATGCAGTCAACAAATGTATTAACAATCCAGTCTATGTAGTCGATAAATTCCTTAGCTTTACGGTCGATGCCGTCGATAAGTTTCTTAGCTTTATAGTCGATAAACTGTAACACCCTTATCCGTCACATAGCATATAGCAGTAGGTCCGACCGGGGCCCGACGCCATATACTGCGGACAGATCGATGGGTTACTCATTGAGACCAATCAACCAAACCCAACGTCCTACACAGAGCATCTAGCGGAAGCAATTTATTAAGTTGCAAAAAATAAAGAACCCAGCCAAGCATGAATGTCCACTACTCAAACCAACAGGAATGTACAATACACAAGTACCGGCCTTATGGCCTTACAATAGTTTGCTCAAAAATAAGTGTCTTCCAAACCTCGGCACGCAGGCCGGTCACACATGAGAATACAAGAAAAACACTCAAAATTAGGCCTTCGAGGGCCGGCTCAGAACCTTGGGCTTTAGCCTGCTATTTACCGATCGCCTCCGCAGCACCTGCAAGAAACAATCCACTACACGGTTGCAAACAAAAGCAACGGTCAGCTATGCTGACCAAATTACAACGACCCCTCCCCTAACTCGGGGCGGCGATGCTCTTTCCCTGCACTTTGTTAGCATAACCAAGCAGTATAGTGTAAACACACTCATCACAGGCGCAGGCACGCACGACCACACACCTCGTGCACTCAGGGCACATTCACGGCGAACCGACCAACGTCACGTCAATTTAAGACATAGACGTTCCCGTCTCACCACCGTCCCTTGGAAGGCCAACCATATGAGCATTTTGTCTTCTTGACTCGGGTCACGTCAATTTAAGCCATAGACCGCCGGAGACACTCATCTATGCCAACGGTCTCACCGAACGACATAGAATAGGTACGGTTCTACTTGACCTGTTGCTCAAACCACAACGTCAATTTAAGCCATAAGCGCGGGTCAAGACTCCCCGAGTCCTGTTTCCATCACACAATTCACATTACCCGGTTATGTTCAAGTTTTCTCCACGGCCACCATGTTGGAAGAATCACGCATCTGCCTAGTTTTTCGAGTGCACCTTAGAGTTAGTCCCCAAGGCTCCCTGTTGAAGTCTACCTCGTAGAAAACCCGAAAAACAAACATTCGCATGGAGTCTTCTCCGGCCATATATGCAATACAACATCACCGATCCAGACAAACTTGTCCGGGTAGGCTTCACACATCATGCCTATGTTCGTTCTCGAATACGGACTCTACACAAGGGGGACTTTACATAACTACCGCAAGGAGTGCCACAAACTCACCGCTCACTCGTGAGAGAGGGCTTCCAATTCAAAGGAAAAGAGGACTTCACATGTCCTAGGATGAGAATCGTTACCCTTGCGTTTTTCCTTGGCGCCATGGAAATCTATGAGGATGAAAATCACCACAATCTCCTTGCCTCCGTAGATCCGATGTCGGCTCGAGATTTGGAGCTCCGAAACTCTGCCAGTGACTGGATCTAGCCTTTCTTCTTCCTCCTTGCTCTCTCCTCTCTCTAGAACTTAGAAAGAGAGTGAATCAAAGATTATGAGGACTTTACACCCCTGAACCGGCCTTAACCCTAAGGTGGGAAGAGCTTGAACCATTAGATCCGAAAACTAGGAAACGAAAGGCTGTGATTCAGCCCGAAATTCCATAACCTGGGCCGAACACGGGTTGCGACACGCCCGTGTCCAAGGCCGTGTCACCCATTTGCCGTCAAAACTGTCGCATCCTGAAAAGAACACAGACACTCGACATGCCCGTGTCACCCAATACACGCCCGGGTAGCTGGGCATGTCCCTCCAACGATACGGGTCCAAAACAACCAGAGCATGACACGACCATGTGACGCGCCCGTGTCATATGCCGTGTGCTTGACACACCCGTATCCCAGGCCGTGTAGCTGTCTTAGCACAACACGCCAAATGACCTGAGGAGGACACGGGTATTCGACACGCCCGTGTCGAATTTCACACGCCCGTATCGGACACGAACACGCCTGGGCATAGGCCGTGCGTCCCTCACTCAACGATCATTGAGTGCAAGGCTTTGAGTGACTGACATACCCTGGGACATGTCCGTGTCCCAAGACGTGTTCACCCCCCCCCCCGACGATCGTTGACTCCAAAATCATCGACCACGTGACCAATGCCGAACCCGAGCACGACATGCCCTGGGACACGCCCGTGTCCCAGGCCGTGTCAACTCTACCAAACCCCAGATTTGGCTCAAAATGCCACCTGTCACTCTCTTGAGTTTCGGGGCGTTATAACTCTCTACCTCTTAAAAGAATTTCGTCCACGAAATTACTAATGGAAAGATAAACAAAACCAAAAGCGTTACATGAGTGAAATAACTCTGGGTACTCCTCCAGCATGGTCTGCTCCCGTTCCCAAGACAGCTCTTCACGACCGCAATTGTCCCAATAGACCTTGACCATCCTGATCTCCTTGTTACAGAGTCGCTTAACCTCAAAATCTTCAATACGAACGGGCTTGACCCTAGTCGTCAACACTTCGTCCACCGACACTTGATAAACTGCGATCACCTGCGAAGGCTGTTGCACCGCCTTCTACAACACTGAAATGTGGAATACATCGTGCAGACCGCTCAACTCCGCTGATAGCCTCAGATGATAAGCCGCTTCGCCGATCCGCTCCGGAATCTCAAATGGTCCAAGGTATCTCGGGCTCAGCTTCTTCAAGCGTCGTACCCGTGACACACCCTTGAATGGCTTTATCTTCAAGTACACCCAATCGTTGACCGCAAACTCCACGTTCCGATGCTTGACATTGTAGTACTTAGCTTGTCTATCCTGAGTGATCAGCAAACGCTCTCGAATGATCCGCACCAACGAAGTAGCGCTCTCCACCTCCTACTTCTTGTACAATCTTGCCTCACCCGTCTCTAGCCACGATAACGGCGTGCGACACTTCCTACCATATAGGGCCTCGAAGGGAGCCATCTGTATACTTGCTTGGTAGCTATTGGTGTACGCAAATTGCACCAGATATAGGTGGTCTTCCCAATGCTTTCCGAAATCTAGAACGCACATGCGAAGCATGTCCCCCATAGTTCTGTTGACCCTCTCGGTCTGCCCATCCGTCTGCGGATGGAAGGCTGTGCTGAACTTCAATCTAGTCCCCAGCATCTGCTGCACCAATCTCCAATCATTGGCCGTAAAACACTCATCTCGATCACTCACGATGCTGCGGGGCAAACCGTGCAGTCTAACTATATTATCCACATACAGCTTCGCTAGTTTCTCCACCGAATCATCCTTCCTATGCGGAATAAAGTTCGACACCTTTGTTAACCGATCTACGATCACCCATATGGCGTCGTTTCCCTTCTGTGACCTCGGCAAGCCATGCACAAAGTCCATCGAAATGTCGTAGAACTTCCATTCTGGAATAGGCAAGGATTTCAAGAATCCCCCTGGATTTTGGCACTCTGCCTTAACTAAGGCGCAAGTCTGACATTTAGCCACAAATAGTGCACATCCTTCTTGAACCCTGACTACCAAAACAACTTTTTTAGGTCCCGGTACATTTTCGTGCTCCCTAGGTGGATTGAGTTCTTTGTATGATGAACTTCATACATCAACTTTGCCCGTAGATTTCCCATGTTTGGGATGCACAAACAATTATCCTTCCTTAGAAGTCCATCTTCAATTGAAAACTAGGAATTTGACCCATCAATGTTGCATCCATGAGCTCCTTCATGCTGCCATCCAACTCCATAGCCTGCCGAATGCGATCAGCCAGGTCATACTGAACTTCCATCCAGTTCAACAATGCTTTGGCGCTAGTCTACTTGTCAACACAACAGATCTCTAACGCCTCCAACTCCCGAATTAACCTCTCATCATGAATCAACAACCAATTAGCTTGGGTGGGAGCCCTGCGACTCAACGCATCCGTAACTACATTACCTTTCTCGGGTACATAATGAAGTTTGAACGTGTAGTACCCCAGGAATCCCATCCATCTCTGCTTCCTCATATTCAGATCCTTCTGATCCAACAGGTACTTCAGGCTCTTATGGTCAGTATAACTATCGACTTTTATGTTGTACAAATAGTGTCTCCATAGCTTAAGCGCAAATATCATGGCCGCCAACTCCAAGTCAAGGACCGGATAATTCCTTTCGTGCACTTTCAGCTGACGTGATCCACACGCAATAACACTCCCATGCTGCAGCAGCACGCAGCCCAAACCACTGCTTGAGGCATCACTAAAAATCTCTAAACCTTCGGTCCCACGCGGCGACTTAGTACCGGCATCGTGGTCAGCCGACTCTTCAACTCTTCAAATGCTTGCGCGCACTCCTGCATCCACAAGAACTTCCAATCCTTCCTTGTCAACTTCGTGAGAGGTAACGTTATTCGAGAGAATTTCTCTACGAAGCGCCTGTAATAGCCGGCAAGCCCTAGAAAACTCCGGACTTCTGCTACCGAAGACAACACAGGCCACTCCCGTATCACAACAATCTTCGCTGGATCTACCGCTATTCCTTCACCGCTGACAATATGACCAAGGAATGCTACTGAGGATAACCAGAACTCGCATTTGGAGAATTTTGCGTAAAGTTCATTCCTCCTCAGCGTCTCCAACACCAGATGCAAATGCTTGAAGTGATCTTCCTCGCACTACGAGTACACCAATATGTCGTCAATGAAGACAATCACAAATTGGTCTAGGTACTCTCTGAACGTCCTGTTGATCAGATCCATGAACACCGATGGCGCATTAGTCAGCCTAAACTGCATGACCGTGAACTTGAAATGCCCATACCTCGTGTTGAATGCTGTCTTCGGGATATCACTCTCCCTTATCCTTAGCTGATAATACCCAGACTTCAGATCCAATTTTGAATATACCAACGACCCGACTAACTGATCAAAAAAACCATCAATCCTTGGGATTGGATATTTATTCTTTTCCATTAGCTTGTTCAACTCCTTGTAGTCGATACACAGCCACAAGCTCTTGTCCTTCTTCTTAACAAAGACGACCGGTGCGCTCCAAGGCAACGAGCTTGGATGCACATGCCCTTGCTCCATCAACTCTTCTAGTTGAACCTTCAACTCCACCATCTCCTTAGGCGCCAACCTATAAGGAGAACGTGACACAGGTTTGGCACATGGCACGAGCTTGATCATGAAATCGATCTCCCGCTACGGTGGGGCTCCAGGAAGATTGTCCGGGAACACCTCGGGGTACTCACAAACCACTGGGATACTACCCAAAGTGAGCTTAGGCTTTACAGCCTCCACTAACGTGAAGAACAGCTCTGCACCAGTACGAACTTCCTTGACCACCTGAACAACAGACATCAGCGTCTTGCTCGACCCCTCCAGTCCCGGAAATGTTGTCTCCTGCCGAACACCCAGCTTTACCTCTTTGCGGTTGCAATCTATAAAAGCCTTCTGCTTCGAAAGCCAATCCACACTGAAGATGATGTCAAACTCTACTTGCGGCAGCAACGACGCTAGCAAGTCAAACTCTTGACTTCCAATATGAACTTTTATGGGACATACTCTATCCGCGCGCATCGAACACCCATTTGGCAACAACACATCCAATTTGTCCTTTGCTATCGAAGAAGGGACTCTGATGCGCGTTATGAAACTTTCGGACAAAAAGCAGTGTGAAGCTCCCGTATCAAATAGTGCTCGTGCCGGACTATCGCAAATCAGAACAAAGCCTATAAAAAAGGTAATAAGCTAACAAGCACTAGGTAACAGTATTCAAAGCTAACTTGCTAAAAATTAAACTTTACCTTTCACCACGTCTGGCCTTTTAATGGCTTCTTGCTGGCCCAGATTATAAACTCTCGTTTGAGTCAGAACATAGTGGGATGCGGTTGACACCACCATCTTGCCCTTTTCTTCATAAGTTGCTCCTTGCTTTCTCTCGGACTTCAGACGTCCGCTCCAACAATCACGGGCAAAATGCCCCATCATTCTACAAGTGAAACAAGCGCCCGGGGTTCGGTTGGTTGCCCCCAAGGCACCAGTAGAATGGTTTGGACCCGACGTCCTAGCCTTCTTGTGGAATCTGCGATATCTAGACTTCGAAGTAGTCGGCACTTTAAACTCCGATTTCCTGCCACTGGAGTCCTTCTTCGCCTGAACATTCTTCATGTCCTTTTCCAAGGACCGGGCCGAGTTGACCAAGATCATTAAACCCTGTGCCATAGGCCCCAAAAGTAGCAATCTTAGGCCATCTCTCAAACCTTCGTAGAATTGGTTCGTCTTGCGCTCCTCATCAACAAAGGTAGCGCTTGCATACCGGCCTAAACGAGTAAACTCGTGGAGATACTTGTCCACGGTACGGTCTCCTTGAACTAACTTCTGGAAGTCATTCTCCAAAGCAATCCTCTGGGTTGAGGGGAGGTATCGAGCCAAGAACAACCTTGAAAACTCCTCCATTGAAACATCAGCCAACTACCTGCCCCTCAGATGGTGTAGCTCCAAGCCTTCCCACCATAGCCTTGCGTCACCATCCAGCAAGAACGCCGCAATAGTGGTCTTCTTTCACTCCTCAGTCTCAGTCGCTGTCAGTACTCTATTAACTCTAGAGAGCCAATCCTCCGCTTGATTTGGGGTTCCAACCCTGAGAACAAAGGAGGATTGAAGCCCATCACGTGCTTCAGCTGCTTCTCCGTTGCTCTCCTTGACAACACTGGCTCAAAGACCACATGTTCCACCCTCCTTGGCTCGGCCGCTTGGAGCGATACTTACTCCACAGCAGAAGCGGGCTGCTACACCTTCCTCGCGGGCTGCGTGTTGATCATCACAAACACAGCCTCCGCTACCAATCGAATGGTCTCGGCTGAAGGGGGTGTTGCAGGCGCATCGTTTGGTGCGATGCTTGCCTCAGAAACTAGCCATTCCGACGGCCCAGCACCACTCCTGGTCACCTATAATCGTGCAAAACACTGATAAGCGACCACATAACATTGCAAAAAGCAATTATAGGAACACGCAGGTTCCCCAAATATGTGTATTTTCATTCCTAAGTGGACATTCATGGGTTCTATTCATGTTATAACGATGACGCACACACGTGTGCTCACCACCCCTTAAATGGAATTTGCCCATGAATTCATTTAAGCCTGACCGAAACCGGTAGTCTGATACCAAATTGTAATACCCCTATCCGTCACATAGCATATAGCAGTAGGTCTGGCCGGAGCCTGACGCCATATACCACGGACATACCAGTGGGTTACTCATTGAGACCAATAGACGAAACCCAACATCCTACACAGAGCATGTAGCGGAAGAAAATTATTAAGTTCCAAAGAATAAAGAACCCAGCCAAGCATGAATGTCCACTACTCAAACCAATAGGAATGTACAATACACAAGTACTGGCCTTATGGCCTTACAATAGTTTGCTCAAAAATAAGTATCTTCCAAACCTCGGCACGTAGGCCGATCACACATGAGAATACAAGAAAAACACTCAAAATTAGGCCTTCGAGGGCCGGCTCAGCAACTTGGGCTTTAGCCCACTATTTACCGCTCGACACCGCAGCACCTGCAAGAAACAATCCACCGCACGATGGCAAACCAAAGCAACGGTCAGCTATGCTGACCAAATTACAACGACCCTACCCCCAACTTGGGGCAGCGATGCTCTTTCCCTGTACTTTGTTTGCATAACCAAACAGTATAGTGTAAACACACTTCATCACAGGCGCAGGCACGCACAACCACACACCTCGTGCACTAAGGGCACATTCACGGCGAACCGGCCAACGTCATGTCAATTTAAGCCATTGACGTTCCCGTCTCACCACCGTCCCTTGGATAGCCAACCATACGAGCATTTTGTCTTCCTGGCTCGGGTCACGTCAATTTAAGCCATAGACCGCCGAAGACACTCATCTATTCCAACGGTCCCACCGAATGACATAGAACAGGTACGGTTCCGCTTGACACGTTGCTCACACAGCAACGTCAATTTAAGACATATACACGGGTCAAGACTCCCCGAGTCCCATTTAGATCACATAATTCACATAACTCGGTTATGTTCAAGTTGGCTTCCCGGCCACCATGTTGGAAGAATCGCGCATCTGGCTAATTTTCCGGGTATACCTTGGAGTTAGTCCCCAAGGCTCCCAGTTGCAGTCTATGTCACAACCCGCATTTTCTCCCAGGAAAATTGATTATCAGAGTAGGATAAAACACGTGTCATGATGCCACATCGAGCAGGGGATAACTGCCGATGCTCAGGCAAACCACTAATAACTATACTTTATGAAAATTCTTAAGTTATTTGACTACAAAACCAGTTATATTTTTAAAGGCCGTATCCCTCGACTCGGTGGATCACCTAGTCCACAATTTAAACTATACTTATACACTGTGGAAAATACTTTATTCAGGTTTGACATCCTAAAAGAGTACATAAGTGCCCCTAGAGGACATTTTATACCATGCAAGACCCTACATTTAGTTTTTACTATACATAGGAAAACAATCTTTTTACGATATTTGGAAAATAGTGATGAGTTTTATAAAATATGCTGATCATTAGATATACGTATAATAGTGTTTTTAGGTTTAAAATTAACTAGCAACCTAGCATAAATCATCCCAAGAGCAAGTAGACTATCTCCAGAAAAAGGTAGCACCAAAAGTTAACGTATCTAGTATCAGGGTAAAACTACCAGTGGGCGCCATCAAACTGACACGAACCAAATAGCAAGTATGTATGCCTGTAAGAAAATAGTACAAACCTACCTCACAAGACCAAGTAACTGATCTCCACAGTACGAGAGACCACCAGCAACAGCACAGCACAACTAGCCGCCTAATCGGCTACTAACCAGAACCTGAGGCATTCAAAGAAGAAAAGAATACCTCAGCAAGCTAAACAAGTAAGCTGTACGGAAATGTTAAGTTAAAAGGTAAGCAAGAAGAGTAAGCAAAACTAAATAAGAACCACTGTCTAAGGCAAGACAAAAAGAAAAGCACTAAGTGCGAGGAAACAGCAACAATCATGCCCAAAAATAAATCATGCAGAGTTTACCAGGCTACCATGAGCCCAAACATTGCAAATTTACAAAGGAAGAAATGTCTAACACCCTAAGCTGTGAGAGATGGTAGTAGCAAAAATAACGCGGATCCGGGTTGGAGGCAAACTCAGTCCCCCAACTACCATTTCCAAGAAACAAAGCTCAAGGGTCTACAGGTGAAAGCACTAGGGACCTCCCACCCCCTTGCCCAGCCCTTACCTTGAGCAAGATAAAAGAAAAGGGTGGCCACGGCTAAATTACACAACACCACCCCCATTAAGAGCTTCAAACCACCACTACTAACAACGACCCACGATTCGGCCTTTTGGAAAAAAATATAGCCGACAAGGTACCTCAAAATCAAGGAATTCACACGGGGGAGAAAATCGAGGTAAGGGAAAAGTGTTGAGATGACTCAACAAGGCATGGCGTTGAGTGAGCCCCACTAACTCAACACCTAAACAGACGGTGGAGTTGAGTGAGCTAACCTCACTCAATGCCAAAATAGCTATGGCGTTGAGTGAGGTTCACTCACTCAACGCCTTATGCAACACTGGCTATGGCATTGAGTGAGCTAACCTCACTCAACGCCAAAATAGCAATGGCATTGAGTGAGGTCCACTCCCTCAATGCCTTCAGCAAAACAGGTTATGGCGTTGAGTAAGCCAACCTCACTCAACGCAAAAACAGCTACGACGGTTAGTGAGGTCCACTCCCTCAATGCCTTCAGCAACACAGGCTATGGCGTTGAGTGAGCTAACCTCACTCAACGCCAAAACAACTACGGCATTAAGTGAGGTCCACTCCCTCAACGCCTTCAGCAAAACAGGCTGTGGCGTTGAGTGAGCTAACCTCACTCAATGCCAAAACAGCTACGACGTTGAGTGAGGTCCACTCACTCAACGCCTTAGCACTTAGCCGCAAAAACCAACTGTGGCGTTGAGTGAGTCCACCTCTCTCAACCCCAAAATAGCTTTGGCGTTGAGTGAGGTCGACTCACTAAACGCCAAAGTACTTACCCGCCAAAAACAAACTGCGGCGTTGAGTGTGTCCACCACTCTCAACGACAAAACAGCTTTGGCGTTGAGTGAGGTCGACTCACTCAACGCCAAAGTACTTAACCGCGAAAATACACTGCGGCGTTGAGTGTGTCCACCACTCTCAATGACAAAAAAACTTTGGCATTGAGTGTGGTAGACTCACTCAACGCCAAAGTACTTAACCACGAAAATGCACTGCGGCGTTGAGTGTGTCCACCACTCTCAATGACAAAACAGCTTTGGCGTTGAGTGAGGTCGACTCACTCAACGCCAAAGTACTTAGCCGCAGAAATAGACCAAGCAGACCCGGCGTTGAGTGTGTGCACCACACTCAACGCCAAGTCCAAGCAGATCTGGCGTTGAGTGTGTTCACCACACTCAACGCCAAGTCCAAGAAGACCCGACGTTAAGTGTGTGCACCACACTCAACGCCAAACCCAAGAAGAACCGGCATTGAGTGTGTGCACTACACTCAACGCCAAGCCCTGAATTCTCCAATGCTAACTCCAGCAAGTCTAAGCACAGGGAAGTCTTCTGGTACAGCCACTAAACAGGCAAGCACACATACATCCCAACCCGAGCTTAAGCAAGATAGATTTGCAAAAAATTAAACTATAGCTTTTCTCCTCTACCCGGCTACAACTACTGCACAGGAAAAATCGACCCAACCCTAACCCTCACTCAACCCAAGTACAAGGCCTCCTCTACTTACAGTTGGAGGACGAATAAAAAGAAAGGGTTGCGGCTAGGAGTACCACTGAATAGGAAACTCATATCAGGTATGTTGAACATAAATCGAAGTCGAAGAACGAGCAATGGTTTCTATCCTAGGGCTAACAGGGTAATAAGGAGATAGACAAAAAGAATTACACGGCAAGGGCAAGAATACCACTTGCCTCAAATTTTCGGTGAAGCTTGGTCGGCCTCCTTTACTCTCACTCAACACTAGCAGCAGCAGCACCTAAAGCAGAAATCTGGGGCTTTAATGGCGGAAACGGACAACCCAAGAAATTCGAGACCCCTAGAAACACCACGAAAACTGAATTTCTTACCGTAGGAATGAAGGTCTAGGAGAGAGCAATCCAAATCTGCTTTCGGAATCGAATTCCGTCCACAAATGCTCCCGGAATCGGCGTCCGAAGGGGAGCAGGTTTGGCGGTTTCTCCGCTTCTTTTCGCGAACAGCCACAGACTGGTTCGGTCTTTCGGGAAGACGAATAGGAGCGGTTACCTCTTAAGTCTAAACTATCCTATATATAACATCCTCTTAATCTTAATTAGCTAATCAATTAATAATGAACAAAAAGACAAGGAAAAACCGCCAAGTACCCGCACCCCTTCAAAATAATATTTAATATAATATTTATTAAATAGTTTTATTTTTTCATAAAATACCAAAACGACGCGAAAACCGAACATCCTCGGAATTCTACGAAATTCACACCGTAGCTAAATATCCACGCTACGAACACAACGGCGAATTCGAAATTAATTTTCGATGAACAGAACTCGAGTTATACCCACTCGAAGTCAAAACACAAGCATCCCCCGAGAGGCCACACCGGGTCACCCAAAATGACCCGGCTTGGTAGGGAGATCTTGCCAATAGATTACAAAATAGGCCACTCAGTTCTAAGGAGTTAAGACCACACTCCACAGATGGCACAAGCCAAGAAAATGCGTCGACATAACGCGAAGCAAGAATTAAATAATCGTAGAAAAATCGGGGGCGTTACAGTCACTCCCCCTAAAAGAAAGTTTCGTCGCGAAACTTTACGCACAACACTTCTACTATAGAAGGAAAAGTAACAAGCCAAACATTACAAGAAGAAAACATACCAAACCAATCAGGGAAACAGCTGAGGGTGAGTCTCCCTCATAGCCGACTCTAACTCCCAAGTCGCGCTTTCCAAATCCTGATTTTTCCATAGAACTTTGACCATCGGGATGGACTTCCTCCGCAGCACCCGATCTTGAGTATCCAAAATGTGGACCGGAACTTCAACAAAGGAGAGATTAGGCTCCAACTGGGGCACAATATCCAAGACTTGCCCACTACTATGCACACACTTCCGCAATTAGCTTACATGAAATACATTTTGAACACCTGGGAAGTTTACTGGCAAATCCAACCTATAAGCTGACATGCCAATCCATTCAACAATCTTAAACGGGCCCACATACCTCGGGTCCAATTTCTGGTTCTTACCGAACCTCTTAACACCAACCATCGGGGAAACCTTAAGAAACACAAGGTCCCATACAGAAAATTCCAAGTCAGACCTACGCCGATTAGCGTTCTTTTCATATCTCTCCTGAGCTATACGAAGCTTTTCTCGAATAAGCTTCACTGCGACCTCCATCTCCTCGAGCGCATCCGGACCCAACAAGGGTCTCTCACCTGCCTCAGCCCAAAACAGGGGGTTCTGCAGTGCCTCCCATACAAAGCTTCAAACGGATCCATTTGCAAACTTTCTTGATAACTGTTATTGTATGCAAACTCCATAAGTCGCAATCGCTCATCCCACGCTCCTCCATGGTCTAGAATATAGCATCTGATCATATTCTCAACTATCTGTTTCACCCGCTCTATCTGCCCATTGGTCTGTGGGTGGTAAGTAGTAGAATACCTCAGATCTGTACCCAAACCCTCCTGCAGACTCTACCAAAAACGAGAAGTAAACCGGGAGTCTCGATCAGAAATGATGCTAACAGGCACACCGTGCAATCCGATGACCTCATTCAAGTACAACTCTGCTATCTTCTTCATCGGATAGTCAATCTTATATGGCACGAAGTGAGCATACTTCGTCAGTCTATCCACTATAACCCAAAAAGAATCAAATCCCCTTGGGGATTTCGGTAAGCCCGTGATGAAGTCCATAGAAATACTTTCCCACTTCCAAGTCGGGATCTCTAATGGAGTCAACTTGCCACCAGGCCTTCCGTGATCGGCCTTCACACGCTTGCAAGTGTGGCACTCAGCAACAAATCGGGCTATATCACTCTTCATTTCATACCACCAGGCAATTTGCTTCAAATCACGATACATCTTTGTAGATCCCAGATGGTAGGCAACACTGGATCAATGAGCCTCTCTGCATATCATACCCCTGATGTCTCCGACAGTGGGGATGCAAAATCTGCCGCGGTACTTCAAAGTACAGGCATCAGCGATAGAAAAATCCGGTAACTCCCCTCTCTCAGCCCTGAGGTATAAGTGCAGAAGGTCCGGATCATCCTTCTGGTGCAACCTATTAAGGGAAATCCAAGACGGCTCTGCAACTGCCAAACTGCCCTGCATGACACAGCATCCCACCGAGATATCCATAAGGAGGAACTCTTCCACTAAACGATCAGCGGAGAGATTAAAGATCTTCCCTGTCATCCGGCTCAGGGCGTCGGCCACCACATTGTCCTTTCCTGGATGATATTGGATCTCTACGTCATAATCGGCTACATACTATAGACATTGCCGCTGGCGCAGATTCAACTCCTTTTGCGTGAACACGTACTTCAGGCTCTTATGATCAGTGAAGATCTTGCACTGAGCCTAATAAAGTAGATGCCTCCACAGCTTCAATGCGTAAATCACCGCTGCAAACTCAAGGTCATGCGTAGGGTAATTTCTCTCATGAGTCTTTAATTGCCTTGACCCATACGCAATCACTTTTCCAACCTGCATCAACACGCAACCCAGACTGACATGCGAAGCATCCACGTACACACCATACTCCACACCCTTAGTAGGTAGGGTCAAAACGGGAGCAGTGCAAAATCTGTTCTTTAGCTCCAGGAAGGCTTCTTCCCACTTCTCGCTCCAAACAAAGGCCGCGTTCTTCTGAGTCAACCTAGTCAAAGGTGCAGCCAGGGTAGAGAAACCCTCCACGAACCTCCTGTAGTAGCCGGCCAACCCTATGAAGCTTCTGATCTCCTTGGGCGTGCCCAGCCTGCTCCAATCCATCACTGCTGCGATCTTTTCTGGGTCGACCGAGATCCCATCCTTGTTCACCAGGTGGCCCAGGAACGAGACCTGAGGTAACCAAAATTCGCACTTGCTCAACTTGGTGAATAACTTGTGATTCCTCAACTCTGATAGAACCAAGCACAAATGCTGCTCATGCTCCTCAGCGCTGTGAGAATAGACCAACACATCATCGATGAAAACCACAACGAACTTGTCTAGGAAATCCTTGAACACCCAGTTCATCATATCCATGAATGCTGATGGTGCGTTGGTCAGACCAAACGACATCACCAAGAACTTAAAATGTGCATGCCTCGATCTAAACGCAGTCCGTGGAATATCTGCCTCACGGATCCTGAGCTGATGATAGCCAGAATGAAGATCGATCTTGGAGAACACCGTGCTACCATGTAATTGATCAAATAAGTCATCAATCCTCGGCAGAGGGTACCTGTTCTTAATAGTGACTTTGTTCAACTCCCTGTAGTCGATGCAAAGCTGCATCGACCCATCCTTCTTCTTTACAAACAAAACAGGAGCACCCCAAGGCGTCGAACTCTGCCTGATAAATCCATTTTCCAATAACTCATCCAACTGGACTCGCAACTCCACTAAATCATGATGGGCCATCCGGTACGGTGCCTTAGCAATAGGACGCATACCCGATTCCAAATCAATCACAAATTCGACATCCCGATCGGGAGGAAGACCAGGAAGGTCATCAAGAAAAGCATCAGCAAAACCACGAACTACGGGAATCTCCTATAAGCGCGGTAAACTAACAGCGTTCCCCACCACCGAGACTAAACAAGCAAAACAATCAGAAAGAAACAACTTCTGAGCACATACCGCAGAAATGACAGGAGATTCTTGGCACGGATCAACATACACGCTTCCCGGCTGACCACCGTCCTTATGAAGTCCAAGCGCTTTCCTTTGTACTGAATAACCGCATCATACTTAGACAGCCAGTCCATGCCCAGAATAACATCGAAGTCCTCCAGATCAATCATCTTCAAGTCTGCCTTCGCAAGAAAGTCCCCCAACAAAACAGGGCAATCTAGAATGCCCAAATCTGATAACACAGATTCACATGAAGGGAACTTGACGTGGAAGGTATCACGAACTCGATCTAAAGTCAACCGATGTCTCTCCACAAAGGCTCTAGCAACAAATGAGTGGGTAGCGCCGGAGTCGAACAGAACATGCGCCCAGCGATTCTTTACCTTAAATTTCCCTATAGGAGTATATACAACTAAGGGACTACCAAAACCAAACTGTTGGGTACATTGGAAAATGTGTACCTGATTTGAAGAAGCTTAACTTAGCTCAATGATATACATCAAGGTGTATTTGATGCTATTTTGAGTTGAAATGTGAAGGTTAAGAATGTACTAAAATACAGGAATAAAATTCTAAGTCCATATGTCGACACCAGAAGAAGCTGTGTCGACACTTAAGAAAGATTGTGTCGACACTTGAAGAAGGCTGTGTCGACACAGAGAAAAAGAGTCGACAACAATTGTGTCGACACCGGGAAGCAGTGTCGACTCACAGAAGTATAGTCGACATCAACTGTGTCGACACTGGGAGGCTGTGTCGACACACAGGATTGCTAGTCGACAACACTTGTGTCGACACCAGAAGACTGTGTCGATATACAGAGGCAGAGTCCACATCAACTGTGTCGACACACAGGACTAGTGTCGACACACTGCAAAGTCTAGACCAAGTTAGTTGTTGGAGAATGATGAAGTGTTTGTGTCGACACAAATGCTCAGTGTCGACACATGTTCAAGATGCAGTATCTAAAAGCTGAGTCGACATAAAGACAGACATGTCGACATCATCAAAGGCTGTGTCGACACCTAAGTCACTTATGTCGACATATATTGACAGATGGTCTCGACACTTTCTAACAGACAGTATCGACGCTTTGCTGACAAAGACAAAGGCACAAGATCTGTTTGAAGACTTGACAGCTGTGGGTTACAACCGGTTTACAAAAGCTGTCAGACTTGTCAGAAGTTTGTTAGAAACCGGATTAGCCGGTTACCAAGGATGAAGTCTATAAATAGACAGATTCAGAAGAAGAAGAATAACGATACATATACGACACACATTAATCATCTATTGGGAGATAAGATTTCTGATCAAGAAAGTGCAAGGCACAGAAGAAGATCTTCATGAGAAGATCTAAGAAGAAATTCTGACGTGTACAATCACTCAGGATCAGTCTAAGTAGAATTCTTTCAAGAATTCTGAAGTATCATCAAAGGTGTTGAATAGAGAGGGATCCAGCCATTTTTTGAAGACAAGAAGGAAGCTGTCACAGGTTTCTCAAGAAGCTGTCAGGAAATCAACTCAACTAAGTTCTGATTCAAGAAGCTTTGAAGAAAGCTAAGATCCAGTTGATTTCATCCATCAGCTGATTAAGTGTAGTCTTGTTCCTTCTCTCTCAATAGGGGCAAGATATTCTATAACTTCAATTTCAATTTTTGAAGGATCTATTTTTATAGATCTGAGTTGTAAGCCTAGATTATAAAGGCTGAGTGTAGGAGAGGTATTCTCTGAGTGGTAGGGTTGTTTATGCCTGAGTTGTAGGAGAAGGTTTTCTCTGAGTTGTAGGCCTTGTGGCAAGGCTGAGGTAAGGCTGGTTAGCCTGAGCTGTAGGAACCTTATAGGGTTCTGAGTTGTAGGATCTGAGGATCTGAGATAAAGAAGGAAGTTAGGCCGAATCTAGCACACTGCTAGATAGGTGAAGGGGGAAAGTGGATGTACCCAGACCTTGGGGAACCACTATAAATCTGTGTGCAATCTGTGGTGTGTGCATATCTGTGATTGCTGTGTTGTGTTTGCTGAAGTAGTTTCAGAATTCTCTTATAATCAGTAATTATATTCTGCCTTAAGTTAAAACAAGCATTAGAACCTATTCACCCCCCCCCCCTCTAGGTGTTTAGGTGGTCTTGAAAGTATAACTATCAAGTGGTATCAGAGGGAGGTTACTCAAAGAAAGACTTAACAGTCTGAGTTAGATCAAAAGGTAGAATCAAGAATCAAGAAAATGGGTTCAGGTGAGAATCACAGGGAGTTAGGATCTATGAAGTTACCCATCTGCAGAAAAGAAATATTTGGAATCTGGAAGGAAAGGGTTAGGTTGTTTATGGAGGCTTATGATCCATGGATATATATGACAGTATAGGAAGGCCCCTTCATTCCAATGAAGGTATCAGTTCTTAATGCAAATATTCAAACTCCAAAGAGTTATTCTGAAATGACCAAGGATGAGATCATCCTGGCAACACTAGACAAAAGAGCACAGAACATTATTGTAAGTGCTATAGATGATGCCACATTTCAAAATCTGATTCACTGCAAAACCTCCAAGGAAATGTGGGACACTTTGATTGTCTACATGGAGGGTTCTGAAGAAGTAAGACAAGACAGAAAATCAATGCTCAACCAAGAATATGAGAGCTTCAGACAAGGAAAATCTGATAGCATTACTGAATGTTATAAGAAATTCTATAGGATTGTGAATGAACTAATGTCCTATGGAAGAGTCTTCAGTACATATGAGCTGAATGACAAATTTCTCAGATCTTTGACAAAGGATTGGGATACCAAAATATGTGCCATTAGAGAAGTGGCCAAGTTAGCTGACATCTCTCCTCCAAACTTGTTTGGAAAATTGCTATCATATGAAATGCAATTATGGCTAGGAAGGAGGAAGAAAGAAATACAAAAGGTGAGCATAGATCTGTGGCTTTCAAAGTTGAAGCCACTAGAAACAAAGGGAGGATATCTCCATCTCCTCTTAAGGAAGCTACAGAAGACATAACAAAAAATTCAGATAGTCAGAAATCAGTGAGCAGTGATTCAGATGCTGACTTTGCTGTCTTTACAAAGCAGTTTCAGAGGTTCTTGAAGAAGAAGCAGTGGAAGTCAAGGCCCTCCACATCAAAGCCAGTGGATGATTACTATCAGAAGAGAAAATCCTCAAGAAAGGAAAGGAACAAATCTAAGCCCAGCAAAGCTACAACATCAAAAGTTGTTTGCTATTGCTGCAATAAGACTGGACATATGATAGCTGAGTGTCCAGAGAAGAGAAAGGAGTCAGTAGACAGAAAGAAGACTCAACACAAGGGCAAGACGGAGAAATCTTTTGTTGCAAAGAAAGATAAGAGTCTTTCAGATCAGCCCTCATCAGAATCAGAATCTGAAGAAGATGCATATATTGGATTGTATGCAGCCAGTGATGAAGAGGAGTTTATGCAATTGATAAACTCCATCCATGATCAAGAAGACCAAGAATGCATGGGTCTGATGGCTGAGTCAGAAGATAACCAATGCCAGGATCAGCCTGGTCCTAGTAAGGTACAAAATGATTCTAGCACTTCTGATATTAGTACTGGTTCAAGGTCAGATTCATCTACATCAAGTGATGTGAATGGGTCTGAATCTGAAGGTGATATTCATCAATTGATGGATGAATATAGGGTCTTATTGGAGGCTCTTAAGAAAAGAAAAAACCTGACCAAAACTCAGGCTCAGGAAATTGCTGATCTTAAGTTGGTTGTATCAGACTTGGAAAAAGAATTGGATCAAAAGTTGAATGAGGTTGCTAAACTGAAAATAATAACTGTGATTCAGATGGGCACAATCACATACAAATCTGATCATATTAAAAGTCTGGAGGCAAAACTTCAAGTTGAGAGGAACTTAGTGGGGAGTTACTCTAAGCCAAAATCTGTCCTACCCTTGATAGATGAGTTTGTAGCTCAAAAGGGTGAGGCAGGCTTGGGCTTTAAAGGTAACACTAGAGCTGACCAATTCAAAAGAAAGGGCAAAGCTCTAGTTCAACCACAAAACTCCAAAGTCCCTATGATGTTTAGAAAAGTGCAATTGTCTTCTAACAGATATGATCATGAACACATTCATAATCATATTAAGACTGATGTTCTGAAAAACAAGGGTGTTAATGCCAATAGGTCTGCCCATGTTCTTAAACCCAATGGTTATAAGAAATCAGTGGGTGAAGCTGCAGCAGCACTAGCACTGGACAGAAATTTTTCTGCCAAGGGTATATCTTGACCTAGATACAACAAATATGAATGTTAGTGTTGTGGCAAGAGTGGCCATTTTGCTTTAGACTGCTGGCATAACACAAGTGGAAGGATGAGCAATAGTCTACCAGTTAGAAGAGCTGCTGGTAGTTTTGATGTGAATGGTGCTAACCTGAACCAAGGACCCAAGACTTACTTGGGTTCTAAGGGAAAGTAACTCTGTATTGCAGGAAAGTCCAAGTTGCCATGCCCCTATATTATACTTGGACAGTGGTTGTTCCTGGCACATGACTGGAACAAAGGGGCTGCTGAAGGAGTACACATCTGTCAAGGATGGGCCTAAAGTTACCTTTGGTGGATCTGAAAGAGGGATCATCAAAGGGTTTGGTAACATTTCTTCAAACCAAATTACCATCACTCAAGTGACTTATGTAAAAGGTTTGAAACATAATCTGATAAGCATAAGTCAGCTGAGTGATCTTGGATATGACATTTCATTTGTTAAGGATGGATGTCATATCAAAAGGTCAAGTGATCAAAAGGTCATATTGACTGGGTATAGAAAGAGAAATGTTTATTGTCTTGATTTTGTATGTGAGAACAAGGTTTCTCCTATCTGTCTTGTAGCTGATGATAATGCATCTCATTGTGTCAAATGGCACAAGAGGCTGTCCCATCTTAACTACAAGACAATTAGCCAACTTTTTAGCAAAGAGTTAGTGAGGAATGGTCCTCAAGTTAAGTGTATTAAGGAAGAGATATGCTCAGCTTGTCAAAAGGGCAAACAGACAAAATCCTCCTTTCATAGCCTTGAAAGAAAGGATTCAGTGAGGTGTTTATATCTCTTTTATATGGATCTTTTTGGTCCTATGCCAGTTCATAGTCTAGGTAGGAAGGTCTACACTTTTGTGGTTGTAGATGACTATTCTAGATATACATGGGTGTTCTTTCAGAGACAAAAATCAGAAACCCTAAGTGTCTTACTTAGTTTTGTAAAATAAATTCAGAATGAACTGAACAGTTCAGTGGTCAAAGTCAGAAGTGACCATGGCACTGAATTTTAATGTGAAAGTATGACAAAATTATGTGAAGACTTTGGGATTTTCCAAGAATTATCCTCACCTAGAACACCACAGCAAAATGGTATTGCTGAAAGAAAGAATAGGACATTGATTGAAGCTGGTAGAACTCTATTGAGTGACACTTCTCTTCCAGAATATTTCTGGGCTGAGGTAGTAAACACTGCATGTCATGTGATCAATAGGGCTTCTATCACCAAGAGCCACAATAAGACTCCCTATGAAATTATGAAAAGTAGAAAACCAAATCTATCATACTTTAGGATCTTTGGTTGCAAGTGCTATATACTTAACAATGGCAAGTCTTATCTAACTAAGTTTGCTGCCAAATCCCAAGATGGGATATTTGTTGGGTATAACATAAATAGTAAGGCTTATAGAGTCTACAACTTGACTACTCAAGTTGTAGAAGAATCTGTACATGTTGTATTTGATGAAACAAGATTAATCAACAGTGAGTTGCCTTATAGATCAAATAATCCAACAGGTATAAGCAAAAGGATGGACAAGCTTTCCATTGCAGAAGCATCAAATATAAATGAAGTATTGGAAAATGAAGGCTACTGTCCAGGGGGAGTACAAGACTCAATAGAAGCTGATGACAACAAAGAGGTGCAACATAATGAAAGAGCTGGAGACATTCAACCTGAAGGAAATCTTCCTCCAACAACAAGACATTTAAAAGACCATCCAGCAAATCAAATTATAGGTGATCCAAGACAAGGAGTGCAGACTAGAAGCAGAAATCTGAGCACAGTCCTGCACTAAAGTTTTCTATCTCAACTAGAGCCTAAGAAATTTGAAGAAGCCATCCAAGACCAACACTTGATTAATGTTATGCAAGAGGAGCTAAATCAATTCAGAAGGTGCAAAGTCTGGGAGTTAGTTCCTAAACCAAGAGACCACAACATCATTGGCACAAAGTGGATCTTTAGGAACAAGTTAGATGAGAGTGGAGTAATTGTGAAGAACAAAGCAAGATTGGTTACTAAAGGATACAGGCAGGAAGAAGGGATTGACTTTGATCAAACATTTGCCCCAGTAGCAAGACTGGAGGCAATCAGAATATTCCTTTCCTATGCAGCATATCAAGGATTCAAAGTATACCAAATGGATGTGAAATCAGCATTCCTGAATGGTGATCTAAAAGAAGTCTATGTAGAGCATCCATCAGGTTTTATAGATTCTCTTAAACCTGGTTATGTATAGACTTAGGAAAGAATTGTATGGGTTAAAGCAAGCCCTAAGGGCTTGGTATGAAACCATGTCTACTTTCCTTATTGAGAACAAATTCTCAAGAGGTAAAATAGACAAAACTCTTTTCCTAAGGGAATCTAAAGGCAAGATAATCTTAGTCCAAATCTATGTAGATGGCATAATTTTTGGGTCTACAGAGAACAACCTTTGCAAAAAGTTTGCCAAACTTATGCAAGGGAAGTTTGAAATGAGTAGTATGGGGGAACTTAAGTTCTTCTTGGGACTCCAAGTGAAACAGACTGATGATGGCTTGTCCATATCCCAGTCTAAGTTCACCAAAGAGTTAATCAAGAAATATGGTATGGAATCATCCTCTACCATGAAAACTCCTATGGGAATAAGTATGCCTATATGCAAAGATGATGCAGGTAAGCCTGTAGATGAGTCTTTGTATAGAGGAATAATTGGTTCTCTATTATACCTCACAGTTAGTAGACCAGATATTATGTATGCTATATGTGTCTGTGCTAGGTACTAGGCATGCCCTAAAGAATCTCATTACACTGCTGTTAAGAGAATTTTGAGATATCTAAAGGGCACACCTAATCTAGGCCTTTGGTACCCTAAGAATGGAGATTTTCAACTAATAGGTTATTCAGATGTAGATTTTGCAGGCTGTAGAGAAGATAGAAAGAGTACTACAGGTACATGTCAATTCTTGGGAGGAAGGCTGATATCCTGGAGCAATAAGAAGCAGACTAGTGTGGCAATATCCACTGCTGAGTCTGAATATGTGGCTGCAGGAAGCTGTTGTGCACAGCTATTGTGGATTCAGCATCAGCTAAAGGACTATGGTATTCAAGTAAGTAGAACACCTTTATTGTGTGATTCTAAGAGTGTTATTTCTATTGCAAACAATCCTGTTTCTCATAGTAGAACTAAACATATAGAGATAAAATACCATTTTCTTAGAGAACATGTAGAAAAAGAAGACATCTCTTTAGAATTTGTTAAAACTGATTATCAAATTACAGATGTATTTACTAAGCCACTGGATGAAACTAAATTCAATAAATTTAAAATTGAATTAGGAATGCTGGCCATAGGTTAATTTACCCTACAAATTAACTAAGTAAAATGGTGTCGACACATTCAGTAATAAAGTGTCGACACAGAGAAGTCATGTCGACTAGTCAGGGAAATTGTGTTGACACATAAGAAAATGTGTCGACACCTAAGGGTCAATGAGTTGACTCATCCAGAAATGTAGTGTCGACACAACCAGAGTAATGGTGTCGACACTTATAGATTTTGTGTCGACACTTGTACTAAGTGTCAACACAGAATTTCTGATGCACTACTACGTATCTCCTGTGTCGACATATCATCAATTGGTGTCGACACAAAGTAGTCTACATTGATGTCGAGACAATAGAAGTTTGTGTCAACACATTCCAACTGTGTCGACACATTTAGACTATTTTTGCCCGCCTTTTGACCTACTTTCATTAGAGGGTATAAATAGGTCGATAACGTATTCTGTCGACACGCTCACAAGGTTTTCAAGACAAAAACCTTGTGTCGACATTCTCTCTTCTCTCCAATCACTCTTTCACTTTCTTCCAATGACGCCCAAAGTTGAAGACAACATTAATGAAGGTTACGAGCTGGTGTGCAACGCATTTGAGAATGCATCGACAGATATACAAAGGGTTGTTACTCTACTTTATGAATTCGGATTAGAGTTTCTTGTTTCCGAACCCACAAAGATCTGGAAGAAAGAGGTATTGGAATTTTATACTTCTATAATAATGGATTCGTCTGGCCTCAAAATCAAATCCACAGTTCATGGAACTAAGGTGAAACTTACTCTAAAGAGGGTAGGGAAGATTCTTCACATACCCTACATTAAAGATGAAGAAGAGGTCCCAGCCTCAAAGACAAGGGAGGCTCTCCAGTGGTGTGGATTAGATCCAACCATAAAGATTGGAGCAGCCATCAATCGAAAGGGAATGAATCAACAGGGAATGTTCCTATCTGAAGTAGTAGGGAAGGTGATTTTATGTAAACTAGGAGGCCATGATAGGATATCTGCCATGATGTTCACTCTCATGACAAGAATAATCTACAAGATTAACACAGACTGGTCTGTAGTTTTGTTTGATAAAATCAAAGAAGGAATGAATAAGCCAAATTTGGCTAGAATTATGAGTCTATACCTGGATGGACTCATTCCAGAGGTCATGCACCAAATTCCTGGGTCCAAAATCAATCACATGAGGAAAATGGACATGAGATTATTCTCCCGGTGGGATAGGGTTCTGTCCAAAGAGATGCCTGATGTGGACAGGCAGGACACTACTGAGACATCACTTGGACATGATCAGGGCACTGAACAACTTCATGGAGAACAAGTTAGAGAGCAGGATGAGGACCAGACTGGGTCTACTCCACTCCAGAAAGAAACATTACCTGCACAGGTGCAGGGGGAGCCAGTTCATTCTCCTGCCCAGAACATTTCTAATCCTGACCAGTTGCAAGGGGAGACCACTTTTAACCAAGTACAAGTGGAAGAGAGACTAAACTTAGAAGAAGATTTGAACACTGCTGATATTGATATATCATCTCCTGCTCCAACACAAAAGGAATACACTCTAGAAGAGTTGTTTCCTGACATTGGACAGGCAGCTGATAAGGGTGACACCCTAAGGGTTGAGGAGGAGAAAGGTGTTGTTGAGGGGGAGCAAGTGCTTGTTGAGGAAGAACAACAAGACACTGAGAAAGAAATTCCTCCATCTCTTCAAGAAAGAGTTCAGATTGACAGTTCTTCAGAATCTGAGACAGAAGAAGCCAGGGAGGCTAAGAAAAGAAAGCTCATGGTCTTCAAGAGAAGAAGTCAAAGCTATAAACAAGCTCTCCAGACTGCAAGTCACCAATCTCCTACTGAGTTTGATTACAATAAGTTCATGGTGGATTTGCAAGTGAAGATGGATGAGCAAAGAATAGCCTTGGAAAAATCTGTAGATGAAAGTAATAAGTCACTTCAGTTTGATCTTGCCCAAGACATCAAGTCAATCAGATTTGACGTAAATCTGAATAAAAAGGAGATGACAGATTGCTTCCACAAGGGAGGTAATGCTGTGGTATACCTAGCTAAACAGCACCAAACTATCCTTACTAAGGTGGATGACATTGCATTGAAACAAGGATATGTTCTAGAAAATCAGCTGAGAATGAATGACAATCTGACTCAATCTCACAATGCAATTATCACTGAGTTAACAGATACTGAAACAAAGGTTACTGCTGCAAGGAATAAAGATGTGGAAGACTTTGATCAAAAGCTCAAAGATGCCCTAGATTCAGTTCAAACTGCAATAACTACCTCACAGAAAGAAATATCTGCCAAGCTTCTCAAATTAAAATCATTCTTTAAAGAGGGTGTGAATTTTCTTGATGGACAAATAAGGTTTCAGAAGGATGATCTTACGGATCATGTTGCCAGAGAAGTCCTAAAGGGGGAGAGGGTACTTATTCATGCTGGCTCAGAACATGCCAAGTGGGTCACTAACAGTGTCAGAGCCACATTGGGATATCCACCCCTTTATGATGATGATAACATGGCAGAGTCAGGAGTACAACAACAGGGTCTACTTGAAGGCAATCAACCTGAGGTTTCCCAAGTCATATATCCCCCTGCGGATTTTGACATGATTCATCAGCAAGTGCAAATAATGTACAGTCCTCTACAGGAGGTTACAAATGTAATTTTTGAAAAAGTAGATCAGCCAGGAGCCAATTTGAAAGATCAACAAGATGCTCAATTATCCAAGAAGAGATTTAGAGAGCAAGCTGAACAAAGACCTGATTTTGAGCAGTGGAGCCCCACCTCAAGGAACATTATACTAACTGCCTGGAAGGCTGTGAAGGATCAAATGCATGAAAGAGGAAAGTGGTATAATGAAATTGAATGACAAAAGTATGAGGCCAGGCAGGAGGCCATAGTACAGTTCAGAAGGAAGGCTAAGATGGGGAGGCTACCACCTGAAGCTCAGGAGCCGAGCAAGTATTTTCCCAAGCCCTTTCATTACTTTGAAAGGCAAAGGCTCAAGGAGGAAGCTCAAAAGAAAGCTGAACTGAAAGGCAAAAAGCCTGCTGATGTTGCTAAAACTGCTGTGAAGGCTCAGATTCAATCAGGAAAAGGAATTGTCATCCAGGAGCCTGATAGGTCTTAGTTTTAAGTTTATCAATTCTTTCAAATGTTTTGTAATGATCTGTTTGTTAATCCAATAAATGTAAACAAGCTGTAACAAACATTTCTAAATGAATAAACTAAACCTTGTTCTGTAATCATTTCTTCATGTTCATCTTTATTTTGTGATGAATCTGTGGTTAATGTTTTGTTTATAGAAGATTCCTGTTGTATTATGCTCTTATTCATCATCATATTAAATTTTCATAAATGGTGTATATCATTAGCTAAAAGGGTTATGACTTCTCCAAATAGGGGGAGATTGTTGGGTACATTGGAAAATGTGTACCTGATTTGAAGAAGCCTAACTTAGCTCAATGATATACATCAAGGTGTATTTGATGTTATTTTGAGTTAAAATGTGCAGTTTAAGAATGTACTAAAATACAAGAAAAATATTCTAAGTCCATATGTCGACACCAGAAGAAGCTGTGTCGACACTTCAAAAAGATTGTGTCGACACTTGAAGAAGGTTGTGTCGACACAGAGAAAAAGAGTCGACAACAATTGTGTCGACACCGGGAAGCAGTGTCGACTCACAGAAGTATAGTCGACATCAACTGTGTCGACACTGAGAGGCTGTGTTGACACACAGGATTGCTAGTCGACAACACTTGTGTCGACACCAGAAGACTGTGTCAACATACAGAGGCAGAGTCTACATCAACTGTGTCGACACACAAGACTTGTGTCGACACAATGCAAAGTCTAGACCAAGTTAGTTGCTGGAGAATGATGAAGTGTTTGTGTCGACACAAATGCTCAGTGTCGACACATGTTCAAGATGCAGTATCTAAAAGCTGAGTCGACATAAAGGCAGACGTGTCGACACCTAAGTCACTTATGTCGACATATATTGACAGATGGTCTCGACACTTTCTAACAGACAGTCTCGACGCTTTGCTGACAAAGACAAAGGCACAAGATCTGTTTGAAGACTTGACAGCTGTGGGTTATAACCGGTTTACAGAAGCTGTCAGACTTGTCAGAAGTTTGTTAGAAACCGGATCAGCCGGTTACCAAGGATGAAGTCTATAAATAGACAGATTCAGAAGAAGAAGAATAACGATACATATACGACACACATTAATCATCTATTGGGAGATAAGATTTCTGATCAAGAAAGTGCAAGGCACAAAAGAAGATCTTCGTGAGAAGATCTAAGAAGACATTCTGACGTGTACAACCACTCAGGATCAGTCTAAGTAGAATTATTTCAAGAATTCTGAAGTATCATCAAAGGTGTTGGATAGAGAGGGATCCAGCCATTTTTTGAAGACAAGAAGGAAGCTGTCACAGGTTTCTCAAGAAGCTGTCAGGAAATCAACTCAACTAAGTTCTGATTCAAGAAGCTTTGAAGAAAGCTAAGATCCAGTTGATTTCATCCATCAGCTGATTAAGTGTAGTCTTGTTCCTTCTCTCTCAACAAGGGCAAGATATTCTATAACTTCAATTTCAATTTCTATAGCATCTATTTTTATAGATCTGAGTTGTAAGCCTAGATTATAAAGGCTGAGTGTAGGAGAGGTATTCTCTGAGTGGTAGGGCTGTTTATGCCTGAGTTGTAGGAGAAGGTTTTCTCTGAGTTGTAGCCTTGTGGCAAGGCTGGTTAGCCTGAGCTGTAGGAACCTTATAAGGTTCTGAGTTGTAGGATCTGAGGATCTGAGATAAAGAAGGAAGTTAGGCCGAATCTAGCATACTGCTAAATAGGTGAAGGGGGAAAGTGGATGTACCCAGACCTTGGGGAACCACTATAAATCTGTGTGCAATCTGTGGTGTGTGTATATATGTGATTGCTGTGTTGTGTTTGTTGATGTGGTTTTAGAATTCTCTTATAATCAATAATTATATTCTGCCTTAAGTTAAAACAAGCATTAGAACCTATTCACCCCCCCTCTAGTTGTTTAGGTGGTCTTGAAAGTATAACTATCACAAACTATAACCATTCTAGTAAATAAAACTTTCAGGCTGGAAGAATAACTAACCTGAGATGACCTGAGTCGAAGCTTGAGCCTCGTCGGAAGAGATAACGTTCAGCTTTCCTTTGCCCTTGTCCACACGTTGAGGCGGAGGTAGTACCTGAAGTGGAACTGCATGAAGAGCAGGCTGGACCTTAGGACACCTAGACTTGATGTGACCCTTCTGCCCGCACTAATAGCAGACCTTATCCTTGGACAAGCACTGGGCAGCATAATGCCCGGGTTGCTTGCAAACAGAACAGGAAACATCTCTCCTAGGAGCACCCTGGATAGCATGAACTTTCTCCTTCTTCTGAGTTGCTGCCTTTTTGAAATACCTCTCAATAGGGTGGCCTGACCGGCCACAGAAGCTACACACCACCTTGCTCTTCTTTCCCGAAGCAGCACCGGGTACCTGGGGTTTCTTCTCCTCGACGGACTTCCTCTTGTCCTTCCTCAATTGCTGGCCTCTTCTCTTTGCGGTCTCGATAGCCTCCACCTTCAGAGCAGCCTCCACTACCCCTGCATAAGTCTCTTATCCATAAGCACTGGTCAACTGCTGCACCTCGCTCCTCAAGCCACCAAGGAATCGCTTGACTCGATCAGCCTCAACACTCATAAACCCAGGAGCAACCCGGCTCAACTTGCTGAACTCTATCTCATACTCACAGACCGTGAGTTGCCTTTGCTTCAGGTGGAGGAAGTCGTTCATAAGACGGTCACGCTCGACCGAAGGCAAGAACTTCCTCAGTAGTATTTCCTTGAATACTTCCAAAGAGCAACCAGCTACCAAGCTCTCCTTTTCTCTAAGGCACCAACTCTTAGCCAAACCCTTGAGCTGATAGGAGACTATCATCACTCTCTGATCATTTGTAATACCGGAGTATGAGAACATCTCCTCCATGAAGATCAGCCAATCGTCTATGACCATGAAATCTGCCTTCCCATCATAAGTAGGAGGGCTAAGTCTCAGAAACAGTGAGATAAATGCCATCTCCGCTGTCACCACTTGAGGTCTCAGGGGTGTAGGAGGAGGAGGAACAGCCAACCCCCTACAGGGCCTTGCACTCCCTGAGTCGGTCCTGCCACAACTGGCACCAGAGACTGGATCTTGGCCTACATCTCCACCATCTGCCTGCTCAAGGAAACGCTACTCTACCGCAGGCTCTCGATCACCGCATCATTCTATGCTCCAGATGACTCACCCTCAGATAGGGGGGTCGATCTAGTCGAAGGGCGTCTCGCCATCCTAAAATCATAACAACATTAGTTAGATCCTAGTACAACAGTTGCAACTAACTACAAGTATAGACAATACATACATAAATATGAACTTAAAGCTGCTAAACTCTCTTTGGGAGTTTATTTTTACAAGAATTGATGTTATACCTTAACCTAGGATGGTTAACCACAACCATACTAACTCTTGTGCCTAGATCGGGAATGCATGACTTTATATTATTTTTGACTCGAAAACTTATGTGTGTACATATGTCATCCTGCTAGTCTTTAGCTTGGCACGTTGTGCTTATGCAATGTTATGATATGCATGTTTGTGCTATGCATTCTAAAAAAAGGCCCTAATGCATGTTATGAGCGGCGTACACATGAAAATGTTATGCATCCCATACTACATAACATTTTCATACAACGAAAAGAAAACGAGCTAGTCGCAGCCTTGTGGTGAGGTTATGCATCCCATACTACATCACCCTCACATGTTGCCCCTATGGTGGATCCATATCGAACACATATTATGCATCCCATACTACATAATATGTCATGTATACTTCGTGTTATGTTATGAGTGTAGTGTTCATGTTGTTGCCAAGACGTGCTGATGACATATCGGTGTCTGAATGACATGATGCTATACTACTAATGCAATCAAAAGGGAAGGTTGCCCGACTAACTTGTCAAACAACCTCCCTCTGATACCAACTGTCACAACCCGCATTTTCTCCGAGGAAAATGGATTATCAGAGTAGGAGAAAACACGTGTCATGATGCCACGTCGAGCAGGGGATAACTGCCTACGCTCAGACAAACCACTAATAACTGTACTTTATGAAAATTCTTAAGTTATATGATTAGAAAACCAGTTATATTTTTAAAGGTCGTATCCCTCGGCTCGGTGGATCACCTAGTCCACAATTTAAAAACTACACTTATACGCTGTAGAAAATACTTTATTCAGGTTTGACATCCTAAAAGAGTGCATAAGTGCCCCTAGAGGACATCTAATACTATGCAGGACCCTACATTTAATTTATACTATACATAGGAAAACGATCTTTTTACTTTGGAAAATAGTGATGAGTTTTATAAAACATGCTGATCATGAGATATATTTATAATAGTGTTTTTAGGTTTAAAAGTAACTAGCAACCTAGCATAAATCATCCCAAGAGCAAGTAGACTCTCTCCAGAAAAAGGTAGCAGCAAAAGTTAACATATCTAGTATCAGGGTAAAACTACCTGTGGGCGCCAACAAACTGACACGAACCCACTGACAAGTATGTATGTCTGTAAGAAAGAAATACAAAAATACCTCACAAGACCAAGGAACTGATCTCCAAAGTACGAGAGACCACCAGCAACAACACAGCACAACTAGCCGCCTAATCGGCTACTAACCAGAACCTGAGGCATTTAAAGAAGAAAAGAATACCTCAACAAGTTAAATAAGTAAGCTGTACGGAAATGTTAAGTTAAAAGGTAAGCAAGAAGAGTAAGCAAACCAAAACAAGCACCACTGTCCAAGGCAAGACAAAAAGAAAAGCACTAAGTGCGAGGAAACAGTAACAACCCTGCCCAAAAATAAATCCTGCAGAGTTTACCAGGCTACCATGAGCCCAAATGTTGCAAATTTACAAAGGAAGAAACGTCTAACACCCTAAGCTATGAGAGATGGTAGTAGCAAAAACAACGCGAATCAGGGTTGGAGGCAAACTCAGTCCCCCAACCACCATTTCTAAGAAACAAAACTCAAGGGTATACATGTGAAAGCACTAGGGACCTCCCACCCCCTTGCCCAGCCTGTACCTGGAGCAAGATAAAAGAAAAGGGTGGCCACGGCTAAATTACACAACACCACCCCCATTAAGAGCTTCAAACCACCATTACTAACCACGACCCACGATTCAGCCTTTTGCAAAAAGAATATAGCCGACAAGGAACCTCAAAATCAAGGAATTCACTCGGGGGAGAAAATCGAGGTAAGGGAAAAGCGTTGAGATGACTCAATACGACATGGCGTTGAGTGAGCCCCACTCACTCAATGCCTAAACAGACGGGTGCGTTGAGTGAGCTAACCTCACTCAATGCCAAAACAGCTATGGCGTTGAGTGAGGTTCACTCACTCAATACCTTCTGCAACACTGGTTGTGGCATTGAGTGAGCTAACCTCACTCAACGCCAAAACAACTATGGCGTTGAGTGAGGTCCACTCCCTCAATGCCTTCAGCAAAACAGGCTGTGGCGTTGAGTGAGCTAACCTCACTCAACGCCAAAAAATCTACGGCGTTGAGTGAGGTCCACTCCCTCAATGCCTTAAGCAACACAGGCTGTGGCGTTGAGTGAGCTAACCTCACTCAATGCCAAAATAGCTACGGCATTGAGTGAGGTCCACTCCCTCAACGCCTTATGAAAAAAAAGCTTTTGCGTTGAGTGAGCAAACCTCACTCAACGCAAAAACAGCTACGACGTTAAGTGAGTTCCACTCACTCAACGCCTTAGCACTTAGCTGCTAAAACCAACAGTGGCATTGAGTGAGTCCACCTCTCTCAATGCCAAAACAGTTTTGGCGTTGAGTGAGGTCGACTCACTCAACGCCAAAGTACATAGCCGCCAAAAACAAACTGCGGTGTTAAGTGTGTCCACCACTCTCAACGACAAAACAGCTTTGACGTTGCGTGAGGTCAACTCACTCAATGCCAAAGTACTTAACCACGAAAATACACTACGGCGTTGAGTGTGTCCACCACTCTCAACGACAAAATAGCTTTGGCATTGAGTTAGGTCGACTCACTCAACGCCAAAGTACTTAACTGCAAAAATACACTGTGGCGTTGAGTGTGTCCACCACTCTCAACGACAAAACAGCTTTAGCGTTGAGTGAGGTCGACTCACTCAACGCCAAAGTACTTAGCCGCGGAAACAGGCCAAGAAGACCCGACGTTGAGTTTGCGCACCACACTCAACGCCAAGTCCAAGCAGACCCGACGTTGAGTGTGTGCACCACACTCAATGCCAAGTCCAAGCAGACCCGGCATTTAGTGTGTGCACTACACTCAACGCCAAGCCCAAGCAGACCCGGCGTTGAGTGTGTGCACCACACTCAACGCCAAGCCCTAAATTCTCCAATGCTAACTCCAGCAAGTCTAAGCACAGGGAAGGCTTTTGCTATAGCCACTACACAGGCAAGCACACATACATCCCAACCCGAGCCTAAGCAAGATAGATTTGCATAAAAATTAAACTATAGCTTTTCTCCTCTACCCGGCTACAACTACTGCACAGGAAAAATCGACCCAACCCTAACCCTCACTAAGCCCAAGTACAAGGCCTCCTCTACTTACAGTTGGAGGAGAATAAAAAGAAAGGGATGCGGCTAGGAGTACCACTGAACAGGAAACTCATATCAGGTATGTTGAACATAAATCGAAGCCGAAGAACGAGCAATGGTTTCTATCCTAAGGCTAACAGGGTAACAAGGAGATAAACAAAAAGAATTACACGGCAAGGGCAAGAATACCACTTGCCTCAAATTTCTGGCGAAGCTTGGTCGGCCTCCTTTACTCTCACTCGGCACCAGCAGCAGCAACACCTAAAGCAGAAATCTGGGGCTTTAATAGCGGAAACGGACAACCCAATAAATTCGAGACCCCTAGAAACACCACGAAAACTGAATTTCTTACCGTAGCAATGAATGTCTAGGCGAGAGTAATCCAAATCCGCTTTCGGAATCGAATTCTGTCCACAAATGCTCCCGGAATCGGCGTCCGGAGGGGAGCAGGTTCGGCGGTTTCTCCTATTCTTTTCGCGAACAGCCGCAGACTGGTTCGGTCTTTCGGGAAGATGAACAGGAGTGGTTACCTCTTAAGTCTAAACTATCCTATATATAGCATCCTTTTAATCTTAATTAGCTAATCAATTAATAATGAACAAAAAGACAAGGAAAAACTGCCAAGTACCCGCACACCTTCAAAATAATATTTAATATAATATTTATTAAATAGTTTTATTTTTTCATAAAATACCAAAACGACGCGAAAACCGAACATCCTCGGAATTCGACGAAATTCGCACCGTAGCTAAATATCCACGCTACGAACACAACGGCGAAGTCAAAATTAATTTTTGACGAACAGAACTCAAGTTATACCCATCCGAAGTCAAAACACAAGCATCCCCGAGTGGCCACACTTGGTCACCCAAAACGACCCGGCTTGCTAGGGAGATCTTGCCAATAGACTACAAAATGGGCAACTCAATTCTAAGGAGTTTAGACCACACTCCACAGATTACACAAGCCAAGAAAATGCGTCGACGTAACGCCAAGCAAGAGTTAAATAATCGCAGAAAAATCGGGGGCGTTACAGTCTACCCCATAAAAAACTGATGAGTACAATTATGATAGGTTTTTTACTATAATAATTGTAATCATGTCCACTATTTTCTATCTCTTTATCAATTAATTGCGTAGAATAGTTAGGAATTGGTTTTATCATTAATAGTAGAGCATAGTTTGGAGTTTATATTATTTCATGTATTGAGCTATTCACTTACTACTTCATTATTTTAATACAGGTACTGCGAACCAGTGGAACTAGAAGTCTCGAAGCAAACAGGGGAGTTGACGGGTCCAACATGGCTGATCACAGGAGAAGAATTGGTGACACACAGGTAGGAACACACCCGTGTGCCTACCCGTGTTCTATTTCGGCTACAAACAAAGGAGAAGTCAGAGCACCACACGGGTGGGAACATGCCCGTGTTCCCAACCCGTGTCCTTTTCGGGACAAAATGGAATATTATAGCCGACCAACCTGTGTAATGAAGAGCAACACGGCCGTGTTCATCAACACGGCCGTGTTAGTACCCGTGTCATCTAACACGACCCACGATCAAACACGTCTAATCGTATGGAACCACCCTGGAGCTGTCAACATGGCTTGCAACACGGCCGTGTTGGAACCCGTGTTCGACCATGTTTGCTATGAGACTATAAAAACCTGGAGAAAATTTTATTCTGGACTTTTTTTTGGATCAATTTGCATTGGAGCTTTTCTGGAAGACGAAAGTGGAGCACCCAAGAGAAGGATAATTTAAGAGGATTTTTGTATGCCTTTAATTCTTCATGTATCTTCTTAATTTTGATCTTATCTTAGTGATTCAACTTTCCTTATTTTATATTTCACATGAACTTTGTATTTGAACAATTTGTTTAATCATGCATCGCTTTGTTTTTATCAAATTTGTGGTAGTTTATGCGTATATATTCCTTAGAACAAAAATTATTATCCTAAATATGAATTTAGCTTTTGTTATTCATGAATTTCAAACCTCTAGATTGAGAAATTGGATGTTTGTAATGATGGTAATTATTTCATAATTTGGAGTTATTTCTATTTACACTGCAATTTTCATGATCGAGAGATATGTTAATTGTATAATTTTGATACGTATAAATGAATTTATGATATGTTAGAGATAACCTTTCATGAGTTGTGTAGTAAATAGGGTAACGTACTTAAAGAAAATTTTAGTATTGTAAATTGTTCGAGAGAATATTTACTCACTTAGATTAGATTTTGAATTGCTCAAGAGAGAATTTAATGAATGTTTTACCCTTATATTACAATGGATTTGATAATGTTGTTATTACATGATTAAATAGATTTGAATCAATGTAAAAGTAGTTTCATGTGAATGCTCTTAACTTTCATCTTTTCATCAACTTAACACTCCAATGTATCTTCATCTAAATAGTCATAGTTAGAGTAATGTAGGTTAGAATTCAATTTTAATTATCGGTATGATAATAGAGTGAGGGTGAGTACGATTATTTGAAAATACCCTGTGGAATACAACACGAGATGTAGAATTATCCTATACTATGATTGATAGGTGCACTTGCCTGAAATGTTAAATCAATTTAGCTTATGTCTGTCTACATAGTTATTATTAAATTATAGAATGATTCCGCATCAAGTTATTACCATGTTATGCAAAAAATTATCATCAAGTTTTTTGCGCCGTTGCCGGGCAACTTTTTCAATATTTTGAAAGCTTTAACTCTATTAATCTACCATTTTTGTTTACTAATAAATATTTGTAACTTAGTTTATAGTGTAATTATATTGCTTAATCTCTATTTTGTAGTCTTTTAGTCTATGACCAGGGGAGAAATTCCGAGTTAGCACCTTTTCATCCTAAACCAGAACGTATTATTCATAACACTAACCAAAGGAACATTGGCACTAACACTGCAGATATTGCAAACGAACTCCTAGAAGAGGACACAGTAAACCAGGGAGAGAATCATCCACTAGATACCATGGCTGACAAAAATGAGCAAACCATGTCTGACTTTGCTAGACCCAATCTCCAAGGAACTAGGTCAAGCATCGTTAGACCACCCATTCCAACCAACAATTTTGAATTGAAGCCTAGTGTGATACAAATGGTCCAACAATAGGTCCAATTGGATGGCTTGCAAGATGAGGATCCCAATACACACTTAGCTAGATTCCTAGAGATTTGTTATACTTCTAAGATCAATGGTGTCTCCAACGATGCCATTTGATTGAGATTGTTTCCATTCTCATTAAGGCACAAGGCAAGGCAGTGGCTCAATTCGTTACCTAGAGGGTCCATTACTACATGAGACATGATGGTTGAGAAGTTTTTGATGAAGTATTTTCCACCAGCAAAGACTGCAAAGTTAAGGAATGACATCTCTATGTATGTTCAATTGGAAGTTGAATCATTGTACGATACATGGGAACAATTCAAGGAGTTATTAAGGAGATGCCCCCATCATGCCTTACCTTTTTGGCTTCAGATTCAGACTTTCTACAATGGTCTCAATCCAGCCACCAGACAGATGATCGATGTGGCTAGTGGAGGTACCTTGAATAATAAGACACCTGAGGCGGCTCAGCAGTTGATGGAGGAAATGGAAATAAATAGCTACCAATGGACTACCGTGCGGCCAAAGCCTAATAAGCCTGTCGGCATGTATGAAGTGAATGCTGTTACATCCTTAGCAATTCAAGTGGAGAAGCTTCACCAAAAGATGGAAAACCTTTCTTTAGCTACACCCTCCATGGTACCGCAACAATGGGACCCTTCCCTTGTTGGAATTCCTAGTGGTGAACCTCAAGTGCAAGAACATGTAGACTATATGGGTAATAATCCCATACCACCTTTTAATCCTTCAAACAACCCATATAGTTTTACATACAATCAAGGATGGAGGAACCACCCCAATTTTTCTTGGGGAGGGCAGGGCAACCAAGGAAAGCAACCCATGTTTGGATAACAACAACAACAATTGGAGCCAAGGAAGCCGACATTGGAAGATGTCCTAACTAAGTTCATGCAAACTACCGATGTTGCCTTCCGTAATCAAGAGGGTTCTATTCGAAATTTGGAGAATCAGATTAGGCAGTTGGCAAGGATGGTATCTGAAAGACAACAAGGAACACTTTCGGGCAATACTGAGACAAACCCAAAGGAACATGCAAGAGCAATTCAGTTGAGGAGCGGGAAGGAGTTACAAGACCCAAGGCTTGGAAAGGAAGCACCTCAAGAGGAGTCTAGTGGCGAAGCACCAAACGTGACACTGATGGAGTATCAACCTACAGTACCATATCCAACAAAGATGAATAAGGAGCGCATGGATGTGCAATATGGTAAATTTTTATCTATGATTAAACAATTGCATGTTAACTTACCTTTTTCTGATATTATTCAAATGCCCAAGTATGCAAAATTTTTGAAGGATTTAATTTCTAATAAAAGGAAAATAGAAGAATTATCTTTAGTCACACTTAGTGAAGAATGTTCTCCTATTTTACAAAATAAATTACCACAAAAACTTAAGGATACCGGTTCATTTTCAATTCCATGTTTAATCGGTGATTTAAAAGTTAATAAAGCTTTAGCGGATTTAGGAGCTAGTATGAATTTAATGCCTTATAAATTATATTTGAAACTAGGCCTAGGGGAACTTAGTATGACTAGAATGAGTATTCAATTAGCGGATAGATCGGTTAAGTATCCTAGAGGCATAGTGGAGGATGTATTAGTTAAGGTAGATAAATTTATATTTCCTGCCGATTTTGTTATTCTAGATATGGAAGAAAATATCGAACTGCCACTTATACTTGGTCATCAATTTCTAGCCACTTCTAGAGCTCTTATTGATGTTTTTGATGGTAAATTAGTTTTGAGAGTAGGGGAAGATGAAGTCACTTTTCAAATTGGCAATACTATGAAACAATCTTTAGATAATGATGATTATTGCTATTTTTCTCATGGTGTTGATAATTTTTTGGCTTCAATTAATTCTAATTTTTATTATAAAGATCCTTTAGAAATTTGCATTACTAATTGTTATCTAGAAGATGAAATTAGTGAAGATATTGTTGAGCATTTACTTTTTCTAGATAACTCTATTTCGATGAATAAAAGTACTGAATATAGCTTAATTGCAGAAGGAGTTCATGAAGTTCATAAGAATAATACTAAGAATCCACCTGTAGTCGAATTAAAAAATTTACCGAATCATCTTGAGTATGCATTCTTAGGAACTAATTCTTCTTACCCAGTTATTATTTCTTCTAATCTTTTTGAGATTGAAAAAACTAAATTAATAACTGTGTTAAAGAAATGTAAAAGTGCAATAACATGGCAAATATCTCATATAAAAGGTATTAATCCTAGTTTTTGCACTCATAAAAACCTTTTGGAAGAAAACTATAAGTCATCTATTCAACCGCAACGTAGGCTTAATCCAAATATGAAAGAGGTAGTTAAGGTTGAAATTGTTAAATTGTTAGATGATGGTATGATATACCCTATTTCCGATAGTTCATGGGTTTGTCTTGTCCAAGTCATTTCTAAGAAGGGTGGTTTAACTGTGGTAGCAAACGATAAAAATGAATTAATTCCAACGCGAACAGTAACTGTTTGGCGTATCTATATAGACTATAGGAAACTAAACGATGCCACTAGGAAAGACCACTTACCTCTGCCTTTTATTGACCAAATATTAGAACGCTTGTAATGACATTCCTATTATTGTTTTCTAGATGGACTTTCTGGGTATTTCCAAATCCCTATAGCCCCAGAAGAACAAGAGAAAACAACGTTCACCTGCCCATTCGATACCTTTGCCTATAGGCGTATGCCATTCGGTCTATGTAATGCCCCCGCCACTTTCCAAAGATGCATGATAGCCATCTTCAACGAGTATGTTGAGGATATCATGGAAGTGTTTATGGATGACTTATCCATCTTTGGAGATTCCTTTGATTTATGTTTGAATAATTTAGAGAAAGTTCTAAGGAGGTGTGAGGAGACAAACTTAGTGCTTAGTTTGGAGAAGTATCATTTTATGGTACAAGAAGGGTTAGTACTAGGTCATAAAATCTCCAATTAGGGAATTCAAGTAGATAGAGCGAAGATAGAGACAATAGAAAAGTTACCACAACCCACATCCGTTAAGGCAGTGAGAAGTTTTTTAGGCCACGCTGGATTTTACCGTCGATTTATTCAAGACTTTTCCAAAATTGCTAAACAACTTACGAGACTTTTAGAAAATGACACACCTTTTTTCTTTGATTAAGAGTGTCTACATGCTTTTGAGTTCTTAAAAGAGAGATTAATTAATTCTCCTATTATGATAGCGCCTGATTTTACTCAGCCATTTGAGATCATGTATGACGCTAGCAGTTTTGCGGTAGGAGATGTTTTAGGACAATGCCGAAACAAACATTTTCATCCTATATTTTACGCTAGTAAAACACTTAATAATGCACAAGAGAATTATACTACTACTGAAAAAGAACTTCTAGCTATGTTTTTGCCTTTGATAAATTTAGATCATATTTAACATTGTCCAAGGTGGTAGTTTACACAGATCACTCTGCCCTTAGATATTTGCTAGCCAAGGCAGAAGCAAAGCCTCGTTTAATCTGTTGGGTTCTTCTATTGCAAGAATTTGATTTGGAAATTAGGGATAAACGAGGAGCAGAAAACTTAGTGGCAGACCATCTTTCACGTCTAGAAAATCCACTACGAGCAATGTTAGATGAATTTGAAATTTCTGATACATTCCCTGAGGAATCGTTATTTGCCTTATCTTCGAATGTAAATCATGATTATTCATGGTTTACAGATTATGTAAACTATCTTGTGGCTAAGGTCCTCCCAAAGGATTTTTCATATTAGCAAAAAAAGAAATTTTTCTCTGATTTGAAATATTACTTTTGGGAGGACCCTTTTCTTTTTCGAATATGTGCAGATTCCGTGATCCGAAGGTGTGTATCAGCAGAGGAAGGGTGGAGAATCCTGGAGTAGTGTCATTCAGGTCCTACTGGTGGTCACTATGGAGCAAATCGCTCTGCGAAAAAGGTTCTTGATTCGGGTTTTTATTTGCCCCTTCTATTCCGGGATGCCCAAAGGTATGTGCTTTCATGTGATTCTTGTCAAAAATCAGGTAATATTTCTAAATTACATGAAATGCCGCAAAACTTTATTCTTGAATGTGAAGTATTTGATGTGTGGGGGATGGATTTCATGGGTCCATTTCCAGTTTCATTTGAGAATAAGTATATTTTGGTAGCCATAGATTACGTATCAAAGTTGGTTGAGGCGCAAGCTTTGCCTACTAATGATAGTAGAGTAGTAATCCAATTTCTCAAATCCTTATTCGCACGATTTGGCGCACAACGTGCACTTATTAGTGATAGGGGTACACACTTCTGTAATCTATAGCTAGATAAGGTATTACAAAAATATGGAGTTACGTATAGGATAGCCACACCATACCATCCACAAACTAGTGGTCAAGTTAAAGTGTCAAATAGAGAACTTAAACGAATCATAGAAAAGTCCATAGAGGGGAATAAGAAACAATGGTCTAAGAAACTAAATGATTGTTTGTGGGCCTACAGGACCGCATTCAAAACACCTATAGGGACCACCCCTTTTAGATTAGTCAATGGTAAAGCGTGTCACTTACCCATAGAATTAGAGCACAAGTCGTATTGGGCAATACGATCTTTAAATTTTGATACCAATTTTATGGGGGAGAAACGAAAACTTCAACTTAATGAATTAGATGAGTGGAGGACTATGGCCTACGAGAACTCCCGGATTTATAAGGAGAAGACAAAACTATTTCATGACCGTCACTTCGAAAACCTAAGGCATTCCAAAAGGGTGACCAAGTTCTCCTTTTAACTCCAGACTCCATTTATTCCCAGGGAAATTGAGATCTAAGTGGTCCGGACCCTTCATAGTCAAAGACGTCTTTCCCTATGGTACCATTGAGCTATCTCATCCTGAGAAAGGAGATTTTAAAGTCAACGGTCACCGCTTAAAACCTTACTACGATGCACTTCCTTCAAACTTCACTCGTTTAGAAACTTGTCTCTTCCTAGACTAGGAGTACATATAGTTTAATAAATGTTTTATATAGTTTGTTAAATTTTTGATAAAAATTTTAGATGACTGTTAATCCAAACCTACTAAAAAAATTTTAATGGGGAGAATTTTCAAAGTCAGAGGGGAACACGGGTATCCACACGGCCGTGTGGGTAGCCATGTCCGTAGCTTTACACTAGACCCAGCTGTGTCCAGTGTAAAATCCAGCAAAGAAGAATTTTTTTCCCGAGCAGCACACGGCTGGACACACACCCGTGTGTAATGTCGTGTGTGTGTTCCTCTTTTGGTTGATTTCGTCCCGAGCACCACACTGCTACCTACCCAGCCGTGTGCGTGGCCGTGTCGTTATTAGATGATTCCCGAGCACAACACGGTGTAACGCATGGCCATATGCACAGCCATGTTAAGCACACACCCACTCACCCGGCCGTGTCCAATATAAACTTGGGAAAGGCAGCATAATTCCAGAGCATTACATGGGAAACTACACGCCCGTGTGGGTTACCGTGTGATTCAGCACATTTTACATTAAAAAAAAAGCCAGAGCAGGACACGGGTATCTACCCGGTCATGCTCTCGGCCGTGTTTTGTGGTACATGACTATACACCTAGCCGTGTGCACATCCGTATCGTAGGAGCCGATTATTTTTGCTTTCGTCCAGAGAAGGACACGGGTCCACACACACCCGTATTGTGGACCGTGTCCGCACCCATCACTTGTCAGTTTGACCACACGGGTTGTGGACACAGCCGTGTTGTTGACCGTTTCCAACTGACACGCGCACGTTCCCGAGAATTGACCACACGTCTCCTTGGAGGCCGTGTTTCCCGTGCTCGTCGATTCCCTAACACGGGTGCACACACGGCTGTGTGTATACCCGTATTCGTCTTCTTTTTATAGGGGCAGAATTTTTCATTTCTCAACATCATCCCCACCTTCCCCACTTCCAATCCCTGCACTTATTCCAGCCGGGTACAGCACTAGCTTCTCCAAATTCGTGGATCCGCCTCTTCTCTTTGCAATCAAACGTCATCGGTACAATTCCTGGGTTTATATTCTTCAAATCTCTTCTTATTTTGTTCTTCCTCCCCATTCTCTTTAGAACTTTTCCTTTGTTTTCATATCATGTTATCATTACGAAGCCAAGGCGGTCGCCGATGTCGGCCGGAGGTTCAAGCATTATCTACGGAGAGGCGCGACGCCGCTCAACTGCTAGTCTTCACAGATGCACTCCATACAAATCGCTATAATTGCCTGCAATCCAAGAAATTCCAGGATATATGAATAATAGACTGGGACGTCCTAGAAACCAAAGATCTCGCAGATAATGTACGGGAACAAATTTCTGTAGTAGGGTGGCAAGAGTTTTTTTGCCATAGAGGAGTTAGGTTTTCGAGAACTCACACTCGAGTTCTTGTCAACTTTTTATTTGAAACTTCGACCCTCCTTGACCGAGAATGGAAGACCGACCAAGGGAATTATCTCCTTTCGGGTAGGAGGCACTTTCTATACACTATCCCTCCTCCAGTTCACCCAACATTTTGGGGTGTATGAGGAGGCATTTCTCTTTAGTGTCGCCTACACTGCTCTGCATTTTGATCTTCCCAGTCACAACCAGGCGGGCGATATTTGGCGCTGTCTATCCTTTGATGTCGATCCCTACGAAGCCAAGATGTCTAAGGCCTCAAAGCTGGATTCCCCCGCCCTACATTACGTCCACCATCTACTTAGTCATACCCTGAGCGGTCGGGGTGAAAGCTCTAGCGTTGTTAGTCGTCAGGACATCCTATATTTACACAGCATGACAGCAAGTTATCCTATCCACCTGGGATATATTCTTGCCTAGTTCATGCAGCATCAGGAGGATAAATCCCGCATAGGGTCTGTCTATGTAGCCCCCTACATCACGCGCCTGGCGAGGAATATGGGCATATTCTTTCCTCTTCCCCCGATGACGGTGGTAGCGAAGACTGTGCCCATCACCATGGCCATTCTTCGATCCATCCGCCTCATCACCGCTCGTCAGGGTCGGGGTGGACTTATTTATACCATTGCGAGTCGTGGATGACGTGTAGCTGTCCATGACGATGATGATGAGGTCGATCTAGGCCTAGATGATCCTCTCATCCCCCCAGCCCGCTCGATGTATACTCAGGGAGGGTCCTCTACTGCCCAGCCTCCGCGGCAGTCTCGTTACGCACAGGAGCTACAACACTTCTACGAGACCCAACTCTTGCCGCGCCTTCAGCGTATCGAGGAGACGCAACATCGGATAGAGGACGCCATATATCAGATCCGGTATCACTTTGGGATTACCAGCTTACAACGGCAAGCTCCTCGCTAGCCTCCACCCCAGGATGATCAGGATGGCGGTCCTATGTACTTCTGATTTATATCACTATCTATTTGGCTAGTAGTGTTGTATATTTTTTTATTATGATCATGTATTATCATTTTCAGCATCTATTATAAAATTTATCTTGTTCCTTTCTATGCTCCTTTATATTCATGATCATCAATTCTTTATATACTGGTGCAATTGCTCTCTCAATTTTTTTACATTGCAATGAGGACATTGCCACATTTAAGTCTGGGGGGTATTTGATGAGTACAATTATGATAGGCTTTTTACTATCATAATTGTAATCATGTCCACTGTTTTCTACCTCTTTATCAAGTAATTGCGCAGAATAGTTAGGAATTGGTTTTATCATGAATAGTAGAGAATAGTTTTGAGTTTATATTATTTCATGTATTGAGCTATTCACTTACTACTTCATTATTTTAATACAGGTACTGCGAACCAGTGGAACTAGAAGTCTTGAAGCAAACAGGGGAGTTGATGGGTCCAACATGGCTGATCACAGGAGAAGAATTGGTGACACACGGGTAGGAATACGCCCGTGTGCCTACCCGTGTTCTATTCCGGCTATAAACAAAGGAGAAGTCGGAGCACCACACAGGTGGGAACATGCCCGTGTTCCCAACCCGTGTCTTTTTCGGGACAAAATGGAATATTACAGCCGGCCAACCCGTGTCATGAAGAACAATACGGTCATGTTCATCAACACGGCCGTGTCAGTACCCGTGTAATCTAACACGACCCACGATCAAACACGTCTAATTGTGTGGAACCACCCTGGAGTTGTCAACACGGCCGGCAACACGGTCGTGTTGGAACCCGTGTTCGACCATGTTTGCTATGAGACTATAAAAACCTGGAGAAAATTTTATTTTGGACTTTTTTTCGGGGATCAATTATCATTGGAGCTTTTCTTGAAGACGAAAGTGGAGCACCCCAGAGAAAGATAATTTAAGAGGATTTTTGTATGCCTTTAGTTCTTCATGTATCTTCTTAATTTTGATCTTATCTTGGTGATTCAACTTTCCTTATTTTATATTTTACATGAACTTTGCATTTGAACAATTTGTTTAATCATGCATCGCTTTGTTTTTATCAAATTTGTGGTAGTTTATGCGTATATATTCCTTAGAACAAAAAATGATTATCCTAAATATGAATTTAGCTTTTGTTATTCATGAATTTCAAATCTCTAGATTGAGAAATTGGATGTTTGTAATGATGGTAATAATTTCATAATTAAGAGTTATTACTATTTACACTGCAATTTTCCTGATCGAGAGATATGTTAATTGTATAATTTTCATACGTATAAATGAATTTATGATATGTTAGAGATAACCTTTCATGAGTTGTGTAGTAAATAGGGTAACGTACTTAATGAAAATTTGAGTATTGTAAATTGTTCGAGAGAAAATTTACTCATTTAGATTAGATTTTGAATTGCTCGAGAGAGAATTTAATGAATGTTTTACCCTTACATTACAATGGATTTGATAATGTTGCTATTACATGATTAAATAGATTTGAATCAATGCAAAAGTAGTTTCATGTGAATGCTCTTAACTTTCATCTTTTCATCAACTTAACAATCGAATGTATCTTCATCTAAATAGTCATTGTTAGATTAATGTAGGTTAGAATTCAATTTTAATTATCGGTTTGATAATAGAGTGAGGGTGAGTACGAGTATTTGAAAAGACCCTGTGGAATATGACACGAGATGTAGAATTCTCCTATACTATGAATGAGAGGTGCACTTGCCTGAAATGTTAAATCAATTTAGCTTATGTATGTCTACAAAGTTATTATTAAATTGTAGAATGATTCCGCATCAAGTTATTACCATGTTATGCAAAAAATTATCATCAAAAACCCGAAAAACAAACATTCGCACAGATTCTTCTCCGGCCATATATGCAATGCAACATCACCGATCCAGGCAAACTTGTCCGGGTAGGCTTCACACATCATGCCTATGTCCATTCTCGACTACGGACTCTATATAAGGGGGACTTTACATATCTACCCCAAGGAACGCCACAAACTCACCGCTCACTCTCGAGAGAAGGCTTCCTATGCAAAGGAAAAGAGGACTTCACATGTCCTAGGATGAGAATCGTTACCCTTGTGTTTTTCCTTGGCGCCATGGAAATCTATGCGGATAAAAAGCACCATAATATCCTTGCCTCCGCAGATCCGAAGTCGACTCGCAATTTGGAGCTCCGAAACTCTATCGGTGACCGGATCTAGCCTTCCTTCTTCCTCCTTGCTCTCTCCTCTCTACAGAACTTAGAAAGAGAGTGAATCCAAGATTATGAGGACTTTACACCCCTAAACTGGCCTTAACCTTAAGGTGGGAAGAGCCTGAACCATCAGATCCAAAAATAAGGAAACGAATGGCTGTGATTCAGCCCGAAATTCCACAACCTGTGCCGAACAAGGGTTGCGACACACCCGTATCCAAGGTCGTGTCACCTATTCGCAATCAAAACCATCGCGTCCCAAAACGAACACGGGCACTCGACACGCCCGTGTTAGGCTTGACATGCCCGTGTCTCTCATTACACGCCCGTGTAGCTGGGCGTGTCCCTCTAATGACACAGGTCCAAAATAACCAGAGCAGGACACAGCCATTTGACACGCCTGTGTTACATGCCATATGATTGACATGCCCTGGGACACGCCCATGTCCCATGCCATGTAGCTATCTTAGAACAACACACCAAATGACCTGAGTAGGACACGGGTATTTGACACGCCCGTGTTGAATTTCACACGCCCGTGTGGGACCCGAACACGCCTGGGCTCAGGCAGTGCATCCCTCACTCATCAATCGTTGAGTGCAAGGCTTTGAGTGACTGACACGCCCTGGGACACGCCCGTGTACCAGGTCCTGTTCACCCCCCCCCCCCCCCCCCCCCCCCGCGCCCCCCGACGATCGTTGACTCCAAAATAGTCGACCACGCGAGCAATGTCGAACCCGTGCACGACATGCCCTAGAACACGCCTGTGTACCAGGCCATGTCAACTCTACCAAACCCCAAATTTTGCTCAAAACGCCACCCGCCACTCTCTTGAGTTTCGGAGCATTACATAAACGACTTATCTTCTAGTCGATGCAGTTGTGTAACACCTATCCATCATGAAGAATATAACAGAAGGTTCGACTTGGCCCCCGCGCCATATTCCACAAATAGACAAAGATGGTACTAAATTAAAACTAACTATCTTACAACTAACACATAGCTCACAACTAATGAAAGCATTTTATATAATTCACCCATAAAAGGAATGTCCACTACAATCATTGGAATGAATATATACACAAATATTTGGCCTTAAGGCCTTATAACTGGTTAATGTTTACACAACATGTGATTTCCAAACTTTGGCACATAGGTCAGCAACACATGAAAAATAAAACAAGAACTTATGCCTTCGAGGACCAGCACAACATTAGGATTTTAGCCTGCTATTTCTTACTGGCTCATCAGCACCTGTATGGGTATAATCCTCAAAAATGTGGAAAACAAAAGAATGGTCAGCTAAAGCTGACCACGGAGGTATAACGACCCCACCCCTTTCTCGGGAAAGTGATTCTCCTTCCCTACAAGAAAGTAGTATATAGCAACATATATATATATATCTTTATTATATAAGGGAATATACATATGTCAAAAGGCACACCGAGCTTTAGTTTTTAGCCGCCCGATCAAGATAATGCAAGGAAAAATCACCGTTCGATTGATACTATTTCACCGCTTGATCTTCAATTTTGTTTTTTTTGCTTTAACTCTCCCTCACGTCTATTCCCTCATGTCTACTCCTTCTCAGAACTCTCACTCACCGTACCGAAAGCTGGAATCAGAACTCTCCCTCCTCCTGCACGGCTACTCCTCACGTCTACTCCTGCTCTCCGTGCTGAAAGCTGGAGGTAACCTCCGCCCGCACGACATCTTTGATCCATCTATTCCGCTAAGAGATAAATCTTTGACATTTCTTTTTCCAATTGCTCTGATCTTCCTCACAGACGCTCTGCTCTTCCTCACCAGGTATGTCATCTTCCATTTCCGCTTCATCTTGCAAACCTCCTCAAGTTTTGGCCTTTCATCTTCTCGGTTTCTTCTCAAATCCATCTTATCGGTTTCCACCCTCTGCCTTCATTTTCTTGGTAACTATGAAGTATGCCTATTCTATTTTTTTATCTTAGCTCCCCGCCATCAATAAAGATGGTGTTGCCTTCATTTTTTTGGTAACTATGAAGTATGTCTGTTCTGTTTTTTTTTATCTCAGCTCCCTGCCATCAATAAAGATGTCATTCTGAAATGCCATCAAAAAAATGCTTGTAATACCATCTTGATTGATGGCAGGGAGCTGAAACATCATCTTCTAAGTTTCCACCCTCTGTCTTCATCTTCTCGCTAAATGAAATGCCTGTTCTTATTTTTGGAAACTATGAAGTATGCCTGTTCTGTTTCTCAACGACATCTTCTCCATTTGAGTGCTTATTTATTTCAATGTCATCTTCATCTTACAAACCATCTGCCTGTTTTTTTTATCTCAGCTCCCTGCGATCATGCTGTTCCGACACCATCTAAGCCTCATAGTCGCTTTGCTCTTCCTCACCAGGTATGCTAAGATCTTGCAAACCTCTTCCAGTTTTGGCCTTCATGAGTTCTCTGTTTGGTACTAATTCATCATCTACATTTCTTCTAAAAGCCATCTTCCACCCTCTGCCATCTTTGTTTCTCATTCTTCTTTATTATATGTTGTTTACAAACTTTAAAAACTCTATTTTTTGTTAGATCTCTGCTCCATGCCATCCACTCCTGCTCACGTCTTCAAAGCCGGCAGTCGCGCCTCTGCAAAAAAATACTTCTCCCCAAAGGCCACAGCTGAAGCTCTCTCCGCTTGGTATTTCTCCTTCCTGCTTCATCTTTACTACTTCGACACCACCCTGCTTCACCAAATGGCCTGAAAATGTTTATGATTCATTTTGCTGCAGCTGTTCATTATGTTTGTTGTTACTGCTGCTACGTCTATAACATTTTGAAGTTATATATGTAATTTGAAAATGATAAATACAGTATGTATAGAGGTAGAAGAATCAAGAGAGGCCGGGTAAAATAGGAACAATGTAAATGCGTAATTTATAAGCCTATCCACCTTGACCGGATCTAAAGCTTCCATGTCAATCATCATACACTTTTTTCCCTTATTTTTTGTACAGAAAAATAAACATACTGTAATTTATAAGCAGGGAGATCAAGAAGAAGAAAAATGCAAGTAATATAATAAAAGGAAAAGAGAAATAAATAGCCGCACCATTAAATATCTTGACCAAAAATTGTGAAAAATGTAAATGTGATAGAACCATGTGCTTGAGTGCTTATTTATTTTCATTGTATATGACAAATACATATGGTGATCATAGCTATTAGATTTAGTACATAATATTTGAAGTGGAGTATGATGTGAAGCTTTTATTTCATTCTCCTCAAAAACTTCATAGTTACCAAAAAATGGTTATAGGTGTTGAGGTCTTCAAATTTTCTTATGAGATGTATTTTTCTGCATGCAAATTTCTGTCTATTTCTTGAAATAGTTAAGCTCTTTTACATATTCTTTCGATTGCACCCGAATAGAAAATGCACATATCACTAAAATTTTCTTGAGATAGTATGTTATGTTTATTTTTAGAAAGAATGGAAATAAACAAGGATTGTGAGAGAAAACCGTGGCTCGCTCACTATAATTTATTAGCTTTTCGAGAAGTGCTTATTTCTTTTCATCATATATGACAAATACATATGGTGTGGAAATCATAGCTATTAGATTTCGTACATAATATTTGATGTTAAACTTTATAAGAAACTGCTTCAAAAGTTATTAAAATTGTGAAACTTTAAAGTTTTATCTACGAAACTTTAAACCGTGGCTCTCTCACTATATGTATGTGCGCTTTTTATGATTTCAAATGACATATTTCACAAATGTGCTCTTGATGTGTTTAAGTTTATGAATCCCCTTATGACATATTTCACAAATGTGCTATCTCTTTTAAACTACGAAGAACGTTGCTCTCCTCTCCAAGAGTTTGGCTATTGCCAACACATGAACAACCAACAAAACTAATCCCACTTAACACCTATTACTGGAAAATCTAGGGTTAGCCTCATGTTCCTGTTCAAGGTCAGTGCCGTAAATATACTTGGAATTTTTTAACGTGCTATTTGCATATAGTCGCCAAACTCAAGATACAAAAATAATTAAAGCGCGAGGCCAAATTAAGCATAATAATTAGCTGGTCATGAAATCATTTACACAATGAACGTTGTTTACAAGGAAATATTTGGACAACTTAGACAACAACATAAAACGTATCTCCAAGGTAGGTTGTTTGCTCATTATTTTTCACAACACTACAACTACTTCAATCAACTGCGAAATTAAATCCTTTTTATGCAGAATAGACGGCAATGATCGGTGTTGATTGTGAAATGACTTTCATTGATATTGTGAGATTTTCGGCAAGAACTGAAGATTAACTGTTTTGAAATGTATTGCCTGTTTCTCTCAAATCTTCGAAATGAATAATCAGTTTTGATAAATATTTTTTTGTTACACCAAAAGCTAATTTTGTCTCAAGTCTTTCAAATACTTTTTTTGTTTTACACCAAAAGCTAATTTTTATCTTCGAAATATTTTTTTGTTATGAAATTTTATATTCTAGTTGTAAATGATTCAAAGTAATGTTCTCTATCAAAGGCCTATGATGGTAAGGTTGAAAAGACAATGTCACCTCCCCCGAACAATATCACCGTGCCCCGAAAAATGTCGCCACCCCTGCATAATGTCTCCGCCCCCGAACATTGTCTCCTCCCCGAACCATTGTCACCGGCCATGAACAATTTCTCCTCCCACAAACAATGTCTCCGCACACGAACAATATCGCTACCCACGACCAATGTCACCAGCCCCAACAAATGTCGCAGTCCATACCGCATGTTGCCGACCACGACCAATGTCGTTGCCAAATGGGCGAAACCCGCAACAACGCATCGAGAACGGTCGGAGCCCGTTCGAAGATGCTAGTATGTATATATATCCACAAGAATGTGCAGATTAATCACCATTCCACATGCACAACTACCACAAATATCGGCACATAGAACCGCGTGTTCCATGCTCTCAAAGCACTCTTTCAGTGTACTCCCCGAGTTCCACCACCATCCATTAGTCCCATACTAAGAAGATATAATTTTGAGCATTCACTAGTTTAAGATCAAATCATGGACTCTCCCCCAAGCCAAGATCGAAAGCCAATTTTAGGCAATCTAAGTTGAATGACAAGGTGCAGGTACATTTCAGACACATCACGTTACTCAAATTGCCATGCTAATGTCGAAAGCCAAGGCCATCTAGGCGAACGACATGGGGAGGGTCATCCTCCCCTTTCCTATTCATCTCATAACTAACATTTTGTTTTATGGTTGTCACTCACGACCACCAAAGTTGGGCACAGCAAGCTCAACAGCTCATCAGTCTACCAACCTATTTCCCAGGATACAGGCTACATAACCACAAAAAGCTCTCTAGGAGCTATTGCTAGTGATATCACTATCGCTGTGCGATATCGACAGACCACCACTCTGCCTTATGCTCAGGTTCACACCCAGCGCATTCAACTGCTCACTGGTCCCTTCCAGCAGCACTATTGCCAACGATATATCTATCGCAGGCGATAACAACAGAACGTATTTTGAGTTGCAAACTTTGGTGTTTATTGGAGACACTCTCCAGTACTTCTACAACAACCTACAGTACCCCCAAAAACTCTAAAAATACACTCGTTTTCTATGGATCCTTCTACGACACATAAATCAATCATCACCAATCTAGACAAACTAGTTAAGATGAGCTTCACACAATTTGTTTATGCCTGCACAATAATCCAAGTTCTATATGCAATGTCTACCAGGGATAATTCATATCTACCCGTAGAAAGTCTCACCTCCATCAATTAGTGGAGGAACCTTCATGCAACTTATGCATATCAAAAGGACAAGCATATCTTAGTAATCATTAGAAAGATCATTACTCTTGTTGATTGTTTCGTTGCCATGAATCATAGCTTGAGTCGAATGGAAATGTCTGCCTCGCTTTCCTCTCTAATAATCCTCAATTGGCTCATGATTCAAAGTATGAAAGCTCCTCCAAATAGCTTCTCTAATTGTTGATCTCTGCTCGTTTCTTCCTCTTTTTCCTCTTCCTCTTTATTTTCTCAAGTGTGAAGAAAGAAAGAGAGAGAGAGAGAGAGAGAGAGAGAGAGTGTGTGTGTGTGTGTGTTTGTGTGTTAAAAGAAAAGTGAGATAACTCTTTCTCATTCAGCCACCAAAGTAAAACACAAGCGTAACCATAGCCACATGATCACAAAGCCAAAATAAAAGGATGGCCATAATTTTAGATGTAAATCCTAATTTAATGCTATCCTTGGGAAATATCGCTATCGTAGCGCGATAGCTCTTGTGGGGGCCGCTTGACCAAGTCAGCGTCACTTAACAACCGCCTTTTATGTAACTGGCACGTGGCTTTCTACCACGCGGCACACTATCGCTAGCGATACTAACTATAGCCAGGCGATATCAAATCAACTTCATCGACTTAATCATTATCAACTGCATCACTATCGCAGTGATATCACTATCACGACACAATAGCAAATCGACAGCATCGGCCTGCTGACTGCATCATGTTGAACACTATCATCGAGCGATATCGCTATCGCCAGCAATATCATTATCGCCAGCGATAGCTCCAGAAACACATTATTGTTGTTTTTCAACTATAGGAAACCTGAGGTGTTAAAAATCTCTCCACCTTTAGAAAATTTGTCCCAAAACTATTTAGTATAGAAAAATAACACAAGTACAAATGCATTCAAAAGTTACCTCATCGAAATAACTCGGGAAAATCTTATCTCATGGTTTGTTCGTGCTCCCATAAAATTTCCTCGCTAACACAATTGTCCAAGCTGACTTTAACTATCTTCATCACTTTGTTTCACCTCCGTGTCTTCGATATGAATGAGCTTGACTTTTGTCTTTAACCCACCATCGATCGACACATGATCCACATCAATCACTTGAGTAGGCTCTTGAATAGCCTTCCTCAGCACTGATATGTAGAACACATCTTGCAATCGGCTCAACTACAATGAAAGAGCAAACTGATAGGCAGACTTACCAACACATTCCACAATTTCAAACGGTCCAATATGTCACAGACTTAGTTTTTTCAAGCGTCAAATCCTTGATATACCCTTGAAAAGCTTGATTTTAATATACACCCAGTTGCCAACAACGAATTTAATATCACGGTCCTTAGTGTTTTAATACATAGCATGACTATCCTGAGCAATCAGCAGTTGCTCCCGGATAAAATGTATTGTCAAGTTTGCCTCATCGATATCTTTTCCCATAAACAATTTTTTTCGCCCATTTCCGCTCAAATGGAGTATGACACTTCCTGCCATATAAAGCCTCAAAGGGCATCATTTGAATACTTGCTTGGTAATTATTATTATAGGCGAACTCAATCTTATAGAGATGGGCCTCCTACCTCATGCCGAAATCCAAAGCGCACATTCAGAGCATATTTTCCATTATCATGTTTATCCTATCAGTCTTACCATCCATTTGAGGATGAAAGGTCATGCTGAAATTCAGCTTGGTACCCAATAGTTGGTGGATTATCCTCCAATCATTTCGATGTAAATCACCCATCTCGATCACTAATGATGCTACGGGTCACACCGTGTAATCGTACTATATTGCCAACATAGAGCTTTGCCAATTTTTTCACTGAATCGCCCCTCCTGTTCGGAATGAAGTATGATACCTTTCTCAATCGGTCTATAATCACCCATATGACATTGTTCTTTTGTTGTGAAGTCGGCAAACTGTGCATGAAATACATTGATATATCATCAAACTTCCATTTCGAAATTGGTAACAACTTCAAGAAACCACCATGTTTCTTACATACAGCCCTCACTAGTGCGCAAGTATGGCACTTCGCCAAATAGAGAGCCATGTATTTCTTCATACCTGGCAACCAAAATAACTTTTTCATATCCTGAATATCTTTTTGCTCCTCTAGTGGATTAAGTACTTTGTGAAATGTGTCCCGTACATCAATTCATCCCATAATTTTCCCACATTCGGGGCGCACAACCAACTTTCTTTCAATAGAAGACCATTATGTTGGATCGTGAAGCGCCCTTAGAGGGCGGGGGGTGAATAAGGGTTTTTATATCTTTAGAGTGTTTGAGCGAATAAACCAAAGATTGCAGATTTTTATTGCTACCACCAACGATAGTGATTCCACCTGGCGCTATCAACTGAAATCTAGATTTCATAATTAAAGAACAGATAAAGAAGTTTTGATGAAGGTAGTAATTTTATTTTAGCAATAAAGTTGATTACAAAAACTTGATCCTAATATTGCTTGGGGTTGAGGCCATGCTACAAATATTTTTCCTTTTTATACCTGTTGAAACCGAAAACTCGGTCTATGTGGAGTTCACCCTTGGGGAAGGGGTGATCACAAACTTACTTATCCCTCGCAAGCCAAACAACTAAGGGATCAGAATAGGGGACAGACCCAAGGAACCTACACGGAGGTCCCACCACACACCCAGAAGATCTTAAAATGCTTCCCCTCCTTAGAGAAGTGTTGAGCTAAGGATACCTCAAAAATCGCAGAAAGACCGGGGCACAAGTAAGCATGCCTTCTGAGGTACCCCCTTGGTTCTATTTATAGATTTCTGAAAACAGCCTGCAAATAGCCAACCTCCATTGTTCCAAACAACTATGTGCAGCCTAACTGGGTATGCCAACAGTGTAACTCCGATGTTCTAACAGGCTATATGCATGCCAATGGGGGTAAAATAGTAAAGATACATCACAAAAAAACTAGGCAAGTGGCCCTCTAAAACCTCATTCGCCTGGGGCGGTGAGTGCCCGATGGAGGTGGCACTCGCCGCCTCCACTTTCCTAGGGAGGCGAGTGCTCGATGGAGTTAGAGCTCGCTACCTCTCTATGGCCCTGGGCGAGTGTGGTACAAAAAAATCCCACACGCCATAATGTGCGAGTGCTGCATAAGCAAGTCACTCGCCTCCTCAGCCTTTACTCACCGCCTGACAGCAGAATGCGCCGACTGCAAGGGCTTCACTCAACGCCAAGGAGAGAAGGAGTTGAGTTATTGGGCCTCACTCAAGGATAAGGAGAGGAGGCGTTGAGTAACTGGGCCTCACTCAACGCCAAGGAGAGGCATTGAGTGACTGGGCCTCACTCAATGCCAAGAAGAGGAGGCGTTGAGTGTCTAAGGCTGCAAGTTCTCGGTGGGGATAACACCCGCCGCCCCTATATGACTAGGCGAGTACTGAATTAGGCCTGCCTCTACTCACCCGCTACTTGCTGAACCCATTGGGCGAGTGCGAGCCTACCTGCTCCACTCGCCCCTCATTTGCTCCACCCCACCAGGGCGAGCTGAGGAGGCCACTGAGCTCTCGCCTCCTCCTGGTTCTCCTGGGACTTGGACTGCTGACTCCTGTCGCCCACTACTAGCTGGATATGGGCTTGTACACAACTCCACTCTTTGCGAGGTTGGCACAAGCTCGGAAAGAATCTTCCAACCCCACAATATTCGGCAAGTGCGATAGGAGAGGGAGAATCTTTTGGTGGGACCCACCAGCAGCTATATATATATCCACATACCTAGGTGAACTTTTCCATTCCTATTACTTGACCTTGCTAAGATGCCTCTTTCCCAAGAAATCCAGGAGTGGTTTGCCCGTGCTTGACAGCTGAATGGCGCCCACACGGCTGGGCTAACCATGATGATCCCCGACTCGAAACCGTACGAGGCACTACATGACCAGCCTGACAAAAAGGCTAAATCTATTCCACAGGTTTCCGAGCCGATCCCTCAAGATCTGGCCTCTACCTCAAACCATGGGCTTGCTTCCTCCCCTGTACCAGCCACAAAGTCAAAAGGGAAGGAGGTCATTGAGGTACCTGCCAATTCGACCGACCAACAAGCTGACAATAGCGCTTCCACATTGTAAGTCAACTCCCCTCTCCGTGAATCGCGACCTCCAACTCCTCCTGGAACTCACCTGCAAAATCCATCGCCTGCTTTTTGGACCACGGGACTGGACCAACTAAAGCCAAGATCGCAAGCTCGCACACCTTGTCAAAAGCCCACATCTATTCCTACACTCGCAGGGGAAAGGGTTGGAGACATCCCGGTTCCAAGCTTCAACCTCCTTTCTCGTAGGGCTCATTCCCCGGATCGCGGCAAGAACCTATCCTAGCCCCCTTTATACACCCTCCAAGGGATGTCGGGCTCATCTCGTAAGTTCCATTCCACAAGGTAATTTTGCCTAGTTGCTTTGAGTTACTCACTCCTACTATTCACTAAATGTTTCTACAGGTCTCCCCGCTCCCTCTGATGTTGAGGAATCTTCTGAACAGGCTCGCCACTCGCCACCCCCTGAGCCTTGGGTGGAAAGCTTCCTGGACGATTTGCTAGATCCCGTCGAGCTGAGGCGATGAGTGGTGGAAGTCCTTACAAAACAGGATGCCGCATTGCGCCAGCTCCGGGTGGACAATGCTTATAGAGAGCGGAGGTTGCAAGCACTGGAGCGAGACTACGAGCTACTCGTAGACAGAGGGAAGCACTGCTCGACAAGAGAGATCATGTCCCCTACCCCGATTATGGAGAGGCTTGATGAATATTTGTAGTCCTTCCACCAGGACCTGGACTTTGTCCACGAGTTCCTCAAACCACGCCAACCTCCAGGGATGGGGACGCGAGGCCGGGGTAGATGGAAATGGCACCCCAGCTGAGCCTACTGGCCCTCACCCCCAGCCCCTAGCTCGTGTGTGTTGGCGAATTTCTTCCTTTCTTATGATTTCTTTTAAATGATCTGTGAACTTCCCTTGCCTGTATTAACTTAAAACATTGCTTAGATTTTAACGTGTGATTGCATGATATGCTATTTTAAGTTTTAGCTCGCTCTAAAGTAGGTCGAGTCGTAAGGTCGACGAGTCGGGGTTGGTGAGATGGGCGTGGCGAGCTAGGCAGATCCTTCAGCTCGACCATGAATTCAGTTTTCTATAAATAGGCCCCCTCACCAACCCCCAGACCATCGACTTTACTGCCAGCTTTGACCTCCCGTGCTACTTTTCTCACTACCTGCACTTGGACCCCAACCCTTAGAACCATGGGTAAGACGCGACCTGATGTCAATGGGTGAACAAAGTGTGCTCGGCAATTTGTCGAGTTCCTATTCTTCGAGGGGAACACCTCAGTGCACGAACTCAGCGACTTCATTACCGACTTCCTTCCTCCTGGCTTTGAGGCGCGCTGGCCCAGGGAGAATGAATCCATCAACACCTTCTATCTGGACGAGCTTGTCTTCCCCATCTCGCACATCGAGGTGGGGTTGCGCCTGCCTCCCTGGCCGGAAATCTGCCAGATCCTCAAATATTTTGGGGTGGTCCCGGCCCATCTGAACCCGAATATGATCGCCATGATGGTCGCATTTGCCTATCACCTCCACCGAGAGCAGATTGAATTCAATCTCGCCATCTTCCGCAAACTCTTCACCTACCACGCGACCAATGACGGGGTCGCATTTCTGATGGGCTTGGATATCAATGTTTGCGAGATCGCGAACAAGAACCATAACTTGGTTTCCAAGGTCATGTTCATCAAGGGCCACCTGGGTAACATACCTTTCTCCCCACAGAAAAAGAGCAAGGAGGTATATTGGCCCCCAACGCTATCAGGCAATGATGTCGACCTACACAAGTTCTTCCTAGGGAGGGAATTTGAAGTCACCTTCCTTCGAAGGGACCTCGACTCGCTCCTCCATGTTCTTCCCGACGAAGGTATAAATCTTCCCTCTATTTTTGATGGGCTCGCCAATTGATAGCAATGTTTCTAACCCAAGTTATTCTCTATAGGGGAGCTATCAATCCCCAAGCATCTGCCCTATGCGGACTTGGGAATCTACCCAGACCCGCTCACGCACGAGCGGGCAGCCGCGACAGCTTGGCGTGGTGAGCTAGGGTCAGGTAATCCTTCCTCCGGCAGGAAGCGACCTGGCCTCGAAGGGTCCAGCTTGCCTCAGCGCCCCCCGCCACCAAAAAAGATGAAGAAAGCTCTGGTGGTCTCCAAGAGGAGACAACAACAACAACAAATCTACATGAGCTTATCAGAGTCCACACCAGAAGGATCACCAGAGAGCTCGCGCAAAGGTTTGACAGAGAAAGATCAAGGGGATGGCGAGGCCCCCACTTCCATATCCTCTGAGAAGCCTGTGGCCCACAAGTCGGGCTTGCCGAAGAGCCACCTTCTCTTCATCCTTGGGGGGAGATCAAAGGACTAAGCCTATGAGTCGATGGTCCAATGAGATGAGCAGGCCCACAGGGTCTCCATCTCATCCCTCCATCCATTCTGGTCAGGTATCCAACCCCCAACTGGGCATGACTACACGCTCGGCTTTGCCTATATGGGCATGAGGATGTTGAGGCCTACAAGGGCATGACCCTGCGCCAGCTCGGCTATGAGGGCTTGCAAGCCCAGATGCAGTCCCTAGAGATGAATCACATGGTGGTCCGCCGCGGCTTCAACCTCAACCACCTCCTGCTAAAAGCCGAGCAGGATCGTGATATTGTGAAGGATAATGCTGCTGACCTGGAGAGGCGACTAGAAATCACTGAGAACCTTCTCGCCAAAGCCGCTGACAGGATGGTATATGGCGGCTATCCCCTTTCCCTTTTCACTTGGGATTTTTCTCAACTGTTTATTTTTTCTTACCTTTCCTTGCTTCGCAAGATGCCGAGTCCGCTAGTGAGCTGCGAGCTCACGCAGCCGAGCTGGAGGGGGAGAAAAAAAAGCTGAGGGAGGAGAACAAAGGGCTCGAGAGTGAGCTGATCCGGTAGATGGACATCTTCTTCCCTCAGTTTAGTAGCGAGTCGAGCATTCCCCCCAAGAGGCCAAAAATCTTAAGTGTGGCCGAGGTCGCTGAGAAGCTGCGGATCAACTCCATCAGCACTGACGAGTAACCCCTGAAGATCATGAAAGACACCCAGGTGCTGGTGGAGGGTTGTGAGGTGGTATTGTTCAGGGAGATGATGTCGAACCTTCTTCTTACCCATCCCCTTATCAAGAGGGAAGCGAGATTTGATGTGTTGTTCGGCGGGGTGTCGGGGTTCAAGGATGATCAATCTGGGGGGGGGGGGTGGGCAAGAACTAGCTAGCCAGTTTTTTTTTTGTATTTTTGTAATTCTTCCCCCCTCCCCCTTTTGTAATCTCGTTGTGACGAGCTCCTTCTTTTGTTACAACATTCACCTTAATGAAAAGGAACTTAGCATATTTCTTCTACTTTTCTTTTCTTTCTTTCTTTTTGTTCTCACCGTATTGTACTCGTACGGGAGTCTCTCCCCTCTGTTGGGCAACCTCGATACGATAATACTCGCCATTATAATGCACTTGAGTTAGGATTAGTGCCTGTGAGGAGACCTTGAGAGCTCGCCGGCCCTTAGACAATCAGGAGGTGGGATACTCGCCACTCTAGGATCGCGGCGACCCTGCTCTCCTGTGAGTGCTCCTTCTCTTAGCGGCTTGGAAGAAGGGAAATTTTCTCAAGTAAAATCTCAGGGGGATGGAACGTACTCATCGGGAACCGGCTCGCCTCGTCTTCCTTGGTAGAGGCTGAGATCTCAGCTCGTCGTGGTCAGCTCGTCATAGAATTGTCGGGCCCAACCCCTTGCCATCCTTGTGATCTTTCCTTTCAGACTCCAAATACTTGGATCCTGATCTTAAGGGAAACCATGTCCATCGGGGATCCCAGCCCTTCTAGTGATATGGAAACCTAACAGCAGGGGCATCTCGGGATTTAGCTCCAGAGCAAGAATACTTTCCTTGGGCCAACCTTCGGGCGCTACCACTGGCCAAATCAACTACGTAAGAGCTTGACAGCAGGTGTTAAGCATCAACCGAACATAGCGCCAGGTTCATAATAATGTCACTCGAGGATCCAGGCCCTGTCAGCTAGGTGGAAGTCTAGCAGCGGGAGCGTCTCGGGACCTAACCCCAGAGTGAGAATACTTTCCTTTGGCCAACCTCCAAGCATTACTGCCGGCCCAATTAGCTAGGTAAGTGCCTGACGGCGGGTGTTGAGCATAAACCTAACTCAGCTCTAGGGTCATAATGACGTCACTCGAGGACCCTGACCAAGCCAACTACGTGGAAGCTTGGCGGCAGGAGTGTCTCAGGACCTAACCCCCATACGATTTTACTTTCCTTTGGACAATCTCCGAGCACTACCACAATCCCAATAAGCTAGGTAAGAGCCTGATGGTGGGTTTTTAGCATCAATTGAACTCAGCTCTAGGGTCATAATGACATCACTCGAGGATCTCTGCCCTGCCAGCTAGGTGGAAGCCTGACAGCGGGAGTGTCTTGGGACCTAACCCAGTGCGAGAATACTTTACTTTGGCCAACCTTCGGACACTACCACAGGCCCAATTATCTAGGTAAAAGCCTGATGGCAGGTGTTGAGCATCAACCGAACTCAACTCCAGGGTCATAACGACGTCACTCGAGGATCCTGGCCCTGCCAGCTAGGTGGAAGCCTGACAGCTAGAGCATCTCGGGACCTAACCCTAAAGAGAGAAAGATGCCCATCGAGGACCCCTGCCCTACCAGCTAGATGAGAGCCTGATAGTGGGAGAAGGCTCGGGACATAGCTTCAGAGCACCAACCTAGTCCATCGAGGACCCCTGCCCTGCTAGATAGATGAGAGCGTGACAGCGGGAGAAAGATCGGGACTTAGCTCTAGATCAATAACCATGTCCACCGAGGACCCCTGCCCTACTAGCTAGATGAGAACCTGATAGTGGGAGAAAGCTTGGGACTTAGCTCTAGAGCAATAACCTTGTCCACCGAGGACCCCTGGCCTCCCATCTAGATGAGAGCCCGACAACGGGAGAAAGCTCGATACTTAGCTCCAGAGCAACAACCATGTCCATTGAGGACCCCTGCCCTATCAGCTAGATGAGAGCCTGATAGTGGGATAAAGCTCGGGACTTAGCTCTAGAGCAACAACTATGTCCACCGATGACCCCTGCCCTACCAGCTAGATGAGAGCCTGACAGCAGGAGAAAGCTCGGGACTTAGCTCTAGAGCAACAACCATGTCCACCGAGGACCCTTGCCCTACAAGCTAGATGAAAGCATGACAGCGGGAGAAAGCTCATGACTTAGGTAGACTTTCTCATCCATTCCTACACTTCATTGCGAGAGATTAAGAGTGTCCAGAAAATTCATAGTAGAAAAAGGGGTGCTACATACACGACTCATGAGCTGAAGCACTTCAAGTCATCATCAATAACTTAAGGTCCACCTATTCTACCTTCCTGCCACCTCCTCGGGTTGCCTCTCCTCCTCCTTCCTAGGGCTATCGTTATAGTCTGATGCTGATCGGGGATAAGAGGCCTTTGGCCCTTCCTCCAGCCTGGGGGGTTGAACTGACCCTATCCACCCTAGCGATTGTCTCCTCTATGGAAACCTCTCTATTGGCCTTCATCTTGCCACTCCAGCTATCTCCAGTCGAGACAATTATTCGGCTCTTGGCTCCCCCATCTCGGCTGCTATTGCTGCTACTTCTATTCCCTCTGCCGAGGTTCAGCTCTCCTCACCTCCTGACCTCTGCCACCTCCTGGCACCTTCTATTCCTCCGTGGCCCACCTGGCCAATTTCCTGGAGAACTCTGAGTTCGATGCCTCCCCGTCGACCTCCCTCGATGCCCTCTCCATTATCTTCTCGAATGAGAGAGGCGACACACTCTTCAGCTCCATCCTGAAGAAACCCTATTGTAGCCCTAAGGTGAAGGTCATCATATGGGTGTGCCCTGGCATCTCCTGGACCTGGGTGACCTCCTCCTGGAATCGGTTCACATAACTCCCCAACAACTCATTCATCCATTGCTTGATGTGCAATAGGCACTCCGACTCCTTCTTCCTCTTCTTAAAAGTAGTGAACCTCAACATGAACCCCCAGTGCAGATCCTTGAGTAGTAGATGGAGTTGGTCGGTAGCTAGTGGAACCACTCTCTCGCCTTCTACTTGAGGGTGATGGCGAAGAGCCTACACTTAAAATCATCCAACATTTGTCTTATTGAAACCACATCCTGAAACCATTGGATGTGCTGGACTAGGTCATCCTTCTCGGTGTAGTAGGACATCTCTGGCTCCCTGAACCCCTCCTGATCTGGGGAAGAAGAAACCAACTCACTAAAGGGGCTACTTCCCCTACTAGGCAAGCCGAAGGACCTCGTACCCCCATCACGCCGAACTGGCCTCCACTCGCTGAGCCGGGGAACAACACTCGCCCATGGATATCTCGCTCCTTCCCCTCTTTTATAATCTCCTTCCCATGTTGCTGAGTCGGGGCATCCTCAAATAGGGTTGGGGAGGCATCGATTGGGACAACTAGCATCGAGAACTCGGCGCGTGCGCCGAGTACAAACCTGGAGAGGTCAAGCACCTCCTGTCTGAGCTCCTCAAACATGCAAATGGTGGCGAGAGGTGGAGAAGGTGGCGAGTCGGCCCTATCTAAACCTTGTCCTTCTCCTCCAGTCATCGTGCTGAAGATTTTTGGTGCTGACCACTCTCCACGCTCACCGTATAAAAATGTGTACAGCCCCATATCTAACGAGTACTAGGGGACAGGAGTCAGCAGTCCAAGTCCCAGACCAATCGAGAGGAGGCGATAGCTCAGTGACCTCCTCAGCTCGCCATGGCGGGGTGGAGCAATTGAGGGGCGAGTAGAGCAGGTCGGCTCGCACTTGCCCCAGGGGTTCGACAATTAGCAGGCGAGTAGAGTCAGGCCTAGTTCAGTACTCGCCCATACGCATAAGGGGGCAGTGGGTGCCAGCCCCACTGCATTCGCTGCCCCAAATATTCACCGCCTCCTCTCCTTAGCGTTGAGTGAGGCCTAGTCACTCAACGACTCTCCTTGGCATTGAGTGAGGCCCAGTCACTCAACACCTCCTCTCCTTGGCATTGAGTGAGGACCACTCACTCAACACCTTCTCTCCATGGCATTGAGTGAAGTCCTTGCAGTCGACGCTTCTACTCTCAGGAAGTGAGTAAAGTTGTACCCATGGTGGGGTACTGGGGATGCGAGTGCCTGGCTTACGCAGCACTCACACCTTTTGGAGAGTGGGGGGTTTCTGGCCCGCATTTTCCCAGGGATATAGGGAGGCGGCGAGTGACAACTCTATCGAGCACTCACCGCCCCAAGCAATTGAAGGTGACGATTGCCAGCTCCATCGAGCACTTGCCGCCCCAAACGAGTGGAGGTTTTAGAGGGCCACTCGCCTAGTTTTTCTGTGATGTATCTTTACTATTTTACCCCCGTTGGCCTGCCTATAGCTTGTTAGAACAATGGAGTTATGTTGTTTGCATACCCAGTTGGGCTGCACATAGCTGTTTGGAACATCATAGGTTGGCTATTTGCAGACCATTTTTAGAAATCTATTAATAGACTCAAGGGGGTACCTCAGAAGGCATGCTTACTTATGTCCCGGTCTTCCTGCGCTTTCTGAGGTATCCTTAGCTCGGCACTTGGCTAAGGAGGGGAAGCACTCTAAGATCTTCCGGGTGTGTGGTGGGACCTTCGTCCCGGAGCCTTGGTTCTATCCCCTGTTCTGATCCCTTAGTTGTTTGGCTTGCAAGGGAGAAGTGTGCGATCACCCCTTCCCCAAGGGTGAACTCCACAGAGACCGAGTTTTCGGTTTCAACAATACTGACCCGTATTCCCAAGGACGAGTTAGTATTATCCTATCTTTCACAGATACGACCTCGAAATGCCCCTAGACCTACTCACGATCTAATTGCCAACACACGTGATAAATTCATGAAATCCTCCAAGGAAATTGACGTTTGCACCAGATGATTTTTCCCCCTAAGTCTTAAAAGACCGCCCCTCCCTGCGGCAAATTAACACTTTGTTAATGATAAAGAAAAATGAAAATTCAATAATGAAGAACTTCCTCAAATATTGTACTCGATGATGATGAAGCTGAGTGATTTGTTGTTCGAGTCCATTGTCTTTCAAGTATCCGGATGGAGTTCTTTTCTCCAAGTGAAAGCCTTAAAATTACAAGAGTGCTGGTAATCTCATGGCCTCTAGGTGGTGTCCTTAGATTCTCATTCTTACGCATCACTCGTCGTCTTGAAGATGGCTCCTTTCATTGGCTCGAGAGCTACTGCCTGCTGTAACGGTAATGCCTGGCAATAATAACTTTAGACAGCTTTTTCTTCCTCTGGCAATCTTTATTTTTGGCAACCTCCAATTTACGAAACTTTTTTCGTCCAAATTAGAAAACTTTTGAACTTTGGAAATAGGCATTTTTTGTTCCTAATTTTTCCATAAATGGACCTTCCATAGAGCTATCGCTTGGCGATTGCAATATCGCCCCGTGGTAGCACTTTCCATTTTTACAAGTTTCCTTCTACAACTTCTTTCATGCAGTCGATGCAATTAATCCTCTATTGCCAGTAGTAGTGATATCGCCCAACGGTAGCGATGTAGTCAATGAAGTCAAAAAGCTATCTCCAGTGGTAGTGATATCACCTGGTGGCAGCGATGTAGTCGAAGAACTGATGCAGTCGAATGCGTTATCGCCAACAGTAACCCTATCGCCTGGAGGTAAAGACATAACTTTGGCATTTGAACCTGTAATTTCTGCAAACTATAAATACATAACAAACATGATCAAATATAAACTGTGATTTATTATTCTCAAACCAAGAGAGAAAAAATGTTTGTTCCAACAAACTCCCCTTTTTATAATATCTAATCCATTATGAAGAAATGGTGCATAAGAGAGAGAAAAATGTTTGTGTTTACATGTTGATGATAAGCATTTAAGAATATACACCCACTAGATAGATACTCCCCCTACTTAGATGTTTTCTAAATTGTACTCCCCCTAAATTTTCTAAGTTGTACTTCCCCTAAATATGATATTTCTTCAAATTCATTCTCCCCCTTTTGGTATTATCAAAAGAGGGTTGGTTAAGTGTTTTAACAATAATATTCTTCCCTTTTGTAGAGATTATGTAGAGGGTATCTTATCATAAGGGACCTTTAGATGTGTGATAACGTGATCGAGCTTAGAGGAGTGTTGTAGCAAAGAGAACATATGTTGAATCACTTTATAATGGAAACCTGATTTATCAATCTTTAGGTAAAAGTTTTAGATATAGCATTATAGATTTGTCAAGTGACGTTCAAAGCATGATGATGGTCTTATTTTAGATGATACCACTATTAGTTAGAAATTTAGAAATCAAGAGATACTATTTAACACCAATATTTTAAAGAGTGATTTCCATTATCTAGGAAAGATAACATAAGGAATATTAGTAAATTTGCAAGTCAAGCATACTAAAAACATTATAGAGATCATGCATGGATATCTAAAGTTGTTCCTAACCATTATAGAGAACATATATAGGTGAGTGTTAGAGTCCAATTCTGATGCAGGCCCACACGTTGACAACGTAAAATCTACGGACTAAGCACGATTTGTCTCTCTATGATCAAATTTTACACTCGCACAAGTTTCAACGTAGCGCACACGCTAAGCAATTATATAAATTAAATGCTAACGTATGGGTAGCCAAAGTGATTAGGATCGAATAAAAGGCTATATGCCAATATTCTTTCTGGCTAAAAGCTCGGTCTGATCGAGCGAAGGTTGTACAAAGAGATCTACCAAAAAATTACGATTCGGAAATGGTAGGTCTCTCCCAACAAAAAGAAAACGAGGTTCGCCAATCCTCTCGAAAATTAAATCAATCAAGATAGACAACAAAATCGATCGAACAAAACCACGTTTATTTTAAGGCTATCAAGAATCAACGCTAAAGTTTACCACCACAAGAAAAATCTAGGAAAAAGAAACACACGAAAGTAGAAAGTTTCATTACCCAATCGGAATGGATGATTCCGATTTCACTTAGTTGGATCTCTCTTCAACGGCTCCGCCGGAGTCACGTCGGATGGAGAGAAAACTCATCTGCCTTCTTCGCTTTACGCCAGAGTAAGTTCACGCAGGAGTTCTATGTTCCTTGGCCCGAAAGATGTGTTGATGGAATTATTTCCCAAGGAAAGGAGGCTGCCGGGTCTTATGGTTGAGAAAAGTAGTAATCAGATTTTGAGAGGAAGAGAGAAAGTGTGGTGGATGGTTTTGTAAATGGAGGCGGTGGCCGAGAGTTTTTGGGGAGACAGAGAAAAGGTGGCGGCTAGAGGGGGTGGTCGGGTTTTTGAGAGAGGGAGGGCTTGAGTGGTGGAGAAAGGAGGCCGTGAGGTTGAGAGAAAAGAGGAGGAGGGCCGACGGCGGTTTTGGAGAGGGGAGTAGAGGAGGGCGGCGGTTTGAGAGAGAGGGGGCCGAAAATTCTAAGAGGAGGGGAGCAAGAGAGGGAAATACTCTTAGGGTTTTTTCCAATTCATTCTCTAATCAACCTGAAACAATACCTGGCCTATATATAGGCTTACAACAAAGTTTTGTCTATATGCAGCCCCAAAATAAAAATACAACACACACATAAAATTAGACATTATGAGCATAACTAAACATTGCAAATAAAGAACAAAATGATTCAAATAAAAATATTATTGGCCTTCTCCATTCATTGGTCGTCTTGCGTCACTCCACAAGGTCACCATGGAGCCGCAAATCTTTGGTTAGAGACGGAGAAAGATCTTCTGCGAGCTTACCGTCATCATCTTCAACATGTTGGGGGTCACCGTCTCCATCAATCCTCCCCCACTCAAAAGTACTCATCACCGATGAGTTAGTCTGAATGTACCAGCACGGGAGAGCAACATCCAAAAGAGCCACCTCTGATTCGAGAAGCCAAGAGTCATCAGAGGCCGGACGATAACGCCATCGAATCAAGTAGCGATAAACATCACCACTTGGAGAGGAGAGCAGTTCATCTTTGAGTATCCTGTCATGCAAAAAGGTGATCCTGGGGAACCTTGGAAAATTTAAGCAATAAAGGAGGAAAAGTTTCTTCATCAACGTACCTCCATTCGAGACCGATGGAGAGAGCGATCTAGAATCAAGCTCACACCCCAACCTATTAGAAAATGCAGTGGAGCTAAAAGGACAGTTAGATAATTCAAGTGATGGAGAAACATATGACGTTAAATCAGAAACATTAAAAATAGGGGAAATACCTCAATCTGTGGGTAAATTAGAAAGATATGCATTTTCTCCTAATTTCTTTAATATCCGAAAAGGTCCAGCTCGCCGATTCGCCAACTTTTTTATAGTGCTCGAAGACATCCATTCAGGGATGAGTTGCACCAAAACTAAATCGTCAACCTTAAAGTGAGACACTCTTTTATGTAAGTTAGCATGAAATTGATAAGATGTATATTGTGTGGTTAGCGCTTCACTAATGTGCTTATATAAATTATGAACATGAGAGGCAAAATCTTGTGCGAATTGACTTGACTTATAAGATGGTAATGAAATCAAGTCAAATGGCACTGGTATTTTATTTCCGCGCATGATCTCATTCGGTGATAAACTAGTATGTAAGAAATAGGACTGTTAAGTTGTAAATATACGTATTTTATAGTACTTTATTTAAGTCATTTTAATTTATTTTTGTTATTATTATTTATTTTTGTTCAATAAATTGCTTCTTTTTGTAAATATTTCTCTAACATAAGTTTATTTGATCTTCTGGAATTTTTCAGAAAAAGTAAAAAATTCTCAGCCAACATGCCTGTGTCCCAACCATAGAAACGCCCGTGTCACCGCCTTCGACAATCAACTTTCGTTGATCCCAGCTCGACGTTCGGCCTTCGTCAAAACATGCCCGACACGCCTGTGTCCCCAGACCCGACACGCCCGTGGCACACCACCCCTGTAACGCCCCTTATTTTTCGGCAATTATTTAATCCTCGTGTTGACGTCATAATGACGTAAGGGGAGTTACGTTAGCGTGGAGTTGTCGGCACGGCGTCGTTAGTGCGTTTTGCATCTAATCGATCGAGTCGGCCAAATTCGTGAATCCTTACCAAGAATGGAAAATTTTACATTTAAAAATTAAATTGATTAATTTTTTTCATGCTCGTCAAGTTTCGTAGTGATTCGAGCGATATTCAAGCCTCGGCAAATTTCCAAAGTTTGGTAAAATTTAATGTTCGCCGTAGACTTTGAAAATTTATATCTCAAGTGCGGCTCGTCGGATTTTGGTTTTGACTTCACCGTTGGGTTCGTAGCGTCAGTTTTCGCCTACGGTGTGAGTTTCGTTTTATTCGACGCGCATTTGGGCTTCCATTTTGATCTCGTATTTTCTTGATCAAAAAAAAATGATGATTATTTTAATAATAAAACAGTATTCAAAAATGAGAAACACTATTCATCCCTATAGTATAAATTGCTGGAATTCTGGGGTGGTTTTGGAGAGGTTCTCGAGTAGTTCAGCAGAGTTCTCGAGTAGTTCAGCAGGGTGCTCGAGTAGTTCAGCAGGGTTCTTCTCGAGTAATCAGGTGAGCCTGGGTTTTGTTCTCGAGAACTCAGGGTTTTTTTCCGGAATTTTTTTTATGTAGTTCACAAGAACTTTAAAATTTGTTCTCGAGAACTTCTTTTCGCTTCTCGAGAACTTCTTTTCGCTTCTCGAGAAGTCTTGTGCTGCTCTCGAGAAGTCCTTTGCTGCTCTCGAGAATTTCGTTTCAGTTTGCGTTCGGGAGCCATTTTGAGGGTCAAAGCGATGTCGTATGGAAAAATGATTAACATGAAATTTGTTCGTCTCGGCAAGATCTACAACTTTCATGTTAGACACTTTTCGATTTGAAACAATCTTAAACCTTTATTGTTTTCTTCCGTGCACCCGCGCGTATATAATTCGTTTTTAGACAGAATGTTTTATAAACATATATATTTTTATATGTATATTTATATATCTTTACATATATATATATATACATATAGATATGTATATTTATATATATATATATATTTATGCTATTAGAAAAAACTTCTTCTCCGATTTTCTCCCGAACCAGAGCGGCGTGAGCGAGCGAGAGATTATTTTTTTTCGTGAACCTTCCGGTGGCCGCCGACGGAGCTACGGAGGTCTAAATCGCAAATCGAGCATAGGTACAGAAAGCTCTCACCGAGATCTTCGTGATCGTGATGAGTATTTCTCATTTCGTGGAAGTTTTTTGTTAGTGTTTTCGTCCCTAACCTCTCTTTTGGCCAAATCCTTGTAGATTCCGCTTCCCCGAGCCTTCTTTTGACTAGATCCGCGACGTAGAGTTAATTGGAGGACTGATTGGGGTACAAACCGAGGCTAGTGACGTTCTTGATCTCTCCCTTGCTCTTCTCTTCCAAATTGCAGCCATATTTCTCGGATTTGACTCGTTTAAGTTAACTTTATCATCGAATTTCTAGTTAATTGCCTTGGATTATGAAGTGTGTCAAACCTAGACAGTTTCACCCAATTTGTATCTAGTGGATTTGGTAAATAAACGTAGTCGTCATGTCACTTTTCTTATCAAGTCGATTTATTGTCCATTGACCGTTAATCTCGTTAACCTATGTTGAATGAAAGAAACTCTGCTTATATTAAAATGTAATCGAGATAAACTCTTATGGTCTGTGTGCGTTGGGGTTTCTCCCTAGGCATAGTGCCTTATGGTTGAGTCTGTGCGCATTGTGGATCTTCATCCCTGGCACTTTACCTTAGCCGATGGCCTGTGCGCGTTGGGGTTTCTCCCTCAGCATAGTGCCCCTTTTGGCTAGGTTTGTGCGCGTTGTGGACCTTTTCCCGGTGCAGTACTCTTTTCTTTTGAGCTGATAAGTCTCATTTTTTTATTGATAAATAATATGAATCTTAATGAAAGATGAAAGTTTGAACTCTGATGTGGGTGCTTTGTTCTTTCCTCATGATGTGATTAGTCATTCTTGCTCGGCTAGATTTACTGTTGCTTACTTTTACTCTACTGCTGACCCTTTTGTTGCAGTCGTTTTGCAAATTTCCTTCACTTTGAGGATTTCTTGGTCTGTCCTTATTCTTTGCACCATTTATAACTTACTTCTGAGGTGTTCTTCTTTTGAAATCCTTAGGATATGAGCAGTAGCAGGCTTAGCTGACCGTGTTGTACTTCTGGTGCTGTGGGTTTCTAGGGCCGTTTGATTCCACCTCAGAGCCTTGAGGTAGTTGACTTTGTTTAGACTTGTCAGATTTTACTATGGATTCGTGTCAGTTGTTAACGCCCATAGTCTTGAACTTTTTCTGTGATAGACTACTTGTTGCTTTCACTGTTGTTACTTTTTACCTGTTATACTTGCTCTCTGGAAAGGATTTATGTTAGGATGCATTTAAATATTTTAAAATATACAAAACTGCATTCTGGAATATTGTCATGACATAATTTTTAACTGCAAAACTTACTACTTTTAAGTACTATAAAAGTCTTTTATACATATACATTAAATGTATAAGTCATATCATCATTATAATATGCTTGACTTTCATTCTCATATAAGACAACAAAGGAATTAACTCAGTATTTTCCGCCGCGTAAAAACATATATATTTTCTCACCTATGGACTAGTGAACCACCCGACCGAAGGGCACGGTCAGTAACTCTAATAACTTATATGCATTATTTTTTTTACTTAATTTCATAAATCTTTTACATGAAGTAAGTGTGAGGTCGAGTAGACTGAGCGTCTGCAATTTTCCCCTGCACGGCGTGGCATCACGACGCATATTTTCTCTACTCTGATGTATTTCTGAATACGGAGAAAAATGCGTGTTGTGACAACCCCTTTCTATTCAGCAACTTCCGACATCAAGTTGCAAGGTGACCCAAAAGCCGACACGCCCATGTCAAACCCTTTTTTTGTCTATAAATAACAAGTTTCTGTAAGGTCCAAGGGTTCACCTTTTTGGGACCATATTGTTGTTTGAGGGCTGCTTGGGTGCTTTTTGTGCATTGTAAGGAGATTTCTCCCCCTCCCTTTCATGTTTGTTTTAGCTTTTGCTTTAGCTTTGTAATCAAACTTTTTCCCTTAAATAAAATTTGGTAGTTTTTCTCTCCTCGTGATGGTATGAGATGCATTTGAGTGCCCCAATTTCAATGATATTTTATTTTTGTATTTCCTTATTTTTCTCTTTATGAAATGTGTGTGAGTTTGTAAGTGATGTTTTAATTCATCTTGTTTTTGCTAATATGATAGGATGTTATAGTATTTTTCCTTGCAAAAAAATGTTGTTAGGATAGTTATATTTTTTTCTATCTTCTTTAAGTTTTAGGTTTTATGTCTTCATTCTTAGGATTTGCAAAAGAGCTTTTAAAATTGATTTTGTTTTTTTACTTAGCTTTGTTTTAGGATTGTAAAACTTTTTTTGTTCTTTTTACTTTGTTTTTACTTTTTAATCACTTTTATGGAATCCTATGAATGAAAAAGTAGTAATTTTAATTTTTAAAGAACTTTAGTTTTTGCTTTTTTTGAAAACCTTTTGCTCTTTTTATTTTTTTTATTTGTTCTTTTTATGTGTTTTTGGTAAGCTTTAGGAGTAGGAATGTTGTAATTTTCATTTTTAAGTAACTTTGTTTTTTCTCTTTAATAGTGTGTGTGAGTGTATGAGTTATCTTTTCATTTTGTCATTTTCAAATTTGATGAAGTGTGTGTGAGTGTATGAGGTAGTTTTTATCGTTTTCTTTATGGCTTTCTTCAATTACGTAGAGTGCGTGTGTATGCATTTATTTCACGCGTACTCGTTTGAGTAGGACACGCTTTATTTCCCGCCCACTCGTTTGAGAAGGACTCGTCATTTCCCACCTACTCGTTTGAGTAGGACTCGTCATTTCCCACATACTCGTTTGAGTAGGTGTTGTACTTGCATTTATTTCCCGCCTACTCATTCGAGTAGGACTTGTCATTTCCCGCCTACTCATTTGAGTAGGACTTGTCACTTTACTTATGGTTTCGTTGAGTGTGTGAGTTCTCGCCTTAATTTAGCTTTGCAATGTTTCTAAACTTTGTGTTATTTTTCTTTGTCTTCTTCTTATAACCCTTTAGCGCTTAGTTACGAACTCACGCCTCATAAAAATCATAAGTTGTCCCCATACCGATGATTGGCTAATCGTCTTTAGCCCTCGGCATCGAAGAGTATTGGGACACGAAATCTCTCTAAATAATTAAAGAATATTTTTCTCACTTTAATAAAGGGCTTAAGGTTTGCCCCGGGTTAACAACGCGTAGAACCACATATTGATGTGTGGGCTCTATTTCCGTTGTCCATAGGCTAGCTAGCCGAGAGGCCGTGCGTATGGACTGATCACCCTTGGGTAAATAGAGTTGCGTGCATACCCTCGAGAGAGGAGAAGCGTAACTCTACCGGATTGGGTTCCCCACCCAAATTGCGGGGTTCTTAGCATAATGCGGGCATTAAGAGGAATCCTTCGCCGGACTAGCATTCAGTCAAATAGTCTTAATGTTTAGGTGAGCGATATTCCTAGAGATAGGTGAGCTCTTGTTTGTTCAACCTCCATGGCCAGGTTTCCTTTAATTAATTTGAAAACTAAGTTCTATAATTAATAAGAGTCATTTTAGTTTCGATCTGATTCTGTGTCGAGCGTTAACCCTTCATCGAATTTTCTAAATCATTTTCACGCCTTTATTTTATATGTCTTAGTTAATTAAAATCCCCAACGAATTTTCAGTAACATAATAGTTACTCCTAGAGCAGTAGGGATAATCAACCCGACCCCGAGAATAATACGACCTCGGTATTCCCCCGAATATCGAGTACTACATGCGATAAGTGTGCTTGCCTCCTTTCCTTAAAACTCGCTTTTTAGCAAGTCCGCGACGTTCGACTCATCGAACCAACCACCTAAATAAGAGTCTGTTCGCGGTCCATCAAGTTTTTTGCGCCGTTGTCGGGGACTTCTTGAGTTGTTATTTCGAATTACGGAGTCTATTACTTTTACTTATTTTCTATAAACTAAAAAACACTTAAACTTAAAAACTCTAAAAAAAATCAAATAAAAAAAGTGTTTATTTAGTTTTTATTTTAGGGTGTATGACCCGTGGACAACCCTCGGAGTCTGAAGATTTTGAATTCGACCCTGAGATCGAACGCTCCCTTGTGCGTATTCGATCTATACACCGAATTCCTTTTTTAGACCCCGAAGAATCTATCGGAGAACCCTCTGCTGTAGTTATGGCTGACCCTAACCCTGCCCAAGTGGCCGAGCGTACTATGTCTTATTACGCCCGGCCTAACCAGGATGATATTGGGTCTAGTATTCTTCACCCTACGGTGGCGAATAATAATTTCGAAATAAAATCAAGTGTCATTCAAATGGTCCAAAATGCCGTTAAGTTCGATGGACTGCCAGATGAGGACCCGAATGTCCACTTGTCCAATTTTTTTTGAAATATACAACACCTTCAAGATTAATGGCATCACTGATGATGTCATTCGCTTGCGCCTATTTCCTTTTTCTAATAAATACAAAGCTAAGGCGTGGTTGAACTCCCTCCCATGAGGATGTATCACCACCTGGGCTGAGTTGACAGAGCGGTTCCTGACGAAGTACTTCCCACCCCAAAAACTGCAAAGTTACCGGCGGACATTTCTTCATTTATGCAAAATAATCCAGAGTCTCTATATGAGACTTGGGAAAAGTTTTAGGAGTTCCTCCGCCAGTGCCCGCACCATGCAATGCCAACGTGGTTGCAGGTAAATTTTTTTTATAATGACCATAATTTTCAGACGCGTCAAATGATTGGCGCGGCTGCCGGGGAAACATTAAACAACAAAACCCCTGAGGCCGCCTAGGCTTTATTCGAAGAAATGACTATGAAAGCCTACCAGTAGAACGTACCGCGGGGACGCCCAAAGCAGGCGGCCAGCATTTTTGAAGTGGATGTCACTGCTCTCTTAACCCTTCAAGTTGAAAGGTTAACAAAGCAGGTGGCGGAGATGTCTGCTTCCTCCTCCACTCTGCCTTATTTTATTCCCCCTAACGTCTGCGTGACTGAAGAGTTCGTGGACTTCATAAGAAATTCAGGTCGTCCTTCCTTCAACCCCAACAACAACCCTTATAGTAATAACAATAATTCGGGTTGGAGAAATCACCCCAATTTCTCTTGGAGCAACACGAACAATGCGCAGCGTCCCCCTAATTCTTATGCGCCCGTATTTCCCACCTCCTCCTCCGAAACCTTCTTCGGTTTAGGAAAATTTCTTTAAGTACATAGAGTCCAACGAATCAAATATCCAGAACATCACCGGATCGCTAAAAAACCGTGTACAATAGGTTGGACAACTGGCGAGAATGATGTCTGAGCGCGCGCTCGGGGCATTGCCGGGAAATACGGAGCCCAACCCTATAGAGAATGCTAATGTTATAACCCTCTGTAGTAGTAAGGAGGTGGTCGATCCAAAACGGATCGATCCTCATGTACATATTTCACCTCCGACCCCTCTTCCCCCTTCTTCGATTACGCCGCCTTTACCTATTTTAAACAAAAATATTATTTTAAACAAGGCCCTGCCATATCCGCATAGGTTAGATAATGAGCGTAAGGATGCGCAATACAAAAAATTTATTTTACTATTAAAACAAATTCATATTAATGTTCTCTTCTGCGAGGCGATCTCGTAGATGCCTAAGTATGCGAAATATTTGAAAGAACTTCTTTCTAATAAACAAAAATTAGAAAATATTTCACATATCTCACTCAACGCAGACTGCTCGACGGCTTTTACCAATAAATTGCCCCCAAAACAAAACGACCCCGGACGGTTTTCTATCTCGTGCCTTTTTGGCAATATATTAGTAAAATACGCTCTTGCAGGTTTAGGTGCGAGCTTTAATTTGATGTCGTTCTCGCTCTTTAAAAAATTAGGTTTGGGAACTCCAGTCCCTAATAATATGCGTATCCAGTTAGCGGATCGCTCGGTTAAGTTCACCATCGAGGTAGTGGAGGACGTCCTTGTCTGAGTTGACAAGTTTATCTTTCCGATAGACTTCGTAATCTTAGACATCGTGGAGGACACAGATGTACCAATTATACTCGGTCGCCCTTTTCTTGCCACCTCCCGCGCATTAATTGATGTAAGTAACGATCGTCTCCTTCTTCGGGTGGGAGATGATGAGGTTACTTTTTCTATATATCCCTCGATGGAGGACTCGTCATCGAGCGACGATTTCTATCATTCTTTAGATTCTTTTTTTGGAGATTGTTCTTCTCCCATTTTGAGTCAATTTTTCTTAACAAGGATATTTTCGAACTCAAAAATTTTTATTGCGATGAGGATAAATCTATAGGCTTGCCTTTCGAACCAATTGGTTCGCAAGACATTAGAATCCTCGCTAAAAGAACCGCCCATCCTAGACCTCAAACCCCTACCCGAATCACTCAAATACGTTTTTTTTGGAAAAAAAATGATACCGTTCCCGTTATCATTTCTTCACATTTGAGTGATTCAGAGACTTCTGATTTATTGGATGTTTTGCTCAAACATCGACACGCAATTGCGTGGCAAATTTCTTACCTTAAGGGGATTAACTCCTCTTTTTGCACTCATAGGATTTTCCTCAACGATAATTGCCGCAAAACCATTCAGCCGTTGCGACGTCTTAACCCAAACATGAAAGATGTCGTTAAAGCTGAAATAATTAAATTATTAGATGCGGGGATTATTTACCCCCTTTCTGATAGTGCGTGGGTTAGTCCCGTTCATGTCGTGCCCAAGAAGGGCGGTCTAACCGTAGTGTAAAATGAACATAATGAACCTGTTCCAACTCGTACTGTTACGGGTTGGCGGGTGTGCATCGATTATAGAAAACTAAATGATTCCACCGGTAAGGACCATTTTCCACTACCATTTTTAGACCAAGTTCTGGAGCGTTTATCCGGTCATGCATTTTTTTGTTTTCTTGATGGTTTATCAGGTTTTTTCCAAATCCCAATTTCCCCCGATAATCAAGAGAAAACAACTTTTACCTGCCCGTTTTGCACCTTCGCCTACCGAAGAAGGCCATTTGGCCTCTGCAATGCGCCGGCTACATTCCAAAGATGTATGCTGGTAATCTTTGGCGAGCTGGTAGGAGAGATTATGGAAGTCTTTATTGATGAATTTTCTATTTTCGGACGCTCTTTACCATCTTATCTTTGAAATCTAGATCGTATCCTCCAGCGATGCGAGGACACGCATCTCATTTTAAATTAGGAAAAGTGTAACTTCTTGGTTCGAGAAGGTTTGGTTCTCGGCCATATGATTTCGTCTAAGGGGATGGAGGTAGATAAGGCCAAGGTAAAAATTATAAAAAAACTTTCGTCGCCAACCAACGTAAAATCCATTTGGAGTTTCTTAGGCCACGCGGGCTTTTATAGACGTTTCATTTAAGATTTTTCAAAAATAACAAAGGCGCTTACTCGCCTCTTGGAAAAGGAATCAAATTTTGTCTTTAGTAGCGAATGCGAGTCTGCATTTAATTTTATAAAACAAAAACATATCAATTCACCCGTTTTAGTGGCGCTCGATTGGTCCCTTCCGTTTGAGATCATGTGTGACGCTAGTGATATTGCTTTAGGTGTCATTCTTGGACAACGAGTAGACAAACACTTTCATCCAATTTATTACGCTAGTAAGACGCTCACTTCTGCACAAGTAAATTACACAACAAAGGAAAAGGAACTCTTAGCCGTTGTTTTCGCTTTTGATAAGTTTCGCTTGTACATAACTCTATCTAAAGTTATTGTATTTACCGACAACTCTGCCCTTAAATATTTACTCGCTAAAACTGATGCCAAGCCCGGCCTTCTTCGATGGGTTCTCCTCCTTCAAGAATTTGATTTGGAGATCCGGGATAAGAAGGGCGCGAAAAATTTAGCCGCCGATCACAACCTCTCCCGATTAGAAAATCGAGTGCGGAAGCGCTCGTCGAATCTGACATAAATGATAGATTCCCCGAGGAACGTATAAGACCCCCTTTTTTTTCTTTTTCAACCACCGGGGTCTTAGCCCAGAATTACCGCTTTGCGGTGGCACCGACTCACGGGAAGGCTGCCACTATAAAACGCCAATTCTTCCGGCCCTTTTCGATCACAAAGAGAGAGAAGTAAGTATACATAAAATGTAAACAAGTCCACAGAAACAAGTATGAATAGAAATAACAACCACTCCATCAATAGATAATAATAGAAAATAGAAGTACTGCAAAGATACAGTTCAGATGAAATATAGATAAACGGGCTCGGGCCCGGTACATCAGAGTCCTCACTGCAAATCACTCATCGCGGAAGCTATAAAATACTAATCACTCATGGAGCTTGTCGCAGGTGCACCAGTGCTATACTGACCCACCTCCATACGCACCGTACTCTGCTGGTGTTGGTCCCTGGACTGTTGGTCCCTGTCTCCCATCCGGAGCTCCTGTAATGTTGTGGTTCGAAAACCATTAGTCATAAAGACTAAGCCCTATCATCCCCTACCCCTCCCCCACGGCTCCTAAGCATTGAGCGGAGAGGAGGAAAGGGAAGCTATAAAGGTGGAGATTAATCAAGCAGATGACAATGGAGCTAATCTAACAACTATCATTATGTATATACAACTATCTAGAATAAAGTACATTTAGCAATTCTACGGTAGTAAGTAATAAAGTAGACATGTAGTAAGTGGCAAATATATAAGAAGACAAACAGAAAGTAAGTAAGTAAATAAGTAGGTAACCTTAACTTATATGAATGCCTAGACAAACTTATAAGTTAAGGGGTCTTCTGCAAGACGCCCACCGTATAAAAAGACTCATACCGATTTATACGTTGGGGTGTCGGTTGTATGCAAATATGAGTGTAGTGATATGTAACATCCCATTTTCGGCTAGACCCCTAGGAGTTGGTTGGTCGTGACAGAACCCTAGGAAGCCCAAAAATTGAAATACATCGACCGAGATTTCAGGTCACGGGTTGGTCACGCCCGTGACCGACCAATCACACCCGTGACCTAGGGCGTGACTCTATCGACGATCGTCGATCTCAGGGAGACGATCGTCATGCGCAGAATTTTTCAACCCGGGCCTGTCACGCCCGTGACCTATGTGTCACGCCCGTGACCTAGGGCATGACACCTTCGACGATCGTCGATCTCAGCGGGACGATCGTCGAAGCGCAGAATTTGCGTCATGGCCCTATCACGCCCGTGACCCAGGTGTCACGCCCGTGACCAAGGGCGTGACCCCCTTGGGCGATCGTCGATCTCAAAGAGACAATTGCCGAGCGCGGAATTTGCCTCATGACCCTGTCACGCCCGTGACCCATGTGTCACGCCCGTGACCTAGGGCGTGACCACCCTTCGACGATCGTCGACCTCCGTTCGACGATCGTCGAACCCCGAATTGGTCACCCGGGCCTATCACGCCCGTGACCCATGTGTCACGCCCGTGACCTAGGGCGTGACAACCCTTCGACGATCATCGATCTCAGTTCGACGATTGTCGAACCCAGAATTGGCCACCCGTGCCTGTCACGCCCGTGACCTATGTGTCACGCCCGTGACCAAGGCCGAAACGTCAGCCAGACTGGAAATTTCGATAACCGACGTCGTAATCAATTCTGAATATGGGAAGTTACACCAGGAGTATTTATGGGCCGTTTCCTACTCTAATTTTTTAATAAAATAAGGAAATGTTGGTCCAATAGGAAATCTCCACCTGGCAAACACCTCTTCGTTTCCAGCATTTCAACTGCCTCTACCATACCCGAAACGTTATTAAGAGAAATATTAATGGCCATGAACGTTTCATACTTTCCCCTCCCCACTTGCTGATCTATAAAAGACTCCTAAGAGCAAGAGGAAAAGGTTACACGCTCCATCAAACTGATTCAGATTCCTCCCCTTGATGTTGAAGAATTTCCGGCGACGCCACCACCGCGCAAATGGCTTCCCGACGGTCTGCACGCCTCTAGCCCGCGAACAAGGTCCTCCTCTCCCTCTTCTTCTGCGGATAGATCTTAGAAATCGATAGGAGAGATATCGGGCTCAAAAGAGCCAGATCGGGTGAGCGTTTCCATGGCGGCCGTGCCGCCGCCCGACGGTAGCCCTCACCTCAACAAAGGTGGTGGTGGTGGTGGCCGGCCAGGGAGACGGCTGGGTGGCCGGGAAATAGCTTTAGAAAAGCTACAGGAATAGTTGTTTTTCTGGTTCTGTTCGGGTTCGGGTAAAGAAGAAGATGAACAGTGTTATTTTTAATATATTATATATTGTATAATTAGGAATTTAAATTCTTTTACTGTGCACTAAGTTTAAACAAAAAAATATTGCCCGTAGGGGCTGAAACATAAAAAGTGGTCAACATAAAAAATGTAGCCCTTGAAGTCTAGTTTAATTTAAAATTAATTGCACTCGATTTGGAGTCCTGGTTAGACCACAACACACTCTTTGGTGAGGCCTATCCATAGGGCTGTCTTGACCTTAGAAAAATTCCCCACTCCAATCCAGTCATCAAAATGACTTGAAATTTGGGATGTAAACTAATCTTACCTATATCTAGGTGCTATCCAAAAATGAGAATTTTTGGATAATGCTTTTCTATAGTTTTTAGAAAAATTTAATAATCCTAGCATAATTTAATTAGATAGTTAAATGACTTCCAAACCCTCCCAAATATTGGTGAGTGGTCCCTGGGTTTACCCTAAGGTTCTGGTAAAAATTTCATCTCATTTGGAGATGTTTGGGTTGGGTTTGTGTCCAACCCTAGGTTGATCCTTATAGGATAATTTAGGATCAAACACCCCCTTGGTATTTGAGTGGCAATATCGCCTCAACGGGGGCTGATATTTTGGTCACTGACTTTTTAGGGCATGACACACCCTCCAAGGGAGCTTGGGGTGGTTTGGTGTAGGGTAGCCCTAGAACCCTAGGGAAAATCCCTTAATGGTGGTTTTTGGGGTTGTGAGGGTCATGGGGTCAAATGACCTTGGACTGACATAAAATTTGGTGGAGAGAACCATAGGGCAAGTATAGTTCTTTGGACAAAAGTTTAGGGTATTTGGAGACAGCTAGGACACCTAAAATCCTAACCCTAGTTTAGGTCACCAACTTTAATTTGAATTGTTAAACCATCAAATGAACTTTAAATCAAGTAAAATTTGGGTAGAGTGATTTTATGGTCCAAGTAGACATAATATAATTTTGTTGAGATTTTTGGGTTAATTTATACAGTACTTCATTTACAACTCTAATTGAGCCCTAGATATTTATTTTGATAATTATGGAATTTCTGTGCACTTGAATAATATGAAATCTTGGATTAGGGCATCTTATAGCATGTTATACCTCCTGTATTTTTCTTGAAAATTTTAACTGATTATTTCTGGTACATATTTCTTTAACGTACTAGTTGTGACATAGAGTCAAAAATACAAATAATGTCTAATTACTGTCTGAAAAATTATGAAATGGGGTCAGTGGGTGTTTCAAATTATGATAGTCACCCTGTAATTTTCTCTGGAATTTTAGATGGATAAAAACAGTACCTCCTTCATTAAGTTAGGAAAATTAGTATCTTGAATTAAAATAAACTCAGAGTTCAAATGTTGGAGAAAAATTATGGTACTTGGTTTATGATGGTTTTAGTTCACTATATAGCTTCTATAATTTTCATGGGTTTTTTGGATATATATTTACAGTACTTCCTTCATAATATAGTAAAAGTGGCCTAAAATGATAAATTAGGAAATGTAGGCCTAAACACCTCTGAAGTTTCTCAAAACTTGGAATTGCTATTTAAATGTCTCATATGATTCTTACTGATTTTATGATGATTTATTATTGACACATTAGTACACTTCATGTTCATACTAGGGCATTCGAAATCTTAGAATAAATAAATTAAATGCCCGATAAATAGGAAAATTTGGAAACCTTGGATTTAGACTAATTATATCACGGTAGACCTCCAGTAAATATTATAGGAGATTCGAAAGACAAATTGGAGTACCTCCCCTTATACTCCTCATGTTCCTTAGGATGGTCTGCATATAGTAAAACCACGGAAACTGAACTAGAGTGGGCAATGAACTTGGAAGATGGAATTTTGATAGTTGCTGGTTGGTTAGGGCAAGCTAAGATTAAGTTCATTATTGGAAGTTAGGATAAGTAGAGTGTGAGTCTGGTTAAGGTTAAGTGGCGTACGGGAACGACAAAATATCGTCCACCCCGGGTAGGAATGGAAGTGTCTTAATACTCTAGGGTTAGATCTAAAGTAACTAAAAGGGGATCGGGTTAAGGGAGATCAACCAATAATAATAAGTGCCTTGCGAAAGGGAACTTCGGGCCGTAATGCCGCCGTCTTGGTTCCTAGTGCCCCTTGAGAGCCCTTCACGGGGTATGCCGGGGGCAGTCCTGGGCTAACGTAAACCATAGGAATAATAAATTAAAAGAGCAACTAGTATAACTAGGGTTGCACATACACACTCCCCGATAGCTAGGAAGATAGAATAATTGGTTTGGTTGCCATTCAGACGGTAGCTCTGAAGGTAGATGCACGGACGGGACAGTCCGGGGAGCCGAGGGCTCGAGGGTTGGAGTACAGAATAAAGGTGGTGGGTCTTTGATATCTGATTGTCGTTCACACCGGCATCGGTATGTTGACTCGGCGGTGTGGGACACTTAGCCAAAGAAAGTCTGGTGGGTACAACCAGTAGTAGTACGCGGATACTCTAGGTTGTGTTCTTCTAGGGGCGTACGGAAGGGCTAGGCCTGGTAGTGTGGATACCCACCTAGGAGTGGGGGCCCGACTCACTGTCTCCGTTTGCCACTACGGAGGTTCCTGGGAGTGAAGCTAGCTGCCCAAACAGGGGGAACTAAAGGTCTGTGCGCATAGAGTCGTGTGCGTGTGTTGCACTTACATGAATCATGGCATAGCATATCACTACACTCATATTTGCATACAACCGACACCCCAATGTATAAATCGGTATGGGACTTTTTATACGATGGGAGCCTTGCAAAAGACCCCTTAACTTATAAGTTTGTATGGGCATTCATATAAGTTAAGGTTACTTACTTATTTACTTGCTTGTTTGCTCACTGTTCTCTAGCTGCCTTTTTATACAATTGCTACTTACTACTTCTCTTCATTACCATTTACTACCATAGGGTTGCTAGTTATACTTTGTTCTAGATAGTTGTTAGAATAACTCCCTTGTCATCTACTTGATTATTCTCCACCTTTGTAGCTTCCCTTTCCTCCTCTCCGCTCGGTGCTTAGGAGCCGTGGGGGGACGGGTAGGGGATGATAGGACTTAGTATTTATGACTAATGGTTTTCAAATCACAACATTACAGGAGCTCCGGATGGGAGACAGGGACCAGCAGTCCAGGGACCAGCACCAGCGGAGTACGGTGCGCATGGAGGTGGGTCAGTCTAGCACCGGTGCACCTGCGACTAGCTCCGTGAGTGATTAGTATTTTTATAGCTTCTGCGATGAGTGATTTGTAGTAAGGACTCTGATGTACCGGGCTCGAGCCCATTTATCTATTTCCTGTTATTATCTACTGATGGACTGGATATGATTTCACTTTTATTTACATGTTTCTGTGGACTTGTTTACATTTTATGTAATATTACTTCTCTCTCTTGTGATCGAAAAGGGCTGGAAGAATTGGCGTTTTGTAGTGGCGGCCTTCCCGTGTGTCGGTGCCACCGCAAAGCGGCAATTCTGGGCTAAGACCCTGGTAGTTTAGAAGAGAAAAAAAAGGGGGGTCTTACAAGTGGTATCAGAGGAAACCTCGATCGAAGAGAAGTAGTTCACAAAATCTTGGGCCACCCCCGTGCGAGCTTAGTTTGCGGACAAACTAGCAGTGGAAGCAGTGGTGTGCCCATAAGGGAAATCACATGTGAAAGTCCATCCTAACTATTCTTAAATTCCATTCATACGCTCTCTAACAAATGGAATTTTTACTTGTAGCCTGCGACGAACCCTACACCACAGCAGGGGACACCCCAGGCTCCAAATGTGGTCCGGCCTCCGCCGGCTCCAGCTCCATTCCAGCAGACGGAGATGGGGAAAACACTGACGGCCATTCTGGAGGCCTTCAGAGCTCAGCAAGCCCCGGCTCCACAGCCAAACCCCGGGGCCAATTGAATGAATGTCTTCCGGCGACTTTCCCCTCCATCCTACCAGGGGACGGAGCCTGCAGTACGTACGGAGGAATGGTTGGACACCATTTACGAGATGCTGGCAGGGATTCGATGCCCCCACGGAGGAGGCAGTCGCTTTGGCAGTCTCCTGCTTAGAGTCACACGGAAAGAGATGGTGGAAATCTCAGCTGGACACCACCTTTGCGGGGATGGACTGCACTGATATTACTTGGGAGGAGTTCAGAGCAGCGCTCTTGGGACATTTTGTACCTCAGTCGGCGAGGGATGACCTGGAAAATAGGTTTCTACGGTTGAGGTAGGGGAACAGGACTGTGGTGGAGTACTATCAGGAGTTCACTCACCTGGCCCGCTATGCGGACGCTTACCAGTTAGACGATGCTGGCTACGCCCGGAGGTTTTATAAGGGGCTGCAAGATGACATGAGACAGGCCCTCCTTTTCATCTCAGAGGGGAGTCTGGCCAGGATTCTGGAGATGGCTAAGAAGAGATAGGCGGATCAGCTTACAGTGAAGAGCCGGAAGAGACCGGCTGATGATACAGTGATCGGAGATCATAGAGACCGTTCCCGGGGCCAGGTTATTGGGGAGAGAAGGAACGGGGATCAGCCTCGTCAGGAGTTTGGGCAGGAGCAGAGGAGCCAGGGGGTATTGGCTCCCCAGCCTATACAGATGCTGGAAATGCCAAGGACGGTAGAGCAGCCACCGGTATGCTATCAGTGCAACCAGCCGAGGCATATCAAGAGGAACTGCCCTGTGAGGCGAGCACCCCCACCAGCACATCAGGGCGCTCCACCTCCCCGATAGTTTGGCGGACGAGGACAGGACCGAGGACGAGGATTTCAGGATCGAGGCCGCAGGCCAGAGAGGGAGCAGGTGTATGCTCTAGACCTGACACAGCCCCGGAACCCGGAGCAGGTTAACATAGGTATGGCAGTACTTTTAAATTTTCTTCATATAAACTAGTATTCTAGACATAACCTGGTTAGAAATTAAGAGAAGACAACTGCAACAAGAATACTAAGACACTTAATTACCCCAGGCATAGTCTTCGTTAGCGGCAAGCCCGCTCACACCCTCTTCGACACTGGTGCGTCGCAATCGTTCGTGTCGGAGGATTTCGTGAAAGGACTGGTAGGTGTGGAGCCATTCACAGGGAAGACGATGAGGGTGCGCTTTCCCGATGGATCAGAGATAATGACCTCTGCTCATTGCAATATGGAAGCGAGGATCGGCGGGAAGGTGTTTGAGGCACCAGCGACGGTTCTGTAGATGCCAGATTACGATCTGATCCTGGGCATGACTTGGCTGTATTGGAACCATGCCCAGATCGATTGCGTGGCGAAGAGGATCACCGTGAGGCACGACGACTCCTTCATTGTCATCGAAGGTATTATACCAGCACCCCATACCTTACTATCGTCTGTGCAGACCGTTAAGGCCCACCTGCAGGGGGAAGAAGTTTATCAGGTCCTTTTTGAGGCGGTCGTTGCCAAGGACTCCATTGCAGATATTCCAGTAGTGCGGGACTTCGCCGATGTGTTTTCGGAGAAGCTACCAGGGCTACCCCCGCACCGAGAGAAGGACTTCCAGATTCAGCTCGTATCGGGGGCTAAGCCTGTATCCAGAGCTCCCTATCGAATGGCCCCAAAGGAGTTGGCGGAATTTTGAAGCCAGCTTCAGGAGTTAGTGGAGGACGGGTTCGTTCGGCCTAGCTCTTCACCATGGGGAGCTCCGGTGTTGTTCGTTAAGAAGAAGGACGGGACCCTTCGACTGTGCATAGATTACCGGGCTCTGAACAGGTTGACAGTCCGGAATACGTATCCCTTACCAAGGATAGACGAGCTATTTGACCAACTGGAGGGATCCCATTGGTTCTCAAAGCTGGATCTGAGGTCAGGGTACTACCAGCTTCGCATTCGGGAGGAGGACATCCCGAAGAGGGCCTTTAGCAGCAGATATGGTTTGTACGAGTTTACAGTGATGCCGTTCGGGCTCACGAATGCACCCTCAGCATTCATGACCCTGATGAATTGGGTGTTCGAAGAGTATCTGGACGTCTTCATTATCATATTCATCGACGACATCCTTATCTATTCAAGGACGGAGGAGGAGCACGCGTGACATCTGGCCTTGACCTTGGAGAAGCTGCGTGAGCATGAGATGTATGCCAAGTACAGCAAGTGCCAGTTCTGGCTAAAGGAGGTGGCCTTTCTGGGCCATGTCATCAGTGGAGCAAGTCTGGCAGTGGATCCGGCGAAGGTACAGGCAGTACGGGATTGGCCACCACTAAAGTTGGCCTCGGATGTTCGAAGTTTCTTGGGACTTGCCGGTTACTACCGAAAGTTCGTAAAGGAGTTCTCTCAGATTGCCCTCCCTCTTACGTCTCTGACGAAGAAGGAGTCCCCTTTTATCTGGACGCCTCGATGCGAATCTGCCTTCCAGGAGCTGAAGGATCGTCTCACCTCGGCCCCCATCCTTGCTCTTCCATCAGGGAAGGAGGGATTCCAGGTGTATACAGATGCTTCCTATCAGGGGATGGGTGCCGTTCTGATGCAGAACAGGCACGTAATAGCCTATGCCTCCCGTCAGTTGAAGCAGCATGAGCAGAACTACCCCGCGCACGATTTGGAGATGGGGGCAGTTATTTTTGCTCATAAGATCTGGCGACACTATCTCTACGGGGTACATTGCGATATCTTCTCCGACCACAAGAATCTGAAGTATGTCGACACCCAGAAGGAGTTAAACATCAGGCAGAGACGCTGGGTGGAATTTCTGTCGGACTACCAGTATACCATGCACTACCATCCGGGGAAGGCGAACGTGGTCGCGGATGCTCTGAGCCGGAGAGCGAGTACGACAGGAGTAGGCCCGCAGCTGATGGCCTTGGAGTTGGTTAGATCGTTCGAGGAGATGTAGATTTCATTAGTGTCTGAGGATGACCCAGAGCTATACATGGAGTACCTGGGGTCGATGGTTACTACTAATGATATTCGAGACCGCATCAGAGATGGGCAGATGCTGGATGAAAGAGCTGAGCCGATATTCCGAGCCTTGGAGGAAGGCACGACAGGAGATTACTCTTTGAGGGATGGGCTCCTGTGTTTCCTAGGCAGAGTCTACATACCGGCAGGAGGATGGATCCGGGAGGACATTTTGACGGAAGCTCACTGCAGCCGATATTCTGTACACCAGGGGATCACCAAGATGGTAAAGGATTTGAAGAGGACGATGTACTGTCGGGGTATGAAGAAAGATATTACGTATTTTGTGACGCATTGCGAGGCCTGCCAGCTCGTGAAGGCAGAGTGTAGGAACCCGACAGGCTTGCTGTAGCCGCTTCCGGTGCTGGAGTGGAAGTTTGAGGATATAGCCATGGACTTCATACATGGGCTACCTCGATCTCGTACGGGGAATGACTCGATCTAGGTGATAGTAGACAGGCTAACAAAGGTGGCCAGATTCATTCTAGTGGCAAAGGACACACCGGTCAGTGTATTAGTACGGAGGTTCATTGAGTAGTTTGTGCGTTATCATGGGGTGCCCAAGACTATCATTTCAGATCGGGATGGGCGGTTTACATCCAGGGAATGGAGGTCAGTCCAGGCCCATCTGGGTTCTCGGTTAACATTCAGCACAGCTTTTCACCCTCAGACCGACGGACAGACAGAGCGCACCAACCGTACACTAGAAGATCTGTTGCGACTGTGTATTTTGGACCGTGGAGAGCCTTGGGAGAGATTGCTGCCACTGGTCGAGTTTTCGTACAACAACGCTCATCAGTCCAGCATAGGCATGGCTCCATACGAGGCGTTGTACGGAAGGAGGTGCAGGACCCCACTATCATGGGTTCAGGATGAGGATCCGCAGACACTAGGCTCGGAGTTTGTGGGAGATACAGATGCTCAGATTAGATTGATCTGGGACAGGACGTTGGAAGCCCACAGCAGACAGGCGAAATACTACGATGCGAGGCATCGTTAAGTGGAGTTCCAGGTGGGAGACCGAGTTTTCTTAAAGATACGGCCGATGCACGGAGTTTTGCGGGTGCGCGGGCGGAAGAAGCTCAGTCCGAGATATATGGGGCCTTATAGGATCCTGGAGCGGATCGGCCCCTTAGCCTATAGACTAGAGCTACCACCGGATTTAGCGGTATTGCATGACGTCTTCCACGTCTCCTCACTTCGAAGGGCTCTGCTATGCCCTGAGCAGCTGATTTCCTCGGCAGATGGCCCGATGGCCTCGGATCAGTCAGTCAATTTGGAACCTATCAGGATTGACGATACAGCAGTGCGGGTCTTGCGACGGAAGAAGGTTCCGTTAGTCAAGGTTCTGTGGAACAATCATGGGCAGGAGGAGCATACATGGGAGCCACAGGACTTGATGCGACAAAAATACCCAGAACTTTTTCGTCAGGTATACCTCACAACCCCTCTGGACAATCAATTTGTCTTCCTGTTTTCAACCAATAGGACTGAAAGTTCAAGAATAGGGGCTAATCTTTTGTTTATTGGGGTGTATATACCTAATTAATTGGGCGAATTAATCTTAGATTTGAAACCGCACAAAGCAAACATAATGTAGAGATGTAATCTTTCAATTCTCATGGGATGTTACAAGCTTCTTTTTCCCGACTAGAGTCCCGTAGGCTTAACCTTGATTTCGGGGACGAAATCTTTGTTTTGTTTATTGGGATTTGTCACATCCCATTTCCGGCTAGACCCCTAGGAGTCGGTTGGTCGTGACAGAACCCTAGGAAGCCCAAAAATTGAAATACATCGACCGAGATTTCGGGTCACGGGTTGGTCACGCCCGTGACCGACCCGTCACGCCCGTGACCTAGGGCGTGACTCTATCGACGATCGTCGATCTCAGGGAGACGATCGTCGGGCGCAGAATTTTTCAACCCGGGCCTGTTATGCCCATGACCTATGTGTCACACCCGTGACCTAGGGCGTGACACCTTCGACGATCGTCGATCTCAGCGGGACGATCGTCGAAGCGCAGAATTTGCATCATGGCCCTATCACGCCCGTGACCCAGGTGTCACGCCCGTGACCAAGGGCGTGACGCCCTTGGGCGATCGTCGATCTCAGCGAGACGATCGCCGAGCGCGGAATTTGCCTCATGACCCTGTCACGCCCGTGACCTAGGGCGTGACCACCCTTCGATGATCGTCGACCTCTGTTCGACGATCGTCGAACCCCAAATTGGTCACCCGGGCCTGTCACGCCCGTGACCCATGTGTCACGCCCGTGACCTAGAGCGTGACAACCCTTCGACGATCGTCGATCTCAGTTCGACGATCTTCGAACCCAGAATTGGCCACCTGTGCCTGTCACGCCCATGACCTATGTGTCACGCCTGTGACCAAGGCCAAAACGTCAGCCAGACTAGAAATTTCTGTAACCGACGTTGTAATTAATTCTGATTATGGGAAGTTACATCAGGAGTATTTATGGGTCGTTTCCTACTCTAATTATTTAATAAAATAAGGAAATGTTGGTCAAATAGGAAATCTCCACCTGGCAAACACCTCTTCGTTTCTAGCGTTTCAACTGCCTCTACCATAACCGAAACGTTATTAAGAGAAATATTAATGGCCATGAACGTTTCATACTTTCCCCTCCCCACTTGCTGATCTATAAAAGACTCCAAAGAGCAAGAGGAAAAGTTTACACGCTCCATCAAACTGATTCAGATTCCTCCCCTTGCTGTTGAAGAATTTCCGGCGACGCCCCACCGCGCAAATGGCTTCCCGACGGTCTGCACACCTCCAGCCCGCGAACAAGGTCCTCCCCTCCCTCTTCTTCTGTGGATAGATCTTAGAAATCGGTAGGAGAGATATCGGGCTCAAAAGAGCCAAATCGAGTGAGCGTTTCCATGGTTTTCCAAAAATTTCATGGTGGCGGGTTCCCTGGAAACCGCCTCTCCGGCGGTCGTGCCGCCGCCCGACGGTAGCCCTCACCTCAACAGAGGTGGTGGTGGTGGTGGCTGGCCAGGGAGACGGCTGGGTGGCCGGGAAATAGCTTTAGAAAAGCTACAGGAATAGTTATTTTTCTGGTTCTGTTCGGGTTCGGGTAAAGAAGAAGATGAACAGTGTTATTTTTATTATATTATATATTGTATAATTAGGAATTTAAATTTCTTTACTGTGCACTAAGTTTAAACAAAAAATTATTGCCCGTAGGGGCTGAAACATAAAAAGTGGTCAACATAGAAAATGTAGCCCTTGAAGTCTAGTTTAATTTAAAATTAATTTCACTCGATTTGGAGTCCTAGTTAGACCACAGCACACGTTTTGGTGAGGCCTATCCATAGGGCTATCTTGACCTTAGAAAAATTCCCCACTCCAATCCAGTCATCAAAATGACTTGAAATTTGGGGTGTGGCCTAATCTTACCTATATCTAGGTGCTATCCAAAAATGAGAATTTATGGAGAATGTGTTTCTATAGTTTTTAGAAAAATTTAATAATCCTAGCATAATTTAATTAGATGGTTAAATGACTTCCAAACCCTCTCAAATTTTGGTGAGTGGTTCCTGGGTTTACCATAAGATTCTGATAAAAATTTCATCTCATTTGGAGATGTTTGGGTTAGGTTTGTGTCCAACCCTAGGTTGATCCTTATAGGATAATTTAGGATCAAACACCCCCTTGGTATTTGAGTGGCCATATCGCCTCAACGGGGGCTGATATTTTGGTCACTGACTTTTTAGGGCATGACACACCCTCCAAGGGAGCTTGGGGTGGTTTGGTGTAGGGTAGCCCTAGAACCCTAGGGAAAATCCCTTAATGGTGTTTTTTGGGGTTGTGAGGGTCATGGGGTCAAATGACCTTGGACTGACCTAAAATTTGGTGGAGAGAACCATAGGGCAAGTATAGTTCTTTGGACAAAAGTTTAGGGTATTTGGAGATAGCTAAGCCACCTAAAATCCTAACCCTAGTTTAGGTCACCAACTTTAATTTGAATTGTTAAACCATCAAATGAACTTCAAATCAAGTAAAATTTGGGTAGAGTGATTTTATGGTCCAAGTAGACATAATATAATTTTGTTGCGATTTTTGGGTTAATTTATACAGTACTTCATTTATAACTCTAATTGAGCCCTAGATATTTATTTTGATGATAATGGAATTTCTGTGCACTGGAATAATATGAAATCTTGGATTAGGGCATCTTATAGCATGTTATATCTCCTGTATTTTTCTTGAAAATTTTAACTAATTATTTCTGGTACATATTTCTTTAATGTACTAGTTATGACATGGAGTCAAAAATACAAATAATGTCTAATTACTGTCTGAAAAATTATGAAATGGGGTCAGTGGGTGTTTCAAATTATGATAGTCACCCTGTAATTTTCTCTGGAATTTTAGATGGATAAAAACAGTACCTCCTTCATTAATTTAGGAAAATTAGTATCTTGAATTAAAATAAACTCAGAGTTCAAATGTTGGAGAAAAATTATGGTACTTGGTTTATGATGGTTTTAGGTCACTATATAGCTTCTATAATTTTCTTGGGTTTTTTTAGATATATATTTACAGTACTTCCTTCATAATAAAGTAAAAGTGGCCTAAAATGATAAATTAGGAAATGTAGGCCTAAACACCTCTGAAGTTTCTCAAAACTTGGAATTGCTGTTTAAATGTCTCATATGATTTTTACTGATTTTATGATGATTTATTATTGACACATTAGTACACTTCATGTTCATACTTGGGCATTCGAAATCTTAGAATTAATAAATTAAATGCCCGATAAATAGGAAAATTTGGAAACCTTGTATTTAGACTAATTATGTCACGGTAAACCTCCAGTAAATATTATAGGAGATTCAGAAGACAAATTGGAGTACCTCCCCTTATACTCCTCATGTTCCTTAGGATGGTTTGCATATAGTAAAACCACGAAAACTGAACTAGAGTGGGTAATGAACTTGGAAGCTGGAATTTTGATAGTTGCTGGTTGGTTAGGGCAAGCTAAGATTAAGTTCATTATTGGAAGTCAGGATAAGTAGAGTGTGAGACTGGTTAAGGTTAAGTCGCGTACGGGAACGACGAAAGATCGTCCACCCCGGGTAGGAATGGAAGATTCTTAATACTCTAGGGTTAGATCTAAAGTAACTAAAAGGGGATCGGGTTAAGGGAGATCAACCAATAATAATAAGTGCCTTGCGAAAGGGAACTTCGGGCCGTAATGCCGTCGTCTTGGTTCCTAGTGCCCCTTGAGAGCCCTTCACGGGGTATGCCGAGGGCAGTCCTGGGCTAACGTAAACCATAGGAATAATAAATTAAAAGAGCAACTAGCATAACTAGGGTTGCACATACACACTCCCCGATAGCTAGGAAGATAGAATAAATGGTTTGGTTGCCATTCAGACGGTAGCTCTGAAGGTAGATGCACGGACGGGACAGTCCGGGGAGCCGAGGGCTCGAGGGTTGGAGTACAAAATAAAGGTGGTGGGTCTTCGATATATGATTGTCGTTCACACCGGCATCGGTATGTTGACTCGGCGGTGTGGGACACTTAGCCAAAGAAAGTCTGGTGGGTACAGCCAGCAGTAGTACGCGGATACTCTAGGTTGTGTTCTTCTAGGGGCGTACGGAAGGCTAGGCCTGGTAGTTTGGATACCCGCCTATGAGTGGGGGGCCCGACTCACTGTCTCCATTTGCCACTACGGAGGTTCCTGGGAGTGAAGCTAGCTGCCCGAACAGGGGGAACTAAAGGTCTGTGCGCATAGAGTCGTGTGCGTGTGTTGCACTTGCATGAATCATGGCATAGCATATCACTACACTCATATTTGCATACAACCGACACCCCAACGTATAAATCAGTATGAGACTTTTTATACGATGGGAGCCTTGTAGAAGACCCCTTAACTTATAAGTTTGTATGGGCATTCATATAAGTTAAGGTTACTTACTTATTTACTTGCTTGTTTACTCACTGTTCTCTATCTGCCTTTTTATACAATTGCTACTTACTACTTCTCTTCTTTACCATTTACTACCATAGGGTTGCTAGTTGTACTTTGTTCTAGATAGTTGTTAGAATAACTCCCTTGTCATCTGCTTGATTATTCTCCACCTTTGTAGCTTCCCTTTCCTCCTCTCCGCCCGGTGCTTAGGAGCCGTGGGGGGAGGGGTAGGGGATGATAGGGCTTAGTATTTATGACTAATGGTTTTCGAACCACAACATTACAGGAGCTCCGGATGGGAGACAGGGACCAGCAGTCCAAGGACCAGCACCAGCGGAGTACGGTGCGCATGGAGGTGGGTCAGTCTAGCACCGGTGCACCTGCGACCAGCTCTGTGAGTGATTAGTATTTTTATAGCTTCCGCGATGAGTGATTGTAGTGAGGACTCTGATGTACCGGGCTCGAGCCCATTTATCTATTTCCTGTTATTATCTACTGATGGACTGGATTTGATTTCACTTTTATTTACATGTTTCTGTGGACTTGTTTACATTTTATTTTATATTACTTCTCTCTCTTGTGATCGAAAAGGGATGGCAGAATTGTCGTTTTGTAGTGGCGGCCTTCCCGTATGTCGGTGCCACCGCAAAGTGGCAATTCTGGGCTAAGACCCCGGTGGTTTAGAAGAGAAAAAAGGGGGGTCTTACAAGATATGCTATGCCATGATTCATGCAAGTGCAACTCACGCACACGACTCTATGCGCATAGACCTTTAGTTTCCCCTGTTCCGGCAGCTAGCTTCACTCCCAAGAACCTCTGTAGTGGCAAACGGAGATAGTGGGTCGGGCCCCCACTCTTAGGCGGGTATCCACACTACCGGGCCTAGCCCTTCCGTACTCCCCTAGAAGAACACAACCTAGAGTATCCGCGTACTTGTGCTTGCTATATCTGCCAGACTTTCTTTGGTTAAGTGTCCCACACCGCCGAGTCAACGTACCGATGTCGGTGTGAACGATAATCAAATACCGAAGACCCACCACCTTTTTTTGTACTCAAACCCTCGAGCCCTCGGCTCCCCGGACTATCCCGTCCGTGCATCTACCTTCAGAGCTACCGTCTGAATGGCAACCAAACCAATTTATTCTACATCCCTAGCTACCGGGGTGTGTGAAAGTGCAACCCTTGTTATACTAGTTGCTCTTTTAATTTATTATTCCTACGGTTTATGTTAGCCCAGGACTGCCCCCGGTATTCCCCGTGAAGGGCTCTCAAAGGGCACTAGGAACTATGTTGGTAGCTGAAGCCCACCATTCCCTTTCACAAGGCACTTATTTTATTGGTTGATACCCGTTACCCGATCCCTTTTAGATTACTTTAGACCTAGCACTAGAGAATTAAGCCTCTTCCTCTCCTACCCGGGGTGGACGATCTTTCGTCGTTCCCGAACACCAATTAACACTAGCCAATCTCACACTCTACTTATCCTGACTTCCAATAATGAACTTAACTTAATTTGCCCAATCCAAACCAGCAAACTACCAAAATTCCATCTCCCCAAGTTCATTACCCACTCTCGTTCAGTTTCTGTGGTTTTACTATATGCAGACCATCCTAAGATACAAGAGGTATATAAGGGGAGGTACTCCAAATTGTCTTTCGAATCTCCTATAATATTTACTGGAGGTCTATCATGACACAATATAGCTAAGTCCAAGATTTCCAAAAATTTTCTATTTATCGGGAATTTAATTTATTTATTCTAAGCCTCTCAATGCCCTAGTATGAACATGAAGTGCACTAATGAGCCAACAATAAATCATCATAAAATCAGTAAACATTCTATGAGGCATTTAAGCAGTAATTCCAAATTTTGAGAAAATTCAAAGGTGTTTAGGCATATATTTCCTTATTTACCATTTTAGACCACTTCTACTATATTATGAAGCAAGTACTCTGAATATGCATCCAAAAAATCACAAGACAATTACAGAAGCTTTATGGTAACCTAAAAGAATCAGAAACCAAGTCCCATGATTTTTCTCTAATATTTGGGCTCTGAATTTATTTTAATGTAAAATACTAATTTTCCGAGCTTAGTGAAGGAGGTACTATTTTTAATTATCTAAAAATCCAAAGAAAATTACAGGGTTACTATCATGGTTTGAAACACCCAATGACCAAATTTAATAATTTCCAAATAATAATTGGGCATTATTTGTATTTTTGACTTCATATCTCAAATGGTAAGTTAAAGAAGCAAGTACCCAAAATAATCAGATAAAGCTCCCAAGAAAATACAGAAGGTATAACATGTCATAAGAGGCCTTAATCCAAGATTTAGTAACTTTCAAGTGAACAAGAATTCCAAAATCAGCAAAATAAATATCTAGGGCATAACTAGAGTTGTGAATGAAGTACTGTATATATTTACCTAAAAATCCCAAAAAATTATATTATGACCATTTTGACTAGAAAATCACCCTGCCCAAATTTTATTTGATTTGTAGTTCATATGTAAGCATAATAGTTCAAATTAAGATTGGTGCCCTAAACTAGGGTTAGGATTTTAGGTGGCCTAACTGTCTCTAAATTCCCTAAGATTTTGTCCAGAGAACTATAATGACCCTATGGTCCTCTCCACCAAATTTCAAGTCAGTCTAAGGTCATTTGACACCATGACCTTCACAACTCACCAAGAACCATCTTTAGGGTTTTGCCTTGGATCCTAGGGCAAATCTACCCCAATCCACCTCAAAATCCATAAGGGGGTGCTAGAGGGCATTCCTAGTCAGTGGTAAAAATCTCATCCTCTGTTGAGGTGATCTGACCATTCAAGTCTCAAAGTGCACTTTTGACCTTAAAACCCCTAAATAGGGCATAGCTTAGGTTTGTACATTTCCAACCTAAAACATCTCAAAATGAGATGAAAAATTATATAGAGTCTTATGATGAACCCAGGGACCACTCACCAAAATTTGGGAGGGTTTGGAAGTCTTTAAGCTAACCAATTAATTTTTCCTAAGATTATTAATTTTTTTTAAAAATTATAGAAAAACATTCTCCAAAAATTTTCATTTTTGGACAGGCCCTAGGTATAGCTAGGTTAGGCTCCCTTCCAAAATTTCAGACCATTTGGTCAAGGGATGAAGGGTGGGCACACCTTTTTGTCTCTGCCATGCTCTAGGTCTAAATCCCACCAATAGAAATGCCCTGGTCAAACCAGTTTACCAAATTTATCCAAATCAATTTTAAAATATAGTAGACCCATAGGGCTACAAATTTCATGTTGGTCATTTATTCATAAAAAAGCCCCTAAGTATTTTTCCTAATTTACTTAAGATGGCTGTTATTTCAATACAGAAAAATGTTTATACAATAAAAGCTAATTAAATAGCACCGATCTTGAAGCAAGATCTAATGGCCCTGGCATTGTCTTCTTCCTCCAGCCAAAAACCATGATTTGCCAGACCTGGAGCTACTTCCAAGCGTAGCTGCCGGTTGTCTAGCCTCTTCCCTGGCTGGCCACCGCCACCACCACCTCCGTTGAGGTGGTGTCCATCGCTGGGCGGCTGTGCAGCCGCCGAAGAGGCTTTTTCCGGCGATCCCGTAACTAGCTTTTTGCGGGAAAATGGGAAAAAGAGCTCTTCCGATCGGGCTCAATTGAGCCCGAGTCTTAATCCAAAAGAAAGCTAAGATCTACCCATAGAGAGGGAGGAGGGGAGGACCTTGTTCGCGGGCCTTGAGGCGTGCAGACCGTCGGGATTCCATTGGTGCGGTGGTGGCGTCGCCGGAATTCTCAATCGCACAGTGGGAGGCTCGAAAACTTCAGGTAAAGGCTGGGAAAACTTCCTCTTGGGCCTCTGAGGGTGTTTAAAAGCTCGGTTAAGGAGGGGGAACGACCAAAAGGTGGTAGCCATTAATGGCCCATTATAGCTTGGCTCGGCCATGGTGGTGGGGGGCTGAAACGGCGCTGTGACAGCAAGCTAACGGCTGGAAACTCCTCCTCTTCCCTAGAGGAGTTGGATCCAGCCGTAAAAAGGAAGGGCAAAGGCCATGGCATCAAATGCCATTGATGGCCATGAAGGTCGGGGCTCGGCCATGGTCGTAACTACTCTTTTTGCAAATCTGTCGGTCCACGTGTCAAGTTTGACCGGTCAACTTATTTTAAATAAGACTTATTAGGTCTTATTAGGAGAAAACGACTCACTCCTAGACCGGCCCAGTTCAGCTGAACCAGCACACAGCCATAACCAATCTGCTAGAAAAATGCCAGCAAAATTCTAAGTATAATGGCGTTGAATGAGCTCTGCTCAATCAACGCCATCCTTGATACGGCGTTGAGTGAGCTCTGCTCACTCAATGCCATCCCAGATACGGCGTTGAGTGAGCTCTGCTCACTCAACGCCATCCAGACTATGGCGTTGAGTGAGCTCAGCTCACTCAACGCCATCCGGATTATGGCGTTGAGTGAGCTCTGCTCACTCAACGCCATCCAGAATAGGTCCTTTTTAAACGATGGCGTTGAGTGAGCTTAGCTCACTCAACGCCATCCAGATTATAGCGTTGAGTGAGCTCTGCTCACTCAATGCCATCCAGACAACACAAAAAGGCATTGAGTGCAGTCAGTGAACTCAACGCCGTTCAACTTATGGCGTTGAGTGCACTCAACGCTCTCATCGCCATCCCGCCTGACAGATTATGGCGTTGAGTGATCTAAGCTCACTAAACGACATCCAGTCTACAGCGTTGAGTGAGCTCAGCTCACTCAACGCCAACCAGACGACACCATATGGCATTGAGTGCAGTCTGTGCACTCAACTCCGTATAGCTTATGGCTTTGAGTGAGCTAAGCTCACTCAACGCCATCCAGACTACGGCATTGAGTGAGCTTAGCTCACTTAACGCCATTCCAAGGTCACGAGCATGACGGATCGGTCACGGGCATGTCAGGCCCATGTTGAAATTTTTGAGCTCGCCGATCGTCTTTCTGAGGTCGACGATCGTCGAAGGGGTCACGCCCTAGGTCACGGGCGTGATGGGTCGGTCACTGGCGTGACCACCCCTTGTCTCGAAATCTTGGTCGATAAACTTTAATTCCTGGGTTTCCTAGGGTTCTGTTATGACAAAACCACTTCCAGGGGTCTAGCCGGAAATGGGATGTTACAAATCCCAATAAACAAAACAAAGATTTCGTCCCCGAAATCAAGGTTAAGCCTATGGGGGCTCCAATCGGGAAAAAGAAGCTTGTAACATCCCATGAAAGTCGAAAGATTTACATCTCTATGTTACGTTTGCTATGTGCGGTTGCAAATCTAAGACCAATTCGTCCAATTGACTAGGTATATACACCAATAAATAAAAGATTAGCCCCTATTCTTGAAATTTCAGTCCTATTGGTTTAAAACAGGAACACAAATTGATTGTCCAGAGGGGTTGTGAAGTATACCTTACCAAAAAGCTCCGAATACTTTTGTCGCATCAAGTCCTGTGGCTCCCATGTATGCTCCTCCTGCCCATGATTGTTCCACAGAACCTTGACTAACGGAACCTTCTTACGTCACAAGACCCGCACTGCCGTGTCATCGATCCTGATAGGCTCCAAGTTGACTGACCGATCCGAGGCCACCGGGCGATCTGCCTAGGAAATCAGTTTCTCAGGGCATAGCAGAGCCCTCCGGAGTGAGGAGACATTGAAGACGTCATGCAATCCCGCTAACTCCGGCAGTAGCTCCAGTCTATAAGCCAAGGGGCCGATCCGCTCCAGGATCCTGTAAGGCCCCATATATCTTGGACTGAGCTTCTTCCACCCGCGAACCCGCGAGACTCCGTGCATCGGCCGTATTTTTAAGAAAACCCGGTCTCCCACCTAGAACACCACTTGACGATGCCTCGCATCGTAATATTTGGCCTGCCTGCTCTGGGCTTCAAACATCCTCTCCGGGATCAATCTAATCTGAGCATCTGTATCCCCCACAAACTCCGAACCTAGTGCCTGCGGATCCTCATCCTGAACCCATGATAGTGGGGTCCTTCACCTCCTTCCATACAACTGCTCGTATGGAGCCATGCCTATGCTGGACTGATGGGCGTTGTTGTAAGAAAACTCGACCAGTGCCAGCAATCTCTCCCAAGGCTCGCCGCGGTCCAAAATACACAGGCGCAAAAGATCTTCTAGTGTATGATTAGTGCGCTCTATCTGCCCGTCGGTCTGAGGGTGAAAAGATGTGCTGAATGTCAACCGAAAACCCAGATGGGCATGGACTGACCTCCATTCCCTGGATGTAAACCGCCCATCCCGATCCGAAACGATAGTCTTGGGCACCCCATGATAACGCACAAACTGCTCAATGAACCTTCGTACTAATACACTAACCGGAGCATCCTTCGCCACTGGAATGAATCTGGCCACCTTTGTTATCCTGTCCACTATCACCCAGATCGAGTCATTCCCCATACGGGATCGAGATAGCCCATGTATGAAGTCCATGGCTATATCCTCAAATTTCCACTCTGGCACCGGAAGTGGCTGCAACTAGCCTGCCGGGTTCCTACACTCTGCCTTCACGATTTGGCAGGCCTTGCAATGCGTCACAAAGTACGTAATATCTTTCTTCATGTTGAAGTTAGAGATCGGGCGGTCTGGCGGTCTGTCTTGGCGGGTTAGAGACCGCGCGGTCTGGCGGTTTCCCTTCAGCGGTTTGATTGCTGTGCTGTTGCTGTCTGGTTGCCGAGCTCTCAAGCGGTCTCCCCTTGTGGTCTCTCTCTCTCTCTCTGGTGGTAGCCGTACGGTTAGCCCTTCTATCTAATCGCGCGGCTTGTGTGGTTTGTTCTGTACAGTCCGCTTAGTCCTGTAAATTTTTAGTCCCACATCTCTTATTTGTATTCTCTCATCTCTCCTCCATTCTATATAAGGGAGGGCATACCTTTGTAATAGGGATCTTTTTCTGAGAATAAAGTTTCAGTTATACTCTTTCCGGTTTGTTTTAATTCGTTTCTAACATGGTATCAGAGGATTCGATCTTTGACTCCTGATTCTATGCGTTCTCCTGTCCGCGCGACCTGCCTCTTCTTCTCGCGGCCTGTCTCCCGCGGCTTGTTTCTTCCACCTGTTTGCTTGCGCCCTGTTCGCACGGCCTGTTTCTGTTGCTTGCTTCTTTCTTGCGACCTGTTCTAGTTGCCGCTTCCTCCTTCTCTTCTCTAGTCGCCGCGACCTGTCTTCGCGGCCTCTTTTGCCTTGTTTGCGTTTTGCCTCCCGATATCCTCCACTTCTGTTCGCGCGATCTGTCTGCTAGCCGCCCGACTTCTCTCCCTCTGTTTGGTTCTGCGGCTTGGTCGTGGCTTTTCTGGCCGCTGGTGTCTGACATCGTGACCACTGCAGATCTTCTTCTTCCTATCCGCGCGGATAGTTTTCTTACCACGTGGCTTCTTGTTGTTTGCGTGGCAGATCTCTTTCTCCTAACCGCTGCGATTTCTCTCTGTTCGCGCGAGTTCTTCCTTGTTTAGGCGGCCTCTCTGCCCTTCTTTCTTCACCGCTCTCTCTTGTCCCCGCGACCTGTCTCTAAGTCGCAGCGGCTTGTTCTCCTCTGTGCGGCTCCTCCTTTAGCCGCTCCTGCTTGTTAGTCGCCACGACCTCCTGTTGAGTCGCGTGGCTTGTGCTTCCCTCTTCGTCCCCCTTTGCCTTGCTCTGCATCTTGGTCGTGGCCCTTCTTTCCACTGGTGTGCTGTCACCGTGACCGCTGCAGTTCTTTTGTTCCTCCCTTCATGGCTTCCATATACTACTCAAAGCCGTTCGCCTCGGTGGTCACATCTTCTGGTAGTGCCCACGTTGTTACTCAAGGGAAATGGTTGATCGACACCGGTGCTACTAATCATATGACCGGCAATCTCCAGTGTTTTTCTCTCCTAGAAACACATGGTCGGTTGCCCCCGGTTACTCTCGCTGACGGCTCTTCATCATCGGTTCATGGGACGGGGATAGTTCATGTCACTCCGTCTCTTCGCTTGGAGGATACTCTCTACGTGCCCAAGTTCCCGTGCAACTTATTATCTGTTACCTCTCTATGCAAGCAATTACACTGTTCTGTTACTTTTACTTCTACTACTTGCTCTTTTCAGGATCCGGACTCCCAACGGACGATTGCTACTGGGACTGAGAGTGGCGGCCTATACTTCCTGGACAACATTTCCGCTTTCTCCACCTTCTCCTCCACCTCCATAGATCTTCTCCAATGGCATCTCCGCCTTGGTCATGCTCCTCCTCATCTTCTTCGTCAACTTCTGCCCCACCTTCCTCCCCAAAGTCCTCCGCTCAACTGTGAAGCCTGTCAGCTTGGCAAGCATCACCGCTCCTCCTTCCCTCCAAAGCACGTTCGTGGATCCACCCGTCCGTTTGATCTCATCCACTCCGATATTTGGGGTCCTTCTCCTACTCTTACGGTTGGTTGGGGTAGTTCATATTTTGTCACATTCATTGATGATTTCTCTCGCTGTACGTGGGTGTATCTGTTAAAAGATCGCTCCGAATTATTCTTTGTATGGACGTCATTCTATCTCATGATCAAAACTCAGTTTGATGTTTCTATTAAAGTTCTTCGATCTGATAATGCCCAAGAATATATCAGTCATGACTTTTCTGCCTTCTGCATGCAAAATGGGATTATTCATCAAACGAGTTGTGTCTATACCTCACAACAAAATGGTATGGCAGAACGCAAAAACCGTCACCTTCTGGATGTCGCTCGCTCCTTGATGACCCAGATGCATGTTCCTCGCTCCTATTGGGGCTATGCTGTTCTCCTTGCCTGTTACCTCATCAATCGCATTCCCTCCACCGTTCTCCACGGAAAAACCCCTTTCTCCATTTTGTATCCGGGCAAGGAGCCGTTTCCTCTCCCTCTCCAAATATTTGGATGCACTGCCTTTGTGTATGCCCCTTCTGCCACCCGTGATAAGCTATCTCCTCGCTCCACCAAATGTATCTTTCTGGGGTACTCCACCACTTAGAAAGGTTATTGTTGCTTTGATCCCATCCTTCATAAGCAGTTCGTTTCTGCTGACGTCACCTTCTTCGAGAATACCTCCTACTTCTCGGCTGACTCCCCTCCTCTTCTCCCAGCCTCTGATTCTCCTGCTGTTCCCTTTGTTCTCTCGTCTCCCACTACAATATTCACCCCTACTCCGCCCCCGTCCACTCCTCTTCTTCCACCTCTCTGTCCCTCTTCTCCACTCCCATCTCCCGCATCTCCGCCGCCGTCGCTCTCTACTCCCGGGCCAGCTCTCTCAGCCACGGATGCTCCAGATGCCGAGGAACCTGCTGACCTGGATCTTCCTATAGCTCTTCGCAAAGGGGTGCGGACGTGTACCCTACACCCTCTTACTGCTGTTGTTTCATATGATCGTCTCACTCCTTCTCGCAGGGCCTTTGCTCTAACTATCTCCGCCACTGCCATGCCCCGCTCCTACCAGGAGGCCCTTGCTATTCCTCACTGGAAGATGGCCATGGATGAGGAAATGGCCACCCTAACGGAGCGGGGTACCTGGACTCTTGTTCCTCCTCCCTTCGGTACTGATATTGTCGGCTGTCGCTGGGTCTTTGTGGTGAAATTTGCCCCGGATGGCACTGTGGACCGTTATAAAGCTCGCCTTGTTGCTAAGGGATTTACTCAGACCTATGGGGTTGATTACTTTGACACCTTCTCTCCCGTGGCTCGTCTCAGCACTATACGGGTTCTTCTCTCTATGGCGGTCAATAAGGATTGGCCGATTTCCCAGCTGGATGTAAAGAATGCCTTCCTTTATGGTGATCTTCAGGAGGCCGTCTACATGGAGCAACCTCCTGGGTATGTTGCTCAGGGGGAGACACGAGTATGCCGGCTGAAGAAGGCAATTTATGGCCTCAAGCAGAGCCCTCGAGCTTGGTTTTACAAGTTCAGCGGTATTGTGGCGGCCGTTGGTTTTGTGCGCAGCTCTGCCGATCACTCTCTATTTACTCGCAAAACCACCTCGGGACTGGTGGTTCTTGCAGTGTATGTTGATGATATTCTTCTCACTGGCGATGACCAGGAAGGGGTAACCTTGACAAAGCGGCATCTTCATCAACATCTGGTCACGAAAGATATGGGCTCTCCAAAGTACTTTTTGGGGATCAAAATCTCTTGGAAGCCCAATTCCTTAGTCCTCTCCCAGCATAAGTATGCCCTTGATCTTTTAAAAGATGTAGGATTGACTGGGGCCAAACCTGCTCGATGTCCCATGGCTGTTGGAGAAGACAAAACCTGGACAGATGATTCGCCTCTTCTTTCAGATACTACGAGGTACAGACGTCTTGTTGGCAAGCTCATATATCTCATAGTGACCAGACCCGACATTTCCTATGCTGTTGGCAAGGTGAGTCAATTCATGCAAGCTCCCAGGGAGTGTCATCTGCAGTCCGCCTTACGGATCTTGGAGTACGTCAAAGCCACACCTGGGAAAGGATTGCTTTTCCAGAAGAATGGTCATCTGAGGGTTGAAGCTTACTCAGATGCGAGTTACGCTGATGACAAAGGGGATCGCAAGTCTATCTCCAGTTTCTGCACCTTTGTTGGGGGTAATCTGGTAAGCTGGAAGTGCAAGAAGCAGTCTGTTGTTTCCAGATCCAGTGCTGAAGCAGAGTATCGGAGTATGGCGTCGACCACTTGTGAGCTAAAATGGCTACGGGCTCTAATGCTAGATTTAGGAGAGGTCTACAACCATCTGCTACATATGTTCTGTGATAACAAGGCTGCCATATACATCTCCAAAAATCCGGTCTTCCATGAAAGAACCAAGCACATTGAAGTCGACTGTCATTTCATTCGTGAAGAGATCTTAAAGGAACAAATTTACACTCCCTTTGTCACTTCTGATAAAGAGCTGGCTGACATCTTCACCAAGCCAGTTTCCGCCTCATTTCATCATATCTGTGACAAGCTGGGCATGATCGATATATATGCTCCAGCTTAAGGGGGAGTGTTGAAGTTAGAGATCGGGCGGTCTGGCGGTCTGTCTTGGTGGGTTAGAGACCGCGTGGTCTGGCGGTTTCACTTCAGTGGTTTGATTACTGTGCTGATGCTGTCTGGTTGCCGAGCTCTCAGGCGGTCTCCCCTTGCGGTCTCTCTCTCTCTCTGGTGGTAGCCGTGCGGTTAGCCCTTCTGTCTAACCGCGCGGCTTGTGCAGTTTGTTCTGTACAGTCCGCTTAGTCCTGTAAATTTTTAGTCCCACATCTCTTATTTGTATTCTCTCATCTCTCCTCCATTCTATATAAGGGAGGGCATACCTTTGTAATAGGGACCTTTTTCTGAGAATAAAGTTTCAGTTATACTCTTTCCGGTTTGTTTTTGTTCGTTTCTAACACTTCATACCCGGCCAGTACATCGTCCTATTCAAATCCTTTACCATCTTGGTGATCCCCGGGTGTACCGAATATCGGCTGTAGTGAGCTTCCGTCATGATGTCCTCCCGGATCTGGCCTCCTACCAGTATGTAGACTCTGCCTCTGAAACACAGGAGACCATCCCTCAAAGAGCAATCTCCCGTCGTACCTTCCTCCAAGGCTCGGAATATCGGCTCAGCTCTCTCATCCAGCTTCTGCCCATCTCTGATGCAGTCCCGAATATCATCAGTTGTAACCATCGACCCCAGGTACTCGATGTATAGCTCCGGGTCATCCTCGGACACTAGTGATATCTGCATCTCCTCGAATGATCTAACCAACTCCTAGGCCATCAGCTGCGGGCCTACTCCTGACGTACTCGCTCTCCGGCTCAGAGCAACTGCGACCACATTTGCCTTCCCTGGATGGCAGTGCATGGTATATTGGTAGTCTGACAGAAACTCTACCCAGCGTCTCTGCCTGATATTTAAATCCTTCTGGGTGTCGACGTACTTCAGATTCTTGTGGTCAGAGAAGATATCGCAATGTACTCTGTAAAGATAGTGTCGCCAGATCTTAAGAGCAAAAATGACTGCCCCCATCTCCAAATCGTGCACGGGGTAGTTCTGCTCGTGTTGCTTCAACTGACGGGAGGCATAGGATATTACTTGCCCGTTCTGCATCAGAACGACACCCATCCTTGATAGGAAGCATCTGTGTACACCTGGAATCCTTCCTTCCCTAACGAAAGGGCAAGGATGAGGCCGAGGTAAGACGATCCTTCAGCTCTTGGAAAGCAGATTCGCATCGTTGTGTCCAAATAAAAGGGGACTCCTTCTTCGTCAGAGACGTAAGAGGGAGAGCAATTTGAGAGAACCCCTTTACGAACTTCTGGTAATAACCGGTAAGTCCCAAGAAACTTCGAACATCCGAGGCCGACTTTAGCGGTGGCCAATCCCGTACTACCTGGACCTTCGCCGGATCCACTGCCAGACCTGCTCCACTGATGACATGGCCCAGAAAGGCCACCTCCTTTAGCCAGAACTGGCACTTGCTGTACTTGGCATACATCTCATGCTCCTGCAGCTTCTCCAAGGTCAAGGCCAGATGTCTCGCGTGCTCCTCCTCCGTCCTTGAATAGATAAGCATGTCGTCGATGAATACGATAACAAAGACATCCAGATACTGTTTGAACACCCGGTTCATCAAGGTCATAAATGCGGAGGGTGCATTTGTGAGCCCAAAAGGCATCACGGTAAACTCGTACAAACCATATCTGCTGCTGAAGGCCATCTTCGGGATGTCCTCCTCCTGAATGCGAAGCTGGTAGTACCCTAACCTCAGATCCAGCTTTGAGAACCAATGGGCTCCCTCCAACTGGTCAAATAGCTCGTCTATCCTTGGTAAGGGATAAGTATTCCGGACCGTCAACCTGTTCAAGTCCCGGTAATCTATACACAGTCGAAGAGTCCCGTCCTTCTTATTAACGAATAACACCGGAGCTCCCCATGGTGAAGAGCTAGGCCGAACGAACCCGGCCTCCACTAACTCCTGAAGCTAGCTTCGAAATTCCACCAACTCCTTTGGGGCCATTCGATAAGGAGCTCTGGATACCGGCTTAGCCCCCTGCAGATGGGCCTTAACGGCCTGTACAGGTGATAATAAGGTGCGGGGTGCTGGTATAATACCTTTGATGATAATGAAGGAGTCGACGTGCCTCACAGTGATCCTCTTCGACACGCAGTCGATCTGGGCATGGTTCCAGCATAGCCAAGTTATGCCCAGGATCATATCGTAATCTGGCATCTTCAGAATCATCGCTGGTGCCTCAAACGCCTTCCCGCCGATCTTTGCTTCAATATTGCAATGAGCAGAGGTCATTATCTCTGATCCATCGGTAGGTGCACCCTCATCATCTTCCCGGTGAATGGCTCCACACCTGCCAGTCCTTTCACGAAATCCTCCGACACGAACGAATGCGAAGCACCAGTGTCGAAGAGGGTGTGAGCGGGCTTGCCGCTAACGAAGACTATGCTTGGGGTAATTAAGTGTCTTAGTATTCTTGTTGCAGTTGTCTTCTTTAATTTCTAACTAGGTTATGTCTAGAATACTAGTTCATATGAAGAAAACTTAAAAGTACTGCCATACCTGCGATAACCTGCTCCGGGTTCCGGGGTTATGTCAGGTCTAGAGCATACACCTGCTCCCTTTCTGGCCTGCGGCCTCGATCCTGAAATCCTCGTCCTCAGTCCTGACCTCGTCCGCCAAACTATCGGGGACGTGGAGCGCCCTGATGTGTTGGTGGGGGTGCTTGCCTCATAGGGCAGTTCCTCTTATATGCCCCGGCTGATTGCACTAAAAGTATGCCGGTTCCTGCTCTGCTGTCCTTGTCATCTCCAGCATCTGTAAAGGCTGGGGAGCCAATACCCCCTGACTCCTCTACTCCTGCCCAATCTCCTGATGAGGCTGCTCCCCGTTCCTTCTCTCCCCAATAATCTGGCCCAATGGACGGTCTCTACGACCTCCAATCACCGAAACATCAGTCGGTCTCTTTCGGCTCCTGACTGTAAGCTGATCCGCTTCTCTCTTCTTAGCCATCTCCAGAATCCTGGCCAGACTCCCTTCTGAGATGAAAATGAGGGCCTGCCTCATGTCGTCTTGCAGCCCCTTATAAAACCTCCTGGCATAACCAGCATCATCTAACTGGTATGCGTCCGCATAGCGGGCCATGTAAGTAAACTCCTGATAATACTCCACCACAGTCCTGTTCCCCTGCCTCAACTGCAGGAACCTATCCTCCAGGTCGTCCCTCGCTGACTGAGATACAAAATGTCCCAGGAGTGCTGCTCTGAACTCCTCCCAAGTAATATCTACGTAATCCAGCCCCGCAAAGGTGGTGTCCAGCTGGGATTTACACCACCTCTTTCCGTGTGACTCCAGGAAGGAGACTGCCAAAGCAACTGCCTCCTTAGTGGGGCATCGAATCCCCGCAAGTGTCTCGTAAATGGTATCTAACCATTCCTCCATACGTAATGCAGACTCCGTCCCTAGGTAGGATGGAGGGGAAAGTCCCCGGAAGACAGTCATCAAATTGGCCCCGGGGTTTGGCTGTGGGGTCGGGGCTTGCTGAGCTCTGAAGGCCTCCAGAATGGCCGTCAGTGTTTGCCCCATTTCCGTCTGCTGGAACGGAGCTGGAGCCGGTGGAGGCGGGACCATATTCGGAGTCTGAGGTGTCCCCTGCTGTGATGTAGGGTTCGTCGTAGGCTACAAGGAAAAATTCCACTTGTTAGAGGATGTATCAATGGAATATAAAAAAAAGGTAGGATGGACTTTCGCATGTGATTTCCCTTATGGGCAAACCACTGCTTCCGCTGCTAGTTTGTCCACAAACTAAGCTCGCACGGGGGTGGCCCAAGGTTTTGTGGACTAGTTCTCTTCCGATCGAGGTCTCCTCTGATACCACTTGTAAGACCCCCCCTTTTTTTCTTTTTCAACCACCGGGGTATTAGCCCAGAATTATCGCTTTGCGGTGGCACCGACTCACGGGAAGGCCGCCACTACAAAATGCCAATTCAGCTGGCCCTTTTCAATCATAAAGAGAGAGAAGTAAGTATACATAAAATGTAAACAAGTCCACAGAAACACGTATGAATAGAAATCACAACCAGTCCATCAATAGATAATAATAGAAAATAGAAGTACTGCAAAGATACAGTTCAGATGAAATATAGATAAACGGGCTCGAGCCCAGTACATCATAGTCCTCACTACAAATCACTGATCATGGAAGCTATAAAATACTAATCACTCACGGAGCTGGTCGCAGGTCCACCGGTGCTAGACTGACCCACTTCCATGCGCACCGTACTCCGCTGGTGCTGGTCCCTAGACTGCTGGTCCTTGTCTCCCATCCGGAGCTCCTGTACTGTTGTGTTTCGAAAACCATTAGTCATAAAGACTAAGCCCCATCATCCCCTACCCCTCCCCCCACGGCTCCTAAGCACCGAGCGGAGAGGAGTAAAGGGAAGCTACAAAGGTAGAGAGTAATCAAGCAGATGACAATGGAGCTAATCTAACAACTATCATGGTGTATATACAACTATCTAGAATAAAGTACATCTAACAATTTTACGGTAGTAAGTAATAAAGTAGACATGTAGTAAGTGGCAAATATATAAGAAGACAAACAGAAAGCAAGTAAGTAAATAAGTAAGTAACCTTAACTTATGTGAATGCCCAGACAAACTTATAAGTTAAGGGGTCTTCTGCAAGGCTCTCATCGTATAAAAAGTCTCATACTGATTTATATGTTGGGGTGTCGGTTGTATGCAAATATGAGTGTAGTGATATGCTATGCCATGATTCATGCAAGTGCAACTCACGCACACGACTCTATACACATAGACCTTTAGTTCCCCCTATTCGGGCAGCTAGCTTCACTCCCAGGAACCTCCGTAGTGGCAAACGGAGACAGTGGGTCGGGCCCCCCACTCCTAGGCGGGTATCCACACTACCGGGCCTAGCCCTTATGTACGCCCCTAGAAGAACACAACCTAGAGTATCCGCGTACTTGTGCTGGCTATATCCGCTAGACTTTCTTTGGCTAAGTGTCCCACACCGCCGAGTCAACATACCGATGTCGGTGTGAACGACAATCAAATACAGAAGACCCACCATCTTTATTCTGTGCTCAAACCCTCGAGCCCTCGGCTCTCCAGACTGTCCCGTCCGTGCATCTACCTTCAAAGCTACCGTCTGAATGGCAACCAAACCAACTTATTCTACCTCCCTAGCTATCGGGGTGTGTGAAAGTGCAACCCTAGTTATACTAGTTGCTCTTTTAATTTATTATTCCTACGGTTTACGTTAGCCCAGGACTGCCCCCGGTATTCCCCGTGAAGGGCTCTCAAAGGGCACTAGGAACTATGATGGTAGCTGAATCCCACCGTTCCCTTTCACAAGGCACTTATTGTTATTGGTTGATACCCGTTACCCGATCCCTTTTAGATTACTTTAGACCTAGCTCTAGAGAATTAAGCCTCTTCCTCTCCTACCCGGGGTGGACAATCTTTCGTCATTCCCGAACACCACTTAACACTAGCCAATCTCACACTCTACTTATCCTGACTTCCAATAATGAACTTAACTTAATTTGCCCTATCCAAACCAGCAAACTACTAAAATTCAATCTCCCCAAGTTCATTACCCACTCTTGTTCAGTTTCTGTGGTTTTACTATATGCAGACCGTCCTAAGATACATAAGGTATATAAGGGGAGGTACTCCAAATTGTATTCCGAATATCCTATAATATTTACTGGAGGTCTATCATGACACAATATAGCTAAGCCCAAGATTTTCAAAATTTTCCTATTTATCGGGCATTTAATTTATTTATTCTAAGCCTCTCAATGCCCTAGTATGACCATAAAGTGCACTAATGAGCCAACAATACATCATAAAATAAGTAAAAATCCTATAAGGCATTTAAGTAGTAATTCCAAATTCTGAGAAAATTCAAAGGTGTTTAGGCCTATATTTCCTAATTTACCATTTTAGGTCACTTTTACTATATTATGAAGCAAGTACTCTGAATATGAATCCAAAAATCACAGGACAATTACCGAAGCTTTATGGTGACCTAAAACTATCAGAAACCAAGTCCCATGATTTTTCTCTAATATTTGGGCTCTGAATTTATTTTAATGTAAAATACTAATTTTCCTAACTTAGTGAAGGAGGTACTATTTTTTGTTATCTAAAAATTTAGAGAAAATTACAGGGTGACTATCATGGTTCGAAACACCCACTGACCAAATTTCATAATTTCCAAATAATAATTGGGAATTATTTGTATTTTTGACTACATATCACAAATAGTAAGTTAAAGAAGCAAGTACCCAAAATAATCAGATAAAACTCCCAAGAAAATACAGAAGGTATAACATGCTATAAGATGCCCTAATCAAAGATTTCATAACTTTCCAGTGAACAGAAATTCCAGAATCATCAAAATAAATATCTAGGGCACAACTAGAGTTGTGAATGAAGTAATGTATAAATTAACCCAAAAATCTCAACAAAATTATATTATGACCATTTCGACCAGAAAATCACCCTGCCCAAATTTTATTTGATTTGTTGTTCATATGTCAACATAATAGTTCAAATTAAAATTGGTGCTTTAAACTAGGGTTAGAATTTTAGGTTGCCTAACTATCTCCAAATCCCCTAAGATTTTTTCCAGAGAACTATAATGGCCCTATGGTCCTCTCCACCAAATTTCAAGTCAGTCCAAGGTCATTTGACCCCATGACCTTCACAACTCACCAAGAGCCATCTTTAGGGTTTGGCCTTGGATCCTAGGGCAAATCTACCCCAATCCACCTCAAAATCCATGAGGGGGTGCTAGAGGGCATTCCTAGTCAGTGGTCAAAATCTCATCCTCTATTGAGGTGATCTGACCATGCAAGTCTCAAAGTGCACTTTTGACCTAAAAACCCCTTAATAGGGCATAGCTTAGGTTTGTCCATTTCCAACATAAAAATCTCAAAATGTGATGAAAAATTATACATAGCCTCATGATTAACCCAGGGAACACTCACCAAAATTTGGGAGGGTTTGGAAATCTTTAAGCCAACCAAATAATTTTTCCTAAGATTATTAAATTTTTATAAAAACTATAGAAAAACATTCTCCAAAAATTCCTATTTTTGGACAGGCCCTAGGTATAGCTTGTGTAGGATCCCTACCAAAATTTAAGATCATTTAGTCAAGGGATGAAGGGTAGGCACACCTTTTGGTCTCTGCCTAGCTCTAGGTCTAGATCCCACCAAAAAAGGTGCCCTTGTCAAACCAGGTGACCAAATTGATCCAAATCAATTTTAAAATATAATAGACCCATAGGGCTACAAATTTCATGTTGGTCATTTCTTCATAAAAAGCCCCTAAGTATTTTTACTAATTTATCTAAGATGGCTGTTATTTCAATACAAAAAAATGTTTATAAAATAAAAGCTAATTAAATAACACCGATCTTGAAGCAAGATCTAAGGGCCCTGGCATTGTCTTCTTCCTCCAGCCAAAGGCCATGATTTGCCCGACCTGGAGCTACTTCCAAGCGCAGCCGCCGGCTGTCCAGACTCCTCCTTGGCCGACCACCGCCACCACCACCTCCGTTGAGGTGGTGGCCATCAACGGGAGGCGGTGCGGCCGCCGGAGAGGCTTTTTCCGGCGAGCCCATATCTAGCTTTTTGCGGGAAAATGGGAAAAAGAGCTCTTCCGATCAGGCTCAATTTAGCCCGAGTCTTTTTCCTAAAGAAAGCTAAGATCTACCCGTAGAGAAGGAGGAGGGGACGATCTTGTTCGCGGGCTGGAGGCGTGCAGATCGTCGGGATGCCATTGGTGCGGTGGTGGCATCGCCGGAATTCTCAATCGCACAGTGGGAGGCTCGAAAACTTCAGGTAAAGGCTGGGAAAACTTCCTCTTGGGCCTCTGAGGGTGTTTAAAAGCTCAGTTAAGGAGGGGGAACGACCAAAAGCTAGTGGCCATTAATGGCCCATTATAGCTTGGCTAGGCCATGGTGGTGGGGGGAATAAACGGCTCTGTGACAGCAAGCTAACGGCTGGAAACTCCTCCTCTTCCCTAGAGGAGTTTGATCCAGCCGTAAAAGGGAAGGGAGAAGGCCATGACATCAAATGCCATTGATGGCGATGAAGGTCGGGGCTCGGCCATGGCCGTAACTGCTCTTTTTGCAAAGCTTTCGGTCCACATGTCAAGTTTGATCGGTCAACTAATTTTAAATAAGACTTATTAGGTCTTATTAGGAGAAAATGGCCCACTCCTAGACCGACCCAGTTAAGCTGAACCAACACACAGCCATATCCAATCTGCCAGAAAAATGCCAGCAAAATTCTAAGTATAATAACGTTGAGTGAGCTCTGCTCACTCAATGCCATCCTTGATACAGCGTTGAGTGAGCTCTGCTCACTCAACGCCATCCCAGATACGGCTCTGCTCACTCAACGCCATCCCAGATACGGCATTGAGTGAGCTTTGCTAACTCAACTCCATCAAGACTATGGCATTGAGTGAGCTCAGCTCACTCAACGCCATCTGGATTATGGCATTGAGTGAGCTCTGCTCACTCAACGCCATCCAGAATATGTCCTTTTTAAACGATGGCATTGAGTGAGCTTAGCTTACTCAACTCCATCCAGATTATGGCGTTGAGTGAGCTCTGCTCACTCAATGCCATCCAAACAACACCAAATGGCGTTGAGTGCAGTCAGTGCACTCAACGCCGTTCAACTTATGGCGTTGAGTGCACTCAACTCTCTCAACACCATCCCGCCTGACAGATTACGGCGTTGAGTGAGCTCAGCTCACTCAACGCCATCCAGTCTACGGCGTTGAGTGAGTTCAGCTCACTCAACGCCAACCAGACGACACCAGATGTCATTGAGTGCAGTCTGTGCACTCAACGCCGTCTAGCTTATGGCTTTGAGTGAGCTAAGCTCACTCAATGCCATCCAGACTACGGCGTTGAGTGAGATTAGCTCACTTAACACCATTCCAAGGTCACCGGCGTGACAGATCGGTCCCGGGCGTGTCAGGCCCATGTTGAAATTTCTGAGCTCGCCGATCGTCTTTTTGAGGTCGACGATCGTCGAAGGGGTCACTCCCTAGGTCATGGGCGTGACGGGTCGGTCACAGGCATGACCACCCCTTGACTCGAAATCTTGGTCGATAAACTTCAATTCCTGGGTTTCCTAGGGTTCTGTTATGACAAAACCTCTTCCAGGGGTCTAGCCAGAAATGGGATGTTATAGAACGCCTCCTCGCCAAAAATACCATTTCGTCTTCTCCGCCTTGGTTCGCAGATTTTGCGAACTATTTAGTTACGCAGGTGCTCCCAAAAGAATTTTTGAGCCAACAAAAGAAGAAATTCTTTTCTTGCTTGAAAATTTTCTTTTGGGAGGACCCTTTTCTTTTTCGTATCTACGCGGACTAAGCGGTCTGAATATGCGTCACGAGAGTGGAGTGCACGCAAATACTTTGGCAATACCATGAGGGTCTGGCCGGTGGGCATTTTCAAGCTAACCGGACCGCGCGGAAGGCGCTGGAGGCGGGCTTCTTTTGGCCCGCTCTTTTCAAAAATGCGCACACTTTTGTGCGCTCCGGCGATAGCTGCCAGCGGTCGGGTAACATCTCTCATCGCGACGAGATGCCCCAAAATTTATTTTTAGAATGCGAAATCTTCGATTTATGGGGCATCGATTTTGTCGGCCCCCTACCTCCTTCTTTTAATAATATTTATATTTTAGTGGTGGTCGACTACGTATCAAGGTGGGTGGAAGCGCAAGCTCTCCCCACCAACTATGCAGGAGTCATCGTTACATTCCTTTAAAAACTATTTTCTCACTTTGGCACACCTCGTGCTATTGTAAGTGATAGTGGAACACATTTCTGTAATGCCCAAATGGCTAAGATGTTAGCTAAATACGGATTCACACAAAAACTTTCCACCCCCTACCACCCACAAACAAGTGGCCAAGTCGAGGTAGTAAATCGAGAGATTAAGCGTATATTAGAAAAAACCACTTAATAGGAAAGATTGGTCCGTCAAACTCGACGATGCGTTGTGGGCATATCAGACGGCATACAAAACCGTAATTGGTTGTACGCCATTTCAGATAGTCTATGGCAAAGCGTGTCATCTCCCCGTAGAACTAGAGCATCGCGCTCTTTGGGCTTTAAAACTCGTAAACCTCGACGCTAACTTAGCCGCTCAAAATAGAAAACTGCAACTAAACGAGCTCGATGAATGGCGTGCAAACACTTACGAGAGCAATAAGTTCTATAAGGAGCGCTCTAAGTTCTATCATAATCGAAAAATCAAGTCCCAAAGTTTTTTATCTTCGGCGATCTTGTCCTTCTTTATAATTAGCGTCTTTGGCTTTTTCCGGGTAAACTAAAATCACGATGGTCCGGCCCCTTCAAAGTTGAAGAGGTTTGGCCATATGGGACCGTACTCATCTCCCACCTAGAAAGAGTGTTGTTTAAAGTAAACGATCATCAGTTAAAGTTATACATAGCGAGCGATCCAGTGATCGGTAATAACGAAACCATAACTTTCCTCGACATTATAACCCCGCCAAAATAGTCAAGCTACACGACTATAAACAAAGCGCTCCTGGGAGGCACCCCATGTCTACCTTTTTCGCTCTTTCCTTATTTTCTTTGCTACTTGTTCTAATAATGCAGGGTTTCTGATGGGCCTCCCCGAACACGTTCCAGGGAAGTTCCTACCCTCCCATTTTATTTTTGTAAATATTGCATTTTGTTTCATTTTTGTTCCGCATACTTACGTTGCAACATTGAGGATAATGTGGATTTAAGTATGGAGGTGCTGTCATGCTTTCCTTTCTGCACTTCTATTTTTCGCACTTTAAAATTTTATAAAAAATACAAAAAAACGAAAACAAAAACGAAACTAAACAAAAAAAATTATAAAATGAAAACTCAAAAAATATAATAATAATTTTTTGTTTGTTTTATCATCAAAATTTCAAAAAAAATTACAAAACAAAAATTCAACAAAAAAATTATATTTAGATTTACTCTGTAAATATTATACTTTGTAAATATTTTTTGTAAATATTATTTTCTCTCTCCCCTCTTCCTTTCCTCCTCTTTGTAAATAACTTCTCTCTTTTTCCTCTTTTGTAAATATTTGCTTAAAAATCTTAAAAATACAAAAAAATTTAAAAACAAACATAAAATATTTCAAATATATATATATTTCGCATTTTTATTATGTATATATTAGAAAAATAAACACAAAATACAAAAAAAAAGATAATAACTTCAAAAAAAAAGAAAAATGAACTAAATTTAAAATACAAAAAAAAGGTGATAACTTTAAAAATCCAAAAATTATAAAACAAATGAATCGAATATTTCATTCTTAATCATTTTTGCTCTCCAGAAATATTGTTGTGAGTATATTTATATGTGAATTTCATTAATTCTTTATCTACTATTCATTTGTTAATAAGAGATTGATAAATTTAAATAGAGGGGTAAAGTTTTAAAGAATATCTTATGTTTTTTTCTTAATATAGAGGACTTATTTTATGCACTACTTCTAATTTTTCTAAAATAGAGGCACGTGTATTATGTTAGAAAAAACAACTATAGACTTCAATTATTTCTACTTCATGCTTCTTGAAATACATGAAAGTTCAATTTATTAAAGTTGCTCTCAATTTTTTTTATTAAAATCTAGTATTCTTCTTGAAAAAAATAAATCCTATCTACCCATATTTATCATGTTTTACTTGACATGATAAAATTTCTTTCCATAAAAGAACCTATGTCAATGGGAATAAGATTTTGTTCCGTAAACATAGGCATCCAATATTTCAAAAGATTATATGTTACAGAGTAAGAGGATAAAATTCATTACTCCTATGTATATACATTGGGTTGTATTGAAGTTGTTCAAAAAAACAAGTTAGGAAAATAAGATTTCATTTTCCTATAACATCCAAAAAAAATTTCAACTGAGGTTCGAGAAAAAATTACCTCGCCTCCAAGCCTAAGTCCTCTTCGTAAACCAAAACAACTCTCTTAGCCAATTTCAATGATTCTAGAATTAATTTAAAATCTTTTTGATAGAATAATTTTAAATTGCATTATTTCCTTTAAAACTCTTATAAGCTAAAGTTCCTATAATTCCAATCTATTTTTGGTAGCTAACGATTACAATTTATGCTTGCTATTTGGTTACTTCAAAAGTCTTTTTGGCAAAAACTTTTCCTCTATTTAAATCATTTTCATGGATTAGGACATAACTCTTATACCCCGGATGTTTATCTAAATCTCTCTTAATTAATTTAAGCGGTAGTAAATTTAGGATTTCTTTTAATTCTCTATAAGTTCATCTCCAACTTTTGCTCTGGAATAACAAAAGCTTAAGTATAGGGGTATTTGATAATTTGTAAATATACGTATTTTATAGTACTTTATTTAAGTCATTTTAATTAATTTTGTTATTTTTATTTATTTTTGTTCAATAAATTGCATCTTTTTGTAAATATTTCTCTAACATAAGTTTATTTGATTTTCTGAAATTTTTCAGAAAAACTCAAAAATTCTCAGTCCACACGCTCGTGTCCCAACCACAGACACGCCCGTGTCACCGCCTTCAACGATCAACTTTCATCGATCCCAACTCGATGTTCGACCTTCGTCAAAACATGCCTGACACGCCCGTGTCCCCAGACCCGACACACCTAAGGCACGCCACCCCTTCCAGTTCAGCAACTGCCGACATCAAGTTGCAAGGTATCCCGAAACGCCCGTGTCATGCCTCCCGACACGCCCATGTCCGACACGTGTCCCGACCCAGATCCTTCTAGAAATCTGCCAGTCAGCGAAATTTGACTTCTTCAGCACACCGGACTCGACACGCCCGTGTCCCAAAAGCCGACACGGCCGTGTCAAACCCTTTTTTTGTCTATAAATAACAAGTTTCTATAAGGTCCAAGGGTTCACTTTTTTGGGACCATATTATTGTTTGAGGGCTGCTTGGGTGCTTTTTGTGCAATGTAAGGAGATTTCTCCCCCTCCCTTTCATGTTTGCTTTAGCTTTTGCTTTAGCTTTGTAATCCAACTTTTTCCCTTAAATAAAATTTGGGAGTTTTTCTCTCTTCATGATGGTATGGAATGCATTTGGGTGCCCCAATTTCAATGATATTTTACTTTTGTATTTCCTTGTTTTTCTCTTTATGAAATGTGTGTGTGAGTTTGTAAGTTATGTTTTAATTCATCTTGTTTTTGCTAATATGATAGGATGTTATAGTATTTTTCCTTGCAAAAAAATGTTGTTAGGATAGTTTTATTTTTTTTCTATCTTCTTTATGTTTTAGGTTTTATGTCTTCATTCTTAGGATTTGTAAAAGAGCTTTTAAAAGTGATTTTGTTTTTTACTTAGCTTTGTTTTAGGATTGTAAAACTTTTTTTGTTCTTTTCACTTTGTTTTCACTTTTTAATAACTTTTATGGAATCCTAAGAATGAAATTGTAGTAATTTTAATTTTTAAAGGACTTTAGTTTTTTGCTTTGTTTTGAAAACCTTTTGCTCTTTTTTTTATTTGTTCTTTTTATGTGTTTTTGGTAAGCTTTAGGAGTAGGAATGTTGTAATTTTAATTTTTAAGTAACTTGGTTTTTTCTCTTTAATAGTGTGTGTGAGTGTATGAGTTAACTTTTGATTTTGTCTTTTTCAAATATGATGAAGTGTGTGTGAGTGTATGAGGTAGTTTTTATCGCTTTATTTATGGCTTTCTTCAATTACGTAGAGTGCGTGTGTATGCATTTATTTCCCGCCTACTCGTTTGAGTAGGACTCGCTTTATTTCCCGCCTACTCGTTTGAGAACAACTTGTCATTTCCCGCCTACTCGTTTGAGTAGGACTCATCATTTCCTGCCTACTCGTTTGAGTAGGACTTGTACTTGCATTTATTTCCCGCCTACTCATTCGAGCAGGACTTGTCATTTCCCGCCTACTCGTTTGAGTAAGACTAGTCACTTTACTTATGATTTCGTTGAGTGTGTGAGTTCTCGCCTTAATTTAGCTTTGTAATGTTTCTAAACTTTGTGTTTTTATTCTTTGTCTTCTTCTTATAACCCTTTAGCGCTTAGTTACGAACTCAAGCCTCATAAAAATCATAAGCTGTCCCCATACCGATGAGTGGCTAATCGTCTTTACCCCTCGGCATCGAAGAGCATTGGGACATATGAAATCTCTCTAAATAATTAAAGAATCTTTTTCTCACTTTAATTAAAGGGCTTAAGGTTTGCCCCAGGTTAACGATGCGTAGAACCACATATCGATGTGTGGGCTCTATTTCTGTTATCCATACGCTAGCTAGCCGAGGCCATGCGTATGGATCGATCACCCTCGGGTAAATAGAGTTGCGTGCATACCCTCGAGAGAGGAGAAGCGTAACTCTACCGGATTGGGTTCCCCACCCAATAGCGTGGTTCTTAGCGTAATGTGGGCATTAAGAGGAATCCTTCGTTGGACTAGCGTTCGGTCGAATAGTCTTAATGTTCAGGTGAGCGATATTCCTAGAGATAGGTGAGCTCATGTTTGTGGAACCTCCACGTCCAAGTTGCCTTTATTTAATTTGAAAACTAAGTTCTATAATTATTAATAGTCATTTTAGTTTCGATCTGATTCGGTGCCGAGCATTAACCCTTCATCGAATTTTCTAAATCATTTTCTCGCCTTTATTTTATTTGCCTTAGTTAATTAAAATCCCCAATGAATTTTCAGCAAAAAAATAGTTACTCCTGGAGCAGTTTGGATAATCAACCTGACCCCAAGAATAATATGACCTCGGTATTCCCCCAAATATCGAGTACTACATGTGATAGGTGCACTTGCCTCCTTTCATTAAAAACTTGCTTTTTAGCAAGTCCACGACGTTCGACTCATCGAACCAACCACTAAAATAAGAGTCTGTTCGCGATCCATCAAGGACACAAATTGATTGATTATTTTTTAAAAAGTGGGCCTAAGCATTTTACTAACGTGAGGAGTGAACCCATGTGCTACATCACTTGACCCAAATATGCTGGATAAGTGGGTTAAGTCAGGTGGCACTGGAGCCTTATAATGAAAGATGATTTTAATGGGCCCCAAATTCGTAGTTTTAATTTTATATTTTAAATACTCACGCTTGGCATAAAGATATGCCAAGGAGAACCGCTCATCTTGAACAATAGAGTTGGACGCTCCCGGATGTGAAAGTATGTGCGAGTGATACAACTCAAGGGGCCTTTTTATAGTCACTAATGTGTGGAAATGAGGGTCATCAAAAGGCGGTGAGTAAATGTGTGCAACTGGGTGTGGTATATAAGTATGTTTAGGGGACACCACATCCAGAGGCAAAATTGCCAAAGAATCAGAATCAGTCGTAGTCGAGGACAAAAACTAATAGAGTGGGCGTGTCACAAAACATCAGACTAGGACTACCGATTACATGTCCTAAAAATTCAACTAATATGGGAAAATAATCAGGAGGAAGGGTCGGTAAAATCAAACCCGGGATAACATCCAAATTAGTATAAATTTCACTCAACGGTGATATCATCAAAGAGCTCTCATCCGGGTGTACAACAACATAATCATCCAAAAGTACCCTTCCCTCAGATGGTAAATAATCCATAATAACACTAGGGACATCCTCACTCTCAGGCTCCTCAGATAACTCAGATACAATCACAGTTGGTGTGATCGTAGACTCTATCACGATGGGGATTGTATCCTAGAGAGGGCACTCAATATTAGGGTGGTCAGACACAATGTTAGCAGGGCATGTAATAGGCAACAAGATACTCTCACAGATCAGAATATCATCATCCCAAACATCATCTTCTAAATCACTAGGATATCCAAGCTCCTCAACGTCACTAAAATCGTCACTAAAATTGGCCTTGCCCTCAGTGGCGGACTTAGTCCTAGACATGGCCTCAGACTCATCAGGAGAGTCAACGACTAGATCAGTCAGCTCAGGGGGAGACTCATTAGGGGCTACAGACGTATTCGAGATAGGTCGCACAATAGAGCCAAGATAACATTCGCCACTAGAATTACATGTCGATGTTGTCTGTTTGCCCCTATAAATACGACAACTCTCACCCCGCGGGCTCATGGCAGTCCTAGCAGTAACTTGTATAGAACTCGGTATTGGGGACCTCAGCTTTTCCTTTCCTCCATAGATGGGTGCATGTATGTTATGGGTAGCTCTACCAACCTAGGGAAAGCGTCTGTCCTGAGGGAATATGTCACTCCTATAGTCTGGGGGACCTAGTTCCATAACTATTCTTGCTAATGGGTGTGGTTCTTTTAGAACGAAGGTAGTCGGGATCAAATTGATCAGTAAGTAAACATCACATGTGCGGCCAAGCATATTTATAGCTACCTACATAACGCTCTTCATTTAGCCAGAACACGCAGGCTTGACCTACTAATCGATCTCGGGAGATGTTAACATTTTGGTGGTCGTCCCATAAGTGATAATTAAAATAATTTTCTAATCCCTTAAGCTAGTCTCTAAAAATTTAGGGACACCCTAAACCGTCATAAGTAGGATGGGTGTGGGGTTGTCAAGGGGGTGTTGGTTCTACTTAGCTAGCCTTTAGTTGTGCAAGCAAAGCCTTAATCTCATCCACTACTGGGGAATGAACTGGTTTCCTAACGTTCAACATGGAATAAGAAGATTTTATTCGGGAAACATTAACGTCATAGGCCATATTCAGTGGGAACCGGAGAACAACCTACCTGGATCTAGTACACATGCAATGAGCTAAAGATGTTGACCCAGATAAATTTAGGAAAGATAGATTTATTCCCGCATAATAAATAAGGTAATAAAATAATTTTTTTGATTTTTGGATGAAAATAATATGGAGATTATTAAAAAAAATTGATTTTTTTGCAGGAAAATAAAAAGTTTAGGCCGCTATTGGCTAACAAGGAATTTTTTTTTATATTTTGACAAATAAACGTGCTAGAAAAGTGTTTGACAGCATACTAATAAAAGGGGGAGGGTGGCAATTAGGAAATTGACGTGAACCTCCCTCTGATATCAAATTGATGCAGGCCCGCACATTGACACTGTAAAATCTACGGACTAAGAATGATTTGTCTCTTTATGATCAAATTTTACACTCGCACAAGTTTCAACGCAGCGCACACGCTAAGAAATTATTGAAAGTCCACCTAGTGCCAACTAGCTTCACCTATGGGGGGGATAGGTTTCTTTGCAGCGTATTTGCGGAATTAAAGTTTTACCTGCACAAGAAAACAAAACAACACAGCACAGAAAGTACACAAGCAATTTATAGTGGTTCCCCGATTTGGGTACGTCCACTTTCCCCCTTCGACCTATCTCCCAACTAGGGACGACTCGGTCACTTCACCAACAGGATTGAAATCCAATCCTTGCACTAACGGAAGGAACCCTTCCACACGTAGGAGTCAACACTCCCATAACACGGGTTGCACCCAACCCTACAACTAGAGACCAATCGGTCCTTTACAAAGAATTGAAAATAGCTTGTAAGAAATACAAACAACGTTTGGAGACTAAGGTGTCCCTCTTCGTTCGACGACGTGTTCTTGAAGTCAACAAAGAGTCCAGAACCCTAGATCTCACTTGGAGAGAATCTCCCCGAGACCGGCGGCGGCGACGAGCGGCGGCAAGGCTCTCTGTGTTGGCGGCGGCAACTGAAGACAGCAGCAAAGTACTGGAGATCCAATCTTCTTAGCGAAGTCGGCAAGGTCTACCAACGGTCACACGAGGATCGATCGTCTCGATCGATTCGGACGGGGAAAGATTTCCCTATCTCAAATCAAGAGACAAAAGATCTCTGGATAGACACGTGAGACGCTGTGCAGGACTTGGCTTCTATCACCGAGGATCTGGAGGAGATCGAGATCGGCTTCGGTGATTGGCAGCGGCGATGGAGGCGGGGCAAGTTCGCGAGATTAGGGTTAGTCGGCCGCTCGGTTTCGTATCTCGTCTGTGTCTGTTACTGTACACCAATACCAGAGTATTTATACAATAGGTCAAGAGATGACTGTTGTGGGCCCTACCAGCAGTAAGACCAAAGTCCGGTTCAAAATCCCGCAGATAACGTGGACCGGTCCAGACAGAGTCGGAAAAATACCCAAGTCAAATTCGGCGAGAATCGTGGGTGATTCTCGACGAATCGGCGAGAATCACTTACGATTCTCGCCGAATTCTACTTAGAGAATTCTGGCTACACAGGTTATAGAGGCCGGGGAGAATCGGTGGGAATCACCTTGGATTCTCGCCGACTCGTCGAGAATGCAAAGTCATTCTCGACGAATCGGCGAGAATCACTTGGTGATTCTCGACGATTCTGCCTTAGATGAGTTTTCTGACTACGTCGAGACAGCCGGCCCAACCCGTCGAGAATCAACTAGTGATTCTCGACGACTCGTCGAGAATCACTAGTGATTCTCGACGAATCGGTGAGAATCACTTAGTGATTCTCGACGATTTACACTTAGATGATTCTCATCTCTCAATCTGCAAGCTGGTCTTTGGCCCATCCTTGCTCCTTGTCTGCTCTTGCTTTATCATAGCCCTGTACTTGAATTTAAGTACACCCCAATAGAGAGAGTACACGTAGGCCAACACACTGATCTGCTCAACGCGGGATTACGTCGCGCAGACCCGTGTATATTGACCCACTGCACCCTGACATTGGTGTGTACTTAGCGTGGAATAACTGCAAGCACAACTTAAAAGATTTCATCAAACACATTGTCTATTTACCTTAGCTTGTTCAGGGGCTTCTTCAAATCAGGTACATTGTGGATACAATACCCAATAATTATATCAATTAAATGCTAATGTACGGGTATCCAAACCGATTAGGATCAAATAAAAGGCTATAGGCCAATATTATTTCCGGCTAAAAGGACCCACCCGATCTGATCGAGCGAAGGTTGTACCAAAAGAGATCTACCAAAACAATAATGATTCGAAAACGGTAGATCTCTCCCAACAAAAAGTAAACGAGGTTCGCCAATCCTCTCAAAAATTAAATCAATCAAGATAGACAACAAAATCGATCGAAGAAAACCACAATTATTTTAAGGCTATCAAGAATCAATGCTAAAGTTTACCACCACAAGAAAAATCTAGGAAAAAGAAACAAACGAAGGTAGAAAGTTTTGTTACCCAATCGGAATGGATGATTCCTATTTCACCTACTGTGATCGCTCTTCAATGAATCCGCCGAAGTCACGTCGGATGGAGAGAAAACTCGTCTGCCTTCTTCGCTTTGCGCCAGAGTCAGTTGACACGGGGGTTCAATTTTCCTTTGGCCCGAAAGATGTGTTGATGGAATTATTTCCCAAGTGGATTTCCTCATAAGGTGCCTTGAAGACACTCTCACCGAAGTTGCGGGGAAAAGTCCAACCATCATATCGGCTCTTAGGCTTTGCAACCGAGGGCCTGAAGTGATGCCCATATGTTCACTCAAAGTCATGTTGGTTACAGGGAAAGCTGGGCTTTCTGAACTCAACAGGGCTGAGTGGGGCCTTTCCTTTCTCATCAGCAGAGGCTTTCTTGGCAGCCTTATTCTTCCTCTTGTTCTTGTTTCTCCTGGATGAGAAGCTAGATACCCCTACATGCCCCAAGCCAGCTCCTTTGGCTTGAGCAGAGAAGGTATAAACTAATGGAAGATCAGTTTTTGGCATAGAGAAGCTCTTGACGATCTTCCTTTCTGCCGCAAGTAGTTCTTCCAACTTGTCGACTTCCTCCTGCTTAAGATCAAGGAGCTTTAGAGACTCTGAATGCTTTGAAGTCAGGTCCAAGTGCTCCTGTCGGAGGGAGATCAAACTGGTGATCTCTTCCCTCAGGGATAAAATCTCACCTTTAAGGAATTTTACTTCCTTCTTCTCAGCCTTCAGTCTCTTTCGACACTCCAGGAAAGTATTGAGCAGAAGCTCATACTTATTGAGGAGCTCAGCTTCACAGGCAGAAGAGCTATCCTCAGGGTCATCATCCTGAGACTCAGGATCAGAGTCAGAGTCGGAGAGAGGGGTGTGAGCTTTTACCTTCCCCGTAAATGGGGGGCAATCTCCTTCCGAGTCACAGTGACCCATTAGCCCAAAGTAGGCTTCCTCGTCATCGCTGGTATCTGATGTGTCAGATTCACTCAGCGTCTTTGGCTTCTTCGCGATGTAGCTCCTCTCCTTCTTCTTGTCTTTTGAGGACCTGTGCTCCTCTCCCTTTCCCTTTTCCCTCTTGCCTTGATGGCAGTCGGCCACGACGTATCCTGGCTTGTTGCAACCAAAGCAAATAATGTCAGATGTGCGATGTTTGTTCGGTTTGGAAACATACCTGTCGGAAGAATAGTTCTTATTCTAATCCCTTGACGAGGAGCCGTTTCTCTTTCTCTGATTCCTCTGCTTGAGGAACTTCTTGAACTCCCTTGTGATAAGGGATAAGTCTTCCTCAGACAATTCTGAGTCGGAGGAGCTTGGCTCAGAGTCTTCCTCTTCATCCCTCTTCCACGCACGGGAAGAAGTGGCACCCTTGCCCTTTCTGGATTGAATGGCTTTTAGGGCCACCGTCTTTTCCTTGGCCGCGGCTTTCTCTGCTTCCTCTTCAGCCTTCCTTGTGTTCAACTGAAGCTCATAGGACATGAGCTTCCCGAACAGAATCTGTGGATCAGTTTTCGCAAGTCTGCCAAACTCGCGGATGGCGCAGATCTTTGTGTCCCATTCCTTAGTGAGGGACCTAAGGAACTTATCATTAAGTTCACCGTCAGTGAACACTCTTCCATATCCTTTGAGTGCATTGACGATCTTGAGGATGTTTTCGAAGGTAACTCCGATCTCCTCCTTTGGCCCTTGTCTGAAGGCCTCATATTTCTGATTGAGGAGGGATCTCCGATCATCCCTCACTTCATCTGTGCCCTCCATTAGGACAATTAGACAGCTCCAGAGATCCTTGGCTGTCCTGCAATTGCTGAAGTTCTGCATCATAGAGTCGTCAACTGTGCTTACCAGGATGTTCTGAGCTTTCTTGTCGAGTCCGAACAGCACCATTTCGTCCTTGTCCTATTTCTGAAAGTTTCTTGGGTACTTTCTTGGTAGGATAAATGGTGGAGGCCTTAGTGGGAATGTAAGGTCCCTCCTCCACTATCATGAAGAGCCGGGGGTCGACTGCTTCCATGTAGAATCTGATTCTTTCCTTCCAGATAGGAAAGTTCAGTCTGGTGCATACTGGGATCTTGCCGGAGTGCTTGAGTACGTCCATGGAAGATATCGGTCTTCTTCTTGACACTGGTGGCAGGATTCTACTCAAGGTGTGAACCTTTTTGATGAGTAACCTCCCTCTGATACCACTTGAAAGTCCACCTAGTGCCAACTAGCTTCACCTATGGGGGGGGGATAGGTGTCTTTGCAGCGTATTTGCGGAATTAAAGTTTTACCTGCACAAGAAAACAAAACAAAACAGCACAGAAAGTACACAAGCAATTTATAGTGGTTCCCCGATTTGGTTACGTCCACTTTCCCCCTTCGACCTATCTCCCAACCAGGGACGACTCGGTCACTTCACCAACAGGATTGAAATCCAATCCTTGCACTAACGGAAGGAACCCTTCCACACGTAGGAGTCAACACTCCCACAACACGGGTTGCACCCAACACTACAACTAGAGACCAATCGGTCCTTTACAAAGAATTGAAAATAGCTTGTAAGAAATACAAACAATGTATGGAGACTAAGGTGTCCCTCTTCGTTCGACGACGTGTTCTTGAAGTCAACGAAGAGTCCACAACCCTAGATCTCACTTGGAGAGAATCTCCCTGAGACCGGCGGCGGCGACGAGCGGCGGCAAGGCTCTCGGTGTTGGCGGCGGCAACTGAAGACAGCAGCAAAGCACTGGAGATCCAATCTTCTTAGCGAAGTCGGCAAGGTCTACCAACGGTCACACGAGGATCGATCGTCTCGATCGATTCGGACGGGGAAAGATTTCCCTATCTCAAATCAAGAGACAAAAGATCTCTGGATAGATACATGAGACGCTATGCAGGACTTGGCTTCTATCACCGAGGATCTGGAGGAGATCGAGATCGGCTTCGGTGATCGGCAGCGGCGACGGAGGCGGAGCAAGTTCGCGAGATTAGGGTTAGTCGGCCGCTCGGCTTCGTATCTCGTCTATGTCTGTTACTGTACACCAATACCAGAGTATTTATACAATAGGTCAAGAGATGACCGTTGTGGGCCCCACCAGCAGTAAGACCAAAGTCCGGTTCAAAATCCCGCAGATAACGTGGACCGGTCCAGACAGAGTCGGAAAAGTACCCAAGTCAAATTCGGCGAGAATCGTGGGTGATTCTCGACGAATCGGCGAGAATCACTTACGATTCTCGCCGAATTCTACTTAGAGAATTCTGGCTGCACAGGTTATAGAGGCCGGGGAGAATCGGTGGGAATCACCTTGGATTCTCGCCGACTCGTCGAGAATGCAAAGTCATTCTCGACGAATCGGCGAGAATCACTTGGTGATTCTCGACGATTCTGCCTTAGATGAGTTTTCTGACTGCGTCGAGACAGCCGGCCCAACCCGGTGAGAATCAACTAGTGATTCTCGACGACTTGTCGAGAATCACTAGTGATTCTCGACGAATCGGTGAGAATCACTTAGTGATTCTCGACGATTTACACATAGACGATTCTCGTCTCTCAATCTGCAAGCTGGTCTTTGGCCCATCCTTGCTCCTTGTCTGCTCTTGCTTTATCATAGCCCTGTACTTGAATTTAAGTACACCCCAATAGAGAGAGTACACGTAGGCCAACACACTGATCTGCTCAACGAGGGATTACGTCGCGCAGACCCGTGTATATTGACCCACTGCACCCTGACATTGGTGTGTTCTTAGCGTGGAATAACTGTAAGCACAACTTAAAAGATTTCATCAAACACATTGTCTATTTACCTTAGCTTGTTCAGGGGCTTCTTCAAATCAGGTACATTGTGGATACAATACCCAACAATTATATCAATTAAATGCTAATGTACGGGTATCCAAACCGATTAGGATCAAATAAAAGGCTATAGGCCAATATTATTTCCGGCTAAAAGGACCCACCCGATCTGATCGAGCGAAGGTTGTACCAAAAGAGATCTACCAAAACAATAATGATTCGGAAACGGTAGATCTATCCCAACAAAAAGTAAACGAGGTTCGCCAATCCTCTCAAAAATTAAATCAATCAAGATAGACAACAAAATCGATCGAAGAAAACCACAATTATTTTAAGGCTATCAAGAATCAATGCTAAAGTTTACCACCACAAGAAAAATCTAGGAAAAAGAAACAAACGAAGGTAGAAAGTTTTGTTACCCAATCGGAATGGATGATTCCTATTTCATCTACTGTGATCGCTCTTCAATGAATCCGCCGAAGTCACGCCGGATGGAGAGAAAACTCGTCTGCCTTCTTCGCTTTGCGCCAGAGTCAGTTCACACGGGGGTTCAATTTTCCTTGGCCCGAAAGATGTGTTGATGGAATTATTTCCCAAGGAGAGGAGGCTGCCGGGTTGTATGGTTGAGAAAAGTGGTGATTAGATTTTGAGAGGAAGAGAGTGTTTGGTACACTGAAAAATATGTACCAGATTTGGAGAAGCCTCATCTTACTCATTGATATACATCAATTTGTATTTGATGGATGGTTGAGTTTCATTGTGCAGGTGTAAGGTTTGCAAGAAAATTCTCTAAGAACAAGTGTCGGTACTTGTGAAGAATTGTGTCGACACCCAGAAGTTGTGTCGACACTAGAAGAAAGTCCTGTGTTGACACCCAGGAATTGTGTCGACACCTGAAGAAAAAGCTATGTCGACACCCAGAATTGTGTCGACACCTGAGGCAGGAATTGTGTCGACACCTAAAGCAGAAGATGGGTTAACACCCAGGAGTTATGTCGACACGAGAAGAAAGGCATGTGTCGACACCCAAGAATTGTGTCGACAACTGAAGAAGGTTTGTATCGACACACAGGACTTGTGTCGACACACACTCAGCGCCATCTTTCAACAACGGCTTTACTGAGTCTGAAAGGCTTGTGTCGACACACAGGACTTATGTCGACACACACTCAATGACATCTGGACATACACTCAACGCCATTTGTCAGCATCAGTTATGTCAAGACCAGAAGCAGTTGTGTCAACACACAGGAATTGTGTCGACACACACTCAGCGATGTCTGGACATACACTCAACGCCATCTGTCAGCATCAGTTATGTCGAGACCAGAAATAGTTGTGTCAACACATACAAACCGAAGATGTGTCGAGAAGCAGAAGAATTACTGTGTCGACACATTAAGTGTTGTGTTGACATCATCAAGGCTTGTGTCGACACTTAGTCTATTTGTGTCGACACATATGAAGTTATTTACTGAGTGTTTCTTGCTAAGTTATAAAGTCATTGCAGACTCAGCTGTCGACTGAAGACTTGACAGCTGTCATAAACAACAAGTCTGACACCTTTGTCAGAACTGTCAAAAGGTTGTTACAAACTGGATCAGCCGGTAATCATTGAGAAACTCTATATAAAGGACTGATCCTTGACAACCAAATTAGTGGTAACAATTAAGAAAGCAATTAAGAGAAGATAAATCAACACAGACCTAGAGAGAGAATTCAACAACTAGAAAGGGGGGACCCTTAAGATGGCAGAACCTGAACAGTCTGAAAGAAACATTCAGATCTAATTCTGAATCTAAGAAGGGAGCTGTCTGAGGATCAACTTCTACTCCAAGTCAGATCAATCTCATTTTGTTCAATCAAGAAGCTTTGAAAAAGCTAAGTCCGGTTGGATCTGAAGTATACAGTTTGTTCAAGAACTGATCAAGAAGCTCACAGCAAATTGAGAAGTTTTATCTGGGTGAAATTTCTGTACTTCTAAATATTCTTTTTCCTTTGTAAGATCTTCTTAGATCTGAGCTATAAGCCTGTGTTTATAAAGGCTGAGTTAGGGATGAGAGCCTGAGGTGTAGGACTTGTGAAAGTTTGAGTTGTAAGCTTGGTGTTAAAGGCTGAGGTAGGGCTGTTGCCTGAGGTATGGTTCTTGAGAAGAATTTGAGGTAGGACTTGTATAAGTCTGAGCTGTAGGAACTATCAGGTTCTGAGGTATAAGATCTGTGGATCTGAGTTAGTGGAAGGAAGTTGGGCTGAATCAAATTCTCTACTGGATAGGCGAAGGGGGAAAGTGGATGTACCCATAACCTTGGGAACCACTATAAATCTGGTGTACTGTACTGTGTTGTGATTGCTATGCTGTGAATTGTATTATCTATGCTAAGTTAGAATAAGTTAATTGCCTAAAATTTATTAAAGAAAATTAGAACCTATCCACCCCTTCTAGGTGTCTAGGCTCTTGAAATAAAGTCTTTCAAGTTGTATCAGAGGGAGGTTACTCAAAGATTGACATAACAGTCTGAGTGAATCTCCAAGGCAATTAACAAATTTCAAGAATAGGTTCAAATGAGAATCAGAAGGAGTTTTGATCTATGAAACTGCCTATCTGTAGGAAAGAATGCTTTGGCATATGGAAGGAAAGGGTCAGGTTGTTCATGAAAGCATCTTATCCAAGAATCTACATCACAGTACAAGAAGGTCCCTTCCTTCCAATGAAGGTATCAGTTCTGGATGCAAATGTTAGAACCCCAAAGAGTTATTTTGAAATGACCAAGGATGAGATCATCCTGGCAACATTAGACAAAAGAGCACAAAACATTATTGTAAGTGTTATAGATGATGCCACATTTCAGTATCTGGTGCATTGCAAAACCTCTAAGGAGATGTGGGACACCTTGATTGTCTACTTGAAGAGAACTGAAGAAGTCACTGAAGACAGAAAATCTATGCTAAATCAAGAATATGAGAGCTTTAGACAAGCCAAGTCTGATAGCATAGCTGAATGTTATAAGAAGTTCTTCAGGATAGTAAATGAGTTGATGACCTATAGAAGAGTCTTCAGCATATATGAAATGAATGATAAGTTTCTCAGATCACTGACAAAGGACTGGGACACAAAGATATGTGCCATCAGAGAGGTGTCCAGGCTTGCTGATACACCTCCACCCACACTATTTGGAAAGCTGATATCCTATGAAATACAGCTTACTGCTAGAAAAGAGGAGGAGAAAAGCAGTAGGTCTTAGTATAAAGAGAATTCAGTAGCCTTCAAGGATGAAGGCACAAGAAAGGGTTGGAGAAAGTCTCCTTCTCCACCTAGAAAGAGTGCTGAGGCAGAAGAAGAAAATCCTTACAACAACACATCAGATAGCCACACCTCTGATGAGGACTTTGCTGTCTTTACAAGACAGTTTCAGAGGTTTATGAAAAAGAAGAAATGGAGAACCAAGCCTTTAACATCCTTCTCCAAGGATGATTATTACAAGAAAAAGAAGACTCCCAAGGAGGATAGGTATGCCCCAAGACCTAGTAAATAAACTAATTATAAGATTGTTTGTTATTGCTACAATAGGTCTGGACATGTCATAGATGACTGTCCTGACAAGAGGAAGGAGTCTAAAGATAAGAAGAAGCATCAAGTAAAAGGCAAGAAGGAGAAATCCCTTGTTGCTCAGAAGTAGAAGAGTTGGACAGACTCTTCATCATCAAGAACCAGAGAAGAAGATGATGTAGAAACATATGTTGGGTTGTTCTCTACAGAAGAGGATTATAGGGAATTAGAATTCCTACAAATGCTGGACTCCATAAATTGAGTTGAAGACTATTGCTGTAGAGGGCTGATGGATCTATCAGTAAATGATCAGTGTCAGGATCAGCCTAGTCTAAATAAGGTATACAGTTATCCCTTAGCTTCTGATTATTTTACAGGATCAGAATCAGTAGTGTTGGTACCCTAGTTTGGATTTGAGTTTAGTCTTCTCATTTAGTTTCTTGACCCAAGATTTATCCATGGTAAAAGGTTAGTTGTTTAGTTAGATTGCTCTAGTTGTAGAGTTGTCACTTATCTAGATGAAAATTTGGTTAAGTTGTTTTTTGGTTCGACTATGGTCGAACGCGGCTCGTCTATCGTCTATCAACTGTTCGACGATCGTCTATCAGTTGGTTGACTATCGTCAGTCAACAGATCGCCTATCTCTGAGTTAGTTCAACTCTTGTTAGCTCGACGATCTGTGGTATTTGCCTCGTCGATCGTCGAACCCCGCTCGACTTCTTTTGACCAGACAGATTTCTTGATTGTTCAACTATCTGCTTGGATAGTTCAATTATCTGATAGCCCGACTATCTGTCTTGATAGGTAGACTATCTGTTCTGTTTGATAGTTCAACTATCTGCTTGGATAGTTCAACTATCTGATAGCTCGACTATCTGTTTGATAGGTCGACTATCTGTTTTGTTTGATAGTTCGACTATCTGCCTTGATAGTTCAACTATCTGATAGCTCGACTATCTGTTCTGATAGTTCGACTATCTGCTGTGGTAGTTCGACTATCTACTTTGATAGTTCGATTATCTGTATTGTTCGACTATCTGTTCTGATAGGTCGACGATCTCTGTGCTTCGGTCGACGATCTCTGAGGGTCGTTCGACGTTCTTCTGTCTGTCTTTAGTAATTTTGTACTCCTTCTGTTCTATGATTTAATTCCTATTTATTTGGCATATTTTATTAAAGATTATTTCATTGATTTTGTGCATACATCTCAAGGCAATCTTTGCCCCATCCTTTGTGCATAAGTCAAGCTTTATCTTACAAAGTTTTTTGTCTTATTAGTTGAAATATATTTTTGCTTTATTCTGTCATGCCGTCCTTTATAGCCGTTAGACACAAAAGTCTTCTTTGGCCGTAAAGTGTTTAGTCTGATGTGACTTTCTTTAGTACTCCTTTTATCAGATTGGATTTGCAGCTTCTTAGAAAGCGTTATCCCCTAATAGCATGTATGTCTACAGGATATGTTTTGCTTTATGCTATTTGCAGCCCAGATTGCAGTTTTCAGAAGAAGACAAAATTCAAACAAAGATTAGAGGCGTTGCAAAGGGTTATTACTCCCTTCAAAAGTGAACCTTAGTGGCAGGGCACCTGATCAAAAACCTGTGTTGGATTTTGAGCTCTTGATCAAAAGTTCAAAGGGTCTACTTGATCTACCTGAAGCAGATCAGTTGGTGGCAGGGCACCTAAACAAAAACCTGTAGTGGATTCCTACAAGGATAGTAGAAGAGTGGACGTACCTATTTAGTGGGAACCACTATAAACTTCTTGTGTCGTCTGTGTTGCTTCATTTAATTATTTCACTGTGGCTGTGAGTAGAAATAACTAGGATTGCTAGTTGCTGTGATAGGACCAAAGCTCAACTGTAATTACAGTTAGCTTTCTCTAGTGCACTTCACTTTGTGTTAGGCTCTAGGGTTTCAAATATCTATAAACTCATTCCGCAAATTAACTCTAAGGGAGTTGAGTAGGGTGTCATAATTTTTGAATACTATATTCACTCCCCCTCTAGAGTTGTATCTATCCTCACTTTCAATTGGTATCAGAGGAAGGTTGACTGACTATACAGGCTAACACCTGAGTCACAAGATCTAGATAGATACCAAGCTTATAGATATTCACTTCAGGGCCCAGTCCAAGGATTACTTTAGCACCAGACCTCCAGCTTGCAACTTAGCTAAGTTTAGCATCTAGAAGGCAAGAATCAAATTATATATGAACTCTATTGATGAAGACATTTTTTCTTATATTTTGACAGGACCTCAAACACCTCTTACTGCAGCCACTACTACAACATCTATAAATCTCAGTGCAGTGCCTCCTCCAGACTACAATAATGCATACAAGAAGGCAAAGATAGCTGATGCCAAAGCTATGAACATTCTGGCTCAGACTATGTCTGATGAAATCTTCCAAAAAGCGGCTGATTGCACCTCTACAAAAGCCATGTGGCACTCACTTAACCAGATTGTAGCTAGTTCAGCTGATGAAAGGAAGGACAGAAGGTCCAACCTTATATCCCAGTATGAAAACTTCAAGAAGACTGAAGCTGAATCTGTTGAAGCCATGTACACCAGGCTTAGCTCAATCATCAATGAGCTGAGAACTCTTGATAAGGAGATTACATTGACAGAGGTCAATGATAAGATACTGATGTGCTTCCCCAGCACATGGGATCTAAGGATCTAGCCTATCAAGGAGGCCAGAAGTACAACTAAAATCTCAACTGAAGCTCTCCTTGGTAAGCTCAAGTCTTTTGAGCAAGTTCTCAAGACCAGGGAAGCTGAGGCTGAAGCCAAGACTCCAACTCCAACAAGGAAAGAGAAAACTTTTGCTCTCAAAGCTGCTGATGCTTCTGAAGGAATTCAATCCAATGAGGAGCTGATGGCACTCTTTGCCAAAAGGTTTCTCAAGATGGGCAGAAAAGACTTCAGAAAGAAATCTTCAAGATATGAAGATAAACCAAGGTATGGACAGATCTCCTGCTAAAGAAATTATTTGTTATGGCTGCAGGAAACCTAGACACATTCTACCAGAGTGTCCAGAGGAAAAGAGCAAAGAAAAGAGAAAGGAAAAAGAACATCACAAGAAACACTCCAAGTCCTCCTCCTACAAAAATAAGAAGAAGGAGAAAGGATTTGTTGCTGAAACCTGGAGTGATTCAGATGAGGAATCATCCTCCTCAAGCTCCAGTGAAGATGAGGAAGAGAAGAAGGCAAAGGAAATTTGCCTAATGGCAATTGATGCCTGTAGCAACCACTCAGCTATAGAGAGTTCTGATGATGATGAAGAAATGCTTACAGAAGATCAGGTATTATATTCTTATGATTTTTCTTCTGCTGAATTTATATCTGAATTTAAATCTCTTTGTTTAGATTTAATTAGTTCAGAAAAAGAAATTAAGGAACTTAGAAATAAGTTGCAGAATCAGAAATCCTCTCCATTGAAAATGCTAGGTTAGAAGCAGAACTCACTAAGTCTAGTGAAGAAATAAAGTTTCTTAAAAATGAACTAGCAAAGTCCAAGAGATTAGAAGAATTTTTAAATGGTAGAAGCTTTAAGCTGCTAGAAATCACCTGCATGACAAACACTAGGTCAGACAATAATAAGTTAGGCTTAGGAGCCTCATCATCTTAAAAATCATCTTTCAACTCCAGTAAACTTTATTTCAGCTGATGGAATAAAGAATACTGAGTAAGTAAAACAAGTTAATCAAGCCTTAAATAAAGCTAAGAGAGATAAGAGAAAGCAAAAATTTAAGGAGCTACAAAAATCGTCGAACGCTGCTCGACGATCGAAAGCTCAATGGTCGAAGGATGCTCGACGATCTGAGCATCAATCGTCGAACGCTGATCGACGATTTCAATTTGATTTTCAAAATTAAAACCAGAACCTTAGAAACCCTAATATAAATAGAAACCCTAGGTTTATTGACCCATTAACTGCATGGAGCATCCCACCAAGGAGATCTTACCCTTTAGGATATAAACCCAAACCTGCTTATTCTTTTATTTCAAGTTTTCATTATGTGAAGAATAATGGACCCAAGGTTGTCTGGGTCCACAATGTCTAACTGTTTAATTTGCAGGTGAAGACCTATCCAATTACTTAAGATAAATGGTATTTGGATAGTGGCTGTTCCAAACACATGACAGGAAACAAAGAAAATCTATCAAGATACAAGGCCAAGCTTGGACCAAAGGTGATCTTTGGGGATTCCAGCTGTGGTCAAACTAAAAGATATGGTAGGATTACCATTGGAGCAATAACTTTCAAGAGGGTTGCATATGTAACTGGACTGAAGCACAACCTTATCTCAGTAAGCCAGTTATGTGATGCAGGATATCAGGTATCTTTCACTAACTCTCTCTCTATAATATTACTTTAAATAGTAATGTTGTGTTAGTAGGTATTAGACAGGGTAATATTTATTTAGTAGATTTTAATTCAACTCAATCTGAAATCTGCTTATTTAATGAAGAAATAAATAACAACACCTTATGGCATAGGAGGCTTAGCCATGTTAACCTCAAGAACATATCTAAGTTATCTAAATACAACCTTGTTAGAGGTTTACCTTCTTGCCCCTACAAGAAGGAGAGCCTATGCAAGGCTTGTCAATTAGGCAAGCAAACCAAAAACTCCTTTAAATCTGTAAATAAAAGTGATTCACCTAGAATCCTGTATTTATTACATTTGGACCTTTTTGGCCCAATAAATGTACAGAGTCTAGGAGGGAAGTATTACACTTTAGTAATTGTAGACGACTTCTCTAGGTTCACTTGGGTGTTCTTTTTGAGAACTAAGACTGATAACTTCAAAGTTCTTACAGATTTTCTGCTATGTGTGCAGACTGAGTATTCTACTCATGTTGCCTTGATCAGAAGTGATCATGGTACTGAGTTTGATTCTCTTCTCATGCAAGAATTCTGTGAGAAAGAAGGTATCAAACATAGCTTTTTTTCTCTTAGAACTCCCCAACAAAATGGGGTAGTGGAAAGGAAGAATAGAACCCTGATTGAAGCTGCTGGAACATTATTGGCAGATGCTAACATGCCTCTCTCTTATTGGGTAGAAGCTGTTAGCACAGCTAATTATGTCTTGAACAGAAGTCTTATACACAAGCTTAAGAGTAAAACTCCGTATGAGTTGCTTAAAGGAAAGAAACCTAAAATTAATTATTTTAGAGTATTTGGTTGTGTAGTATACATTCATAACAATAACAAAGAATACCTTAGAAAGTTTGAAGCAAAAGCTTCAATGAGAATTTTTCTTGGATATTCCCAAGTAAGCAAAGCTTATAGGGTATTTAATAAATCAACTTCTAAAATTGAGGAGTCTGTGCATGTTTCATTTGATGAATCTCAAATGTTTTATAAGGAGAAGGAAACTTCCCCTTCCTCAAGCTCATTGCAGGTACCAGAATAATGCAAAGATATCACTCAAGAGATTCTCCATCTATCAACTCTTCATATCACTGATTCAGACAGTGATGAAGACTTTGTAGAAGTTGTTGCTGTACCACCAATAGCTGATCCAATTCCTCAGGAGGAATTAATCCCAACTGTTGCTGAAGATCACATCCCACCTGCTGATCTTGTCACACTTAGAGATCATCCTACATCTCAAGTGATTGGAGACATATCAGCTGGTGTACAAACAAAACATTAATTAAGACAGAATGTGATGCATGCTTGTTTACTTTCACAAGTTGAGCCCCTCACCATAAAAGTTACTGAGCTAGATCCCCACTGGATCATTGCTATGCAAGAAGAACTCAATCAATTTGAAAGATATAAAGTATGGACTTTGGTTCCAAGACCAAAAGGCCAACTGATCATAGGCACCAAGTGGGTGTTTAGAAACAAGTTGGATGCAAATGGAATTATTGTAAGGAACAAAGCTAGGCTTGTAGCTCAGGGCTACAGACAGGAGGAAGGTATAGATTATGACCAAACCTTTGCCCCTGTTGCAAGGCTAGAGGCAATAAGGATCTTTCTAGCCTATACAGCCTATATGAAGTTTAAAGTTTTTCAAATGGATGTCAAGAGTGCCTTCCTAAATGGTGAGCTAAAGGAAGAGGTATTTGTTGAACAACCTCCTGGGTTTGTCTCTTCAACTCAGCCCTCATTTGTGTATAAGTTGCAAAAAGCTCTTTATGGACTTAAACAAGCACCCAGAGCCTGGTATGAGACTCTAGCTAGTTTCCTGTTAGAGCACAACTTTGTTAGGGGAGTAGTTGATAGAACTCTCTTCATTAAGCACCACAAGGACACAATCCTGTTAGTTCAAGTGTATGTGGATGATATTATTTTTTGCTCCACTGATCCCAAACTGTGCAAGAAGTTCTCTGACCTGATGCATTCTAAGTTTGAGATGAGTAGTATGGGTGAGCTGTCTTACTTTCTTGGTCTCCAAGTAAAGCAAGATGCTGATGGCATCTTCATCTCCCAATCCAAATATGTCAAGGAATTGGTAAAGAAGTTTGGGAAGGCTGATGCTTCAGCAATGCATACACCTATGGCTACTAATGTAGTTATAGATTCTGATGATCAGGGTAAGCCAGTTGATCAGAAAAACTATAGGGCCATTGTTGGTTCCCTGTTGTATTTAACTGCAAGTAGACCAGATATAATGTTTACCACATGCCTATGTGCTAGATTCCAGGTCAACCCCAAGGAATCTCATTTGATTCTTCTCAAGAGAATTTTGAGATACCTGAAGGGATGTCCAAATTTAGGACTATGGTACCCAGCTGAATCAGAATTTGAGTTAATTGGATACTCTGATTCTGACTATGCTGGTTGTAGAGTTGACAGGAAAACTACCTCAGGAACTTGTCAGTTCCTGGGAGAGAGATTGGTCTCTTGGTTCTGTAAGAAGCAGGCTTCTGTCTCAACTTCAACTGCAGAGGCTGAATATATAGCAGCTGCTAGTTGTTATTCACAGATCCTGTGGATTCAAAACCAACTTTTGGATTATGGGTACACACACAAGAACACAAAATTCATGTGTGACAGTACCAGTGCTATCTCCATTGCACAAAATCCTGTGCACCACTCTAGAACCAAGCACATTGAGATTAGACACCATTTCCTGAGAGATTGTGTGGAAAAGAATAAGATAAGCCTTGAGTTCATATCCACTGACCTTCAGAGAGGTGATATTTTCACCAAGCCCTTAGATGAATAGAAGCATCTGTTCTTTTTGGTTCAACTAGGCATGATTAATGGAAAAGACTAAGTGTGACTTCTGCCTTTGTTGAAATCTGTTTGAAGATCGTCGAACGACGTTCGACGATAGTCGAATAGGTCGAGCCTATCGTCGACCTACGGGCAACGACATCTTATTTGTTTGTGAAGACAGAAATAGTCGAACGATTGATCGACTACTCTACTTCAGGAAACGATCGTCGAACGACCAGTCGACCATCGTCTCCTGTATCTGTTAAAATAGATCGGCGATTGCTGTTTTAATATAAAACCGATGGTCGACCTAGGTTAATAAATCGTTCTTTTTGTCGTCGACGGAGCTCGTCTTTTCGTATTCCGTCTTTCTGTTTGAGCTCTGCCTTGCGCTCTCTGTCATTTCGCTTTCGTCGTCTCTCTCGTCTTCTCCAACCCAATCAATGGCGATTGCTCCAGCTCTTCTGTCAGTGATGAAGTTCGACGCCGGCTTCAGCGTAGATTTTGACTCCTTCAGCGCCTGTGATTCTGAGATAGTAGAAATCCTCCAACTCTGCAAGGAACAAAGACTGGAACAGCTAATGTCCACAAGGATCAAGATAAACATCCCAGAGATTAAAGAGTGGGCCTTCACTTCGTCTTCTAGTGACGAATCTATGACTGGGACGATTGGCGGCGAAGAGATAAGCTTGACTCCTGCCGTATTAACTGATATTTTCGGATTACTGAATGGTGAAGAGGAATATGAACAAGATACTCCAGAGTTTGGGAGGATGTTGATCGAATTAGGACATGCAGAAGGCATTCATTCTAAATTGCTAAAGGTTAATTTTCCGTTAAGGATAAAGTTCTTGGCTGAACTAGTTGGAAAAGTTCTTCTGGCCAAGCACTCTGCTCATGATAACATCACCAGGCAACAGTTTGCCTTGATGTGTGCAATAGTAAATAAGAAACAGATAAATTGGGCAGGAATTATGTTTGATTTGATCAGAAAGAAGAATAGCAAGAAGGAAGTAGCCCTGGGTAGGGTACTTGGGATATTTCTCAGAGAGAAATATCCCCAACTGTTGGTTACAGTCTCAACATCCATCAATGCCAGTAAGAAGATGGATCCAACATTGTTTGTTAAGTGGAAAAGGATCTTTCAGAAGCCTTCTCCAGCTGGGGTAGCTCCAGTTGTGTCTGAGAGCACAAGGACTGTTTCAGTCACTCCCCACCTACATGAAGCAGGCTCATCCATTCTCGCCATTCCATCCACCTCCTCTGTATTGCCATCTTCTTCTGCATTACCATCCACTTCTACTAAAGTGCCATCTACTTCTGCATTACCATCTACATCCACTACCTCTCTTCTTCTTGATTCCTCCACAATTCTCCATGCATCACCTCCAGCATCTCCACTTCCATCTCATCTTTCTAGGATTTCTCATCCTAGTTTTGATTTATTGGTTTCTGAGCTATCCACTCCTCCTCAGTCACCAATTCTTCATTCAGATCATATTGATCTTCCTGCATCCACCCATCAATCACAAGTTCACACTCCATCTCATCAGGAGAACACCATCCTTGATGATCATTCATCTACTGTGATGTAACATCTCATTTCCGGCTAGACCCCTAGGAGTCGGTTGGTTGCGGTAGAACCCTAGGGAGCCCAAAAGTTGAAATAAATCGACCAGGATTTCGGGTCATGGGTTGGTCACGCCCGTGACCCAGGTGTCACACCCGTGACCTGGGGCGTGACTCCTCGACGATCGTCGATCTCAGGTAGACGATCGTCGGGCGCAAAATTTTCCACCCGGCCCTGTCACGCCCGTGACCCAGGTGTCACGCCCGTGACCTGGGGCATGACTCCTTCGACGATCGTCGATCCCAGGTAGACGATCGTCCGGCGCAAAATTTTCCTCATGGCCTGTCACGCCCGTGACTCACAATGTCACGCCCGTGACATAAGGCGTGACCACGGTCGACGATCGTCGATTTCAGCTCGACGCTCATCATCCCAGAATTAGTCACCAGACATGTCACGCCCGTGACCCGCAATGTCACGCCCGTGACATAGAGCGTGACCACGCTTGACGAGAGTTGATCTCAGTTCGACGCTCGCCGAACCAGAATTTGGCCACACGGGCCAGTCACGCCCGTGACCCGGGTGTCACGCCCGTGACAGCCCTTCGACGATCGTCGATCTCAGTTCGACGATCGTCGAACCCAGAATTGGCTAACCGGGCCTGTCACGCCCGTGACCTATGTGTCACGCCCGTGACCAAGGCCGAAACGACAGCCAGACTGGAAATTTCCGTAACCGACGCAATAATAAATTCTGATTATGGGAATGAAAACCAATGGTATTTATGGGCCGTTTCCTACTTTAATTATTTAAATAATTAAGGAAATGTTGGTCCAACAGGAAATCGCCACCTGGCGAGCACCTCTTCATCTCCAGCGTTTCAACTGCCATTCGTCATAACCGAAACGTCATTAAGGGATTAGTAATGGCCGCCAACGTTTCATCCTTTCCCCTCCCCATTTGCTGATCTATAAAAGACTCCTAAGAGCAAGAGGAAAAGGTTACACTCCCTCAAACTATTTCAGACTTTCCCCTTGCTGTTGAAGAATTTCCGGCGACGCCACCACCGCGCAAATGGCTTCCAGACGCTCTGCACGCCTCCAACCCGCGAACAAGGTCCTCCCCTCCCTCTTCTTCTGCGGATAGATCTTAGGAATCGTTAGGAGAGATATCGAGCTCAAAAGAGCCAGATCGGGTGAGCGCATTCGTGGTTTTCCGAAAATTTCGTGGTGGCGGGTTCGCCGGAAACCGCCTCTCCGGCGGCCGTGCCGCCGCCCGACGATAGCCCTCACCTCAACAGAGGTGGTGGTGGTGGTGGCCGGCCAGGGAGATGGCTGGATGGCCGGAAAATAGCTTTGGAAAAGCTACAGGAAAATGAGTCTTCAGGCCTCTGGTTTCGGGCTGTTGAAGAAGATGAACAGTGCCATGAGAATTAAATTCTATTTTTAAAACAATTTCTGAATGAAAATATCTGTCACCTTAAATAATTTGGGAAAAATACTTAGAGGCTCCTACAGGAAAAAGGGTCAACATACAAAATGTAGCCCTTGAGGGCTACTTTAATTTAAAATTAATTTCACTCGATTTGGAATCCTGGTTAGACCACAGCACCCTTTTTGGTGAGGTCTATCCAGAGGGCCGTCTGGACGTTAGAAAAATTCCCCACTCTATACCAGTCATCAGAATGACTTGAAATTTGGGGTGTGGTCTAATATTACATATTTCTAGGTGCTATCCAAAAATGAGAATTTTTGGAGAATATTTTTCTATAGTTTTTAGAAAAATTCAATAATCTTAGCCGAATTTAATTAGACAGCTAAATAATTTCCAAACCCTCCCAAATTCTGGTGAGTGGTCCCTGGGTTCACCATGAGGTTCTGTATAATTTTTCATCTCATTTGGAGATGGTTTGGATTCGAAATGATCAACCCTAAGTTTTGCCCTAATAGGGGTCTTAGGTTAAAAGTGCACTTTTGAAATTTGAGTGGTCAGATCACCTCAACAGAGGCTGAGATTTTTACCACTGGCTAGTAATGTTCTCTAGCACCCCCTCATGGAGTTTGAGGTGGATCGGGGTAAGTTTGCCCTAAGGACCAAGGCCAAACCCTAAGGATGGATCTTGGTGGTTTGTGAAGGTCATGTGGTCAAATGACCTTGGATTGACCCGAAATTGGGTGAAGAGAACCATAGGGTCAATATAGTTCTCTGGATGAAATCTTATTAAATTTGGAGACCGTTGGGATACCTAAAAATCTAACCCTAGTTTGGGGCGTAAAACTTGTAGAGATAGGAAATGACACTAAATCACATTGAAAAGTGGTGAGATTTGGGTAGAGTGAATTATAGGGATGGTACAAGCTCTGGATATTTTACTATGAATTTTATGATCATTATTTTGGATACTTCCTTTAATGATGTAGTAGTGTATGATTTGCTTAGAAAATTTATTAGGGAATACACACTCTTTGAAAAGTGATGAAATTTAAGCAGAGAACGTTTATTATTATTTTAAGTCTCTGTGAATTTTTATGGGATTTTTGGAAGGTTAATTCTAGGGCTTGCTTCATTAAGTATGTTTTACCTTGATTATTTGATTAAATCTTTAGTAATGTTTAGAAAGCTAGTAAAATTATGATTCTCTTCACAAAGATCTTTTATATATCATACTACTGACTAGTGATTTTTCTATAATTTTTAGATGAATAATTTCGGTACTTCCTTCATTACGTAGAATTAACGTGATTATACTGAATAAATCATTTAGAGGTTAAATACTTTCTATAAAATTCTGAGAATTTGTATTTGAAGTTACCTTACTGTTATTTAGTGATCAAAATTTTTGGGTGGCCGTTACTTAAGAATATCATGTAGTTCATGTTTAAAATTACCCATGGCCAATCTTTGGGAAAAATTAAATAAATATCAGATTAATTAGGAAAATTATAAATTTCTGGATTTAGACAAATTATAATATGGTAGACCTCCAGTAAATATTATAGAAGATTTGGAAGATAATTTGGTGTACCTCCCCTTGTGTACCTCATAAAGCTTAGGTTGGTCTGCATATAGTAAAGCCACGGAATTCTGGTAGTTGACGGTTGGTAGGGCAAGTTAAGATTGAATTCATCATAGAAGTCAGGATAAGTAGAGTGTGGGACTGGTTAGGGTAAGGGAGTATGGGAACGACGAAAGATCGTCCATCCCGGGAAGAAGAGGAAGAGTCTTAATACTCTAGGGTTAGAACTAAAGTAACTAAAAGAGGATCGGGTTAAGGGAGATCAACCAATAATAATAAGTGCCTTGCGAAAGGGAACTTCGGGCCATAATGCCGCCGTCTTGGTTCCTAGTGCCCCTTGAGAGCCCTTCACGGGGTATACCGGGGGCAGTCCTGGGCTAACGTAAACCATAGGAATAATAAATTAAAAGAGCAACTAGTATAACTAGGGTTGCACACACTCACTCCCCGATAGCTAGGAAAGTAGGATAATAGGACTTGTTGCCATTCAGACAGTAGCTCTGAAGGTAGATGCACGGACAGGACTGTCCGGGGGGCCGAGGGCTCGAGGGTTGGAGTACAGAATAAAGGTGGTGGGTCTTCGGTACCTGATCGTCGTTCACACCGACATCGGTACGCTGACTCGGCGGTGTGGGACACTTAGCCAAAGAAAGTCTGGAGGGTACATCCAGCAGCAGTACGCGGATACTCTAGGTTGTGTTCTTCTAGGGGCGTACGGGAGGGCTAGGCCTGGTAGTGTGGATGCCCGCCTAGGAGTGGGGGGCCCGACCCACTGTCTCCGTTTGCCACTACGGAGGTTCCTGGGAGTGAAGCTAGCTGCCCGAACAGGGGGAACTAAAGGTCTGTGCGTATAGAGTCGTGTGCGTGTGTTGCACTTGCATGAATCATGGCATAGCATATCACTACACTCATAATTGCATACAACCGTCACCCCAACGTATAAATCGGTATGGGACTTTTTATACGATGGGAGCCTTGCAGAAGACCCCTTAACTTATAAGTTTATATGGGCATTCATATAAGTTAAGGTTACTTACTTACTTACTTGTTTGTTTACTTACTGTTCTCTAGCTGCCTTCTTTTATACAATTTGCTATTTATTAATTGCTCTACCTATTACAACATTTACACTATTCACCTATTATAACTTGTTAGTTAGGTCCACCGTCACCTACTTGATTATTCTCCACTTTTGTAGCTTCCCTTTCCTCCACTCCGCCCGGTGCTTAGGAGCCGTGGTGGGAGGGGTAGGGGATTATAGGGCTTAGTCTTTATGTCTAATGGTTTTCGAACCAAATATTACAGGAGCTCCGGATGGGAGACAGGGACCAGCACCAGCAGAGTACGGTGCGCATGGAGGTGGGACAGTCTAGCACCGGTGCACCTGCGACCAGCTCCGTGAGTGATTAGTATTTTCTTAGCTTCCGCGAAGAGTGACTTGTAGTGAGGACTCTGATGTACAGGGCTCGAGCCCATTTATCTATTTTCCTTTTATTACTATTGATGGACTGGTTATGATTTCACTTTATATACATGTTTCTGTGGACTTGTTTACATTTTTGTATAAATGCTTCTCTCTCTTGTGATCGAAAAGGGCCGGCAGAATTGGCGTTTTGTAGTGGTTGCCTTCCCGTGAGTCGGTGCCACCGCAAAGCGGCAATTCTGGGCTAAGACCCCGGTGGTTGAAAAAGAAAAAAAAAGGGGGGTCTTACATGTGATTCCCCCACCATCAGTTGAAATCACACCAGCCTTCATTTCAAATATATTGGAGCTAATTACTCCTTCAATCAAAATCATGATTGAAGAAGTAATTGCCCCTCTCATTTCTTCCATCTCTACCTTGTCATCCTCCATCTTAGCCCTCTCTAAGTCTGTTAAGCCATCTTCAGTTAGGGGCCTGACTCCAGTTTCTACTGAAATCAGGAAGGGGGAGATGTTTGAGGAAGATGCCTCAAGACTGCCCCTTGTTTCTCGTCCAGTAGAGCCCCAAGCTTAGATTCAAGAAGTAACAGTAGCTCCAGTTGATATTACAACATCTTCTGCAGTTCCAGCACTAGTTCAGAAGCCTTCCGATATCATAATGGAAGTAGAATTTGCTTTCAAAGTATGCCTTGAAGAAGCTTCTACTCCCTTAGTTGCTCTTTTCCTAGAAGGAGTCATTACCTCCTTTCTAGATGACTTGTAGGAGTTAGGAAATTTTGAAGAAAATCCTGAAGGTAATTCATTTACTCATTTCCTTGACATGTTAACTGACATGCTAGTCTGTGAATACCTAGAAGGGATGTTTCAATTTCATTTAGCAAATCTGTGTTCCTGATACTACAGATCTAGTGGAAGAAGTTCAAGCTGCTCAAGAACCTACTCAACAACCAGCTTCAAAACCAGATCCAGAACCAGTGCAAGAACCTGCTATTCAAGATCATGTATCTTCTCCTCCGGCTCAGATAGCTGTGAATGATGAACTGGTCCTCATGACAGTTGCAGTTGAGAAAGAAAAAGTTTCAGATGTTCAAGAAGAAAAGTCTACAGTCTGGGATGATACCCCAGGACTAGATCTGGATACTCTTCTAGCACAGGATGCCTCAGAAGAAGAGAAAGAAAAAGCTGCATTAAAAGACAAAGAAAAAGCTGAGCAAGAGGCCTTTGATCCTTATGATCAACCTCCTCATCTCATTCTGAGGATGAGGATGACTCTGATGATTCAGAAGAGTCTAAGAAAAAGAAATCTGCTAAAATAAAAAGGAAAGCTGCTGCTCCTCCTCCTCCTAACCCTGATCATGATATTCCTTGTTATATCTTGAAAGGAATAGATCCCAAGTCCAAAGAATATCAGCATTGGATGGGATTTTCTAAGAATCAGCAAAAGCAAAGAAAGTAATCTAAAAGATATGATAGTCCAGCTCCAAAGTGGACCCCTAGAGGTCCTCCTCCTCCACCTCCTAGTGCAGGAGCATCTGTAAATATGTCTACAAATCCTTCAGCCCTGTCTGCTAGATTCACTCCATCTCAATCTCATCAAAGAAAAAGCAATCCAGGATATCAAAGCAGATCCCAATCTAGATATCAAAGGCAAGATGCTGATACAAGAGAGCAAGTAAAGGAGGTAGTATATCAGAAGCCAACCTTTTCTCCTCCTCCTTCTCCCAAGAGAAGAGCATCACCTTCCAAAGAGAAGAGCATCACCTTCAGAAGAGTCTAAGAAAAAGAACTCTGCTAAAAGAAAAAGGAAAGCTGCTGCTCCTCCTCCTCCTAACCCTGATCATGATATTCCTTGTTATATCTTGAAAGGAATAGATCCCAAGTCCAAAGAATATCAGCATTGGATGGGATTTTCCAAGAATCAGCAAAAGCAAAGAAAGTAATCTAAAAGATATGATAGTCCAGCTCCAAAGTGGACCCCTAGAGGTCCTCCTCCTCCACCTCCTAGTGCAGGAGCATCTGTAAATATGTCTACAAATCCTTCAGCCCCGTCTGCTAGATTCACTCCATCTCAATCTCATCAAAGAAAAAGCAATCCAGGATATCAAAGCAGATGGAAAGAGGACTTAGTCTGTTTGCCCTTTTGGCAAGTTGAACACACACCCTCTTTAACGCACTTGACTTGAGGACCATTCCTCACCCTCTTTAATGCAGTTTTCAGAAGAAGACAAAATTCAAACAAAGATTAGAGCTGTTGCAAAGGCAAATATATAAAGTGCTTTCAAAAGACAGCAGATAACAACAATATACAACAACATACAGAATAGAGAACATCAAAACACAGATATACAAAGATAATAGAGATACACAGATTCAAAGAAAGAAGAAATATACAGCTCTCAGTCATTGATACATTCAACTGAGAAGATCATCCTTCTTCAACTCTCTCTTCTTCAATCCTGAGTTCATCCTACTGCAAGGAACATTCACTTAGTGCCTCAAGAAGAAGAAGAAGAAGAAAGAAAAGCTATTGAAGAAGAACAATCATTCTACAATCAAGAGTCTTCTTCAAGCTGCTCCTTCAAGAACTTCAAGACAGTTCTCTGTCTCAAGTTCAGAAGAGTTCCTGCACCCTGAAGCAAGACTTCTTCTTGGATATTCTCTAAGCCAGGGGGAGCCTTGATTCTTTAGAGCTTTCTAGCTCTGTGCAATCCACTAGCTTCTCTAATCTGTTTTAATAATAGAGAAGAAACTTTAACTCTCTCAACCTACTATATAAAGGGTTATTACTCCCTTCAAAAGTGAACCTTGGTGGCAGGGCACCTGATCAAAAACCTGTGTTAGATTTTGAGCTCCTGATCAAAAGCTCAAAGGGTCTACTTGATCTACCGTAAGCAGATCAGTTGGTGACAGGGCACCTGAACAAAAACCTGTTGTGGATTCCTATAAGGGTGGTAGAAGAGTGGACATACCTATTTAGAGGAAACCACTATAAACTTCTTGTGTCGTTTGTGTTGCTTCATTTAATTATTGCACTGTGGTTGTGAGTAGAAATAACTAGGATTGCTTGTTGCTGTGATAGGACCAAAGCTCAACTCTAATTACAGTTAGCTTTCTCTAGTGCACTTCACTTTGTGTTAGGTTCTAGGGTTTCAAATATCTATAAACTCATTCCGCAAATTAACTCTAAGGGAGTTAAGTAGGGTGTCATAATTTTTGAATACTCTATTCACCCCCCCCCCCCTCTAGAGTTGTATCTATCCTCACTTTCAAGTAGCATCAACTTCAAGAGAAGTGGATGGATCTGAATCTGAGGGGGATGTACATCAACTCTTTGATAAGTATAGTGGGTTGTTGCAAGCTCTAAAGAGGAGCAAGTTTCTTGTCAAAGAGTAGGCCAAGGAAATTGAATCTCTTAAGCAGGCTGCATCAAAATCAGCCAAGCTGCTGGATTTGAAACTAAAGGAGGTTACCAAACTTAAGAACATCACTGTTATTCAGATGGGCACAATCTGTTTTAAGGAAAATCATATCAAGAATCTAGATGCAAGACTCAAGAAAGAAAGGGATCTAGTGGCTAAATTTTCAAAGTCAAAGTCTGTCTTGCCTTTAATAGATAACTTCATATCTCAGAAAGGAAAGTCAGGACTAGGCTTCAAGGAAAGAATTAGGGCAGCCAATTCTTAAGGAAAAGGCAAAGGCCCAGTTCAGCCACTAGCCACAAAACCCCCTATTTCCTTTAGGAAAGTGATGCAACCTACAAACAGGTATGATCATGATATTACTCATGGTCACTATGAGTGTGGAGATCTCATTGGGAAGGGTGTATATACCAATCGGCCACTCTATAAGCAAACCCATCATGTTCTTAAGGAATCTTTGGGTTATGCTGCTCCAGCACCAACACTTAAAAGGAATGCTGGCAACAATGTTGAGAAGCTTGTACCTAAGAGAAGGTACAATAGATTTGAGTGTTCATGTTGTGACAAGGTGGGCCACTTTGCCATAGATTATTGGTTCAACACAAGTGTTTAAAACAAGAACAGCTTACCCGTCAGAAAAGATGCAGGTAAGCATGATAGATTTAAAACTAACAAGAACCTAGGACCCAATAATAATTTGGGTTCTAAGGATATGTAAATCTTTCTTTGATGCAGGTGAATCCAAGTGGCCATACCCCTATATGGCACTTGGATAGTGGATGTTCCAAGCATATGACTAGAACAAGAAGAATGTTGAGGGATTATGCACCCACAGAGAATGGACCCGAAGTAATATTTGGTGGTTTTAAAAAGGGAATCATCAAAGGATTTGGTAACATTTCTAGTAATTCTATTACTATCACTCAAGTGGCTTATGTGAAGGGTCTGAAACATAACCTCATTAGCATAAGTCAACTTAGTGATCTAGGTTATGACATCTCTTTCTTCAAAGGGGAGTGCCAAATAAGGAGGTCAAGTGATCAAGAGATCATTCTGACTGGCACTAGGAAAGGGAATGTATATTGTCTTAACCTTGATTGTGAGTTTAACAACTCACCCATTTGTCTAGTTACAGGTAAGAAAGCATCACAGTGTGTCAAATGGCACAAGAGGCTAGCTCATTTGAACTATAAGTCAATATAACAGCTATTCAGTATGGGGTTAGTGAGGAATGGTCCTCAAGTCAAGTGCATTAAAGAGGGTGTGTGTTCAACTTGCCAAAAGGGCAAACAGACTAAGTCCTCTTTCCATGTACTCGATATCAAAGATTCAATGAGATGTTTATATCTCTTGTATATGGATTTGTTTGGTCCTATGCCAATTCATAGTCTTGGTAGGAAAGTATACACATTGGTTATTATTGATGACTATTCTAGATTCACATGGGTTTTCTTCTTGAGGAAGAAATCTGAAACCCCTACTGTTTTCCAGACCATTGTAAGACAAATTCAAAATGAATTTAACAATTCAGTGGTCAAAATCAGAAGTGACAATGGAACTGAATTTCAGTCTGAGTGTATGACAAAGTTCTGTTAAGAACTTGGGATTCATCAAGAGTTCTCCTCACCTAGAACACCCCAGCAAAATTGAGTTGCTGAAAGAAAGAATAGGACTCTAATTTAGGCAAGTAGAACACTACTTAGTGACACTAGTCTCCCTATGTACTTCTGGGCTGAGGCAGTAAATACTGCATGTCATGTACTCAATAGAGCCTACATCAATAAGAAACATAAGATGACTCCCTATCATATTTTGAAAGGTAGAAAACCAAACATTTCCTACTTCAGAATCTTTGGTAGCAAGTGTTATGTCCTAGTTAATGGTAAGCACTACCAAACTAAGTTTGCTGCCAAATCCCTAGAAGAGATATTTATTGGGTACAACAATAATAGCAGGGTATACAGGATCTATAACTTGACTACACAAGTTGTAGAAGAATCTATCCATGTAGTATTTGATGAGTCTAAGTTTATTAATAGTGAATTATCTAGCTTTTCAGGTAGTTCTACAGGTTTAAAGGATAGGTTGGACAAGCTAATTATTAATGAAGAAGCACCTGCTAGGCTGGATGAAGAAAAGGATGCATGTTGTCCAGGGGGAGAACAAGACTTAATGGATGAAGAAGATAATGAGGAGCATCAGGTTAAGGAAAATGTAGAAGGCCAAGAGGTTGGCAGATTTCCTCCAGCAAGAAGACACCTGAAGGATCATCCAGCTGATCAAATCATTGGTGATGCAAGTCAAGGTCTACTAACCAGGAGAAAGAACATGAACACAGCTTTATGTTCAAGTTTCTTGTCACAGATAGAACCCTATGTAACGACCCCATCCGTTACATGACGTATAGTAGAAGGTCCGGCCGGGGCCCCACACTATATGCCACAAACAGACGGTGAGGTCACAGGATAATACCAAACCATACACGCATCCTAACTCAGAGCATGCTAGCGGAAGCTTTAAGTTGTATTTTGAACTCTAACCAGGAATGTCTGATATATAAACCACTTTTATATATAAAGCCACGGAATGTACAACAAATACATAGAGTTTGGCCTTAAGGCCTTACAGTTCCTCTTTCCACACCGTATGGTTTACAAACCTCGGCGCGCAGGCCGGCCATACATAAGTAAAAGAAAACAAGAAAAACATTCGCTTAGCCTTCAAGGGCCAGCCGCAGCAGCAGCAGCAACAGCAGCAAGGGCTTCAGCCCTTCATTTACCACTTGGCTCTCCAGCACCTACATAGGGACAATCCACGCAAACGGTGGCAAACATGGCAACGGTCAGCATTCAGCCGACCCAATTATAACAATCCTACCCCTTTCTCGGGGCATTAGCATTTTTTCCCTGCATAGCATGGCATCATCATATAGCAACTATGTGCGCGCAGGCACATTCAAGCCATCACAACTATCGGCCATACGGCCCGACAGTCCGTGCACTCAGGGCACATTCTTGGTGTACCGGAATACCAGGGTCAACACCACCGTCTACACGGTATTTGAGCATTCTAGTCTTTTCGGTGCGCGGGCCTAAGACTCTCATTAGGCGCTCCAATAAAACCTATAACCAGGCTTCCATGTCGGATGGACCTAACGCAGGTACGGATCAGCCACCCCCCGTTGCTCAAGTCGCCGTGCCACCTCGAATACGGAAGTATCCATGGCAATTTATAGGCGCGGGTCGGTTTCACCTTTCCTGTTCGATAAACTGCCTTTTCATCGAGTTGCAGCCCAACGGCTCAACCGCACACAAAGTGGCAACGCACGGCCACAAGAGTTGCATCCAACCCTCTTCATTTCCTAGACTTCATCTAGTACTTCCTGCTGCACCAAGCCAACAGGTAGGCACAAGGCAAACAAGCCATAATCACGGAGCCTTCTCCGATATGCAACAAGCATCACCAATCCAGACCATGTCCAGATGGGCTTCACACAGCATGCCTAGATCCGTACTCCAATTCCAGACTCTAATAAGGGGGACTTCACATATCTACCCCAAGGGACACCACAACCCACCGCACACTCGCGGGGAAGGGTTTTCCCTATGAAATGCAGAAAAGAAGGACTTCACATGTCCAAGAAGGGAGATCGTTACCCTTGACGATCTCTTGGGAATCATCGAAAACGAGCCGGTGAGAAAGAACCGCAGCAGCTTTGCCTTCACAACACTGGCCTTGGATCACGAATCGGACCACGGGAGCTCCACCGGTGGCTTGATCTCCTCCTCCTTCTTCTTCCTCCTCTCTCTTTCTCTCTTCCTTAACCAAATGAAGAATGATTTCTTCATCAAGCCTCTGCTGATTTAATCCAGCCAGGAATCACCTGAGCCCTTGGATCCAAAGAGAGAAAATGAACGGCCACGATTTTCCCAAAATCCCACTTTTTTGGCTGACACGGCCTATAACACGCCCGTGTCACAGGCCGTGTACCCTTAAGCGGCACACGCGGTACTTGTACCGACTGAACTATACCAGAACACGGGCATCGACACGCCCGTGTCGAACCTGACACGCCCGTGTCAGTCATAAGACACGCCCGTGTCACCCCTGCCTCATCGCGCTCCAAACTCAACCAGCAGTACACGGGTAGGCACACGGCATCAGACACGCCCGTGTCAAATCTGACACGGCCGTGTTCAAGGCTTGGTTCCGGGCCGTGTAATCTTCTGACTCAATCCGCCTATTATTTGAGTGACACGCCCTGGGACACGCCCGTGTCCCAGGCCGTGTACCCCCGACACGCCCTGGGACACGCCTGTGTCCCAGGCCGTGTCAAACTGCCTGCACCTCAAATTGTCCTTTTGAGATTTTTGGGGTGTTACAATCCTCCCCCCCTTAACAAAATTTCGTCCCGAAATTTGACACGGTAAGGAAACAAGCACAAACAATGCTATAACTTGATAATTCTGTTATAACAAAAGGTACACGGTCTACAGTTTATACAAACAACTCGGGAAATTCAGCTCGCATGGTCTGCTCTCGCTCCCATGTTAGCTCTTCACGGCCACAATTGTCCCATCGGACTTTGACCATCCCGATCATTTTGTTCCGCAACTGTTTCTCGGCTCGATCCTCGATCCGAATGGGTCGAACCCTCGTCGTTAGCCCATACTCGAGCGGTACCCGATCATTCTCCACTACTTGAGCTGGATCCTTAACAGCCTTACGCAGTACTGAGATGTGAAATACATCATGTAATCCACCCAAGTCTGCTGAAAGTGCTAGTCGATAAGCAGCTTCCCCAACTCGCTCCACCACCTCAAACGGACCAAGATACCTCGGACTTAGCTTTTTCAAATGCCGAATCCTGGACACGCCTTTGAAGGGTTTGATCTTCAAATATACCCAATCACCCACCGCGAACTCCACGTTCCGGTGTTTGGCATTGTAGTACTTTGCTTGACGATCTTGGGCTATCAATAGCCTCTCCCGAATAGAGCGTATAAGCGAGGTAGCTTCTTCGACTTCCTTTTTCCCATTTCTTACCAAAGTCTAGGGCGCACATGCTGAGCATGTCCTCCATCGTCCTGTTGGTTCGTTCAGTTTGGCCATCCGTTTGGGGATGAAAGGCCATACTAAACGCTAATTTTGTACCCAACATTTGATGAACTAGCCGCCAATCAGTCGATGTGAATCGCCCATCACGGTCACTAACGATGCTCCGAGGAACACCGTGCAGTCGAACAATCTGCTCCACATAGAGCTTGGCCAAGGTTTCCACTGAATCGTCTCTTCTGTTTGGAAGGAAGTGCGCCACTTTTGTCAACCGATCCACAATCACCCAGATTGAATCATGACCGCGTTGAGATCTCGACAACCCGTGCACGAAATCCATCGAAATGTCATCGAACTTCCACTCCGGAATGGGTAACGACTTCAGGAAACCGCCAGGCTTCTGGCATTCCGCTTTCACCAAAGCACAAGTATGGCATTCCGTCACATAACGTGCTACATCTTTCTTTAATCCGGGCCACCAGAACAGCTGTTTCAGATCCCTGTACATCTTTGTGCTCCCTGGGTGAACTGAGTACTTTGCAAAGTGAGCTTCGTACATCAACTCTTCCCTCAATTTACCCACACTCGGGACGCACACTCGACCATTTCTTCGTAACAAACCGTTATCCCAAGAGAATTGGTCATCCGGCCCATCTTTAGCATAGCGCTGAAGACTTTCATCAAGCTCCGTTGCTCGCCGAACTCTGTCCGTAAGGTCATATTGAACCTCCGTCCAGTTCAAGCATGCATCGGTCGACGAACCCTTGTCAACACAAGATAACTCCAATGCTTCCAATTCCTGGATTAAACGCTGATCATGCCTCTGCAACCAGCTTGCCCGTACCGGAGTCTTCCGACTCAAAGCATCAGCGACCACATTTCCCTTCCCGGGCGTATAGTGAATCTCGAAGGTGTAGTCCCCAAGGAACTCCATCCACCTTCGTTGTCGCATATTCAGATCTTTCTGATCCAACAAGTACTTTAGGCTCTTGTGATCTGTATAGATGTCCACTTTAACGCCATAAAGATAGTGCCGCCACAACTTGAGCGCAAAGATTACCACCGCCAACTCCAAATCATGGATGGGGTAATTCCGCTCATGCACTTTCAACTGGCGCAAGCCATATGCAATCACTTTACCAAACTGCAGAAGAACGCAGCCTAAGCCCCTCCCGGAAGCATCACTATAGACCTCATAGCCATCTGTACCACATGGCGATGTCAATACAGGCGCCGTGGTCAAACGACTCTTCAGGTCTTCAAAAGCTCGCGCGCACTCCGGCGTCCAAATGAACTTTTGATCTTTTCTCGTCAGCGTGGTCAGAGGTAAAGCAATCCGTGAGAAGTTTTCCACAAACCGTCTATAGTAGCCCGCAAGTCCAAGGAAGCTCCTGACCTCGGCCACTGAAGACATCACTGGCCAATCACGAATGGCACTTATCTTCAACGGATCCACCGCGATACCTTCTCCACTTACCACATGGCCTAAAAAGGCTACTGAAGAGAGCCAGAACTCACACTTTGAGAACTTGGCATAAAGGTTATTCCTCCGTAGGGTATGCAAGACCAACCGCAAATGGTTTGCATGATCCTCTTCCGACTGAGAGTAGACTAAGATGTCATCGATAAACACAATCACGAACAAATCCAAGTACTCTCGGAACGTTCGATGTATTAGGTCCATAAATACTGAAGGCACATTACATAGGCCAAACGGCATTACCGTGAACTCATAATGACCGTAGCGTGTTCCAAACGCCGTCTTGGGAATGTCACCTTCCCGAATCCTCAACTGATAATATCCCGATTTCAAATCCAGCTTAGAATAGACCGTTGATCCTGCCAGCTGATCAAAGAGGTCATCAATCCGTGGAATCGGATATTTGTTTTTCTCCGTCAGCTTATTCAATTCGCGGTAGTCAATACATAACCGTAAACTACCGTCTTTCTTTTTCACAAATAGAACAGGCGCGCTCCAAGGTGACATACTTGGGCGTATGTATCCCTTCTCCAACAACTCTTGCAATTGGACTTTCAATTCAGCCATCTCTTTTGGCGTGACGCGATATGGTGAGCGGGCCACAGGTTTCGCACCTGGCACCAACTCAATAGAGAAGTCAATCTCCCGCTGGGGTGGTAACCCAGGAAGATCTTTAGAAAACACATCGGCAAACTCTGACACAACCAGAACTTCACCGACACTGGCCTTTGGCTCAACTGCCTGAATTAGCGTGAAGAATAACTCCGCGCCCTTCCGAACAGCATTGACGACTTGGAGCGCAGACAACAAAGTCCCGCCAACTCCTCGCATACCAGCGAACTTCGTCACAAGTCCGGTATTCTGGCCCAGTGTGATCTCCTTGGAGTTGCAATCAATAAAGGCACGCTGCTCCGAGAGCCAGTCCATACCAAAGATCACATCAAACTCCGATAACGGTAGCACAGCTGCACTCAAACTGAAATCCCGACTTCCTATTTGAACATCCACATCGCAAGCCCTATCCGCAAGCATCACACAGCCATTTGGCAATAGCACCCTTGTACTATCAACCGTCACATGACTCGGCACCCCAATTCGAGATACTAAGTCATCAGACAGAAAAGAATGCGAAGCACCCGTATCAAACAGGGCTCTGGCAGGATTATTCCGAATCAGGACAAAGCCTGCAGCACACACACATCATGCACAAGCTATACATAACCACAAGCAATAGCACGTAAGCAAGTAAGCTATATTCACTCGTACCTGTGACGACGTCACTTTGCTTAATCGCCTCCTGCTGGCCAAGGTGATAGATTCGGGGCTGTGCCTGGGACGCAGAGGAATCAACCACCACTTTGCCCTTCTCAGCATAAGACACACCCGTCTTCTTTCCCCTTTCGGCTGAACAACCCGACAGTCACGGGCTATATGCCCCACTCGGCCACAGTTATAGCATGTACGAGAATCTGGCCTTGATGTCGCCCCCGACACAACGGTCGTAGTCACTTGCCCGAACGGCTTGGACCTCTTACCCCTTTCTTTTGGTAGAATGATTTGCTAGGGCGAGGTGCTTGAACCTCGGGCTTTGACACAACCAAGCCCTTGTTCCCTTGCACCCGCCGCATGTCCTTCTCCAACGCACATGCAGTATCAACCAACGCCTGAAACCCTTGGTTCACAGAACTCGAAAGCAGGAACCTCAACTCATCCCGCAATCCTTCATAGAACCTATTCGTTTTCCTTTGGACATCCGCGAAGATTTTTCCCGCATACCGCCCCAACCGGGTAAACTCATGCAAGTAGGTATCCACGCTATCGTCTCCTTGCTTTAACCGTTGGAACTTATTTTCCATAGCAATGCGTTGTGCCGCTGGGACATGCTTCGCCAGAAATATTCGAGAGAACTCCTCAATCGATACTTGCGTTAATTGCCTGCCCGCCAAATGGTGTACCTCAACCTCATCCCACCACAACCGCGCCTCTCCTTCAAGCATGAAGGTGGCCAAGGTGACCTTTAGAGTTTCCTCCGCCCTGATCGCTGTCATTATCCGCTTGACACGCGATAACCAATCCTCTGCCTGCGTTGGGGATCCCAGTCCCGTAAACATAGGCGGACTGAAGCTCATGAATTGCTTCAACTGTCGGTCAGCTGCTCGTGGATCTACAGCCTCAACCGGCTCGGGTCTTACAACAACACGAACTAGTTCTACTGCCCGCTGCGCTTGCCCGGTCGGCTGAATCATGGCAAATAGCGCCTCAGCAACTAAGCGAACAGTTTCCGCAGATGGAGGAGGTGTTGGCACCTCAGCTGGTGCCGCACTCTCATCAGAGCGCTGGGGCTCAGACTGCCCAGCACCACTATGCGTCACCTATAGGTGGACAAGACACACATTAGCGATCGTATGCAAGCAAAATAACACAAAAAGGAACGCGCAGATTCCTCAAACAAGATTTTGTACATTCCTTAGTGGACATTCCAGAGTTCATTAGCGTTACAGCAGGGCGCACAAACACGCGCTCGCCACCCCATAAAAGAATTCGACCACGAATTCGAAAGAGGAAGACCGAACAAGGCTGATACCAAAATGTAACGACCCCATCCGTTACATGATGTATAGTAGAAGGTCCGGCCGGGGCCCCACACTATATGCCACAAACAGACGGTGAGGTCACAGGATAATACCAAACCATACACGCATCCTAACTCAGAGCATGCTAGCGGAAGCTTTAAGTTATAATTTGAACTCTAACCAGGAATGTCCAATATATAAACCACTTTTATATATAATGCCACGGAATGTACAACAAATACATAGAGTTTGGCCTTAAGGCCTTACAGTTCCTCTTTCCACACCGTATGGTTTACAAACCTCGGCGCGTAGGCCGGCCATACATGAGTAAAAGAAAACAAGAAAAACATTTGCTTAGCCTTCAAGGGCCAGCCGCAGCAGCAGCAGCAACAGCAGTAAGGGCTTCAGCCTTCATTTACCACTTGGCTCTCCAGCACCTGCATAGGGACAATCCACCCAAACGGTGGCAAACATGGCAACGGTCAGCATTCAGCTGACCCAATTATAACAATCCTACCCCTTTCTCGGGGCATTAGCATTCTTTCCCTGCATAGCATGGCATCATCATATAGCAACTATGTGCGCGCAGACACATTCAAGCCATCACAACTATCGGCCACACGGCCCGACAGTCCGTGCACTCAGGGCACATTCTTGGTGTACCGGAATACCAGGGTCAACACCACCGTCTACAAGGTATTTGAGCATTCTAGTCTTTTCGGCGCGCGAGCCTAAGACTCTCATTAGGCGCTCCAACAAAACCTATAACCAGGCTTACAAGTCGGACGGACCTAACGCAGGTACGGATCAGCCACCCCCCGTTGCTCAAGTCGCCGTGCCACCTCGAATACGGAAGTATCCATGGCAACTTATAGGCGCGGGTCGGTTTCACCTTTCCTGTTCGGCAAACTGCCTTTTCATCGAGTTGCAGCCCAACGGCTCAACCGCACACAAAGTGGCAACGCACGGCCACAAGAGTTGCATCCAACCCTCTTCATTTCCTGGACTTCATCCAGTACTTCCTACTGCACCAAGCCAACAGGTAGGCCCAAGGAAAACAAGCCATAATCACGGAGCCTTCTCAGATATGCAAACAAGCATCACCAATCCAGACCATGTCCAGATGGGCTTCACACAGCATGCCTAGATCCGTACTCCAATTCCGGACTCTAACAAGGGGGACTTCACATATCTACCCCAAGGGACACCACAACCCACCGCACACTCGCGGGGAAGGGTTTTCCCTATGCAATGCAGAAAAGAAGGACTTCACATGTCCAAGAAGAGAGATCGTTACCCTTGACGATCTCTTGGGAGCCATCGAAAACGAGCCGGTGAGAAAGAACCGCAGCAGCTTTGCCTTCACAACGCTGGCCTCGGATCACGAATCGGACCACGGGAGCTCCACCGGTGGCTTGATCTCCTCCTCCTTCTTCTTCCTCCTCTCTCTTTCTCTCTTCCTTAACCAAATGAAGAATGATTTCTTCATCAAGCCTCTGCTGATTTAATCCAGCCAGGAATCACCTGAGCCCTTGGATCCAAAGAGAGAAAATGAACGACCACGATTTTCCCAAAATCCCACTTTTTTGGCTGACACGGCCTGTGACACGCCTGTGTCACAGGCCGTGTACCCTTAAGCGGCACACGCGGTACTTGTACCGACTGAACTATACCAAAACACGGGCATCGACACGCACGTGTCGAACCTGACATGCCCGTGACAGTCATAAGACACGCCCGTGTCACCCCTGCCTCATCGAGCTCCAAACTCAACCAGCAGTACACGGGTAGGCACACGGCATCGGACACGCCCGTGTCAAATCTGACACGGCCGTGTTCAAGGCTTGGTTCCGGGCCGTGTAATCTTCTAACTCAATCCGCCTATTATTTGAGTGACGCACCCTGGGACACACCCGTATCCCAGGCCGTGTACCCCCGACACGCCCTGGGACACGCCCGTGTCCCAGGCCGTGTACCCCCGACACGCCCTGGGACACGCCCGTGTCCCAGGCCGTGTCAAACTGCCTGCACCTCAAATTGTCCTTTTGAGATTTTTGGGGTGTTACAATTAACATGTCCCTTTTTATATGATCCTTGATGAAATGATGATGTACATCTATATGTTTAGATCTAGAGTGGTGCACATGATTGTTTGTTAGATCAATTGCACTTTTGTTTTAATATTTGAGTTCAATATTGGTTTAATAAACTCCAAAGTCTTCTAAAGTTTCAGTCAGCCATAATGTTTGTGCACAACAACTTCCTAGTGCAATTCCCTCGGCCTCGATGGTGGAGAGGGCCATAGAGTTTTGTTTCTACTAGGCCAAGAAATAAGGGATGGATCTAGAAAGTGACATATGGTACTAATACTTTCCTATCTAACAAACATCCAACATAATATGAGTCAGAGTAAGCATGTAAAATAAAGAAATCATTGCATGGATACCATAATCCTAATCATAATGTGCCAATTAAATATCGAAAAATTCTTTTTACTGTCTTTAAATGAGATTCTTTTGTATTAGCTTGAAATCGAGTGCATTGGCATAGAGCAAAGTAATATCTGGTCTAGAGGCACAAAGGTAGATAAATGATCCTATCATTCCTCAATATAATGTTTGATCTATTGAAATCCCTGTTAAAATTTCTCAAGATGATCAGGGAGATAGCTATGATACCAAGTAAAAACTTTCAAAGCTATAAAGATTACACCTTGATCAAGCGGAAAACAGGAACTAGGCGCAGGAACACTCAACCATAAACCAAGCTCAATAAATTAGAAATCATAGAAAGCAACAACAAGTCTTGTATTATCAATAGTCTTCTTTACAAGGAAGGACATACATGGCAAAACATGATTCACCGATGTACAAAGGAAGATCATACAAAAAAAAGAAAGAACAACCCGGGCAGACTGTCTCAGAGACCGCAGAGACTACCAAGCTTCTGCTGAATAGAACTAAACTACGGAGTCTGCATTGACTGCGGGCAACCCATTATTCTGCTGAATACCTTTGTCCGCTCTCTGCAATCCGCATGACCACAGAAGCCGCCTAGCTGCCAGAGTCCGCGAATAAGCAGCTTCCAAACTGAAGAACAGACCGCCGAGACCGACAGACAAGTTATTGAACTAGGAAAGATGAAGGAGAGAAGACCGGTCAGCAGCAACCGCGACCTGGTGCAAATCGCTAATTGTTAACCGCAAGCTTCACTGATCCCTGACCGCTGTCAGCATCAAAATTCTAGCTTCTCAGTGCTTGTCGCACAACCTACAACCAGCAAACAGGTTAACTTTCTCAAACCGCGCGTACTGAAAATCCAAGGCCGCAGTAATTAACCCACGCTCAACTTACTGTTCATTCAGATAATTATGATGTCATGTGGGGGGGTCCTATTTATAGGCGCGGAGAGGAGTGTGGTCACCACCGTAGTGGTTAGAAACACCACCCCAACCCGCAGCTAGCATAGAGCAGTTCACCCAGTCTACATGGACAAGGACGAACACCAACCTAACCGCCTGACAACAAAGAGGGCGGATAGAAGCCAGTCCACATCCAATCGGACACCACACCAGCCTGTAATAACAATGTCCATGACCAAGGGCACAGAACTTCGGGTCAACCAGCGGACATTGCGGACTCTGCAATCAAACTGAACTTGTCACAGATTCACCAAGTCCAGAGAAATACTCGCGCGAGCTCTGCAGACATGAACACAGTCCGCTAGCTCCAAAGCAGTCTGCCTAACCATAAACTATGCAGTTACCTCCTAACCGCACCACCAAAGCAGGAGATCAAAGGCACGGGCCAAGACCTATCTCCCAAGATCCAAGAACAGTCCGCATAGAGCGAACTCTACGGACTCCAACCCAGTCCGCCCACATCACAAATATTCAACCTATCCCCATGACTACCACACACCACTAGGATGCAACATCAGACCGTATAGGCCACACAACTTGTCTGTAAGACTGTCCGCCCAGGCCGCCCGGTCTGCCCGATCAACCCCCACTTTCACTTCAAAAATTTAAACACTCCTCATTGAAGTAAGAAGTGGTGACCAAACTCAGCAGTCCCCGTTGGCATTCAAATGGCCCCTTCGACAACAACTTAGTGAAGATATTCATTATGTTGTCCTCTCTCCGCACATGCTCAACCATAACAGACCCCTCCAACACCTTCTCCCGAATGAAGTGCTCAATCTCTATATGCTTGGTCCGCGCATTACAAACTAGATGATTAACATATTTCAGGGCACTCCCATTGTCACCGCGAAGCAGAGTTGTACCTCGCACTTCTTCATGGACATCCTCTACTAGCCTCCTCAGCTAGATGGCATCCCGAGCTGTCAAGGTCAAAGCCTTGTAATCCGCTTCCGTAGTAGAGATGGACACTGAGTCCTGCTTTTTACTACACCATGAAATATCCACTGATCCGCATGTGAAAACATAACCAGACGTCAACTTTCGATCAACTGAGTCTCCACCATAATCAGCATCAGTGTAGCTGTTGGGTATTCCATCCACAATATCCCAGATTTGCATGTAGTCACCCTTAAACTAAGATGAATTAAGTTATATTTGATCTCTCCATTTAGTTGTGTGTTTACAGACTATCATTGCAAAGTGTAGACCAATATCAGTCTACAGTGGGTCATGAACACAAGACCATACAGTGTAATCCCTCACTGTATGATCCAAGGTGGTTACTCATGTGTAGACTTTCTATTGGGATACACTTCACATTCAAGAACTTGGAACATTGGATGAAGATTGGATTCTTGAAGAAGAAAAATTTCCTAACTTCAGAATTTTTCTAAGTCCACTTCTTGAGAAGTCTAGTATAGTTCTCGAGTAGTGGAGTTAGCAGAACTCAAGTATTTAGCTTAGTACTCGAGTATAAGTCTTAGTTCTCGAGTAACAACATTAAAGTTCTCGAGAAGCCTAGACTAGTTCTTGAGTAGACTCAGCCTATACTTCTCGAGTAGCCAGAGCTAGCCTTGAAATTTTTCTAAGTCCATTTCTCGAGAAGCTGGGTTATAGTTCTCGAGTACTTTGCATCTACTTCTCAAGAAGTCAGCTTAGTACTCGAGTACAAGTTTTAGCTCTCGAATAATATTCTTTTAGTTCTCGAGAAGTCTTTACTCATAATTCTCGAGTACTTACATAAGTCTAGAACATATAGTTCTCGAGTAATTAGCCTGTTCTTGAATACTTATATATACTTCTCGAGAACTGCAATCCAGTTTTTTAGAAAATTGCTTAAGTTCAGAATTGTCGGGATTTTCAATTGATACATCGTGATTGGTCCATGTGTCGTCTTTAATGTCAATTCTAATCGTTAGGGGAGATCTTATATAAGGTCTTGTCATTAAGAATAATCCTAAGCAGTGAACCATACCATTCAAAAATTCTGAATCAGTTGTCTCTCTCAAAAAAGATATTACAAAAGCAGCCGTCGCCGCTCATCTTATCGCCAAGGCCGATTTCGATCCAGATCGACTTGTTGTTCAAGGGATTCATAAATCTTCAACTTCTCCTTGATCGAGTAAGTCCATGTTTCTCAGATCAGATCATCCAGAGAGTCTTCTTCTACAATTTCTGAAAAAGCCGTAAAGTTCAAGAAAGAATACCTAGGAACAATTTTTCAGATCTGAGAGAAATTTTTGTTTGTATTATCAAATCTCTTTTTTATCTTGTAAGAGATTATTATCCGAGTGTAGGAGCCTTGTTCTCCGAGTTGTAGGAAGTATTCATCTTCCGAGTGTAGATCCATTTGGATCAACATTGTAGGAACTTGGTTCCGAGACGTAGGATTGGTTTTAAATCCGAGATAGTAGAGTAGCCAAGTCTAGTGATTTACTAGATCGGTGAGGGAAAGTGGATGTACCCAAGGTTGGGGAATCACTATAAATCTTCTTCTCGTCTGTGATTGCTTGATTGTTTTTGTGCAAGTTTGTTAAATTTAATATTCCGCAAATAGACGCATAATTCACCTATTCACCCCCCTCTAGGTGGTTTAGGTAGACAACTTAACACTTTCAATTGGTATCATAGGGAGGTTGGTCATTAAAAGCTTAAGACCTTGATCAATTTCCTCTTTAAGTTGTCTTAAGAGAATTTTTCAAGCAATGGACAAGGCTAAAGATTTTGCCAAGCTTCCCATGTGCACAAAGAACAACTTTCCCATATGTAAAGAGAGAATTAAGTTTTTCATGGAAGCTGTGGATCCCAGGATCTTCATGATTGTTGAAGAAGGTCCTTATGTCCCCATGACCATCTCTGCTTTAGATCCAACAAAGAAAATTCCAAAGAAGTTGATGGATCTAGATAAAGACTAGATTGCACTAGTCTCACTAAATAAGAAAGCTAAAAATATAATTTCAAGTGTAGTCGATGACTCTATGCTGCAGAACCTGATTCACTGCAAATCTACTAAGGAGATGTGGCAGTCTCTCATCACTATGATGGAAGGTATAGAAAAAGTGAGGGATGATAGAAGATCCCTATTAAATCAGAAGTACGAAGCCTTTCGGCAAGGGCCAAAGGATACCATTGCAGATACTTTAGAGAACTTTTTCAAGATAGTTAATGGCCTCAGAGTGTATGGCCGAGTCTTCACCAACGGAGAACTGAATGACAAGTTCCTAAGATCCTTAACCAAGGAATGGGATAATATGGTATGTGCCATCAGGGAATCTAGAAAGCTAGCTGAGACAGATCCTAAGAATCTCTTCGGGAAGCTGATGTCATATGAGCTTCAACTCAAAATAAAGAAAGCTGAAGAAGAGAAGAGCAAGTCTGCATCCAAAGAGAAGTCTGTTGCTTCAAAGGCAGACACCTCTAGGAAGTCAAAGGCTACCTATCCAGCCCCAACACAAGAAGTTAGTGAAGAAGAAAACTCGGAGCCAAGTACCTCGGGATCAGAGCTATCTAAAGGAAAGTTCTCCTTACTCTCACGGCAGTTCAAGAAATTCTTTAACAAGAAGAAGCAATGGAAAGGCAAGGATGCCTCTCATAGAAGATCATGACTTGACAGTGATTGATATAGAAAGGGCTCAATCAGCCACGACAGGTATGGTTCTAAACAGAACAAACATATTTTGACTGACATAGTTTTCTACTGTTGTAATAAGCAAGGTCACGTCATAGCTGACTGCCCCCACAAGAAGAAGGAGGGTGGCAGAAGAGAAGAAAATAAGTCCTCGTATAACAAAAAGAGGACAAACAAGAGCCTGATAGCCAAGAAGGGCAAGACTCTTAGTGACTCCGACTCATCTGAGTCAAGTGAAGAAGAGGAAGCCTACTTTGGGCTTATGGCTTAATCTGATGATGAACAAGAGTCCCAGTTTATTAGGGAGGTAAAATATCACACCCCTCTTTCAGAATCTAAAGTTTCTGAGCATGGTCATGAGGACAGCTACTCTGACGATGACTCTGAACTCATGGCCCAGTATAAGGAGTTGATCATGGCTTACGACAAATGTCGATGAGTCGTGAAAACTCAAGCTAAAGAGATCAAGTCTCTAAAAGCTAATGAGAGCAGCTTGAGAGAGGAAGTTGCTAAGACTGACTCACTCAAGGAAGACTTCAATAATTCTATTGAAGAATATAATAAAGCTCTAGAGCACCTTGACTTGAAAGAGAAAATAATTAAGGAGTTGGAAGAATAACTCGCAGCTGAAAAGAAACTTGTTGAAAGTTTCTCGAAGCCTAAGACTGTCCTTCCTCTCATTGCTGAATTCTCAGCTAAGGCCAAGGGTGCTGGACTTGGCCATGTAAAAGCTCCTAGTAAATCCTCTAGGTGGAACAAGGCTAAGAGAAAGAATAAGGCTGCCAAGAAGGCCTCAGCCAAGGAGAAGGGGAAAGCCCCTCAAGATCAGACTATCTTTAAGAACGTCATCTTTCCAGCGAATAAGTTTGATCTTGACTCGTCCTACGACCACTTGACTAGGCCTACTTATGTAGAGCCAAAGTCTCGTTACCAATGATGGACTCGCCCCAGAAACTTTGGTTAGAGTGTCTTTAAGGCACCTTATGAAGAAGTCATTCTTCAGGACTATGGTCCTTATGATCATGTTCATAACTTCAAGAAAGAACCAAAACTAAAATCCATTGTAGAAAAGCCTGTGATGGAGAAGAAATCATGTGATTGCCATCATCATGAAGCTTCTTCCTCCAAGAATGCTACCCCTGCTGGACAAGTATCTCAGAAGGTCAAGCAGGAGTACCTAAGGCAAAGATACAACAGGTTCGACTGTTGGTGTTGTGGCAAAATTGGTCATTTTGCCATCGATTGTTGGTTTAATCCAAGGAAGGTTGCTACTCCTCAGATTGGCAACATGAGAATTACCACTCATAATGATAATCCTCATAGGGGGAGTGTTCTAACCTTAAACCAAGGACCCAAACGTGTTTGGGTTCCTAAGGCAAATTGATTATGATTGCAGGTATGTCCAAAGGCCACCAAAACGCCAATCTAGTATTGGACAGTGGATGCTCTCGGCACATGACTTGGACAAGAAGCCTACTTATAAATTATTCTCAAGTATTGAATGGACCAAAGGTCATCTTTGGAGGTTCATACTGAGGGATAACTAAAGGCTACGGTATGAACACTAACAGTAGTGTATCCTTTTCGAATGTAGCTTATGTCGAGGGATTGGAACACAATCTTATAAGCATAAGACAACTATGCGACAAAGGATACATAGTTGAATTCCATGATGACAAGTGCTTGATAAAGTCTGTTGATAATATGGAAACGATTATATCTGGCACTCGAAGCAGGAATATATTTTGTTTAAATTTCATTTGTATAGACTCTTCTACACCAGTGTGTCTTTTAGCAAAAGATAGTGCGTCTCTTGGTAACCAATGGCACAAGAGGTTAGCACATGTTAATTTTAAATCTATTAATAAATTATTCTCCCTGAACTTATTTCGTGATGCCCCGAATGTCAAGTACATCAAAGATAGACCTTGTCATGCATGCGTAAAAGGCAAGAAAACAAGGGCTACCTTTAAAAATATTATTAACAAAGATTCAAGTAGATGTATCCATCTACTTCATATGGACTTGTTCGGTCCACTACAAATTAGAAGCTTGGGAAGCAAGGAATATACATTGGTTATTGTTGATGACTACTCGCGCTTTGCGTGGGTGTTCTATCTGAAACACAAGTCAGATACCTTTGATGTATTTACAAATTTTGTTAGGCAGATCCAGAATGAATACAACTATTCCGTAGTAAAGGTCAGAAGTGATAATGGAATTGAATTCAAGTCTGTGGCCATGATAGAATTCTGTGAAAGTCAAGGTATCTTTCATGAGTTTTCCTCTCCTCGCACTCCATAGTAAAATAGAGTAGCTGAGAGAAGAAACAAAATTCTCATAGAGGCCTGCATGACTATGTTGAGTGATGCTTCACTACCGAAGTACTTCTGGGCTGAAGCCGTCAATACTGCATGCCACGGGAAAAACCGAGAACTCATCAATAACAATCATGATAAGACACCTTACGAACTTCTAAAAGGCAGGAAACCAACTGTTTTATATTTTAGAATTTTTGGCTGTAAATGCTTCGTGCTTAACAATGGTAAGTATCACACTACCAAGTTTAGTGAGAAAAGTTTTGAAGGTATTTATGTAGGTTATAGTAGCCATAGTAAGGCATACAGGATTTTTAATAGAAAAACTCTGGTTGTAGAGGAATCCATATATGTTGTATTTGATGAGACGAGCTTGCTGCAAAGCAAATCGTCTAGTATGCTTGTTGTAGATGCAGTTACAAAGTTAAAAGAAATCAACTTAAATGAACCGACTGAAGGTGAAAAAAAAAGTTCATCAAGATCACTACTCCAACCCCCATTGGAGAGGTAGACGATCAAGATGAAGAAACCATCGAAGTTGATAAAGTCACTCCAGTGGCTGAAGAAGTTCCAGATGCTAGGAATCTAGAGCTCAGACATCTGCAGGATCATCCATTGGACCAAATCATAGGAGATCCCCGGGATGGTGTCAGAACTCATCGAGGTACAACTAACGAGAATCTATATTTAAGTTTTCTCTCACAGGTTGAACCAAAGAAGTTTGAGGAAGCAAACTCAGACGTATCATGGATCTTAGCCATGGAAGAAGAACTGAACCAGTTCAAGTGCTGAAAAGTTTGGAAACTATTTCCAAGACCCAAAGGTAAGAATGTCATCGGAACAAAGTGGGTCTATAGGAACAAGTTGGACGAGGATGGGAAAATCATAAAGAACAAGGCCAGACTCGTCGCCAAAGGATATCGTCAAGAAGAAGGAATCGACTTCGACCAAACATACGCTCCAGTGGCAAGGCTGGAGGCCATCAGACTGTTCCTGGCTTATACTGTACTGAAGGGCTTCACTGTCTATCAAATGGACGTGAAATCCGCCTTCCTTAATGGTGATATAAAGAAAGAAGTGTACGTGGAATAGACCCCAGGTTTCGTTGATTCTAACTTTCCTGATTATGTTTATTTATTATCGAAAGTATTGTACGGTTTGAAACAAGCTCCTCGAGCTTGGTACGAAATGGTATCTAGCTTTCTCCTCGAGAACAAGTTCACAAGGGGAAAGATAGATAAGACATTATTTCTTAGGGAACTTAAAGGCAAGATTTTGCTAGTACAAATCTATGTCGACGACATCATTTTTGGTTTTACAGATGACAACCTCTACAAACAGTTTTCTAAACTTATGCAAGAGAAGTTTGAAATGAGTAGTATGGGAGAGCTGAAGTATTTCTTAGGACTTCAGGTGAAACAATCTGAAGATGGAATTTTCATCTCACAGACTAAGTTCACCAAGGAGTTAATTAAGAAATTCGGAATGGAGAGTGCAACCTCTATGAGGACTCCAATGGCCTCAGATATGTCTCTAGACAAGGATGAGAAAGGGAAACCTTTTGATGAAACCAAGTATAGAAGCATAGTTGGATCCTTACTCTACCTTACTGCCAGTAGAGCAGACATAATGTTCTCTACATGTGTCTGTTCTAGATTCCAAGTGAACTATAAGGAATCTCACTAAGCTGCTGCAAAGCGGATCTTGAGATACCTTAAAGGTACACTGAATCTTTACTTATGGTACCCAAGAAGTAATGACAGCGAACTAATTGGTTTTTCAGATGCAGACTTTGCAGGTAGCAAAGATGACAGAAAAAAGCACTTGCAGGACGTGTCAGTTCCTTGGAAGAAGGCTTATCTCATGGAGCAGCAAAAAGTAAAATTATATCGCAATCTCAACAGCCGAGTCAGAATATATTTCTGCCGGTAGTTGTTGTGCACAGTTTCTTTGGCTAAAGAACCAGCTAGAAGATTACATTATGAAGGTTAAAGACATTCCATTGTTTTGCGACTCCTCCAACTCAATAGCAATTTTCAACAAACCATTCTTGCACAGCCGGACAAAGCACATTGATCTCAGATTTCATTTCATCCGAGAGCATAGAGAGCAAGGGGATGTGGATCTGCAGTACATGCCAACAGATCGGCAAGTTGCAGATATTTTCACGAAGCCGCTGGACGAGACCAAGTTCAATTTCTTCAAATCTGAACTTGGGATGCTGAACAAAGAAGGATAGACCAAAAGAGATCATTTCAAAGCACAAGAATCGCGGATACCACAAAGAGGTTAGAAATTTCTCAAGTGGACATCACTTCTCGAGACATAAAGTTACTTCTCGAAAAGTAAATATATGGTTCTTGAATACTAAAGTCTACTTCTCGAGAACTTCACGTCTGTCTCTCGAGAAGTACTATAAGTACTCGAGTACTAAGAATTCACTTCTCGATAACTCTAACTCTGTTTCTCGAGAACTAATCGCCCTCTCGAGAAATGACCCGTCACTTTTCAAATTCTATTCATTTCTTCATTTTCACAAATCGCCTGATTTCTGCCTTAATAAAAGGCTTGTTTGAGGTTAATTAGACACTTAATTTTCATTACTAGTTATATATATATATAAAACTTTATGTTTCACAAATACCCCGACATTTCAAATCCGTTTCTCTCGAAAACTATTCGCCTTCCGCCGACGTAGAGCTTCGACACCGCCATTATCTCGCGCTCCGTTCGTCTCCGTCCTCAGCATCAATGGCTCAGCAGTCCAGAATAGGAGTTGGAAGTGAACTAGTGGTTGCCGGGATTGCCGAACTTTCAGATGATTTCAAGAATCTGCTACTACTTCTCGAAACCGCAGGTCTGAACTTTGTTCTTCAAGAACCTTGCAAAAATTTTTTCCCAGAAGTTGAAGAGTTCTATAAAAATGTCAAAATAAGGAGGAATAGCATAGTTCTTGAAATCAAAAGTAAAAGGGGTTAATATCAAATTGAACCCGACCATTGTGTCCAAGCTTCTAAGGTTGCCTATTGTAGATGATGAATATAAACTTACACAGGAAGTTAATGATAAAACTTGTCATTTTTGTGGAGTTCTAATAGACATCACCTCTCTTAGGATGACAGCTCTGAATGATGTCAGTAAACTTCTGGTAGACATTGTTTAGAAGATCCTCTGGTGCAGGAGAGGCTCTATATGTTTCATTACCAATGACATATTCGATGTAATGACTGCTATCGTCTGCAGGAAGAAATTTCAGTATGGAATGATGATCTTTGATATGATCAGGGACAACATAAAAGATCAAAAGTTTGCCTGGATCATCTCCTTGACGCTACATGAGATTGATCCAATAGTCTTCAAGACCTCCAAAGGTACACCTATTCATCACTTGAAGAAGATCTCCTTAACTTCTATACAAAGGTGGGAGTTGAAACTGAAGAACCCCAAGCAGATTGCTAAAGAGCTTGAACACTCTGCTTCTGAGGTCAGGACCCCATCTCTCTCCTCTCATGAAGTTGCTGAACCATCTGGTGCAGCAATTGAGGGGGAGCCTGCTTCTTCTGTTCCAGATGACAGAATTCCCTCTCCTTCTCCTTCAGTGAGATCTCCAGTCAGAAATCCAGCCAGATCACCAGATAGATCACCAGTCGGAAGTCCAATCAGAAGTCCAGTCAGAAGTCCAATCAGAAGTCTAGTGAGAAGTCCAATAAGATCTCCAGTCAGGTCCCCATTGGAAGAAATATCAGATGAGACAATCTTAGATGAGCAAGTTCAGAAAACCATCAACTCTACTGCAAAAGAAATAGACAACATGATAAAATAACTCACCTCTGATGAGCCTCTTCCTTCCCTCCATTCAAAAAATGCATAAGAAGCCCCAAAGGATCGATTTCCAGCACCTTCACCATCTCCAGTACCTTCTCCTAAAGAAACACCTTCTCCACCTCCAAGCAAAGACTCACATCAACCAGATACTATACTTTTATCAGAAGAAGATGAGCCAGAACCAGAGGTAGTTGAAGCTCCCCTGAGGAGACTTGACTTTTCTATTCCCACCCTCCTTGGTGAGGAAGAAAATATATTCATTCATACTACCAGAGATAAAAGCTCTGTAGTTATTGAAGAAATCCCTCGATGGGAAGTCCCTTCTCCACCTCAAATTGCTCCTCCTGTTGTTCCTGCTGCAGCTGCTGCCCCTGTAAGTTCAGATATTCTAAGTAAGATTGAAGTAATGCTGAGTGAGCAAAGAAAGTATTTTTATGAATCTCTGAGACTAGTTCAAGACAAAGTATCTGCTCTAGAGAAAGAGATGAGCAGAGGCTTTGCACAAATTCAACACAACACTGACTCTCTGAAAGAGCTATTTTAGATTGGTGGAAAAGCTATAAACCACACTATCTCTAGTGTTGGTAAGGTCATGGATCAATCAGTAACTCTTGCTGGCAACCAAATTTACTTGGAAAAGAAAGCCCAGAAAAACCTCATGAAAATATGTGAAGAGGTTGGTACCTTCAAGGAAGATGCTATAGACAAACTATCTGTAGAATTCAGAAAGGGGGAGAGTTTAGTGAAAGAACATGTGGACAAGTTTACTGCTACTACAAACATTGTCTGGTCTGACAAGATAACTGAAATTAATAAGAATGTTTTAGAACAGATCCAGTCTGTGAAATTTCATAACTATGACACTGCAATTTGGATGCATAACTAGATATTCCCTAAATTCCAGGTTGATCCTAATGTCATACCTCATCACCTGAACCCCCTTGCTGAAGGTCAGTCAAGTCAGATGCCTGCTTAGATGCAACCTCAGATGCCCTGCTTCTCTCCAAGGCCAGAAGATCAAATTCCTCCTCCTGCTTCATATGATCAAGTTTGGGATGATGTGATTCCTCAAGGTCTACCTGAAATCCACATTCCGAAGAAGAGGAAGTATGGGGAAGGCCCCTCTGCTAGCAAAAGTGTCCCTAAGCCAGACTCAGAGAAAAGGAATGTACAGGAATTTTCTTAAGTCCGGAGTCCTACTTCCAAGGCTTTGATTCTTGATACTATCAAGCTAGTAATGGACTACAATGAAAGCAGAAATCTCCATTACAGCTCTTTTGAGTGGGAACTCTATGAAAATTCCATGACTAAAAGGAGAATATATGATAGAGAATATGGGAAGAACAATCCAAAGGCACCTCCTAAACCTCCAAGGTACTATGCAAAGACTTTCAGCTATCAGAGAAGACAACAAGAGAAGTATGACAGGCAACATCAGAGAAAGGACTGATTTTCTGTAGATAACTCTTTTTGAGATTAAGGATGAAATGAATGTGGATTTGGAATCTAAAACACTATATATATATAAATTCTAGTTTTGCTGATTCTGTGTTTAGTTTTTTTCCTTACTTGCATTTGATCATGTCTTTATATACAATTCTTTCTTTGTTGATATAATTCACCTTAGTGTAGAGGGTTCAGACTTCTACAAATAGGGAGAGATTGTTGGGTATTGCATCAACAATAACCTAGATTTGCATGAAGTCACCCTTGAACTAAGATGAATTAAGTTGTATTTGATCTCTCTATTTAGTTGTGTGTTTGCAGACTATCATTGCAAAGTGTAGACCAATGTCAGTTTACAGTGGGTCATGAACACAGGACCATACAGTGTAATCCCTCACTATGTGATCCAAGGTGTTGAATCATGTGTAGCCTCTCTATTGGAATACACTTCACATTAAAGCACTTGGAACATTGGATGAAGATTGGATTCTTGAAGAAGAAAAATTTCCTAACTTCAGAATTTTTATAAGTCCACTTCTCGAGAAGTCTAGTATAGTTATCGAGTAGTGGAGTTAGCAGAACTCGAGTATTTAGCGTAGTACTCGAGTACAAGTCTTAGTTCTCGAGTAACATCATTAAAATTCTCGAGAAGCCTAGACTAGTTCTCTAGTAGACTCAGCCTATACTTCTCGAGTAGCAAGAGATAGCCTTGAAATTTTTATAAGTTCATTTCTCGAGAAGCTGGGTTATAGTTCTCGATTACTTAACATCTACTTCTCGAGAAGGCAGCTTAGTACTCGAGTACAAGTTTTAGCTCTCGAGTAATATTCTTTTAGTTCTCGAGAAGTCCAGTTTAGTTCTCGAGAAGCCTTAGCTCATAATTCTCGAGTACTTACATAAGTCCAGAACGTAAAGTTCTCGAGTAATCAGCTTGTTCTCGAATACTTATATATATTCTCGAGAACTGCAGTCCAGTTTTTCATAAAATTGCTTAAGTTCAGAATTGTCGGGATTTTCAAATGATACGTCGTGATTGGTCCATGTGTCATCATTAATGTCAATTCTAACCGTTAGGGTAGATCTTATATAAGGTCTTGTCATTAAGAGTAACCCTAAGCAGTGAACCGTACCCTTCTAAAATTCTGAATCGGCCGTCTCTCTCAAAAAAAGATATTACAGACGCAGCCACCGCCACTCATCTTATCGCCAAGGCTGATTTCGATCCAGATCGGCTTGTTGTTCAAGGGATTCATAAATCTTCATCTTCTCCTTGATTGAGTAAGTCCAAGTTTCTAAGATCAGATCTTCTAGAGAGTCTTCTTCTGTAAATTCTAAAAAAGCCGCAAAGTTCAAGAAAGAAGACCTAAGAATAATTTTTCAGATCTGAGAGAAATTTCTGTTTGTATTATCAAATCTCTTTTTAATCTTGTAGGAGATTATTCTCCGAGTGTAGGAGCTTTGTTCTCCGAGTTGTAGGAAGTATTCATCTTCCGAGTGTTGATCCATTTGGATCAAGATTGTAGGAACTTGGTACCGAGACGTAGGATTGGTTTTCAATCCGAGATAGTGGAGTAGCCGAGTCTAGTGATTTACTAGATTGGTGAGGGAAAGTGGACGTACCCAAGGTTAGGGATCCACTATAAATCTTCTTGTCGTCTGTGATTGCTTGATTGTTTTTATGTAAGTTCGTTAAATTTTTTTTCTACAAATAGACGCATAATTCACCTATTCACCCCTCTCTAGGTGATTTTGGTAGACAACTTAACACTTTCAAGTGCCATGCAGAGAAAAACTCGTGTCCCTCCTATACAGGAGTCCCATATCAGAATTAGTCTTCACATACTTCAGAACATTCCTTGCCGCTACCAGATGAGGTTTCCTTGGTTCCGCCATATAACAACAAACTCGGACTAGGGCATAAGAAATGTCTGTCCTTGTAATCGTCAGGTAAATCAAGCTCCCAACTATAGCTCAGAACACCAAGGGATCAAGAAGAGTCCTCCTCTCATCTCGTCGAAGCTTCAGGACACAATCCAGAGGAGTAAATCTACTCTTTCCCTCCCTCAAGCCGAATCGATGAACGATCCGCTCAACATATACCCTTTGAGATATGAGTATCCCGATCTTCTTCCTCTCAACCTCGAGTCCAAGGAAGTGGCGGAGCTCACCCAAATCCTTCATCTCGAACCGAATAGCTAGCAAGGCCCTGAGCCTAGCTACCTCCTCCTCAGGGTTCCCCATGATTATCATGTCATCCATGTATAATAGCACCAAGACATGAAGCTCCCCCAGCTTCTTTATGAATAGGCTTGAATCTGAATCAGAGGCAAAGTATCCGTAGAAATGGAGGTATTCTTCGATCTTAACATACCATGCCCGTGGAGCCTGCTTCAACCCATAAAGAGCCTTCCGAAGCTTGCAGACGTATTCTAGATATTCTTCAAATATGTAGCCTGGTTGTTGAACCATGAAGATGTCTTTATCTATCTCCCCGTAAAGAAAAGCAATCTTTACATCAAGTTGGCACATCTTCCACCCTTGGCAAGCAGCCAATACGATCACCACCTGTACCGAAGTTATCTTGACAACTGGACTAAATGTCTCTTCATAGTCTTCGCCGTACTATTGGGAGAAGCCCTGAGAAACCAGACGAGCTTTGAATATTTCGATACTTCCATCAGCCTTCTTCTTCAATTTGTACCCCCACTTACACGTCACAGGAGTAACGCCAACGAACTTAGGCACAAGGTCCCAAGTCTCATTCCTTCTAAAGGCTACCATATCCTCATCCATAGCGTCATCCCACTCCTTGACTCCAGTGGCGTCTATAAATCTTGAAGGCTCCCGCTCATCCATGAGGCCTGCGAAGAAATAGGAGACAAAGCTCACCATGTTTCCTTCATTATAACGAGTTGCTGGTTTAACGGTCCTCTTTGATCTCCGAAGGGCCTGACTGTTACTGACCACCTCCATTATACCTTCTACATCAGCTCCGTTATCAGGAAAACTTGGAGCAATGCTCCCCCTGATTCCTGAACCAGAAGACTCCACCCTAGGGCTTGAAACACCTGGAGATCCGGGTGACACCGATAGCTCCACCAGAAGATCCTTAGAAGCTTCCACCTGCCCATCATCAGACCTGCTCTCCTGCTTCTCAATAGAGATATCTCCATATGACATCAGTTCATCAAATACAACGTCTCTTGATACAACAAACTTCTTTGTCGCAGGATCCATACACTTCCATCCCTTCTTTCGCTCATCATAGCCCATGAAGATAAGCTTCCTTATCTTTGCATCAAGCTTGGTCCTCAGAGCATCAGGGACGTGTACGTAGCAGGTTGATCAAAACACCCTAAGGTGTTCAACACTGGGCTTCATCTTGAACATCAGCCCATGAGGAGACTTCATGTTGAACGGAATCAGAGGTATCTGATTGATGACATAGGTAGCGTAGGCCATTCCTTCCACCCAAAAGGACCTCGGAATGCCTATTGCATGAAGCTAGCATTTGAAGGTTTCTGTCAAATGATGGATCTTCCTCTCCGCTAATCCATTTTGTTGTGGAGTATGTGCACAAGTAAGCTCCCTCCTGATGCCTTGCTTCCTACAGAATTTAGAGAACTCGGTTGAAACAAACTCACCTCCATTGTCTGTTCTCAACTTCTAATCCGAAGGCTAAGCTGGCCTTCCACCAGCTCCTTGAACTCTATGAACAACTGGAAAACATTTTACTTCTCCTTCATGAAGTACATCCACGTGTACCTCGAATAGTCATCAATAAACACGAGCATATACTTTCTCCCTCTAAGACTGGCAGTAACGGTTAGTCCTATCAGATCACCATGAACACACTCCAATGGTGCTTAAAACCTGGATTATGACTTGTCAAATGGAAGGCGATGTGCCTTTCCAAATTGACATCAAGCACAAACATGACGATCACCATAGGATGACAACTTAGGCAAGCCTTTCACAAGGCTCCTCACCGTCATAGCTTTCAGCTTGTCCATCCCTACGTGCCCCAGCCTTTCATGTTAGATAGTTGTGCTATCATTGGCCCTCATTCGATCAACATAGGAGCTTGTTGATAGAACAAATAAGTACTTTACTCTCCTTCCAACGTGAGCAACATCAGCCTTTACTGCTGATACGTTCTGAAAAAATCTCACTTATGTTGGGCCGAACAGAACGTGATAGCCCGCATCAACCGCGTTGGTAACATAGAAGAGGTTCTTCTTCATGCCCAGTACGTGAAAAACACTCCTTAACGTGAGTGTCCCCTTATCACTGCCCAAAAACACAATTCCCTCCTTCTAGACTGCATGCACAGAATCATCAGCAGTAATAATAGAATCATTACCTGAGTAAGCCTACGACGAAGAGAACTTTGACTCATCAACTATGAGGTGATGACCACACCTAGAGTGAATTATCCAATCATCTTGGTAGTTGACGGAGGACAATACACAAACACACATGCCCGTCATGAAAGCATTCCCCCATCCAGCTCCCTCAGCACTGGAACAAGCCTCCTCCTTGCCTGCAGCATGACCTGACTGAAGCTTTACCTTACAATCTCATTTGAAGTGACCCGGCTGATTGCACCTGTAGCACATTGGTCCTTCCTTCTTCTTCCATTCATGCTTAGAAGAGTAACTCTTCTCTTGTTGATTTGAAGTTGATGGACCATTGCTAGTTGGTTTCTTATTCTTGTCCAATCTCTTCTTCTTCCGTGAGAAGAGAGCCTCACTGTCCCCTCTAGAGAAAATTATACCAGCCATCTGCCTTACTAAGCTCTCATGCGAATCCAGTAAGTTCTCCAGCTCTAGCAATGATGACTGAGTGGCCCAGCCTTGAACAGAGGTCACATAGGCCACATACTCTTCCGTAAGCCACGGATGATGTGCCTCTTGATCTTTGCCTTCGAAATAGGCTCATTAGGGTCCAATGCTGATATCTCAGCGCACAGGTTCTTCATTTTCAGGAAGAATGATGAGATAGACATGTATCCTTGAGTGGCTCTTGCCAAGTCATTTTCCAAGAACTATAGTCGCGCTACATTCTTCCTTTTGAACAACCCATAAAGGGAAGTCCAAATCTCAACAGCAGATTGACATCCAAGGATGTGATCAAAGAGCTCTGGTGAGATAGCCCATTGTAGAGTAAACTTATCCTTTACATTTGTTTTCCTCCAAGCTCTCACATGTTCAGCAGACCCAGTTGCAGCAGTAACTTCTTGCTTATCATCCCCATAAACGACCTCCCAAAGATCCTCACCCAGAAGATAGCTTTCTATGCACAACCTCCACTTCTTAAAGTTGGTCAGCATTAAAAGCTCAATACCAAGACCTCTTGCTAATCCACCATCCATTGCAACAACCACTGATTTATTAGCTTCCAGAAGCACCGAGCACAACTGATGGTTGATCATTGCTCAAGCATCCGTTCCCTCTAATACCATGTTAAAATCTCTTAAGATGATCAGGGAGATAGCTCTGACACCAAGTAAAAAAACAAAGATATCAATATAACACCTTGATCAAGCAGAAAATGGGAACCAGGTGCAGGAACACTCAACCATAAACCAAGCTTAATAAATCAGGAACAATAAAAAGCTACAACAAGTCTTGTATTATCAACAGTCTTCTTTACAAGGCAGGACATACATGGCGAGACATGATTCTCCAATGTACAAAGGAATAACATACAAATCAAAACAATAACAGGCTAGGCGGACTATCTCAGAGACCGCCGAGACCACTGAGACCGCCTAGACCACCGAGACCACCAAGCTTCTGTTGCAGCAAACTGAACTATGGAGTTCGCGTAGACCGTGGACAACCTGTTAATCTGCTGAACACCTTTGTCCGCTCTCTGCAAGCCACCTGACCGCAGAAGTCGCCTAGCTGCCAGAGTCCGCGAACAAGCTGCTGCCGAACTGAAGAACAGACCGCCGAGACCGACGGACAAGTTATTGAACTGGGAAAGCTGAAGAAGAGAAGATCGGTTGGCCACAACCACGACCTGCTGCAAATTGCTGATTTTTAACCGCAAGCTTCACTGATCCCTTACCGCAGTCAGAACCAAAATCCTGGCTTCTCAATGCTAGCCGCACAACCTGCAACCAGCAAACCAGTTAACCTTCTCAAATAATGCGGACTGAAAATCTGAGGCCGCAGCAATTAACCCACGCTCAACTTACTGTTCATTTAGATAATAATGATTTCACGGGGGTCCTATGTTGGATTCCTAGTTGGATTTGGGTTAGGTTCACTAAATTAGGTTAAGTATGACCCTCCTTGTATAGTCCAGGGTCATAGGTCTTCATTAGATTATAGGGTAGGTAAACAAGTCATATTGATCAGAGCAAGCCCTCAGAAGACTTAAAAGATTGCAGAAACAAGAACAAGGCAAAAATTTCATGTTGAAGAAGTCATTTAACGAACTCAAAAGTGAGCTCGACGATCTTCGTTCTCAGTTCGAGGATCTCAGAATCTCTTCTCTGAACTGAGATCGACGAAAGATGAACTGAGCTCGACGATCTCTTATCTTCTATAAGAAATGAGTTCGACAATCTTCTATCTCTATTCGACGATCGTAGAGCCCAGTATGGAAAGCTGTATTTCAGTTCAAAGCTCTCAGGGCTCAGCTCGACGAAAGAGAGGTTGAGTTCGACGATCCAGGATCTCAGATAAACAAAAATTGCCAGTTTAACATTTCTATCCTCTACAGTTATTTTTAGAATTGATTAGGCTTATTTTATTGCTTATTTTACTCTGAGTAATTAATACTTATATTCTCTGAATATAGTCATTCATATGACAGCATTAATTACTTCTTTTCACAGAGTTAATATACAGTTAATCCTTGGGAAAGTTAAGGAATTACTTTATTGCTCTTCTAGCCATTTTCCAAGTTCCAAGATTTCAGTAGTTAATCAAGGCAATCGAATTAAAAGACCAATTTACTGCAGATGATATAGTGAAGTTTTTGAAAACTCAGAACAATAAGAAATCATTCAAGAGAAAAATTTCTACACGGTCTTCATCTAGTGTTCTTCTTATAGCAAACTTTCAAGAGACAATCAACTTCATCTATCTACAGTTTTCTGGAGAACTTTTTCAAGAAGACCTACTCACCCTGCAAAGCTCTCAATCTTCCTGGACAGTACTTCATCTCAGGGGGATCTTTGACACCATCAAGGATCCACAAGTCTTCTCAGTTGTTTTGAGAAAAGAGAAGACAACATATAGTTTTTATTTTCTTCACCCCACTGTACAAAGGGTTTCTAACTCCCTTCAAAAGTTAAACACTTGGTTGTAAGTCTCCTGATCAAAAGACTTGATTTTGTTTTTGAGCACCTGATCAAAAGCCTGAAGGGTTGCAATATCTCCCTGTAAATAGATATTGTGGTGACAGGTCACCTTAGCAAAAACCTGATTGGTGGAAGGGCACTTGATCAAAAACCTGAGTGGATTCCTACTAGGGTGGTAGAAGAGTGGATGTATCCAAGTATAGGGGAACCACTATAAAATTCTTTTGTCTTCTGTGATGCTCTCTTACTTCTATTGTGTAGTGCTTGCTGAATAGTTTAGGTTTATTTTATGCACTAACTGATTACACATATAAGTATTACTATTTTAATTCCGCAATAAAAATCCAATAAGATTTTAAAATACTCTATTCACCCCCCCCCCTCTAGAGTAAAATAGATCTAACCCCTCAGGTGGTATCTTTCATACCATCCTTCAATTGGTATCAGAGGGTGTGTTTCTTTGGTTTCACAGATTCACTTATGAACCAAGATCCTTGTTAGATCTATCTCTTTCTAGGGTGTTGTTATAGCAATGGCAATGAATAAAGATTATGCTAGCACCAAACCTCCAGTCTGTAACTTGAACAAATTTACACTCTGGAAGGCAAGAATCAAGCTTTACTTGAATTCTATTGATGAGGATATTTTCAATTCAATTTTACAAGACCTCCTCAACCTATAGCAGTGACTGAAACAATATCTGACACATATGTATTTCCATCACCGGAGTGGACTGATGCTCAGAAGAAAGCCAAAATAGCTGATGCAAAAGCTATGAATATCCTGCTCAAACTATGTCAGATGACATATTTCAAAAGATGGCTGAATGCACATCAGCAAAACAAATCTGGGACTCTCTAAACAAAATGGTGGCAGGCTCGGTAGAAGAGAGAAAGGACAGAAGATCCCTCCTAATATCTCAGTATGAGAACTTCAAAAAGGAGGAATCTGAAATAGTCGCTGAGATGTATAACAGGCTTAATGTTATCATCAATGAACTAAAGATCCTGGGTAAAGATATCTCCTTAACTGAGATTAATGATAAGATCCTTATGTGCTTTCGCAGCACTTGGGATTCCAGGATCTGGCCAACCAAGGAAGATAGAAGTTTGAATGAGATATCCACTGAATCTCTCCTTGGAAAACTAAAATCCTATGAGTAGTTAATCAAGACCATAGAGGCTACTAAACTGAAGGACTCAACCTCTTCAAGGAAGGAGCACAATATTGCTTTCAAAGAAACAGAAGAATTAGAAACCCTTCCTGCCTATGAAGAGCTGATGAGATTTATGGCCAAGATATTTTATAAGTTGCCCAAGAAGGACTTCAGAAGGAATACATCAAGAAGTGATGATAAACCTAAGTATGACAGAACTCCTACCAAGGAGATTGTCTACCTTAGATGCATAAAACCTGGGCACATTCTCCCATGAATGCCCGAAGGCACAGAAAAGAGACAGAAGAAAGGAAAAAAGAGAACAAGAAGCATTCCAGCACACACTCCAACAGACATTCTCCAATAAGCATAAAAGAAAGGAGAAAAGTTTCATTGCTTAAACCTGGAGTGAAATAGAAGAGGATACTTCATCTTCCAGTTCCAGTGAAGATAAGGAAGAAGCCAAAGCAAGGGAAGTGTGCCTTATGGCAATCAATGCTTCTTGCAGCAAGTTAGAAAATGAAGAATTTGATGAGGAATCAGAATCAGAAGAACACCAGGTAATATCTTCCTTTGATTTTAATTCTGCTTATTGTAAGATTGAATTCAAATAACTGTGTAATGATTTAATCAACTCAGAAAAAGAAATTAAAACTCTTAGAGACAGGCTAGTTGAATTTGATAACATATTTGCCGAAAACATCAAATTAAAAGATGACTTAGACCTAGCTAAAGAACAAATAATAACTCTCAAAACTTAGTTATGTGAGGCTAAGCAACTTGAGGAATCTCTCAATGGGAGAAGCCTTAAGCTGATGGACATCACAAGCACAGTAAATGCCAGGCTAAATGGCAAGCTGGGCTTAGGTGCTTCATCAAGCTTGCCCACCATTCTCAAGAAAAATATTCTTTCAACTTTTATAAAATTTGTATTTGAAAAAGGCAAAGAGGTAATACACAATAAACAACCAACAGAAGGTTTACTTAAATCTAAAAAACAAAAGAATAGAAAGAAGAAAAATCTAAATAAAAACAATGTTCAACAGAATTTGTCGAACTCAGATCGATGAAATGTGTCTCGGTCGTCGAACTAAGATCGATGATCTACGAACGCAAACTATAGTAATAATAATTCGTCTTACTGCGATCGATGAATCTTGTATGGTTCTTCGAGCAGAGATCGACGAACTTGGGGTATAGAAAATGAATGTATTCATTCTCTGAGCAGAGATCGACGATCTCATCCCATATCGTCGAACTCCGATCGATGAACTTACAACACTTCGTCGAACCCAGTCAGACTGAAAAAAAAATCATAACTTTAACAGAAATTTTAATCAAACTAGAAAACCTGTTAATCCATTTGCTAATTGGGAAATTCCACCAAGGAGATACCATCCCTAAGGATATAAATCTCAACCTGAATTTTCTGTTATATCAAGCTTTTCCTATCAGGAAAATAAAGGGCCCAAGGTAATCTGGGTCAAGAACAACTATTTTTTACCTTTGCGGGTAAAGAGTTGTCCAGCTTTTAATCAACAATGGTATCTGGACAGTGGATGCTCCAAGCATATGACTGGCAGCAAGTAAAACCTAAATAATTATAAGTCCAAGATGGGACCAAAGGTGATCTTTTGTGACTCAAATTGTGGCAAGACTAAAGGCTTTGGAGAAGTTAAGATAGGAGAAGTTACTTTCAAAAAGGTTGCATATGTAAGTTGACTGAAACATAACCTCATCTCCATAAGTCAACTATGTGATGAAGGTTATCAAGTATTTTTTAACTCAAGCTCTTGTATTGTTTCTACTAAAGAAAACCAAACTATTTTAATTGGAAATAGACAAGGCAACATATATGTAGTTAATTTTCTATCTACAACATCAGATATTTGTTTATTTAATCATATTAGCAATCAGAATGAATTATGGCATAAAAGATTAGGTCATGTTAACCTGAAAAACATTGCTAGGTTATCTAAAGACAACCTTGTTAAAGGATTACCTTCTGGTCCCTATAAGAAGGAAGGCCTCTGCAGGGCTTGTCAATTAGGCAAGAAAACTAAATCTAGCTTTAAATCAGTTAATAAAAGTTATTCACCGAGGATCTTGTACTTGCTACACATGGACCTTTTTAGCCCTATCGTTGTACAAAGCCTGGGAGGGAAATATTATACACTAGTAGTTATAGATGACTTCTCAAGGTTCACTTGGGTGTTTTTCTGAGATTTAAGTCAGATACATTCAAGGTTCTTATAAGTTTTCTCAATACCATACAGATTGAGTACTCTACTCCAGTTGCATTGATCAGAAGTGATCATGGTACTGAATTTGAGTCTGTTCTTATGCAAGAGTTCAATGAGAAGGAAGGTATCAGGCACTGCTTCGCATCTTCTAGAACTCCTCAACAAAATGGGGTAGCTGAAAGGAAAAATAGAACCCTAATTGAAGCTGCAGGGACATTACTTGCAAATGCTTATATGCCCTTATCCTTTTGGGCAGAGGCTATGAGCACAGCAAATTATGTACTGAATAGGTGTTTAATATATAAACTTAAGAATAAGACTCCCTATGAATTACTTAAAGGGAAGAAACCTAAAATTACCTATTTTGAAATATTTGGTTGTATTTGCTATATTTATAATAATAACCAGAAATATATTAGAAAGTTTCAAGCTAAGGCTGCAGAGGGAATTTTTCTAGGATATTCCCAAGTCAGCAAAGCTTATAGGGTATTTAATAAATTCACTTTAAAAAAGTGAGGAATCTGTTCATGTATCTTTTGATGAAGCTAACATGTCTTATAAGGAGAAAGAAATTTCTACCAATAGCACAATACAGGTACATCACTTGTGTGAGAGATTGGATGATCTAAGCCTCACCCAAGAGGTTCCAACACATCCCTCTCCACAAGTTATAGAAGAATGTGAAGAAGAAAGCTTAAAGGTGGTTGAACCCTATCCAACAGCTAATGAAATTCCATAAGAGAAATTTATTCCCCAAGCTGTTGCCCAACCAGCTCCTCCCACTAATTTTGTCATACTTAGATATCATCCTAGATCTCAAGTGATTGGAGAAATTTCAGTTGGTGCTCAAACAAGGCATCAACTCAACCCTGACTTGATGTTTTCTTGTTTCCTTCTCTCAACTTGAGCCCCAGTCCATTATATATGTTGAGTAAGATCCCCACTGGATCATTGCAATTCAAGAGGAGCTCAATCAATTTGAGAGATATAGAGTTTTGAAATTGGTTCCAAGACCAAAAGACTACCCATTCATTGGAACAAAATGGGTCTTCAGGAACAAATTGGATGTTAAAGGCAACATCATAAGGAACAAAGCAAGACTTGTAGCAAAAGGCTATTCATTGGAGGAAGGAATAGACTATGATCAAACCTTTGCTCCAGTGGCAAGGCATGAGGCTATAAGGATTTTCTTAGCTTATGCTGCCTACAAAAAGTTCAAGGTCTACCAAATGGATGTCAAGAGTGCATTTCTCAATGGAGAACTCAAAGAAAAAGTATATGTGGAGCAACCAAGAAGTTTTATCTCTCCAACCTATCCCTCTTATGTCTTTAGATTGCATAAAGCTCTCTATGGTTTAAACCAAGCTCCAAGAGCTTGGTATGAGACCTTAGTTAGCTTCTTGTTAGAGTATAAATTTTCTAGAGGCATTGCAGATAGGACTCTTTTTATTAAGCATCATAAAGATAAAATCATGTTAGTACAAATTTATATAGATTATATTATATTTGGCTCAACTGAACCAAACTATTCAAAAGGTTTTTTGACCACATGCATTCAAAGTTTGAGATGAGTAGCATGGGTGAACTTTCATATCTCTTAGTCTCCAAGTAAAGCAATCATCTGATGGTATCTTCATCTCCCAATCTTAATATGCAAAGGAGCTTATTAAAAGATTTGGGATGTGTGATGCCTCAGTAATGAAGACACCCATGGCTACAAATGTTGTGATAGATTCTGATGAGCATGGAAAATTTATTGATCAGAAGTTATATAGGGCCATTATTGGGTCCCTATTATATCTCACAATAAGTAAGCCAGACATCATGTTTGCTACATGCATTTGTGCTAGATTCCAAGTGAACCCTAAAGAATCTCACTATATTTTGCTAAAAAGGATTTTAAGATATATAAAGGGTTGCCCAAATCTAGGACTCTATTATGCAACTGAATCAGAATTTGAATTAACTGGATTCTCAGATGCTGATTTTGCTGGATGCAGAGTGGACAGAAAAAGCACATCAGGAACATGTCAGTTCCTTGGTGATAGGCTTGTGTCCTGGTTCTATAAGAAGCAAACTTCTGTGTCCACATCAACTGTAGAAGCTAAATATATAGTAGCTGGCAGTTGTTGCTCATAGATTTTGTGGATTCAGAATCAGCTACTAGATTATGGATACAACTTAAATAATTCAACTATACATTGTGATAGTACCAGTGCTATATCCATAACACAAAATCCAGTGCATCATAGTAGGACCAAACATATAGAAATAAGACATCATTTCATTAGAGATTGTGTAGACAAAAAGAAAATTAATCTTATATTTATTTCCACTGATTTACAAAGAGCAGACATCTTCACCAAGCCATTGGATGAGAAGAAACATCTGTTTTTCATAAATCAGTTAGGAATGATTAATGGAGATAAGATAATTTAAATTTTGTCTGTGGTCAATGATTTGTTGATAGTTCATCGAACGGAGATTGACGATCTATGAACTCCTCGTGAAGAGTTCGTCGAACGGAGTTCGACTACCACTTCTTAGTGAAATAGTTTTTGTCGTGCGGAGATCAATGATCCCTGCTTCAGTGAATTTATCGTCGAACGGAGATCGAAGAATTATTCGTCTTCTTCAGACCGAGATCGACGAACTCATTTTCTATTAAAATACTTCGTTGGACTCAGATCGAAGATCTTTTCTTCTTCGTTGGACTGAGATCGTCTTTTCGTCTTCTAAAGACCTTATAATTTAAGTTTTAGACGAAATCCATACCATGCTTTCAATTTCTTTTGCACTTGATCTTTGTTCTCTGTGCAAGCAATTTCAATGGCGATTTTAGCGGTAACTCTCATTGGGATGAAGTTCGATGCTGGCTTTGATATAGACATGGATTCTTTCAAGCACTCCGATCAAATCTTTCAGGACATACTGCTCTTGTTCAATGAGCCAAAAATCCAAAAGTTTATAACTACACGGATGAAGCTTCCAGTTGCAGAGATAAAGGAATGGGTTTTTACTTCGTCATCTCTAGACGCACAAACCCTAGTCGACACAATATCTGGACAGGTGGTTATTCTAACTCCGGATATTTTATTTTAAATCTTTGGATTTGTTAATGGTAACGATGATTTTGAGATGGACTCAACTGAGTTTTTTGAAATGCTTACAAGGATGGGTCACTCCAAGGGAACCCCTAGTAAGTTGCTGAAAAAGAACTTGTTAGTGGTGTATAAGTTTCTTGTTGATGTGGTCGGCAAGGAGCTGCTCGGGAAGCACACTGCTCACGACCACATAACCAGGAACCAGTTCTTATTGATGAGTGCACTGGTAAATAAGAAATCAGTAAATTGGAGCACTATCCTATTTGATTTAATCAAGAAGAAAAATAACAAAAGAGAAGTGTGTTTTGGGAGGACTTTGGGCATCTTCCTCAAGGAGAAATGTCCCCAACTGTTGGTCTCTCCAACAATCTTCATTAATGCTTCCAAGAGGCTGACCCCAGACCTCTTTAGGAAGTGGGAGAGGACAATCAGTAAACCCTCTAAGGCTTCCTCTTCCTCTAGACCTTCTGAGGACACTAGGACTCCAAGAATCAATCCCCCACCTGCTAATGAAGAGGCACCAGAAATTCCTCCTTCTCCACCTTCCTCTAGACTACCTCCATCACTAACCCATCAATAACCTTCTAACCCTTTTATCTCCACAATCATTTCCACTCCATCTCCACCTCAATCTCCCCTACCTCACTACCTACAGGACATTCCATTTACAACTTCTGTATCTACACAAATGTCTCCCACCTTCATTCTCCTTACATCACCAACATCATCCCCATCACAAGTACAATCACCAATACATACTCCATAATCTCTACTTACTGATGACACTCCCTTGGATATCATATCTGACATCCCTACACTCACTCATCCAGTCATCCCCTCCACATCTACCATCATCCCTCCTATTCTACCTTCACCTCCATCAACTTCAATAAATATCTGTACTTCTTGTGGTATCACCACTTCTTCTCTCTCGTCATCCACATTTGATCCATCTTCCATCATCTCTCTTCTCACTCCAACTATCAAATCTCTCATAAAGGTTGCCACTGCACCTCTAATTCTCTCTATCCAAACTCTCTCCACTCAACTTGCTTCTATTTTTTGCCCTTTTTCATCTAGGGGCCTGGCATCAGACATCCCTGATACCAGGCAGGGGGATATGTTCAATGAAGAAGTCTCCCTTCCAGCAGTTCTAGTAGAAACAGCAGTAATAGCAACAGCAGCAGTAGAGATCATTGATACTGATATACCAGATGCAGAGCTTACAGATTTCTCGAATATAGATTATGCAGATGCAGTTGATTCCTTGGTCATTCTTTCTTGAGGCTACTCCATTTCTCCAGCAGTTGAACTGAATTCAGCTCTAGATTCTTTTGACTTCCTATATAGAAACATTCTTTTATTTTTTTCTCCTAAGTATTGCACAGATATTATTTGCTATACAGCTCCAGAAAGTACAAAAACACTTCAGGCCATTCAGGACAGTTTTACTACTAACATGGTTGTGGAACCTAAAGGCCCAACCTATGTTATGGATGACAGTCCTATTCCCAGCCTAGATGATTTGCTTACATTAGATGTTGCACAAGAGATTGCATAGATGCAAAATAATCACTACAACAAACTGCACCTATTGTAAGGACTGAAATATAGCTAAAACACAGTTTGTTACTAATAGCTATATTTAGTAACCATTTTTTTCTGTTGTTACCAAAAATTACTTTGTGTAACGAACATTTTATATTTTGTTACAATAAAAATTAATTTGTTACTATAAATGTAAGTATTTGTAACAACATTAATGTTACGTTACAAATAGTAATTTTTTCTCACAATAAGTTTGGCCATTTTTAGTCCCACATCGCCAGTTAAAACATCAATTTTGGGTTTATATTGCCCATTGATGATGATTTTCTAGAAGTTAAATTACAACCAAACTAGAATCTCGAATAGGCAAGCGTACCTATCGAAATGTAGTATAGGAAGTGTCGTATTGCGATTCGGGGCCTGTTGAGTACTTGTACTCACAAGGAAGAGCTATTATTTTATCTAACGGAAAAGTTGGTTTGATTATACTAGATAATAAAACTAAAGCTGAAGCTAAAGAGAAATTCAAATATGAGAAAGCTAGCACTTGATCTAGAATCCCCTTGGACTAAAATAAATCTTCTTGGAAAATAAAGAAATGCGAGTTCTAATTATACTCACTCGACCGTGGAGGTTCCTAAAATATAGAAGCGTCTCTCTCGAGCTCATGCTTCTAACTAACCTTAGGTTGATCGATTAAGACCTCTCGGCCAGTCGAAACCCCTAAGCTTGCTTTATGCGGTGAACCCCACTATTGGATTTGACTCCAATCCGAAAGATTTACGTCGTCCTCTCTCGAGGAGTGCGTTCAACTCCTTTTATCTTTGAGTGATCTCCTCGTATCCGCAACCTCTCGGTCATTTAGGATACGGATCTTAGATCGAAGATCATATCCGCGTAATATGAATTCAATGAAATAAAAATCAAAGATAAATCGTAGCGAGAACAATTAAGAACAAGATATTTAATAAGAAGGAGAAAGATCTATTTTATTCTAAGGTTCATCATGATCAAGTGCTAAAAGAAGATTAGCTACTCATCATGATTGGGGAAATACAAAATAAAGTAGGAAAAGACATGATTGAAATGGAAATAACTAAAATTAAAGTTACAACAAAGGTAAATCTAACTTAGAAATGGGAAAATACAGCAAAAGAAACAGAACATTACAAGACTCCAACTCCCAAAATTCTACTCCTGAACATCTGAAGTTGTCTGGAATTTATAGGAAAAATTTCTGTTTAGTCACGCCCTAGGTCACGCCCGTGACCTAGGGCGTGCTAGGCTCGGAACCGTCGTCTTGAAACCCCGGGAACGTTGGAAGAGAAACCGCCAAAATTGGTTAACTGATGGGTCACGCCCCTTGGTCACGCCCGTGACCAAGGGCGTGTCACGTCTGTCTCTGGAAAACGGCGGGAAACTGAAAACGGCGGGAGTAAACTGGTCTTCTAGGAGGTGTCACGCCCCATAGTCACGCCCGTGACTAGGGGCGTGTCTTGCTGGAACGGAAATCTGGTGGCAACGGCTGGAACGGCGCGTTAATGCCTGGAAACTTCCTCGACACGCCCTGGGTCACGCCCGTGACCCAGGCGTGTAATTTTAATCCGATGTGGCACGGTCAGCTGTTCTTCCACGGCCCATCACACCCCGTGTAAGGGGTACACGGGCGTGTTATTATCCGACATTGGCGTGTCTAGGCCGGTCGACAATCTTTGGGCGCGGGTCGACTGCTCTGGCTGCAGGCTTAAATTAGCGTGTCACGCCCCTGTGTCACGCCCAGGTAGGGCGTGTCACAGGGCGTGTCTAGGCAGAAAACTGGAAGATTTTCATTTTGCTCCAAATAACCTGTAGATCAACCCTGCAAGATTAAAAATGATTTTATTAGAACAAATATATTTAAATTATAGAAACAAGTTAAAATAAACTTAATATTATAAAATTAATATAAAATATCTAACTATTAATATAGAAAAATAAATAAAAAGATAGAAATAAATAGAGTTATCAAATACCCCCAAACTTATCCGTTTGCTAGTCCCGAGCAAACAACTTTCTATAGGGAGTAGAAAAAATTTTAAATGTTAGAAAAGAAAATTGAACCTAAGGAGTAAAATGCGAAGTCTTATGCCTATGTTTGTAGATATTTTTGTAGAAAGACTTACTCAGCATACAAATTAGGTTTTTATTTTTCTTAAAAATGCGTTTTCACTATTATTTTTACTTTTAAGATGAAAATCCGGTAAATCTTAAAATTTTATTTAGGGAGAATATAGCGTGCGTACTAAGATAACATTGCACAAACAAAGATTAAGATACCCTCCAAAGAAATCCATCAATGTCGATGGCCATAGGCTTGCCCTTTCACACTCTCGCCACGGCACTAGTCTAACTTATAAACATAAATCAATAGGGCTTAATTAGGTTGAAATGTGGGCTTAGGTTTTTGGTGAGGGTAATCAAAGATAAACACGATGGCTAGTCACACCAAAACCTAGAGAAGCTTGTACATAAAGATTTGCTTTGGCTCTTATAACGTAGCCAAATTCCTATTTCTTTTGTTTCTTTTCTTATTTTTTTAACTTTCTCATCATATTGAATTTTTTTTCTACCTCTTCATTTTTTTAATGATAATTTTTTTTTTCTTTATTTTGAAGAGAAAAGAAAAATAAATCAACCTTTTTTTTATAAGAAAACAGCCATCAAAAATGAAAAGGCTCCTAATCACTCACAAAATTTTTCTTCATTTGTTCTTTCAAGCTCGGGTTTAGGTGTGTAATTAGGATGCTTTTTAGGCTTTGGTAAATCATTTGGTGGAGCTAAAACAAAAGGAAAAGGTAATAGGCTCAAATTGGCTAAGCAAAGTTAAAATTTTAGGTGCGGGTACAAAAGCTCAAACTTGCCAAAGAAGTGCCTAAATCATATTTATGCTAATGAGTTTAACTTATGCAAAGTCTTGAGAATAGTTAGAGGGCAAGTTCTAGACATCGAAAAAGGATACCTCTCTCTTGGTCCGCGAAATATCTCTCTAGCAAACTTCTACTTACTCACCTAAATTATTTTAGAGTTTTACCGGTTTTCAAAATTAAAGTAAAATAAGTTGTTTCTACGCATTTAGAAAAATGAAAATCTAATTATATGCTGAATATTTAGATCTACTAAAAATTCTACTTACACGTGCACTTAACTAGAAACACAGCATGGCCAACAGTTCTACTCCAAAATTCAACATTCAATTAAAACATCAAAATTCTCTAAACACTATAAACAAGTTGAATTACTAGGAATTTTGCATGTGAATAAATATAGAAATAAAGACTTCTCTAATTTAAAATTTGATTTTCATTTTTTTTTCTTTTTTTTTTAAGTTTTTTATTTTAGAAAAACAAAATTCTAAGATGAAATAAAATTTTTTGAGTTTTAAATTTGTTTTAAAAAAAAAAAAATTTTTTTTTTTCTTTTTAAAATTTTTTTTTTTGGAAAATTTTTATATGTTTTGCTTGAGAAATATCCCTCCCCCATACTTAAACTATACATTGTCCCCAATGTAAAAATTAAGAAAATACAAGAAGAGGAAACTTCCCTGAGAAGCGCAAACCAGCATCAAAAGATACCTGTAAGAGAGTAGCAAAGCAAACCATAATATTTTATAGATATTTTTTTTCATAATAAAAACAGATACATGAAAGTAAAATAAAGATACAGATACAAAGAGGCGACCGCCTACAAGTCCAAAGAAATAAAAAGGCAGCTACTCCTGGTCAGAAACGTCCTCGTGCTCCTGATAGAAAGTCCGCATGTTCGCGAACTCGCGAGTAATATGTGCTATGGAGGAAGTATGGTTTCACTCGAGGACGGTGAAGCGCGCATCAAAAGAAGCAAAGCGACCGTCAAAATGGGTTTGCATCTGGTCTATGCGAGTATGGAGCAACCCAAATTGCCGGTCCCAATAATTTGGATGATCGGGCGCTGGAGCAGAGTGTAGCGGTGGTGGCGAAATCTGCGGGGAAGGATGAGTACCGCTGGGACCGGCACCATGATCAAGATCAAGATCACCGCCACCAACAAACGGGGGAATAGCCTCAAACTCGCCGTCGCGTCGGCGAGCTAAACCAAGCGCCTGAAGGGTCGGGAACTGAAGAGGCTACGGCGTTTGCATGCAAGTGAGTCGCGGAAGAGCAGCCCACACGCCGGTCTGCTTGGCGAGGAAAGTGATGAAATTCCCGCCGTGCACCGCTCCCAATCTCACATTTTTGGCCTGGTGCCGAAAGAAAATGGCGAGCATGTAACCAAGGTTGAGTGGGACTCGGTAAAACATACTATACAAGTATAGTAAGTCTGCCCGAGTCACCACGCTGTGGCTATCGCCACGCCCGGAAATGGTAAAAGAGAGAAGGTTGTGCAGAATACGTAAAGGGGGGAGATGAGGTGGCTACCCTTAGATTTCTTTGGAGTGTAGGGGGCGATGTCATTACTAATTTCCGACCAAAAAGTAGGGAGACTGAAGTCGGGAGGGAAATCAGTTTTTAGGTCGGGGTAGGCGGGGGAAGTGGAAAAGGCCTCCGAGCAAAAGCCCATGGCAACATTGAGCTGGCGGATGGTGAGCTGGTGCATCATCCCGCCCAGGCGAAAGACGATGAAATCATCTTGCGTCGCCCAACGGAACTCAAATGAGGCCAAGAACTCAATGGTGAGCTCGAGGAAAGCAGGCTCAGAAATGGAGAAGAGGGGATCCCACCCTTGGGTAGAGATGAGCTCCCGAACTAGCTCCGCTGCTCCGAATTGGGCGAGGATGGCCTAATCTAAGATCCGGAACACGCCAAAGGGTTTGGCGCGTAGTCTCTCGCTTCGATCTTGTTGGGTTGCATTCTCAAAAAGAAGCATGGCCTCCGCCGAGGCTGGATCAGCGGGGTGCTCAGAGGAGGAAGCGGAGGATCGAGCGTGGTGGCGAGGCATGGTGAGAATTGTGGAGAAAATTTCGGCCAAAGGGAGGAGAGAAGAGAGGGGTTGAAGGGTGGAGGTGTGAAGAGAAGAGGGGAGGAAAAAGTCAATTTATAGATTTTTCGGGTCGGTCACGCCCCCCTGTCACGCCCGTGACAGGGGGCGTGACAAGCCCGGGTCAAAGCAGAAAGGAATCTGAGGCGGACTGCCTCGGATTCGGGGGTCACGCCTCAGAGTCACGCCCGTGACTCTGAGTGACACGCCCGTGACGTCGGGCGTGTAAGGGAATCCGAAGAGCATCCGATGCGAAGGCATCAGATTCTTCAATCACGCCCCAGAGTCACGCCCGTGACTCTGGGCGTGTCAGTCAAATCTGACTTGATAAGAAGGAATCCGAGGCGTGATTGGTCAACGCCTCGGATACCCGCGACACGGGCTCGACACGCCCGTGACAAAACATGTCACGCCCGTGTCATATCCGAATGACGGGCGGGAAAACGGAGGGAGGAGGAACCTCCCGCAGTCTTGGCAAATCACGCCCGGGACACGCCCGTGACCAATGGGTCAACGGGCGTGACGGACGCGTGTACGAAATTTTTTTTTTTTTTTGTTTTTTGTTTTTTTTTTTGTAAATTTTTTTTGTTTTTTTTATATAAATATACTATTTTTTAATTTTTCTGCTTTTTTTTATAACATCATTATGTTAAAGGGCCTAATAAAAATAAATTAAAATTTACCGACTTGTAGAAATACGAAAATTCGACGTTCGTCTCGACCCGATCGTCATGCAGCGATGTCCTTCAAGCCTGTAAAAATAAACTTAAAAAGAAAATTAGAAAAAAAAAAAATAATAATAATTAAAAAAAAAAAAAAGATAACCGTGGGGTGCCTCCCACGAGCGCTTTGTTTATGGTCGGTGAGCTCGACCATAGTGACGCGCGCTTATTATTGGTTTGACAACATTATGTTGTCTAATTTTTCGTTAATATTATCACCGGCAAAAAATAATTTTAGCCGGTGCCCATTCACTTTAAAGTTGCCTTTTTCCGGGTGTGAAATATGAACCGTCCCGTAAGGCCAAACCTCCTTTACGACAAAGGGGCCGGACCAACGGGACTTAAGTTTACCCGGAAATAAGCGTAAGCGCGAGTTATATAAAAGGACTTGGTCTCCCGGTTTAAAGTCCTTTGGGTGCTTAATTTTCTTATCATGATAAAATTTGGTGCGCTCCTTATAGAGTTTATTACTCTCATAAGCGAGGGAGCGCCACTCATCGAGCTCGTTAAGTTGGAATTTACGGAGCTCGGAGGACAAATTTTCATCAAGATTTAAAAATTTAAGTGCCCAAAAGGCATGATGTTCAAGCTCAACCGGTAAGTGGCATGCTTTCCCATAGACCAATCGATACGGCGTACAACCGATAGCGGTCTTGTACGCGGTCCGATAAGCCCATAGAGCATCATCAAGCTTGACCGACCAATCCTTTCTATTAGTAGAAACCGTTTTTTCTAAAATTCGTTTAATTTCTCGATTAACTACTTCTACCTGGCCACTAGTTTGATGGTGATAGGGGTGGCTAACCTATGTGTAATGCCGGATTTAGATAATACTTTAGCGAATTGTGCGTTACAAAAGTGGGTGCCCCTATCACTAACTATTGCCCGCGGTGCTCCAAATCGTGAAAATAGTTGTTTAAGAAATCGGGTCACGACTCGGGCGTCATTGGTGGGGAGAGCTTGCGCTTCCGCCCACCGTGACACGTAGTCAACCGCTACCAAAATATATTTATTTCCAAAGGAAGTTGGTAGCGGGCCGACAAAGTCGATTCCCCATAAATCAAAAACTTCAATTTCTATAAATAAATTTAAGGGCATTTCATCTCGGCGGGAAATATTACCTGAGCGTTGGCATTGTTCACAACGACTTACATGTGCGTGAGCGTCCTTGAAGATGCTCGGCCAATAGAAGCCCGCTTCAAGTACTTTCCGAGCCGTCTAATTAGCTTTATAATGCCCACCGGCGGGTCCCTCGTGACAATGTTTTAAAATTTCTGCGCCCTCTTCGTGAGAAACACACCTCCGCACTACTTGGTCCGCACAAACTCGGAAGAGAAATGGATCCTCCCAAAAATAATTTTTCAAATCTGAAAAGAATTTCTTCTTTTCTTGATAAGAAAAACCATTCGGGAGGAATCTTGCAACAAGAAAGTTTGCAAAATCGGCGAACCAAGGAGTGGGGAGAGTGATTACCTTATGCATAGCGAGGAGGCGCTCCTCAGGAAATGTATCTTCGATGTCCTCCTCTTTGAGCTCCTCTGAATTGGGGTTCTCCAACCGAGAAAGATGATCCGCCGCAAGATTTTCCGCTCCTCTTTTATCCCGAATCTCCAAGTCAAATTCTTGGAGAAGCAATACCCACCTAATCAATCGAGGCTTTGCATCTGTTTTGGTTAGTAAATAACGTAAAGCCGAATGATCGGTAAAAACAATAACTTTGGATAAAGTAAGGTAAGAACGAAATTTATCAAAGGCAAAAATTACGGCAAGAAGTTCTTTTTCGGTGGTTGTATAATTTTCTTGTGCGGTGGTTAGTGTTTTGCTCGCATAATATATCGGATGAAAATTTTTATTGATGCGTTGTCCTAAGACCGCACCAACGGCAAAACTACTAGCATCGCACATAATTTCAAAAGGAAGTTCCCAATTGGGAGCTATCACGATTGGTGCGTTTATCAATTTTTCTTTAATAAGAGAAAAAGCGCGCAAACAATTTTCATCAAAAATAAAAGGCGCGTCTTTTTCTAATAAGTGGGTAAGGGGCTTAGTGATTTTAGAAAAATCTTTAATAAACCGGCGATAGAAACCGGCGTGCCCCAAAAAACTACGAACGGCCTTAACATTTGAGGGTGGAGGTAATTTTTCTATAATTTCAATTTTTGCTTTATCTACCTCTATACCCTTGCTAGAAATTTTATGGCCTAAGACCAAACCTTCCCGCACCATAAAATGGCACTTTTCCCAGTTCAAGACTAGGTTCGTGTCCTCACATCTTTGGAGCACACGGGAAAGATTTGCTAAACATAAATCAAAAGAGTCTCCAAAGACGGAGAAATCGTCCATGAAGACCTCCATGATATCCTACACTAGTTCATCAAAGATCGCTAGCATACACCTTTGGAAGGTTGTCGGCGCATTGCATAAACCAAAAGGCATCCTTCGATAGGCGAAGGTGCCAAACGGACAAGTGAAGGTTGTTTTCTCTTGGTCTTCGGCCGCGATTGGGATTTGGAAATATCCCGAGAGACCGTCAAGAAAACAATAAAATGAGTGCCCGGATAACCGTTCAAGGATTTGGTCAATGAACGGCAAAGGAAAATGATCCTTTCGGGTTGCATCATTTAATTTACGGTAGTCGATGCAAACCCGCCATCCGGTAACGGTTCGGGTAGGAATTAATTCATTTTTATCATTAGGAACTACCGTTAAGCCTCCTTTCTTAGGCACCACTTGGACCGGACTCACCCAACAGCTATCCGAAATCGGATAGATGATGCCCGCATCTAATAATTTAATCACCTCGGCCTTGACTACCTCCTTCATGTTAGGATTTAGCCGGCGTTGAGGTTGAATTGTTTTGTGAGCTTTTTCTTCCAATAAGATTTTATGGGTGCAAAAGGAGGGATTAATTCCCCTCAAATCCGTGATCTTCCACGCAATTGCGCGGCGATGACGTTTTAAAATATTAGATAATTTAAATTTTTCATCATCGGTCAAGTAGGCCGACACAATTACAGGAAGTTTAGAATCCTCCGCTAAAAATAAATATTCTAAATGATCAGGCAATTGTTTTAGTTCAAGCATGGGAGGTTTATCATAAGAAGTTTTCAAACGATCACTACTAATTTCCAAAATTTCAAAAGTAGGTGTGCGAGTGATCGAATCCTTATCACTATTTTCATAAGTAATTAAATCTAAATTTTCAAAATATGCGTTATGATCAATAGACGATAAAGAATATTCAGAAAAAGGAATGAAGTCTTCTTCGGGAGAAGCCTCTAAATAATAACATGAGTCGTCATTGGAGAGCGAATTTTTCATAGACGTGTCAATAGTAAAGGTAACTTCTTCATCTCCGACTCTAAGGAGAAGTTTACCGTTACTAACGTCTATAACGGCGCGCGAGGTGGCAAGAAATGGGCGACCGAGAATGAGTGGTACCTCGGTGTCCTCTTCGATGTCAGAGATGACAAAATCTACCGGAAAGATAAATTTGTCAACTTTGACAAGCACATCCTCTATAATACCCATCGGATATCTTATTGACCGATCCGCCAATTGAATGCTCATTCTTGTGGGTTTAGGTTCTCCTAAACCCAATTTCTTAACTAAAGAATAAGGCATTAAATTTATTGAGGCACCTAAATCGGCTAATGCACGTTTTACCAATAAATCGCCAAATGAACAAGGTATAGAGAAACTACCCGGATCAGGTAATTTCTTAGGCAATTTATTAAGTAAAACCGCCGAGCACTCCGTGTTCAATTGAACCGTGCAGATATCCTCAAGTTTCTTTTTATTTGATAAAAGATCCTTGAGGTACTTAGCATATTTCGGCGTTTGTGCTATCACTTCGCATAACGGTAAATTTATTTGGATTTGTTTAAACATGTCTAAAAATTTACCGTGATGCTCATCTATCCGGTCTTTTTGCATTCTAGACGGATAGGGAAGAGGTGGTTGATAAGGTTTTGGTTTAATATAACTAGAAGGCTTAATCGGAGGAGAAGATGAAGAAATCGTTACCTCCGTATCAACCGGAATTGGAGAAGTTTCAACTGGAATTGTAGAAGTGGTTACCTCCTTCCCGCTCCATAAAGTGATGGCTTTGGCTTGCTCCCTTGGGTTGGGCTCTGTATTGCCCGGTAGCGCTCCTTGTTGTCGATCGGAGAGCATCTTTGCAATTTGCCCAATTTGAGTCTCCAAACTACGAAGAGATCCGGTGAGATTCCGGATATTGGCATCATTTGTACTTGTATATTTGGAGAACAACTCCTCGAGATTGGGAGCTTTTGGAGCTTGTGGTGGAAAATATCCTGGTGGGATTGTGTTCGGTGGGCGAGCCGCGTTCCCCGGATTACTCCAAGAGAAGTTGGGGTGGTTCCTTATACCCGGGTGATAGGTATTGCCATAATTAGTATTACCCGGATTAAAGGGTGGCCGATTCGGATTTCCCATATATTCCACATGCTCGGCCAACGTAGTGGGAGAGGGGGAAGAAGTAGGATCCCAGGTAGGTATAGAAGAGGGAGCAGACATCTCTTCTAATCTTTTGTTTAGCATCTCAACCTGGAGAGATAGATTGGAGACCGTATCAATTTCATACCTCCCAGCCGGTTTAGGTGATTTAGACCGTGGTGTACTCCATTGATAGGTATTCAAAGCCATACCTTCTATAAGCTCTTGGGCGGCCGCTGGTGTTTTGTTATTAAGCATTCCACCAGCGGCGGCATCGATATGTTGCCTAGTTTGAGAATTTAGGCCGTTATAGAAGGTTTGGATTTGTAACCAATCCGGAATTGCATGATGAGGACATCGACGAAGCAATTCCTTGAAACGCTCCCAAGTATCATATAACGTTTCCGAATCAAGTTGGGAGAAATAAGTAATATCATTGCGCAATTTAGCCGTTTTAGCCGGCGGAAAGTATTTCGTAAGAAATCTTTCCGTCATTTCAGCCCATGTTGTGATTGATCCTCTTGGTAGAGAACTCAACCATTGCTTGGCTTTAGTGCGCAATGTAAATGGAAATAACCTTAGCCGGATGGCATCATCGGATACACCATTAATTTTAAAAGTATCGCATATTTCTAAGAAATTAGAAATATGCGCGTTTGGATCTTCATCTTGAAGCCCATCAAATTGTACATATTGTTGTACCATTTGGATGATGCTTGGCTTCAACTCAAAATTATTGGGAGCAATAGCGGGGCGAACAATACTAGATTGAGCCTCGTCCAAGTTTGGACGGGCATAATAGGACATAGTCCATTGTTCGACCATATTTGGCTCACCCATATTGGAAGAAGAAGAAGAAAGGGATCTAGGAGAATGAGAAGAAGAACTAAATGAAGAAGGAGGAGAAGAAGAGGGTCACGGAGATAGAATTAAAGAAGGATTAGGAGTGTCTCCTAAGGATTCCGTATCTTGAAAATTCGGAACTCGAAATTGTAAGCGGTGCCGAAGGGTTCGCTCGATTTCAGGATCCAAATCAAAAAGAGGTGACGGATTCCCTCGGGTCATACACTAGAAAAAAAAAACAAAAGATAAATGTTTTAAGGTTTAAAAATTTATAAAATAGAATTTCCCGGACTTCCCAAGGGCTACCCAGTGACGGGTTCGCAAGGTACTAGGCGGTATTGCGGGATGAAAACCCGACACGGCCCTTTCGCAAGAAATTTTAAATATAAAAATTTAAAGATAAAACTTTTGAAAGAAAAAATTTGTTTTTTTTTGAAATAAAAGAAAAAAAATGATAAAATTAATAGATCCTTGCTTTCAAAATATCAACAAAAAAAAGTCCCCGGCAACGGCGCCAAAAACTTGATGATGATTTTCTAGAAGTTAAATTACAACCAAACTAGAATCTCGAATAGACAAGCGTACCTATCGAAATGTAGTATAGGAAGTGTCGTATTGCGATTCGGGGCCTGTTGAGTACTTGTACTCACAAGGAAGAGCTATTATTTTATCTAACGGAAAAGTTGGTTTGATTATACTAGATAATAAAACTAAAGCTGAAGCTAAAGAGAAATTCAAATATGAGGAAGCTAGCACTTGATCTAGAATCCCCTTTGACTAAAATAAATCTTCTTGGAAAATAAAGAAATGCGAGTTCTTAATTATACTCACTCGACCGTGGAGGTTCCTAAAATATAGAAGCGTCTCTCTCGAGCTCATGCTTCTAACTAACCTTAGGTTGATCGATTAAGACCTCTCGGCCAGTCGAAACCCCTAAGCTTGCTTTATGCGGTGAACCCCACTATTGGATTTGACTCCAATCCGGAAGATTTACGTCATCCTCTCTCGAGGAGTGCGTTCAACTCCTTTTATCTTTGAGTGATCTCCTCATATCCGCAACCTCTCGGTCATTTAGGATACAGATCTTAGATCGAAGATCATATCCGCGTAATATGAATTCGATGAAATAAAAATCAAAGATAAATTGTAGCGAGAACAATTAAGAACAAGATATTTAATAAGAAGGGGAAAGATCTATTTTATTCTAAGGTTCATCATGATCAAGTGCTAAAAGAAGATTAGCTACTCATCATGATTGGGGAAATACAAAATAAAGTAGGAAAAGACATGATTGAAATGGAAATAACTAAAATTAAAGTTACAACAAAGGTAAATATAACTTAGAAATGGGAAAATACAGTAAAAGAAACAGAACATTACAAGACTCCAACTCCCAAAATTCTACTCCTGAACATCTGAAGTTGTCTGGAATTTATAGGAAAAATTTCTGTTTAGTCACGCCCTAGGTCACGCCCGTGACCTAGGGCGTGTCAGGCTCGGAACCGTCGTCTTGAAACCCCGGGAACGTTGGAAGAGAAACCGCCAAAATTGGTTAACTGATGGGTCACGCCCCTTGGTCACGCCCGTGACCAAGGGCGTGTCACGTCTGTCTCTGGAAAACAGCGGGAAACTGAAAACGGCGGGAGTAAACTGGTCTTCAAGGAGGTGTCACGCCCCATAATCACGCCCGTGATTAGGGGCGTGTCTTGCTGGAACGGAAATCTGGTGGCAACGGCTGGAACGGCGCGTTAATGCCTGGAAACTTCCTCGACACGCCCTGGGTCACGCCCGTGACCCAGGCGTGTAATTTTAATCCGATGTGGCACGGTCAGCTGTTCTTCCACGGCCCGTCACGCCCCGTGTAAGGGGTACACGGGCGTGTTATTATCCGACACGGGCGTGTCAAGGCCGGTCGACGATCTTTGGGCGCGGGTCGACTGCTCTGGCTGTAGGCTTAAATTAGCGTGTCACGCCCCTGTGTCACGCCCAGGTAGGGCGTGTCACAGGGCGTGTCTAGGCAGAAAACTGGAAGATTTTCATTTTGCTCCAAATAACCTGTAGATCAACCCTGCAAGATTAAAAATGATTTCATTAGAACAAATATATTTAAATTATAGAAACAAGTTAAAATAAACTTAATATTATAAAATTAAAATAAAATATCTAACTATTAATATAGAAAAATAAATAAAAAGATAGAAATAAATAGAGTTATCACCCATTCCACAATGAATTTTTGAAATATGATGGGCTCGCGGGCAGGCTCGCGGGCGGGCTCGCGGGCGGCGGCGGCGGGGGGCGGCGGCGGCGGGCGGCGGCGGGCAGGCGGGCGGCAGCGGCGGGCGGCGGTGGTCGGCGGCGGGCGGCGGCGGGCGGTCGGCGGCGGGCGGTCGGTAGCCGGTCGGCGGCCGGCCGACGAAATATTTTTTACTATTGTAACTAATTTATTGTAACGACACACATACATTCGTTACAAGAAGTATTAGCGTCGATCTTTAGAGGACGACCGTTACATAAAGTTTTTTTCGTTACCAAAGAGTTTTTGTAACAATTTTTGGTACTTATTGTAACGATTTAGGTCCTTACTATAAGTACAATTTGTTGTAGTGAATCCTAAGTTGATTGCTTTTATATTGACTGACAAAGACATAGAAGATTCACAGATGGTCACAGAGATTGTTGCCTTTCCTGTAGTTGTTCAACCTCCAGCTCCTCCTCAGCCTGATAAACAGATTTCAAAGAAAATAATAAAAGAAATAGATGTTTTATATGATAATCCTCAAATTTCTTCTAAAGATGACACAGATGATGAATCTGATGATTCTGCGGATCCTAAATCTAAGAAGAAAGTTACCAAGAAGTGAAAGATTATTCCAAAGGCTGCTCCTAAGCCTAATCCTAACAATGAAACCCCGTACTATATCTTGCAAAAGATAACTCCATACCCAGGGATGCCTTAATGGATGTGGCTATCCAAGAATGAACTGAAAGAAAGGAAGAAGAGGAGAAGGTACAGGTCTCCTCCTAGGCAATTTAGGAAATACCCTCCTCCTCCTCCTCCTTCTTCAGGTGCTTCTAGAAATACTACTCAAAGAGCCGCTCAGGTGACCAAGACATATCAAAGACATTCCAGGCATGGCAGTCAGCAATCTTCTCAAAGCCATCCTCCTCTAGCTTCAACAAGAGAACTCTTACAGATAATATTGATGAATCAAAGCCGGACTCTAGTCCAAATAGGACAGAGTTTCCTCCAATTCCTTTTGAAGATCCAGAACACGAGACCTCTGCCAAAATGGCTAGATTTCATGAACTGATAGGACTCTCACAGATTAACCAAGCCAAAGCTAAAGGAAAGGATCCTTCTCTATTTCAATAATGTCATCTTTCAGAAAAGAAGAACTCAAAAGGTATGAAAAATCTAATAAATTCTTTAATGTTGATGATTATATGAAACTACATCTAGAAGCTATAGTGCCCAGAGCAACATCTCTCAACATTATTGGTGCATCTGAAATGTTCATGTCAAAGAGAGAAGCTGCTAATCCAAAGAGAGAAATCATATTCAAGCAGCCTGCTGAGAAGTCAGAGAAAGCAATTCCTAAAAAGAAATAGTGATTTTTTTATTGTGTTGTTCTTATTTTTTTTTGAACTCTATTATGTTTAATCATGAAGCACATCTTGTAAATATCAGTTGAATGTTTTATTTTTGTTAGATATATGTTTTCTTGCTTTATGATTGTTTCTTTTATTTTATGTTAGTGACCGCACCCAAATAGGGGGATATTGTTGGATCCCTAGTTGGATTTGGGCTAGGTTCACTAAATTAGGTTAAGTATGACCCTCCTTGTATAGTCTAGGGTCATAGGTTTTCATAAGATTATAGGGTAGGTCAATAAGTCATATTGATCAGACCAAGCCCTCAGAAGACTTAGAAGATTACAGAAACCAGAACAAGGCAGAAATTTCATGTTGAAGAAGTCATTCGACGAACTCTGAAGTGAGCTCGACGATCTTCGTTCTCAGTTCGACAATCTAAGAATCTCATCACTGAACTGAGATCGACCAAAGATGAACTTAGCTCAACGTTCTCTTATCTTCTATCAGGAATGAGTTCGACAATCTTCTATCTCTATTCGACGATCGTGGAGCCCAGTATGGAAAGCTGTATTTCAGTTCAAAGCTCTTAGGGCTCAGCTCGACGAAAGAGAGGTTGAGTTCGACGATCCAAGATCTCAAATCGACGAAAATTGCTAGTTCAACATTTCTATTCTCTGCAGTTATTTTCAGAATTGATTAGGATTATTTTATTGATTATTGTACTTTGAGTAATTAATGCTTATATTCTCTGAATATAGCCGTTAATATGGCAACATTAATTACTAGTTTTCATATAGTTAATATACAGCTAATCCTTGGGACAGTTAAGGAATTACTTTATTGATCTTCTAGTCGTTGTCCAAGTTCCAAGATTTAAGCAGTCAATCAAGGCAATCGAATTAAAAGACTAATTTGCTTCAGATGATATAGTGAAGTTTTTGAAAACTCCGAACAATAAGAAATCATTCAAGAGAAAAGTTCTACACGGTCTTCATCTACTGTTCTTCTTCCAACAAGCTTTCAAGAGACAATCAACTTCATCTATCTACAGTTTTCTAGAGAACTTTTGAAAGAATTCAATAATGAACAACTAATCACCTAGAGGGGGAGGTGAATAGGTTCAATTCTTTATAATAGGAAGTTTTAGGATTTCTAACTAGCAAATCTAGTTATCCAACCATACAAGCATCACAAACATTCAGAGTAAGCAAACATAGCACAGAGACACACAAATTTATAGTGGTTCCCCAATATTTGGGTACATCCACTTTCCCCCTTCGCCTATCTAGCAATGAACTAGATTCGGCCCAACTTCCACTTTACTCAGATCCACAGATCTTATAACTCAGAACCCTTCTAGGTTCCTAAAATTCAGACTTCTTCAAGTCCTACAGCTCAGATCCTTCCAGATCCTACAACTCAGATTCTTCCCAAGAACCCTACCTCAGAGTTTTCCAACTTCTACCTCAGGCAACATGCCCTACCTCAGCCCTTATAATTACAGGCTTACCACTAAGAAAGATAGACTTTCTTACACTCAGATCTATATAGATCCTACATTTGTGATTACAATGTTTTAAGAAATTCTTTACCCAGAGAGAGAAAATGGGGTAAAGAGTTCTTAACCAAATCTTGAGAGATTGGTCTTCTTCTGATCCTTACAGCTTTGGATCTGATTCAACCTTACTTAGCTTCTTCAAAGCTTCTTGAAAATAGAGAACTAGGTTGAATCTCTCTTGAGCAGATGAAGGTGTTATTGAATCAGCTTCCTTCTTCTCCTTCTACTTATTAAAGAAATGATTCTGTAATCCTTACTGATCTCCCAAGATTTTTCTTCGTCTCTGTGTTTTTGTGTTGTATATTTTCTGTGTGTTTTTTCTTTGATAGCACTGTTCTATTTATAGAAACACAGTAGAGGTAACCAGCTAAACCGGTAGCTGACTGGCATCTGACAGTTCTGACATCTGACAACTTTGACAGTTATGCCAGCTGTCACTTCTTAGATCTGAAAATGGGCAACTTGGTCTTCAAAACAGCAGATAGCATCGAGACAGATCTTCTTCACAATGTGTTGACACAAATTTTAAAATGTGTCGACACAGTTAGTGTAGTCTAAACTTCTGTGTGTCAACACAGTTTTGCTCTTGTTCTCGACACAGCTTCTTCACAAGCGTCGACACTGACCGAGTGTCTCGACGCTTTTATACTTAGACAAATTCCTACATTACTTAGCCTGCACAAATAAACTTAAACAAGACATCAAATACAAGATGATGTATGTCATTGATTTAAGTGAGGCTTCTCTAAATCTAGTACAATTACAAATGTACCCAACAATCTCCCCCTATTTGGAGAAGTCATAACCACAAGTCAATGATATACACCATTATAATAATCAGCAAAATTAATGATGTACTAACAAACACAGACAGGGTTAATCATTAGGCATAAAATATATATGTTACAAAGTTAAGCATATCCATCACAAAAAACATGTAACATATACACATATAGAATCAATCAGATTTACTCAACTAAGAAATTATCTCATCATTTTAAATTATATCTGACTTATAAAATTCAAGAATGTCTAGAAGGAACAACATTATTACATAGTTCTAAATTTTAAGACATAAAAGACTCTAAGTCAGTTATGGTTCCTTGATCACAATTCCTTTTCCAGGTTGAATCCTAGCTTATACATTTGCTTCTATGTCATCAGCCAGCTACTTTCCTTTCTGATCCTTCTTCTTAAGCTCTTCAGTCTTGATCTTTTGCCTTTCAAAGTAATGAAAAGGCTTTGGGAAATACTTGCTAGGCTCCACCGAGTTAGCAGGTATCTTCCCAACTTTAAGATCTCTTCTGAACTGAAATATGGCATCTTGCTGCTCCTGATATTTACTCCATTCTTGTTCAGAATAACATTTGCCTCTATCATGCATATTGTCTTTCACTGCTTTCCAATCAGTCAGAATAATTTTTCTAGTGGTTCGACTCTATTGTTCAAAATCAGGCTTTAAATCTGCCTATTCTCTGAACTTTTTCTTAGACAACTGAGCTTCTTTTTCTCTTTGAACTACAGTTGCAGGCATATGAACTTTTTCAAGAATAACATTTTGTGCCTCCTGTGGAGGGCTATACATTTGGTGAACTGCCTATTGGATCTCTTCAAAATCAGAAAGAGGATAAATAACTTGAGCTACTTCCTGCTGAACCCCTTCAAAATAAGCAGATTTAATTCCAGATTTAGTAGTGTTGTCATCATCACAAAGGGGTGGATACCCAAGAGTTGCTCTGATGCTATTTGATATCCATTTAGCATGATCTGAGCTTGCTTTGACTAATACTCTCCCCCCTTTATGACTTCTCTTTCTACATGATCTCTTAGATCATCGTTTTGAAACCTTACCTGTTTAGCCAGATAATTTGTTCCTTCTTTGTAATAGGTCCTGAACTTCTTCAGTTGATCAAAAATAGCTGTTTGAGATGTCTGGATTGCTGCTTGGATTGCTGCTAAATCTTCCTTGATTTTCTTGGACACTTCAGTGTTTATAGCAGTGACACTATTCTCAAGCTTTGTTAGAATAACATTATGAGATTCTACCAGATTTTCATTCATTCTTTGTTAATTTTCCTGGACATAACCTTGTTTGACTGCAATGTCCTCTACTGCAATCTTAATCTCTTATTGTTGTTATGCCAAGTAAACTACAACATTACCTCCTTTATGGAAGAAATCTGTCATCTCTTTTTTATCCTGATATACTTCAAATCTGATGAATTTGATATCCTGTGCCAACTGAAATTGCAGGTCCTTGTGGGTCTTATCCACATATTTTTTAAGAGTAGTTCTTTGCTCATCCATCTTCACTTGCAGTTTCACCAAAAGTGAACTATAGTCCACTATAGGAGCTGGTGTTGGTGGGGCAGTGTGCAAGGCCTTCTTATAGCCTATGCTTTTCTTCCTTATTTCCATTAGTTTTCTCTTCTTTAGCTCTGAGACTTCTTGTTCAGCTTCTGATTCAGAGGAACTGGCTATATCCACAGCATGAGGCTTATTATCAGGAAAATGTACTGAGTCAAGGTCTGGTACCTCCCCCTCAATCTGTGCATCTTCTTGAAGTATGTCTTGGTTGTCCTTCTGGACATCTGGCAAAGTATCAGATGGAGGAACATTGTCCTCAGTAGCCCAAGTCTTCTCCCCCTGGACATCAGCTTCTGAAACAAAAGTCCCTTTCTAAGTAACTTGAACTAGCTCAGTTTGTGCTTCTTACTCATCTACCATAGCAGCATCCTTATTGATATCCTTGAGAACCTCCAGGAAAGTGAGATGAGCTGCTTCACTCTCCATGATAGTCTCTGTGAAGTCTCCCCTTGGAACTGAGGAGACTTGAGGATGTGGCACTGAATCATCTTCCCTTTGAGATTGTACTTCATTTATATCATCATCAGAACTGAAAACCATAACCTCTTCTGACTCACTAGATGATTCAACAATCTTTGCTACTGATTTCTTTTTCTTTAATTCTTTTTGATGTTGCACAGGAGCTGGAGTCTCCTTGGTCTGTACCCTGTCCCATCTTGACAAGATTCTAGTGTCCATTCTCCTCATATGATTGATTTTAGCTCTTGCAACTTGATTTAGTATCTCTAACTTTGCTGAGACTAAATACAAACTCAGGATCCTGTCTAGGTTAGGCTTCTTGATCCCTTCCTTGATCCTGTTAAAGACTATTGTCGACCAGTCAGTCTTGAGATTGAAAATTAATCTTATCATTAGGCTGAACATGAAGGAAGATATCCTGTCATGTCCCCTTGTCTTGCATAGTATAACCTTTCCAACCACTTCAGAAAGAAATTTCCCTTGGGAATTCATTCCTTTTCTGTTCATAGAGGATCCAATCTTCGTGGTTGCATTCAGACCACACCATTGAAGTCCCTCTGCTATCTTGTCGTAATCAACCTCTTCTTCTTCTTTAAGCGACGGCAGTTGGAGTACCTTGCTCAGACTTTTAGAAGTAAGCTTTATCTTCGTACCAAGAACTGTTGACCTAATCTTGTTTCCAGTTTGATAGAATTAATTTCAAGATAACCCAAACACCAAGAGGGGGGCGGGGTGAATAGGTTTTTTTTCCTTTTTTACTTAAGGTAGAATATTTTTCCAGAACTTAAAATAGAATCTAACTATTCTACAGCAATCACAACACAAAAATCACAATCATACACACATCACAGATTGCACACAGGTTTATAGTGGTTCCCCAAGGTCTGGGTACATCCACTTTCCCCCTTCACCTATCTAGCAGTGTGTTAGATTCGGCCTAACTTCTTCCTTCTTCTCAGATCCACAGATCTTACAGCTCAGAAACCTGAAAGGTTCCTACAACTCAGAACCCTATAAGGTTCCTACAACTCAGGATAACAGCCCTACCTCAGCCTTGCCACAAGGCCTATAACTCAGAGAAAAATTTCTCCTACACTAAGGCTCAAAAGCCTTACCACTCAGAGATCTATATCTCCTATACTCAGCATTTATAATATAGGTTTACAACTCAGATCAATGAAAAGATCCTACAAAATTTGATGAGTGTTTAGATGGACTCTTACCCTTATTGAGAGAGAAGGGATAAGAGGTTTCTTAATCAGTTTCTTGATAAGACTGATGGCTGAAATCAACCTGTTCTTAGCTTTCTTCAAAGCTTCTTGAATCTGAACTCAGTAGGGTTGATCTCCTTTGAAGTCGACTGACTGCCAGCTTCCTTCTTAGAATCCAGAAAAAACTCTGAATCCTTCTTAGCAAATTGGTTCAAGATATGCTTCTTAGGAGACTTGTAAATGTCTCCTCCTTTACTTCAACAGCTGAAGATCTCTCTCACTCTTCAGAACTTATGAAGTTTCTTCAGAATTCTTGCTTGAATTCTCCTTAGATCTTCTCACGAAAATCTTCTTAAGTGTGACGTGCACTTTCTTGATCAATGATCAATACTTCAATAGTTATGCTTATTGTTGTTGTTGTTCATCTCCTTTGATTTGATAGAATCCATCTATACATATAGACTTCATCCATTGTAACCGGCTGATCCGGTTTCTAACCAACTTCTGAAAAGTCTGACAGTTTCAATAAACTTGTTGGAATGCACAGCTGTCAGGTCTCCAGTAAGTTCTTGAACCTTTGTCTTTGTCATCAAAGCATAGAGACTGATTGCCATTATGTGTCGACAAAAGTAGATAAAGTGTCGACACAAGCTTTGGTGATGTCGACATAACTCTTTTGGTGTCGACACAGCTTCTTGACACTACATCTGTAGAATGTGTCGACACTTCCTATATGTGTCGACATAGACACTTCTTCACTACACAGCAATCAACATTGTTGAAACTCTGCTGAGTGTCGACACAAGTCCTGTGTGTCGATACAGTTGATATAGTCTCAGAATTTGTGTGTCGACACAGCATCCAAGTGTCGACACAGTTGATGTCGATTAACACTCCTGTGTGTCGACACTGCCTCCTGGTGTCGACACAGATTGTAACACCCCAAAAATCTCAACAGGTAAAATTGAGGTTCAGGCTGGCTGACACGGCCTGGGACACGGGCGTGTCCCAGGGCGTGTCTGGGGTACACAGCCTGGGACACGGGCGTGTCCCAGGGCGTGTTTTTCATTATCGACGATCGTTGAGTCGGCAATCGTTGAGTATCGACACATCGACACGGTCTGGGACACAGGCGTGTCCCAGGGCGTGTCATGCCCAAATATTAGCCAGATTGTCCCGAGAAGGACACGACGCGAAGGCCCAGCCGTATCGATCGTGACACGAGCGTGTCAAATTGTCACACGGGCGTGTCCAGTGCCCGTCCGGTCTCGGGGAAAATGCTGATTTTCGTCTCGATGGGGGAACACGCCCCTCGACACGGGCGTGTCCGGTGTCGACACGGGCGTGTCCCGGGCGTGTCGACACCCGTGTTTTGGTTTTTTTTAAGTCGGTTGTGCACCGCTTCAATAACACGGCCTGTGACACAGGCGTGTCACAACCCGTGTTCGGCCCAGGAAATCAAATTCAGGGCAGATCAGAGCCATTCATTTTCTTTGACCAAGATCCAATGGTCTGGGCTCTTCCCTGGGTTGATAAGTCTGGGATTGAAGAGGAGAATGCTCATTTGAGTTTCATCTTTCTCTTTCTAAAGTTAAGAGAGAGGGGAGAGCAAAGCAAGGAAGAAGAAGAGGAATTTGTCCGCCGGTGGTGTTGCGGTGGTCCAAATCGCGAGCCGAGTTCGGATTTACGAAGGCAAGGCTGCTACGAAGGCTTTCATCCATCTTAATTCTCTCCATGGCTCCGAGGAAAATTCTAAGGGTAACGATTTCCGTCTTGGACATGTGAAGTCCTACTTTCCTGCATTTGCATAGGGAAAACCTGTCCCCGCGAGTGTGCGGTGGGTTATGGTATCCCTTGGGGTAGATATGTGAAGTCCCCCTTGTTAGAGTCCGGAATTGGAGTACGGATCTAGTTATGTTGTGTGAAGCCCATCTGGACGTGTTGGTCTTGATTGGTGATTCTTTGTTTGCATTTCGGAGGAGCCTCCGAGTATTTGATTATTTGTGTGTAATCTGTGGTGGATACCTATCGCTTGGTGCAGCAGGAAGTACTGGAGGAAGTCCAGGAAATTGTACGAGTTGAGTTCAACTCTTGTGGTGGATGGGAAAGGTGAAGCTCTACACGTGTCAGGCCAGCCTTGCGTCTGACGATGTGAGCAACGGGATAGGCGGATCTGTACCCGCGTTATGGTTGTCTAACCTTGGGTGCTTAAGGCCCTGTTAGGATCACATAGCGAGAGTCAACGGCTTGCATGCCGATCATGACTAGAATGCTCATTGGTGGGATCCGGTGTTTCCGGTACACCCGAATGTGCCCTGAGTGCACGGAGCGTCGGGCCGTCGTGCCGACGTTTTTGATATGTATTGACTGTGTGGTCGTGCACGTCTTGCGTGGTTCGCTATATATATATCATATTGGAAAATGCTATGCAGGGATGGAATTCCGCTGCCCCGTGCCAGGGGAAGGGTCGTTATAATTGGTCAGCTGAATGCTGACTTTTGCCATGTTTGCCACCGCTTGGTGGATTGGTTCTTGCAGGTGCTGGAGGTACTGGTCCGAGCGGGATTTAGCGGGCTGAAGCCCAAGCTGCGTTGCTGCCCTCGAAGGCTTTGTTTGTTTTGTTTCTTCTTGTTCATGTGTGGCCGGCCTGCGTGCCAATGTCTGTAAACGACACCTTGTTAAGAGAAATTTGTAAGGCATTAAGGCCAGATACTTTGGTTGTGTACATTCCTATGTTTTAGTGGACAGTTCTCATTTTGCTTGAGTTCAAGTTTTTCAACCGTGAAGCTTCCGCTAGAATGCTCTGTGTTATGATGCGTTGTTCTTGATATTATTTTGTAGCGTCTCCGCCTGTTTGTGTAATATGGTGTGGGGCCCCGGCCGGACCCTCTATTATATTCTTCTTGACGGGTAGAGGTGTTACAATTTGGTATCAGCTTGTTGGTCGATCTCTTCCGAATTCGCGGACGAATTCTTTTGAGAGGCGGCGAGCACGTGTCAGTGTCGTCGTTATCACACTTAACTTGAACTCAAGAATGTCCACTTAGGAATGTAAATACACTTGTTTGTTGAACTTGTGTATTCTTTTTGTATGTTTGCCATTTTACTTGGTCGCTAAATTGTGTGTTTTACACATATAGGTGACTAGAAGTGTTACGGGTCTATCCGAACCTCAACATTCTGTAGAAAGTGCAGCACCAGCTGAGGTGCCCACACCTCCTCCATCTGCTGAAACGGTACGTTTCATCACGGAAACGGTACTTGCTGTGATGAATGCTCATCAGGCTGGGCAGGCACGTCCTGTAGTGGTGCCAACGCATGCTGGGGTACGAAAAGAACCGGTAGAAGCTGTAGTTGATCCGCGGGCAGCAGATCAACAATTGAAGCAATTCTTGAGCTTCAATCCTCCATAATTTACTAGGGCAGGGTCACTGGCCCAAGTAGAGGATTGGCTTGCAAGGATCAACAGGATCATCAGAGCGATCAAGGTTGAGGAGGGACAGAAAGTTATTTTGGCCACTTTCCTATAGGAAGGAGAGGCTCGTTTATGGTGGGATGAGATTGAACTGCATCACTTGGCCGGTAGACAACTTGCAGAAGTCTCGATGGACGAATTTTCTCAGTTGTTCTTTGCACAACATCTACCAATGCAGCAAAGGATATCGATGGAAATGGAATTTCAACGGTTAACTCAAGGAGATCGTAGTGTGGATGATTACCTACATGAGTTCACACGTTTGGGACGATATGTGGGTATAATCATCGTCGAAGAAGAGCGTAAGACTAGTAGGTTTTATGCGGGACTGCGAGATGAGCTGCGGTATTTACTCTCGAGTTCTGTGAGTCAGGGATTTCAAGCCTTAGTCTGTACGGCTCGGTTTTTGGAGACGAACATGAAAAGAGGGAAGGCAAAAGGGACCTTGGCTGTGACAAAGCCGGAGTTCAAGCCGCCGCATTCGGAGAAGTTTGGTTACCGTAAGAGATGGGGAAAGAAGTCTAAGTCTACTGGACAAGCTCCTTCTGCGACTGTGACATAGACATCTGGGTATGGATCTCGCGCTTGTTTTACGTGCGGGAAGTTGGGACACTTCGCACGTGATTGCCGAGTTGGTCCTCCAAAGGGCGACAAGAAGACGAGAGTGTCTTATGCTGAGAAAGGGAAGACTATGGTGGAGTCTTCTGCCTCGCACGCGCAGCCCAGGGTCTTCAACCTCTGACAACAGGAGGACATTAAGCAGGCGGATGTCGTTACAGGTGCACGCAGTTTTTAATGTTATTTTATATTGTGTGCTGTGCTTGTTTTGATTGTGATGTTTTAAGGTTTGTCCTTATACGAGAGTATCCGACGCGAGCACTGTTTGACACAGGTGCTTCACATTCGTTTCTGTCTGAAGAGTTCGTCTTTCGTGTCGGGGTACCTATCCGGACCACGACAGACAGTATAAAGGTGTTGTTACCTAACAGATGTTTGATGTACGCGGATAAATCTTGCGGTCTTGAGGTCAAGATAGGGAGTCGGGAGTTCAAGGTGGAAACACTAGTATTGTCGATCAAGGAATTTGATATAATCTTTTGTATGGACTGGCTGTCAGAGCAGCGTGCCTGTATAGATTGCACTTCAAAAGAGGTCACACTTGGGCAGAATACCGAACAAGAGACCAAGTTCATTGGTATAAAAGGGATGAGTGGGATGTTGTTATCTGCTCTCCAAGTCGTAAGGCAGTTCGGAAGGGTGCGGAGTTGTTATTCACACTCGTAGAGGCGGTGGCGCCGAAGGCCAGTGTGAGTGAAGTGCCGATTGTGTCGGATTATGCTGATGTGTTTCCAAAGGACCTTCCGGGGTTACCTCCCCAAAGGGAAATCGACTTCGGTATCGAGCTGGTGCCGGGTGCAAAACCTATGGCCCGTTCGCCGTATCGGGTAGCGCCAAAAGAGATGGCCGAACTAAATGTTCAGTTGCAAGAACGGTTGGAGCAGGGATACATACGCCCAAGTATGTCACCTTGGAGCGCGCCTGTTCTTTTTATGAAGAAGAAAGACGGTAGTTTGCGACTATGTATTGATTATCGCGAACTGAATAAGCTGACAGAGAAAAACAAGTATCTGATTCCTCGAATCGATGACTTATTTGATCAGCTAGCAGGCTCAACCATCTATTTCAAGTTGGATTTGAAATTTGGGTATTACCAATTGCGGATTAGGGAAGGTGACATTCCCAAGACAGCGTTTGGCATACGCTATGGTCACTATGAGTTCACAGTGATGCCGTTCGGCTTATGTAATGCGCCTTCGGTATTCATGGATCTCATGCATCGAACGTTCTGCGAATACTTGGATCTGTTTGTGATTGTGTTCATTGATGATATCCTCGTGTACTCTCAGTCGGAGGAAGATCATGCAAACCATTTGCGATTGGTATTGCATACCTTGCGGAGAAATAAGCTGTTTGCCAAGTTCTCTAAGTGTGAGTTCTGGCTCTCATCGGTGGCTTTTCTGGGCCATGTGGTAAGTGGAGAGGGCATAGCGGTGGATCCGACAAAGATAAGTGTCGTTCGTGATTGGCAAGTGATGTCTTCGGTGGCCGAAGTCAGGAGTTTTCTTGGACTGGCAGGCTACTATAGACGATTTGTGGCTAACTTCTCCCGGATTGCTTTGCCTTTGAATACATTGAAGAGAAAAGATCATAAGTTCGTTTGGACGCCGGAGTGTGCGCGAGCTTTTGAGGAGTTAAAAGTTCGTTTGACCACGTCGCCTGTTTTGACGTCGCCTTGTGGTACAGACGGTTTTTAGATATACATCGATGCGTCAGGAAGCGGCTTAGGCTGCGTTCTCCTACAGTTTGGCAAGGTGATCGCTTTTGGCTCACGTCAATTAAAGGTGCATGAGCGTAATTACCCCGTCCACGACTTGGAGTTGGCGGCGGTGATCTTTTCGCTAAAGTTGTGGCGGCACTATCTTTATGGAGTGAAGGTAGATATTTATACAGATCATAAAAGCCTAAAGTATCTGCTCGATCAAAAGGATTTGAATATGCGACAAAGGAGGTGGATGGAATTCCTAGGGGATTATACCTTCGACATTCACTATGTTCCTGGAAAGGGAAATGTGGTCGCTGATGCCTTGAGTCGTCGGACTCCGGTGCGGGCAAGTTGGTTACGGATACATGATGAGCGTCTAATCCAGGAGCTGGAAGCGTTGGAGATATCTTGCATGGAAAGGGATTCTTCGGCCGATGCATGCTTGAACTGGATAGAGGTTCAATATGACCTTGCGGACAGGGTTCGGCGGGCAACGGAGTTTGATGAAAGTCTCCAGCGCTATGCAAAGGAGGGGTATGGTGACCAATTCTCCTTGGATGACGGGCTATTACAGAAGGATGGCCGATTGTGCGTCCCTTGTGCGGGTAAATTGCGAGAAGAATTGTTATATGAAGCACACTTTACAAAGTACTCAATTCACCCTGGGAGCACAAAGATGTACAAGGACATGAATAAATTATTCTGGTGGCCCGGTTTAAAGAAGGACATAGCCGAGTATGTAGCTAAGTGTCGTACTTGTGCTTTGGTAAAGGCAAAGTGTCAACGACCTAGTGGTTTCCTGAAATCATTGCCAGTTCCGCAGTAGAAGTTTGAGGATATTTCTATGGATTTCGTGCACGTATTGCCAAGATCTCAACATGGGAATGACTCAATCTAGCTGATTATCGACCGATTAACAAAGGTGGCTCACTTCCTACCAAACAAGCAGGACGATTCAGTGGAAACGTTGGCAAAGCTCTATGTGGAGCAGATTGTTCAATTGCACGGTATTCCCCGAAGCATCGTGAGTGACTGTGATGGGAGATTTACTTCAAAGGATTGGAGGCTAATTCATCAGCTGTTGGGCACGAAGTTAGCATTCAGTACGGCCTTTCATCCGCAAATGGATGGCCAAACTGAACGAACCAATAGAACAATGGAGGATATGCTCCGTATGTACGCCCTGGACTTCGGTAAGAAATGGGAAGATCATCTTGTTATGGTGGAGTTTTCCTACAATAATAGCTACCAAGCGAGCATCGACATGGCACCGTTTGAAGCTTTGTATGGTCGCAAGTGCCGTACACAGTTAGCTTGGGCAGAAACTGGCGAATCCAAACTTTTGGGATAAAAGGCAGTCGAGGATGCTAACTCAACAATACGCTCCATTCGAGAGAGACTACTAATAGCCCAGGATCGGCAAGCCAAGTATTACAATGCTAAGCACCAGAACGTGGAGTTCGCGGTTCGTGACTGGGTCTATTTAAAGATTAAACCCTTCAAAGGCGTATCTCGGATTCGGCGGTTGAAAAAGCTAAGTCCGTGATACCTATGTCCGTTTGAAGTGGTGGAGCGAGTTGGGGAAGCTGCCTATCGGTTAGCTCTTTCATCGGAATTGGTTGGACTGCATGATGTGTTCCACATCTCGGTACTACGAAAAGCAATCAAGGATCCAGCTCAAGTGATTGAGAATGATCGGGTGCCTGTTGAGTATGGGCTAATGACAAAGGTGAGGCCCATTCGGATCGAGGATCGAGCCGAGAAACAGTTGCGGAAAAAACAATCGGGATCGTTAAAGTCCGGTGGGACAATTGTGGCTGAGAAGAGCTCACATGGGAGCGGGAGCAGACCATGCGAGCCGAGTTTCCCGAGTTATTTTCATAACCTGTTCGCTCGTTTGTATATATGATAGAAACATATATGTCTCTGATTGTGTTATGTTGTTATCTCCCTGCTGTCTTCAAATTACGGGACGAAATTTTATTAAGGAGGGGAGGATTGTAACACCCCAGAAATCTCAACAGGTCAAATTGAGGTTCAGGCTGGCTGACACGGCCTGGGACACGGGTGTGTCCCAGGGCGTGTCTGGGGTACACGGCCTGGGACACGGGCGTGTCCCAGGGCGTGTTTTTCATTGTCGACGATCGTTGAGTCAGCGATCGTTGAGTATCGACACATCGACATGGCCTGGGACACGGGCATGTCCCAGGGCGTGTCATGCCTAAAAATTAGCCAGATTGTCCCGAGAAGGACACGGCGCGGAGGCCCAGCCGTGTCGATCATGACACGGGCGTGTCAAATTGTCACACGGGCGTGTCCAGTGCCCGTGTGGTCTCGGGGAAAATGCTGATTTCTGTCTCGATGGGGGAACACACCCCTCGACACGGGCGTGTCTGGTGTCAACACGGGTGTGTCCCGGGCATGTCAACACCCGTGTTCTGGTTTATTTTAAGTCGGTTGTGCACCGCTTCAGGAACACGGCCTGTGACACGGGCGTGTCACAACCCGTGTTCGGCCTAGGAAATCAAATTCAGGGCTGATCAGAGCCGTTCATTTTCTTTGACCAAGATCCAATGGTCTGGGCTCTTCCCTGGGTTGATAAGTCCGGGATTGAAGAGGAGAAAGCTCATTTGAGTTTCATCTTTCTCTTTCTTAAGTTAAGAGAGAGAGGAGAGCAAAGCAAGGAAGAAGAAGAGGAATCTGGCCGCCGGTGGTGCTGCGGTGGTCCAAATCGCGAGCCGACTTCGGATTTATGAAGTCAAGGCTACTACGAAGGCTTTCATCCGTCTCAATTCTCTCCATGGCTCCGAGGAGAATTCCAAGGGTAACGATTTCCGTCTTGGACATATGAAGTCCTACTTTCCTGTATTTGCATAGGGAAAACCCGTCCCCGCGAGTGTGTGGTGGGTTGTGGTGTCCCTTGGGGTAGATATGTGAAGTCCCCCTTGTTAGAGTCCAGAATTGGAGTATGGATCTAGGCATGCTATGTGAAGCCCATCTGGACGTGTTGGTCTTGATTCGTGATGCTTTGTTTGCATTTCGGAGGAGCCTCCAAGTATTTGATTATTTGTGCGCAATCTGTGGTGGATACCTGTCGCTTGGTGCAGCAGGAAGTACTGGAGGAATTCCAGGAAATTGTGCGAGTTGAGTTCAACTCTTGTGGTGGACGGGAAAGGTGAAGCTCTACCCGTGTCAGGCCAGCCTTGCGTCTGACGATGTGAGCAACGGGATAGGCGGATTTGTACCCGCGTTATGGTTGTCTAACCTTAGGTGCTTAAGGCCCTGTTAGGATCACATAGCGAGAGTCGACGGCTTGCGTGCCGATCATGACTAGATTGCTCATTGGTGGGATCCGGTGTTTCCGGTACACCCAAATGTGCCCTGAGTGCACGGAGCGTCGAGCCGTCGTGCCGACGTTTGTGATATGTATTGACTGTGCGATCGTGCATGTCTTGCATGGTTCGCTATATATATATCATATTGGAAAATGCTATGCAGGGATGGAATTCCGCTGCCCCGTGCCAGGGCCAGGGTCATTATAATTGGTCAGCTGAATGTTGACCGTTGCCCTATTTTCCACCGCTTGGTGGATTGGTTCTTGTAGGTGCTGGAGGTGTTGGTCCGAGCGGGACTTAGCGGGCCGAAGCCCAAGCTGCGTTACTGCCCTCGAATGCTTTGTTTGTTTTGTTTCTTCTTGTTCATGTGTGGCCAGCATGCGTGCCGATGTCTGTAAACCACACCTTGTTAAGAGAAATTTGTAAGGCCTTAAGGCCAGATACTTTGGTTGTGTACATTCCTATATTTTAGTGGACAGTTCTCATTTTGCTTAAGTTCAAGTTTTTCAACCGTGAAGCTTCCGCTAGAATGCTCTGTGTTAGGATGCGTTGGTCGTGATATTATTTCGTAGCGTCTCCGCCTGTTTGTTGAATATGGTGTGGAGCCCCGGCCGGACCCTCTATTATATTCTTCTTGACGGGTTGAGGTGTTACACAGTTGATGTCAACTAATACTCCAGTGTGTCGACACTGCCTCCCGGTGTCGACACAGTCGATGTCGACAAATATTTCTGTATGTCGACACTGCCTCCCGGTGTCGACACAGTTGATGTCGACTAAAATTTCGGTGTGTTGATACTGCCTCCCGGTGTCGACACAGTCGATGTCGACAAATAAATTTTGTGTGTCAACACAGTTGCTTCAGGTGTCGACACAGCTTTTCCAAGTGTCGACACAGACTTCCTTAAGTGTCGACACATGGACTTAGAAACTTTTTCTGCATTTTAGCCAATACTTAACCTGCACATATAAACTCAAAATTACATAAAATACACCTTGATGTATATCATTGAGCTTAGTGAGGCTTCTCCAAATCAGGTACATAGTTTCCAATGTACCCAACAATCTCCCCCTATTTTGAGAAGTCATAACCCTTTAGTCAATGATATACACCACTTATAATAAACAAACACTATGATGTATATAAGCATTATATGACAGGGCAACTTATAAACAAAAAATATATAAAAATCACATCACAGAATAAGAATGCAACTTTAATGAACATGAAACATTGTTTTGTTTATATTAACAAAAAGTTTCTTAACAACTGATTACATAGATTTCTTTTAAAAACTAAAATTTACATTGTTCTTGCAAAATTTAGTAAATCTATCCTAAGGCTGATCAGGCTCCCTAATGACTATGCCTTTTCTTGGCTTAATTGAGCTTGCACAGGAGGTTCTACATCATCAATAGGCTTTTTTCCTTTCAACTCTACCTTTTTATGAAATTCAGCCTTAATCCTTTGCCTTTCAAAATAATGAAAAGGCTTAGAAAAGTACTTGCTAGGCTCTTGAGCATTAGGAGGTAGCTTCCCAATATTAGCCTTTCTTCTATGCTGCACAATGGCTTCCTGTCTTGCCTCATACTTCTGCCATTCCTGTTTATTATACCACTTGCCCCTTTCATGAACTTGATCTCTCACAGCTTTCCAGGCAGTCAAAATTATATTTCTTGAAGTGGGGCTCCACTGCTCAAAATCAGGCTTTAACTCAGCCTATTCTCTGAATCTTTTCTTTGAAAGTTGAGCTTCCTGCTGAGCTTTCAAGGCAGCTTCTAGCATTTCAAATTTCTCTATAATGACATTTTCAACATCCTGTGGAGGACTGTAAATTATCTGAACCTATTGTTGAATCATATCAAAATCTGTTGGAGGGTAAATGATCTGAGCAACTTCAGGTTGATCACCTCCAGCATAAGTAGGTTGCACACCAGATTCTGCAACATTGTCATCATCACAAAGGGGTGGATATCCCAGAGTGGCTCTGATGTTATTAGATATCCATTTTGCATGATCTGAGCCAGCATTGACTAACACTCTCTCCCCCTTTATGTCTTCTCTTACAATGTGATCTCTTAAGTCATTTTTTTGAAATCTTATTTGGTCATCAAGAAAATTGACACCATCTTTAAAAAATGATTTTAACTTTAGAAGCTGATCAGAAATTGTTTTCTGAGAAGTATTAATAGTTGTCTTAAAGGAATCAAAGGCTTCCTGTAGCTTCTTATCAAATTCCTCTTTCTCCTTAGCCCTCGCTTCAGTCATTGCAATAACTGTTTTCTTTACTTCTGTGACTATCTCATTATGAGATTCAGTCAGATTGTCATTCATTCTAATCTTATTTTCAAGCACATAGCCTTGTTTGACAACAATATCATCCACTTGTTTCTTAACCTCTGCTTATTGGTTAGCCAGAAATACTACAGTATTGCCCCCTTGTGGAAACAATCTGTCATCTCTTTCATATGAAGATTAACTTCAAATCTTATGGATTTGATATCCTGAGCCAGTTCATATTGAAGGGACTTATGGCTTTCATCCACATACTTTTTAAGATCCATTCTCTGCTCATCCAATTTAACTTGCAAAGCCACCATTAATGAGCTGTAATCAGTCTCCGGGGCTTGTTGGGAAGTAGTATCTTGCAAAGCCTTCTTATAGCTCTGGCTTCTCCTCTTGAAAACCATCAGTTTTTTTTTCTTGATACTTTCAATCTCCTCATCCTCTAAAGCAGAAGTACTGGCAATATTAACTCTTTCTTTAGGACTAGGAGGCAGCTCCTTTTCAGTCCTATGCTGCACCCCCTCAATGTTAACCTGCTCCCCCTCATCTGCTGCTCCCTCTATGTCAGGAAACAATTCTTCCAGAGTGAACTCTTGTTGAGTGTGAACTGGTGATACAGCTGTCTCAGGAGCATGAGCAACTACAGATGTATCCTCCATGATCACATCTAGTGCTGGACTGTTGACATGAGGTGTCTCAAGAATAGATTGTGAATCCATTTCACTTGCCAAGTGAATACTCTCTTCCCCTTGAACCTGTGCAGTAACTGTCTCCCCCTGCACTTGTGCATTCTCAGTTAGGTCATGTACTTAGAGCTCCCCCTGTACCTGTGCACTAATTGTTTCCTTCTGCACTTGTGCAGTCTCAGTAAGGTCCTATTCAGGAGATTTCTCAGCAACTTCCTATCTTTCTAAATCAGGTAAGTCCTTTGTTAGGACTCTATCCCATCTTGAGATGATCCTGATGTCCATTCTTCTCATATGATTGATTTTAGAACCAGGAATCTAGTTCATTACTTCTGGAATGGCTCCAGCCAAGTATAAACTCATTATTCTAGCCAAATTAGGCTTCTTGATGCTTTCCTTAATCTTCTCAAGAAGTACTACAGACCAATCTATGCTGAGTATGAAGATTATCCTTGTCATGAGGCTAAACATATAGGCTGAAATCCTATCATGTCCCCCTGGCTTACACAGAACAACTTTTCCAACCACTTCTGAGAGAAATTTACCATGCAGATTCATCCCTTTCCTGTTTATTGCTGATCCAATCTTCATGGTGGGATCCAATCCACACCATTGTAGTGACTCTCTTGTTCTTGATATCGGTACCTCTTCTTCATCCTGAGTTCTTGGAAGATGAAGAATTTTTCTTAAACTTTTCAAGGATAGTTTGACTCTTGCTCCATGAACTGTTGACTTAATCTTAAATCCAGTCGAGTCTACTATTGCTGCATTATAGAACTCAAAAACCTCCTTCTTCCAAATCTTGGTAGGTTCGGATATCAGAAACTCCAAACCACTTTCAGCAATCAGTGTAATGACTCCTTTAATCTCTGATTCTGCATCATTAAAGGCATGACGAACCACCGCATACCCTTTGTTAACATTATCTTCAATCTTTGGCGCCATTGGAATGGAGAGAAAACTTGAATTGAGAGAAGAGAGTTTGTTGACACAAGGGTTTAGTCTCGAAAATCTATAGAGCGTGTCAACAGAATATGTTCTCGACCTATTTATACCCTTCTAAACAAAGAAGGTCAAAAGGCAGGAAAAAATTGTCTAAAAGTGTTGACACTGTTGAAATGTGTAGACACATACTTCTATTATCTCGACAACGGCGTTGACTACTATGTGTCGACACCCATTGATGATATGTCGACACTAGACATACTTAGTAGTTCATCAGAAATTCTGTGTCGACTCTTATTACAAGTGTCGACACAATTTCTTTAAGTGTCGACACCATGATGTTGGTTGTGTTGACACAACTAACTGAAGTGTCGACACCACTTCTCTGGATGTGTCGACACAGATTTACTAAAGTGTCGACAACACTTCTCTGAATGTGTCGACACAGATTTACTTAGCCAAATTTGTTAAACTAGTCTATGTTCAACATTCCTAATTCAATTTTAAATTTATTGCATTTAGTTTCATCTAAAGGCTTAGTAAATACATCTGCAATTTGATAATCTGTTTTGACAAATTCTAGTGAGATGTCCTCTTTCTCTACACGTTCTCTCAGAAAATGGTATCTTATTTCTATATGTTTAGTCCTACTATGTGAAACAGGATTATTAGCAATAGAAATAACACTAGTGGAATCACAAAACAAAGGTGTTCTACTTACCTGAATACCATAGTCTTCTAGCTGGTGCTGAATCTACAACTGCTGTGCACAGCAACTTCCTACTGCAACATATTAGGACTCAGCTGTGGAAATTTCCACACTAGTCATCTTCTTACTACTCTAAGACACCAATCTTCCTCCTATTAATTGACAGGTGCCTGTTGTGTTTTTTCTTTCTTCCTTGCAACCTGAGGGCTGCTCTACATAGACTTCTTCAAATTTCTTTGGCTCCAGTTGAGATAGGAAGCTTGAGCAAAGCACTGTGTTCAAGTTCCTGCTTCTGGTTTTCACTCCATGTCTTAGATCACAAATTATCTGATTTGCTAGATGATCCTTTAAGTGTCTAACAGTTGGAGGTAGACTATCTTCTGGTGGAACACCTCCAGTCTCTTCAATATGCTGCACCTCTTGTTGTATATCTGCATCTAGAGAGTCCTGTACCCCCCTGGACAGTAGCCACCATTTTCCACTTCCTGCTCTTCAGTTGTTTCTTTTGTAATGGTAAGCTTGTCTATTTTCTAATTAATACCTATAGAACTGCATGAGCTACAAGGCAACTCACTATTAATCAGTCTTGTTTAATCAAAGACAACATGTACAGACTCTTCTACAACTTGAGTAATCAAGTTGTAGACTCTATAAGCCTTACTATTGTTGCTGTACCCACCAAATATCCCATCTTTGGATTTGGCAGCAAAATTAGTTAGATAAGACTTGCCATTGTTAAGGACATAGCACTTGCAACCAAAGATCCAAAAATAGGATAAATTTGGTTTTCTACCCTTCATGATCTCATAGGGAGTCTTTTTGTGGCTTTTGGTGATAGATGCCCTATTGATCACATGACATGTAGTGTTTACTGCCTCAGCCCAGAAATACTCTGGGAGAGAAGTGTCACTCAATAGAGTTCTACCAGCCTCAATCAATGTTCTATTTTTCCTTTCAGCAATACCATTTTACTGTGGTGTTTAAGGGGAGGAGAATTCTTGAAAAATCCCAAATTCTTCACACAGTCTTGTCATACTTTCAGATTGAAATTCAGTGCCATGGTCACTTCTGATTTTGACTACTGTACTGTCAAGTTCATTCTGAATTTGCTTGACAAAACTATATAAAACACTTGGGGTTTCTGAATTTTGTCTCAGAAAGAACACCCAGGAATATCTAGAATAGTCATCTACCACCACAAAAGTGTAGACATTCCTACCTAGACTATGAACTGACATAGGACCAAAAATTATCCATATGTAAGAGGTATAGACACCTCACTGAATCCTTGTTTTCAAGGCTATGAAAGGAGGATTTTGTCTACTTGCCTTTTTGACAAGCTGAGCATATCCCATCCTTTATACACTTAACTTTTGGACCATTCCTTACTAGCTCTTTGCTAAAGAGTTGGCCAATTATTTTGTAGTTAAGATGGGCCAGCCTCTTGTGCCATTTGACACAATGAGAGGCTCTCTCATCAGCTACAAGATAAATAGGAGAACCTTTGTTCTCACACTCAAAATTAAGACAGTACACATTCCTTTTTCTATATCCTGTCAAATTGATCTTTTAATCACTTGATCTTTTGATATGACATCCATTCTTAACAAATGAAATGTCATATCCTAAATAACTCAGCTGACTTATGCTTATAAGGTTGTGTTTCAAACCCTTCACATAGGCCACTTGAGTAATAGTAATCTTGTTACTAGAAATGTTACCAAATCCTTTGATGATTCCTTTTTCAGAACCACCAAAGATTACTTTAGGCCCATTTAAGATAGGTAAATACTCCTTCAGCAATCCTTTTATTCCAGTCATGTGCCTGGAACATCCACTGTCCAAGTACCATATAGGGGCATGGTAACTTGGACTCACCTGCAATAAAGAATTACCTTCCCTTAGAACCCAAGTCTTGGGTCCTTGGTTCAAGTTAGCTTCATACTAAACAAATCTACCTACAGCTCTTCTAACAGGTAGACTATTGTTCTTCCTGACACTAGTGTTGTGCCAGTAATTTATGGCATAATGACCTGTCTTACCATAGCATCAGTATTCATACTTGTTGTATCTATTTTTAGATACATTCTTGACAGTCTGGTTGACAGCAAATCTTTTGTATTGTGCTGGTGCTGCTGTAACTACACCCACTTGTTTCTCACAAACATGGGGTTTATGAACATGGGATGCCTTATTTGCATAAGCACCCTTGTCATTCAGAACTTCAGTCTTACTATGACCATGAGTATTCTCAAGGTCATACTTGTTAGAAGGCACTTGTACCTTTCTAAAAATTACAGGGACTTTACAATTCAATGGCTAGACTGAGGCTTTGCCCTTTCTCTTGAATTGGACAGCCCTGGTGTTACCTTTAAAGCCTATTCCAGCCTTACCCTTTTGAGCCACAAACTCATCTATTAAGGGTAAAACTGATTTTGGCTTGGAATAACTAGTCACCAAATCTTTCTCCTTTTGAAGTCTGACTTCCAGAATTTTAATTAGATCATTTTTTGTATGTGATTATACCCATCTGAATAATAGTTATAGTTTTCAGTTTGGCAACCTCATTCATTTTTTAATCCATCTCTTTCTCTAAACCAGATGCAGCCATCTTAAGATCTGCAATTTCCTTAGCCTGAGTTTTGGCCAGGTGTTTGCTTTTCTTTAGTGCCTGCAACAAGTCCCCATATTCATCTATCAACTGATGAATATCTCCTTCAGACTCAGATCCATCCACATCACTTGATGCAGATGTAGCTGACTCTGTACCAGTACTACAATCTGGGTTACTAGAAAAACATTGTACCTTACAAGGACCAGGCTAATCCTGACACTTGTCTTCTTCTGATAAAGCCATCAGTCCCATGCACTGATGGTCTTCTTGTTCATAGATATAGTTCAGCAATTGCATAAACTCATCTTCTTCATCAACTACATAAAGACCAATGTATGCCTCAGCTTCAGATTCAGACTCTGAAGTTGATTGGTCTGTCAAGCTTTTCTCCTTCTTAGCAACAAAGGATTTCTCCTCTTGCTCTTTTGTTGAGTATTTCTTTTATCAGCAGACTCCTTTCTTTTGTCTGGATACTCAACCACAATATGTCCAGGCCTATTACAGTAGTAGCAAACTATCTTTGATGTTGTAGATTTGCTAGTCTTAGACCTGCTTCTGTACTTCCTTGATGACTTCCTCTTTTGATAATAATCATCCACAGGCTGAGATGTGGAGGGCCTTGACTTCCACTACTTCTTCTTCAGGAATCTCTGAAATTGCCTTGTGAAGGCAGCAAAGTCTTTATCTGAGTCACTACTGTCTGAACTTTGGTTGTCTAAATTATCTGAGGTAATTTCAGCAACTATCTTAAGAGGTGATGGAGACATCCTCCTATTCTTCCTAATAGCTTCCACCTTGAAGGCCACAGACTTTTCTTTATGCTCCCCTTTAGCACTTTTCTCTTCCTCTTTCCTAGCCATCAGCTGCATCTCGTATGATAGCAATTTTCCAAAAAAAGTTGGAGGAGAGATATCTGCAAGTTTGGCCACTTCTCTAATGGCACAAATCTTAGTGTCTCAATCCTTTATCAAGGATCTTAGAAATTTATTATTCAGTTCATATGTACTAAAGATTCTTCCATAGGACATCAGCTCATTTACAATTCTATAAAACTTCTTATAACACTCAGTTATACCATCTGACTTTCCTTGTCTGAAACTCTCATATTCCTTGTTTAGTATAGATTTTCTATCTTGTCTGACTTCCTCAGAACCCTCCATGTAGACTATCAAAGTGTCCCACATTTCCTTGGAGGTCTTGCAATGAATCAAATTTTGAAAGGTTGAATCATCTATGGCACTTACTATGATATTCTGGGCTCTTTTATCCATAGTTGTCAGGATGATCTCATCCTTAGTCATCTCAGAAAAATCTTTGGGAGTTCTTTGATTTGCATCTAGAACTGACACTTTCATTGGAACATAAGGACCTTCCATTACAGTAATGTAAATCCTTGGATCAGAAGCCTCCATGAAAAGCCTGACCCTTTCTTTCCATATTCCAAAAATCTCTTTCCTGCATATGGGTAATTTCATAGAACCTAGTTCCGTATGATTTTCTCCTGAACCCATTTTCTTGATCCTGAATCTGCCTTAAGGATCTTACTCAGACTGTTAAGTCCTTCTTTGAGTAACCTCCCTCTGATACCACTTGATAGAATTAATTTCAAGATAACCCAAACACCTAGAGGGGGGGGTGAATAGGTTCTTTTCCTTTTTTACTTAAGGCAGAATATTTTTCAAGAACTTAAAATAGAATCTAACTATTCTACAGCAATCACAACACAGAAATCACAATCATACACACATCACAAATTGCACACAAGTTTATAGTGGTTCCCCAAGATCTGGGTACATCCACTTTCCCCCTTCACCTATCTAGCAGTATGCTAGATTTGGCCTAACTTCTTCCTTCTTCTCAGATCCACAGATCTTACAGCTCAGAACCCTGAAAGGTTCCTACAACTCAGAACCCTATAAGGTTCCTACAACTCAGGCTAAAAGCCCTACCTTAGCCTTGCCACAAGGGCTACAACTCAGAGAAAAATATCTCCTACACTCAGGCTCAAAAGCCCTACCACTCAGAGATCTATATCTCCTACACTCAGCCTTTATAATATAGGCTTACAACTCAGATCTATGAAAAGATCCTACAAAATTTGATTAGTGTTTAGATGGACTTTTACCCTTGTTGAGAGAGAAGGGATAAGAGGTTTCTTGATCAGTTTCTTAATAAGACTGATGGCTAAAATCAACTTGTTTTTAGCTTTCTTCAAAGCTTCTTGAATCTGAACTCAGTAGGGTTGATCTCCTTTGAAGTCGACTGACTGCCAGCTTCCTTCTTAGAATCAAGAAAAAACTCTGAATCCTTCTTATCAGATTGGTTCAAGATCTGCTTCTTAGGATACTTGTAAATGTCTCCTCCTTTACTTCAACAGCTGAAGATCTCTCTCACTCTTCAGAACTTATGAAGTTTCTTCAGAATTCTTGCTTGAATTCTCCTTAGATCTTCTTACGAAAATCTTCTTCAGTGTGACGTGCACTTTCTTGATCAATGATCAATACTTCAATAGTTTTGCCTGTTGTTGTTCATCTCCTTTGATTTGACAGAATCCATCTATATATATAGACTTCATCCATGGTAACCGGCTGATCCGGTTTCTAACCAAGTTCTTATAAGTCTGACAGCTTCAATAAACTTGTTGGAATGCACAGCTGTCAGGTCTCCAGTCAGTTCTTGAACCTTTGTCTTTGTCAGCAAAGCGTCGAGACTGATTGCCATTATGTGTCGACACAAGTAGATAAAGTGTCGACACAAGATTTAGTGATGTCGACATAACTCCTTTGGTGTCGACACAGCTTCTTGACACTGCATCTGTAGAATGTGTCGACACTGCCTCTATGTGTCGACATAGACACTTCTTCACTACACAGCAATCAACATTGTTGAAACTCTGCTGAGTGTCGACACAAGTCCTGTGTGTCGACACAATTGATATAGTCTCAGAATTTTTGTATCGACACTGCCTCCAGGTGTCGACACAGTTGATGTTGACTAACACTCCTGTGTGTCGACACTTCCTCCCGATGTCGACACAGTTGATGTCGATTTATACTTCTGTGTGTCGACACTGCCTCCAGGGGTCGACACAGTCGATGTCGATAAATATTTCTGTTTGTCGACACTGCCTCCCGGTGTCGACACAGTTGATGTCGACTAATATTTCTGTTTGTCGACACTGCCTCCCGGTGTCGACACAGTCAATGTCGACAAATAAATTCTGTGTGTCGACACAGTTGCTTCAGGTGTCGACACAGTTGCTTCAGGTATCGACACAGACTTCCGTAAGTGTCGACACATTGACTTAGAAACTTTTTCTGTATTTTAGCCAATACTTAACCTGCACATATAAACTCAAAATAATATTAAATACACCTTGATGTATATCATTGAGCTAAGTGAGGCTTCTCCAAATCAGGTATACATTTTTTAATGTACCCAACACAGTTGAATCCAGCTTTACGTTGGAGAAGAATTCAATTACTTCTTTCTTCCATATCTTGGTTGGTTCTGAGACCATAAATTCTAGTCCAGCGTCAGTGACTAGGGTGATGACTTTCTGAATTTCTTAAGAAGCATCGTTGAAGGCATTACGAACCAGTTTGTAACCCTCATTGATGTTTTCTTCCAACTTTGGCGCCATTGAATGTTGAAGGAAGAGAGATTGAGGATGGTTGAGAGGAGATCTAGCTTTCAACACAGAAGTTCAATGTCTCGAGAAAGTTAAGTCATGTGGTCGACTAATTCTAATTTTAACCTATTTATAGAGTTTTAAATTTGGAAGGTCAAATGATGGGACCAAATATTGTGTGTCAAAACCTTTTGTCGACGCAGAAGTTAACATCTCGACACGAATGATAGGGATACATCATTATTATATGTCGACACCACTCTATAGGAGTCAACATATAAGACTTGATATTGTTGTGTCGACACCTTGATTTAAGGTGTTGACAGAAGTATGTCGATACATAGATGTAAGATGTCGACAGCATTGTGTCGAAACTTTCCTTTTAATGTCGACATAAATCTCTGGTAGTGTCGACACTTTCCTTTTAATGTCGACACTAAGCTCTGGCAGTGTCGACACTAACAACAATTAATGTCGACCAACTTATTGTTGATGTCAACATGAATTCTTAACTTAGCCGATATCTGTGGATTTTTCCTTTAATGAGTTTATACATTGACTTAATCAATATCTAGTATTCCTAGATCAACTTAAAGTTATTGAACTTAGTTTCATCCAGAGGCTTAGTGAATATGTCAGCCATTTGTCTATCTGTAGTGACAAATTCTAAACAGATGTCATTTTTCTCTACATGTTCTCTTATAAATTGATACCTAATTTCAATATACTTTGTTCTGCTATGTGAAACAGGATTTCTTGCAATGGAAATAGCACTTGTAGAGTCACAATATAAAGGTGTTTTACTTAGCTTGATGTCATAATCTTCTAACTGATGTTGCATCCACAATAGTTGTGCACAGCAACTTCCTGCAGCAATGTACTCTGACTCAGCTATAGAAATTACAACACTTATTTTCTTTTTACTGCTCCATGACACCAATCTTTCACCTAGGAACTGACAAGTACCTGTGGTACTTTTCCTATATTCTTTGTATCCTGCAAAATCTGCATTTGAAAATCCAGTTAATAGGAAATCTCTATTTCTAGGGTACCAAAGACCTAGATCTGGCGTGCCCTTTAGATATCTCAGAATTCTTTTTACTGCTGAATAATGTGAATCTTTAGGGCATGCTTGATATCTAGCATAGACACATGTTGCATACATGATGTCAGTCCTACTAGAAATAAAGTAGTGGAGGGAGCCAATTATCCCTCTATATAAGGTCTTATCAACAGGTTTTCCTGCTTCATCTTTTCATATAGGCATACTTGACCCCATTGGAGTTTTCATGGTGGATGTTGTATCCATACCATATTTCTTGATCAACTCCTTGATGAACTCTGACTATGATATGGACAAGCCACCATCAGTCTATTTTATTTGAAGTCCTAGAAAGAACTTTAGCTCACCCATACTGCTCATTTAAAATTTCCCTTGTATTTGTTTAGCAAACTTCCTGCAAAGGTTGTTTTCAGTAGATCCAAAGATTATGTCATCAACATAAATCTGAACTAGTATGATCTTGCCTTTTGATTCCCTAAGGAATAGATTTTTGTCTATTTTCCCCCTTGAGAATTTATTCTCAATAAGGAAGGTAGACAATGTCTCATACCAGGCCCTAGGAGCCTGTTTCAACCCATAAAGGGCTTTCTTAAGTCTATAGACATAGTTTGAAAATGAGAATCAACAAAACCTGATGGTTGTTCTACATATACTTCTTCCTTCAAATCTCCATTCAGAAATGCTTACTTGACATCCATCTGGTATACATTGAATCCTTGATAGGCTACATAGGCAAGGAATAATCTTATGGCCTCCAACCTTGCTATAGGAGCAAAAGTTTGGTCAAAGTCTATCCCTTCTTCCTGCCTATAACCTTTAGCTACTAGCCTTGCCTTATTTTTTATTATGATTCCATTCTCATCCAACTTATTCCTTTATATCCATTTTGTTCCAATGACATTGTGTCCTTCAAGTCTAGGAACAAGTTTCCATACTTTGCATCTCTTAAACTGGTTCAGTTCTTCTTGCATGGCACCTATCCAGTGAGAATCCTTAATAGCTTCCTCAAACTTCTTAGGTTCCACCTGAGACAGAAAGCTTGAACATAGTGCAGTGTTCATGCTCTTGCTCCTTGTCATTACACCATGTCTAGTATTACCAATGATTTGGTGAGCTTGATGATCTTTTAGATGTCTCATTTCTTGAGGCATCCTTTCTTCAGCAGCCTGTTCTTTAGTGTCTTCAGCTTCCATTTGTGGAATATTATCGGCTTGCTGTTCTAGAGCTCCCCCTTGACAGCATCCACCATCTTCTATATTTTCTTCTGTTGTCTTGACTTCTTTAATGGATAGCTTCTCCAATTTATCCTTTAGACCTACAGAACTAGATGAAATGCTAGGCAGCTCGTTGTTAATATGCATGGATTCATCAAAAACTACATGGACAGATTCTTCTACAACTTGTATAGTCAATTTATAGACCTTATATGTCCTACTATTGTTGTTGTACCCAACAAAGATTCCCTCTTGGGACTTGACAGCAAACTTAGGCTCTGTTTGGTTGGCCTGTTGCTGATGGAAAGCTGTTGATGAGAAGCTGTTGATGGAGAAAGTGCTGATTCTAGAAAACAAAGTTTTGTTAAAAAACTGTTTGGATGAAATGAAGTTTTGAAAACAGAGTTTTGAATAAGTTGTTTGGATTCAAAATGGAGTTTTGAATTAAATTTTTTTTCCAAAAAAAAATAACAGGCTAAATAAACACATAACATAAGAAATCCAGGTACACCCGCAATCTCGAGCTATGCTCTCGATTCATACAACTGATCCGCTATACTATCACATAGCGCGATCATCTCCTCTACTCCACCTGCAGTGTCAGAGCAGGTTTCTTGTCGCCCTTGTGACGCCACCCTATCATCTTGACCCTCCTGCTCGCACTCATTTAAATCTATATCATTGCGGGAAGGGTGTCGGCGAATGAAATTATGTAAAGCCATCTATTTAGAGCCCACATTGCGGCCACCCCACTGTCTTTTGTTTTGTCCATCTTTATAAGGCAACACATATATACTCACACACACATATACTCACACACACACACACACTCACACACACATATACACTCACACACACATACACTCACACACACAACACCAACACATTCACCAACACATTCAAATTATAACACACACAACACACACATACACAACACACACCAACACAACAACACACACACATACACCAACATAACACACACACACACACCAACATAACACCAACACACACACATACACCAACATAACAAACACATACACCAACATAACACACACACACACACATACAACAACACAATACACACATACACCAACACACACAACCCACCTACACAACAAACACATACACCAACATAACACACACACATACACCAACACAACACACACATACACCAACACAACACACACATACACCAACACACACAACCCACCTACACACAAACACATACACCAACATAACACACACACATACACCAACACACACATACACCAACACATTCAAATTATAACACACACAACACACATATACAACACACACCAACACAATACACACATACAACAACACACACACATACACCAACATAACACAAATACATGCACCAACATAACACAAATACATACACCAACATAACACCAACACATACACATAACACCAACACAATACACACACACACACAAACACAACCCACCAACACATCACACACATACACAAAACACATATATATCACAAAAGAGAAAAATACACAACAAAAGGGTACCTTAAAACTGAAGAAGAAGATCCTGTGTTGGGCTGTTTGCAAGTAGGTATACATGAAAAAAAATAAAGAATCGGGTATTCAGCTTCGGTCGAGAGATTGGGGCTGAAAAAACAATGCATCGGGAGAAATAGGGTTGCGGCTGGATGAAGATGGATGGGGAGATGGAAGGTGATGTGGAGATCGAAGAAGGCCAAGGTGAAAAAAAGAGGGATCGGGACATACCGAGTTGTTCGTTGCTTGCAAAGTCGGCGATGATATGCTCGCTGTTTGCGCAGATGGCGAGGGGAACGATGGCCATTGCTTGCGAAGAAGAGGGCGATGGGGACGATGGGTTGTTCGCTGGCTTGCGTCGACGCCGATAGGGAAGATGGATGCGGATTCGTTCCTTGCTTGCGAAGAAGACGGGATGGGGAGCGATAGGGTTGCGGCTGGACTGCGGCTTGATGCGAAATAAACCCGCGGTCGTCGGCTTATGTTAATAAGCGGAAATTTCAAAACAGAGGTTCCTACAAAATCCCAACCAAACGACGCTTATGCTCATAATAGCGGTGCGTTTCAACCGCATCGTAGGCAAAAAGCCCAACCAAACGCTACCTTAGTCAAGTGAGACTTACCATTGTTGTGTATATAGCACTTGCTACCAAAGATCCTAAAATAGGATAGGTTTGTTTTTCTACCCTTTAGAATCTAATAGGGAGTCTTCTTATGACTTTTAGTTATAGAGGCCTTATCGAGGACATGACATGCAGTGTTTACTGACTCTGCCCAGAAATATTCTGGAAGAGAAGTGTCGCTTAGTAGGGTCCTACCAGCCTCTATTAGAGTTCTATTTTTCCTTTCAGCAATACCATTTTGCTGAGGTGTTCTAGGTGAGAAGAACTCCTGATGAATCTTAATACATTCACAGAACTTTGTCATGCATTCAGACTGAAATTATGTCCCATGGTGACTTCTGATTTTGACCACTATACTGTTAAATTCATTCTGTATCTGCTTAACAAAGGTCTAAAAAACATCAGGTGTTTCAGATTTCTTCCTTAGGAAGAACACCCATGAAAACCTGGAAAAGTCATCTACTACTACCAATGTATAGGTTTTCCTACCTCGACTATGAACGGGCATAGGACCAAACAAATCTGTATGCATAAGGTAAAGACACCTCACTGAATCTTTGATATCAAGGCTTTTAAAAGAGGATCTGGTCTGCTTTCCCTTTTGATATGCTGAACAGATACTCTCCTTGACACACTTGACTTTAGTACCATTCCTGACTAGATCACCACTGAAGAGTTTTTCTATTGTCTTGCAGTTTAGATGAGCTAGCTTCTTGTGTCATTGTATACAGTGAGTGGCTTTCTCATCTACAACTAGACAAACAGGAGAATCTCTTCTCATACATTCAAAATCTAGACAATAAACATTTCCTCTCCTAGTGCCAGATAAGATGACCCCTTGGTCATTAGAATTTCTTATTTGACACTTATATTTGAGGAAAGAAATGTCATAGCCAAGATCACATAATTGGCTTATGCTTATCAGATTATGTTTCAAACCTTTCACATAGGCCACTTGTGTGATAGTGACTAAACCATTTGTAATCTTACTGAAACCTTTTATAATCCCACTTTCTGAACCTCCAAAGATGACTTTGGGTCCATTATTAGTTGGAGTATAGTCCTTTAGCATCCTCTTTATTACAGTCATGTGCCTAGAATAACCACTGTCCAAGTACAATATAGGGGTATGACTACTTGGACTCACCTGCATAGAACAAGACTATCTACCCTTAGGGCCACAATTTTTATTCGGTCCTAGGCATTTGTTAGACTAAAAATACATCTGTCTACCTGCAGCTTTACTGACAGGTCGACTATCCCTCTTGACACTATCAATGAACCAGCAGTCAATGGCAAAGTGACCCACCTTGCCACAGCACCAGCACTAATACTTATTATACCTCCTCTTAAGTACTAGTCTGATAGCATTGCTGTCTTTAGTTCTTAAATCTTATGGTATAATAGTTTCTTTTCCTAGTCTATCAATCAATGCCTTCTTGGGAATTGGTCTAGCAGCAGATGTACTTGGGATATCCTGATTCTTAACAGCAGCATTCTTCTTTTTAGAGTAAATGCTTTTGATTGCTTCAGTGATACCCATATTAGTTCTGCTATCAGACTTCCCCTTTATCTGGTTCTGGTCTGTAAGACCTTGGAAGTGAACTGCTTGTTTTTGTTTGAGTGATGGGGTTGGGACACCAAACACAAATTATCCAGAATGGGCAAGTTGAGTTTTCTGGAGAGATGCAATATAGTCACTTGCACACTTGTCATTCTCAATCTCACAATGACCATAAACTGTACTAGGTTTAGAAAATTTAGCCACTAATTCCCTCTCCTTTTGAAGTCTGCTTTTAAGATTCCTAATATGATCATTCTTAAAAGTAATAGTTCCCATCTGAATAACAGTTATGTTCTTCAGTTTACTAAATTCTTATATCTTCAGATCCAGCTTTTTTACTGAGTCTGAAGAAACCAATTTCAGAGAAGCATTCTCCTTTGCCAACTTTTTGGCTAGGATCCTGCTTTCCTTAAATGCTTTCAGGAGCTCAACATAATCATCAATATGTTGATTGATGTCTCCCTCAGATTCAGAACCATCATCACCTTTTTGAGTTGATGCTTCTGATTCTTGACTAGTTACATATACAGATCCAGATGGTGAGGAATGTACCTTACTAGGACCAGGATGATCCTGGTTGTCTCCTTCCTCATCAACTCCCAACAGACCAAAGTAATGACTCTCTTTTGTCCTTGAATTGATGTCATCCAGCATCTACAAGAATTAAAACTCCACAAAATCTACTTCTACTAAATATAGCCCAATATAGGCCTCAACATCATCTTCTCTTTCTGATTCTGATGAAGATGAATCAGTCCAACTTTTTTCTTTCTGGGCAACAAAGGACTTTTCCTTCTTGCCCTTATGGTGCTTCTTCTTGTCTCCTGATCCCTTTCTTTTCACACGACAGTCAGCTATGACATGTCCTGGTTTGCTACAGCAATAACAAACTATTTTAGAAGAAGTTTGTTTACTAGTTTTTGAGCCATACCTGTCCCCTTTAGAGGATTTCTTATTTCCATTGTAGTAATCATCCTTGGGATATGAAGATGTGTATGGCCTTCTTTTCCAGCTCTTTTTCTTTATAAATCTCTGGAACTGTTTGGTGAAAGCAGCAAAGTCTTCATCAGAATTATGACCATCTAATGTGCTGGTGTCTGAGCTTTCAGTTTCTGTCTCAGCAACCTTCCTGGGAGGAGAAGGAGACTTTCTCCTACCCATTCTTGTGGCCTCAACTTTGAAAGCCACAGACTTATCCTTGATTGAAGACTTGTTACATTTCTCCTCCTCTTTCCTTGTTGTCAACTGCATTTCATAGGACAGCAGTTTACCAAATAGTATTGGTGGAGGTGTATCAGCTAATCTGGCCAATTCTCTTATGGCACAAATCTTAGTATCTCAATCTTTGGTTAATGACCTGAGGAATTTGTCATTTAGCTCATATGTACTGAATACCCTTCCATAAGTCATTAGTTCATTCACTATCCTAATGAATTTCGTATAGCATTCTGCAATGCTATCAGTCTTGGCCTGTGTAAAGCTCTCATACTCCAGATTGAGCATAGACTTTCTGTCATCTCTAACCTCTTCAGTTCCTTCCATGTAGACAACTAGTGTGTCCCAAATTTCTTTTGATGTTTTGCAATGGACCAGATTCTTAAAAGTTAAATCATCTATGATACTAACTATTATGTTTTGTGCCCTTTTGTCCATAGTAGCCAAGATGTTCTTATCCTTAGTCATTTATTCATAGCTCTTAGGAGTGGATTTATTGGCATCAAGAACTGATGTTTTCATAGGTATAAAGGGACCTTCTTGAGCTATAATATAAATTCTTGGATAATATGCCTCCATGAACAATCTGACTCTTTCTTTTCAGATACCAAAATTTTCTTTCCTGCATATGGGAAGTTTCATTGAAACAAGCTCTTTCTGATTCTCACTTGATCCCATTTTGAATATCTGTAACTGCCTTGGAGATAAGCTATGACTGTTAAGTCAAATTTTGAGCAACCTCCCTCTAATACCAATTGAAAGAATTCAATAATGAACAACTAATAACCTATAGGGGGTGAGTATGTTCAATTCCTTATAATAGGCAGTTTTAGGATTTCTAACAAGCAAATCTAGTTATCCAACCATACAAGCATCACAAACATTCAGAGTAAGCAAACATAGTACAGAGACACACAAATTTATAGTGGTTCCCCAATATTAGGTTCATCCACTTCCCCCTTCGCCTATCTAGCAATGAACTCAATTCGGCCCAACTTCCACTTTTCTCAGATCCACTGATCTTACCACTCAGAACCCTTCCAGGTTCCTAAAATTCAGACTTCTTCAAGTCCTACAGCTCAGATCCTTCCGGATCCTACAACTCAAATTCTTCCCAAAAACCCTACCTTAGAGTTTTCTAACTCCTACCTCAGGCAACATGCCCTACCTCAACCCTTATAATTATAGGCTTACCACTCAAAAAGATATACTTTCCTACACTCAGATCTATATGGATCCTACAGTTGTGATTATATTGTTTTAAGAATTTCTTTAACCAGAGAGAGAGAGAAAATGGTGTAAAGAGTTCTTGACCAAATCTTGAGAGATTGGTCTTCTTCTGATCCTTGCAGCTTTGGATCTGATTCAACCTTACTTAGCTTCTTCAAAGTTTCTTGAAAATAGATAACTAGGTTGAATCTCTCTTGATCAGATGAAGTTGATCTTGAATCAGCTTCCTTTTTCTCCTTCTACTTATTACAGAAATGATTCTGTAATCCTTACTGATCTCCCAAGATTTTTTTTGTCTCTTTGTTTTTGTGTTGTATATTTTTATGTGTTTTCTTCTTTAATAGCACTGTTCTATTTATAGAAACACAACAGAGGTAACCGGCTGAACCGGTAACTGACTGACATCTGATAGTTCTGACATTTGACAACTTTGATAGTTATGCCAGCTATCACTTCTTAGATTTGGGAATCTGCAACTTGGTCTTCAAAACAGCAGACAGCATCGAGACAGATCTTCTTCACAATGTGTTGACACTGATTTCAAAATGTGTTGACACAGATTATGAATGTGTCGACATAGCTATCAGGATGTCGACACATTGCCTTGATGTAGTCGACAGACTTCAATCTCTGTCGATACAGCTTTTCTTCATAGTCTCGACACAGATAATGTAGAATGTGTCGACACAACTTCCTTAGTGTCGACACAGCTTTTCTTCAAAACAGTTGTCAACCAAGTCCTGGGTGTTACATATCAGCTTCAGCTTACTGTCAGCACTACTAGTCATAGTGTGTCGACACTAGTCCTGAGTGTCAATACAGTTGATCTTCAACTCAGAATTCAGGATGTCGATTGAGATAATTTAAGTCGACACAACTTGTGTTGTCTGATATCTGTGTTTCGACACAAGTCCTATGTGTCGACACAGCTGGTGTAGACTGAAATTTTTTGTGTCGACACAGTTTTGCTCTTATTCTCGACACAGCTTCTTCACAAGCGTCGACACTGACCGAGTGTCTCGACGCTTTTATACTGAGACAAATTCATGCATTACTTAGCATGCACAAATAAACTTAAATAGACATCAAATACAAGATGATGTATGTCATTGATATAAGTGAGGCTTCTCCAAATCTGGTACAATTACCAATGTACCCAACACTTTTCAAGAAGGCCTACTCACCCTACAAAGCTCTCAATCTTCCTAGACAGTACTTCATCTCAGGGGGAGCTTTGACACCATCAAGGATCCACAAGTCTTCTCAGTTGTTTTGAGAAAAGAGAAGACAATATATAGTTTTTATTTTCTTCACCCCAATGTACAAAGGGTTTCTAACTCCCTTCAAAAGTTAAACACTTAGTTGTAAGTCTCCTGTTCAAAAGACTTGATTTTTTTTTGGGCACCTGATCAAAAGCCTGAAGGGTTGCAATATCTCCCGGCAAATAGATATTGTGATGACAGGGCACCTGAGCAAAAACTTGATTGGTGGCAGGGCACCTGATCAAAAACCTGAGTGGACTCCTACTAGGGTGGTAGAAGATTTGATGTACCCAAGTTTAGGGGAACCACTATAAAATTCTTTTGTCGTCTGTGATGCTCTCTTATTTTTATTGTGTGGTGTTTGCTGAATAGTTTAGGTTTATTTTCTACACAAACTGATTACACATATGTAAGACCCCCCCCCCCCCTCCCGGAACACCAAACACGGGATGCAAGGGGTCTTATGCCCAGAATAGCCGCCTTAGGGTAGCTCTAACATACGGGTCAGCCTGTACCACAAGACGTCTATTCTGCCGACTACAACCAATATCAAACTAATATGCCAACCCAACAAGGAGAATAAACAAGAAGTCAATCCACACAAGTTATATAGTCCAAAAATAATCCAAAAGAGAAGCTAAAACATGCTTCTATAATATCAAAGTATAATAACAAAATTTCCCCGAAGGGCTATGTAACGCCCCCGATTTTTCTGCGTTTATTTTTATTCTTATTTGGCGTTACGATGACGCGTTTCCATGGCTTGTGCCATTTGTGGAGTGTGGTTTAGCTCCTTAGAACTGAGTGCCCTATTCTATAGCCTGTTGGCAAGATCTCCCTAGCAAGCCGAGTCGTTTTGGGTGACCCGGTGTGGCCTCTCGGGGGGATGTTGGTGTTTGGCTTTATTTGGGTATAACTCGAGTTCTGTTCATCAAAAATTAATTTCGACTTCGCCGTTGTGTTCGTAGCGTGGGTATTTAGCTACGGTGCGAATTTCGTCGAATTCCGAGGTAGTTCGGTTTTCGCGTCGTTTTGGTGCTTTATGTAATTTTGTAATAAAATATATTATTATATAATATATATATATATAGAATAGAAAAAGGCCCGATCATCATCTTCTCCAAATAACCGCCGCCCCTGTACGAGAGGAAACGGGAAACCGCCGAGCCTTGCCTTCCACCGCCGATTCCCGGAGCATTTGTGGACGGAATTCGATTCCGAGAGTGGATTCGGATTGCTCTCGTCGAGACCTTCATTCCTACGGTAAGAAATTCGATTTTCGTGGAGTTTTAGGGGGATTGGAATTTTTGGTTTTTGAGGTTTCCGCCATTAAAGTTCGGATTTGCTTGTTAGGTGAGTTTTTGGTGCTGCTCTTTCTAGTGCAGCGTGAAGAGGAGGGAAAGCCGACCAAGCTTCACCGGAAATCGAGGCAAGTGGTGTTCTTGCCCTTGCCAAGTTGTTTTCTTTTGTTTAAAGCCTATTGTTTCTATCGTTTTATCTCCTATTTTCCGTCTCGAATGATTAGTCATAGTTTGATTGGTAGTGGCGCGCGTCGTTGGTAGTTTCCTACTGCTACTATAGTTGCGTGGGTCGTGTGCGCGTTCGGTGTCGTCCGGGAAATCCCAACGGTTCAGGTTAACCGCGTACGGTCATTAACCGTTAGGGCGCACGACCACTGGTCGTGTGCCTCTGTTCGTGCGCGGCTATCTTTTATTTTCCAAAACTCTGTCTCGGATATCGCACGAGCGCTGGCAAACAGTGCGCACGACCACCGGTCGTGCGCCACTGATCGTGCGCAGTTGCTAGGTTTTCTGTCAGGTTTCCCAGGTTCACTTCGCACGACCATCAACCAATGACAGCGCACGACCACCGATCGTGCTCCACCGATCGTGCGCTCTGAATATTTCCTTTCGCTCCGTATTTAGCTGGCGTCGATGCACGAGTTGTGTGGGCTGGAGTGTTTTGCGTTGTGTTAAGGTAGTAACGTAAGAGTAGTTGTTGTATTAGTGTCGTTTTGCGTGGCGCGTTGAGTAAGTGAAGCTCACTCAATGCGGTGTCGTGAGGACCCAGCGCCAAGCCGTGTTGAGTCATTGCAACACCTTTTCTTTCCTGCCTTGTTTTTCGTTCCCGAGTGGTTGTCTTGTTATATTTCTGGTTTTTTTCCTTGTAGGCCGTTTTCTTTACTTTCTTAAAGGCCGAATCGTGGGTCGTGGGTAGTAGTGGTGGTTTGTAGCTCTTTATGGGGGTGGAGTTGTGTAATTTAGCCAAGGCCACTCGTGTTTTTCTTGCTCCAAGTATGGGCTGGGCATGTGGCTGGAAGGTCCCTTATGCTTTCACGTGTAGACCCTCTAGCTTGTTGACTTGGACATGGTGGATGGGGGGACTGAGTTTGCCTCCAATCCGGTTCCTCGTTGTTTGTTTTTGCTACTACCTCCTCCCACAGTTTAGGGTGTTAGAAGTTTCTTCCTTGGTAGTTTGCAGCACTTTTGGCTCTTGGTAGCCTAGTAGGCCCTGCAGGATGTTGTTCCTGGGCTGGGTTGTTGCTGTTTTCTCGCACGTAGTGCTTTTCTTGTTGTCCTGTTTTGGATGGTTGTGGCTCTTTCTACTGCATGTTTTTTTTCAGGTACTTTGTCCCTTTGGTTGACTCTTTCATGCAGTTTTACTTTGTTTAGCTTGCTGAGGTATTCTGTTTTCTTTTGGAATACCCCAGGTTCTGAGCCGTAGCCAGTTGGGTGGCTAGTTTGCAGTGGTGGTGTTGGTGGACTCTTGGTCTTTGGAGTTCCGTTTACCGTGTTGGTGAGGTAGTTTTTCAGTACTTTCTTACAGACATACATGTGTGTCAGTGGGTTCGTGTCAGGTTGTTGGCGCCCACTGGTAGTGGTTACCTTTATACTGGATATATTTACTTATGCTGCTACCGTTTTCTGGAGATAGTCTACTTGCCCTGAGAAGGTTTTATGCTAGGTTGTTAGATACTTTTAAACCATAAATATTATTATAAATGAAGCTCATGATCAGCATGTTTTATAAACTTAATCACTATTTTCCAAATCACGTATGAAAATCGTTTTCTTATATATTATATAAATTAAATGTAGGGTCTTGCATAGCATGAGTGGTTCTCTTGGGACCCTTATGTGCTCCTTAGGATGTCAAACCTGATAAAGTATTTTCTTTCCGCAACGTTTAAATATAGTTTTCTTTTGTGGACTAGGTGATCCACTAAGCCGGGGGATACGACCTCTAAAATATAGCTGGTTTTCAAATCATTAATCACATGATTTTTCTTTCATTAAGTTGGTAGTTGGTTTTGCCTGAGCATCAGCAGTTATCCCCTGCTTGATGTGGCATCATGACACGCGTTTTCTCTTACTCTGATAATTCTTAATTCGGAGAAAATGCGGGTTGTGACAGTTGGTATCAGAGGGAGGTTGCTTGACAAGTTAGTTGAGCAACCTTCCTTTGTTTGTTTTTTTTGTAGTTCAGCATCATGTCATTCACACACCGATATATCATCAGCACATCTTGGCAAAAGCACGAACACTACACACATAGCATAACATGAAGTATACGGGGCATATTATGTAGTATGGGATGCATAATATGTGTTCGTATATGGATCCACCATAGGGGCAATATGTGAGGGTTATGTAGTATGGGATGCATAACCTCACCACATAGCTGCGACTAGCACGTTTTCTTTTTCGTTGCATGAGAATGTTATGTAGTATGGGATGCATAACATTTTCATGTATACGCCGCTCATAACATGCATTAGGGCCTTTTTAGAATGCATAACACAAACATGCAAATCATAACATTGCATAAGCACAACGTGCCAGGCTAAAGACTGGCAGGATGACATATGTACACACATAAGTTTTCAAATTAATATAAAGGTCATGCATTCCCGATCTAGGCACAAGAGTTAGTAAGGTGGTGGTTAACCATCCTAGGTTAGGGCATAACATCTAAATTTTGTTAAAAAGATAAACTCTCAGAGCAAGTTTAGCAGCTTTAAGTCTATATCTATATATGTATTGTTTGTACTTGTATTTGGTTCTAGACGTTGTAGTAGAGTCTAATTTGTGTTGTTATGATTTTAGAATGGCAAGGCGTCCTGCGACTCGATCGACTCCCCTGTCTGAGGGTGAGTCATCTGGGGCTCAGAACGATGCGGTGATCGAGAGTCTGCGTCAGAGTAACGATTCCTTGGGCAGACAGTTGGAGGAGGTGCGAGCCCAGATTCAGTCTTTGGTGGTGGTCGTGGCAGGTCGGACTCAGGGTGTGCAAGTCCCTGTGGGGGGGTTAGCTGTTCCTCCTCCTCCTGCACCCTTGAGACCTCCAGTGGTAGTGCCAGCAGAGATGGCCTTCATCTCGCAGTTTCAGAGGCTGAGCCCTCCCACTTATGATGGGAAGGCAGATTTCATGGTGATAGACGACTGGCTGATCTCCATGGAGGAGATGTTCTCGTACTCAGGGATTGCGGATGATCAGAGGGTGATGATAGCCGCCTATCAGCTTAAAGGTTTGGCTAAGAGTTGGTGGCTGAGAGAGAAGGAGAGCTTGGTAGCTGGATGCTCTTGGGAGGTGTTCAAGGAGATGCTGTTGAGGAAGTTCTTACCCTCGGTCGAGCGTGACCGTCTCATGAACGACTTCCTCCATCTGAAGCAAAGGCAACTCACGGTGGGTGAGTATGAGATAGAGTTCAGCAAGTTGAGCCATTTTGCCCCTGGATTGGTCAGCGTTGAGGCTGATCGTGTTAAGCGATTTCTCGGTGGATTGAGGAGCGAGGTGCAGCAGTTGACCAGTGCTTATGGGTCAGAGACTTATGCAGGTGTAGTAGAGGCTGCTCTGAAGGTGGAGGCTATTGAGACCGCGAAGAGCAGAGGCCAGCAAATGAGGCTGGACAAGAGGAAGTTGGTGGAGGAGAAGAAACCCCAGGTACCCGGCGCGGCTCCGGGAAAGAGGGGCAAGGTGGAGTGCAGCTTTTGTGGCCGGTCAGGCCACCCTGCCGAGAAATGTTTCAAGAAGGCAGCAGCTCAGAGGAAGGAGCAGGTTCATGCGATTCAGGGTGCTCCTAGGAGAGATGTCTCCTGTTCCGTTTGCAAGCGATCCGGCCATGATGCGGCCCAGTGTTGGACCAAGGATAAAGTCTGCTTTCAGTGTGGGCAGAAGGGTCACATCAAGTCGAGGTGTCCTCAGTTTAAGCCAGCTCTTCCTGCAGTTCCATTGCAAGCTTTACCTCCGCCTTAGCGTGTGGACATGGGAAAGGGGAAGCTGAACGTGATCTCTTCCGAGGAGGCTCAGGCTTCGACCCAGGTCATCTCAGGTCAGTTGTTTGTTGTTTTTCCAGCCTGGTAGTTCTATTTGCTAGAATGTTTGCAGTATTGTTGTGGTAGTTCCTTAGTTTTCTATGCTCCTATAGGGAAATTTAAGGTAAAGAATCGCTGGGCGCGGGTTCTGTTTGACTCCGGCGCTACCCACTCGTTCGTGGCTAGAGCATTTGTGGAGCGACATCGGTTGACCTTAGATCGTGTTCGGGATTCCTTCCGTGTCAAGTTTCCCTCTAGTGAATCTGTGTTGTCAGATTTGGGCATTTTGGATTGCCCTGTTTTGTTGGGGAAGTTTCTTGCGAAGGCGGACCTGAAGATGATTGATCTAGAGTACTTCGATGTTATTCTGGGCATGGACTGGCTCTCTAGGTATGATGCAGTCATTCAGTGCAAAGGAAAGCGCTTGGACTTCATCAGGGACGACGGTCAGCCTGGCAGCGTGTATGCTGACCCGTGTCAGGATTCTCCTGTCATCTCTGCGGTATGTGCTCAGAGGTTGTTTCTTTCTGGTTGTTATGCTTGTTTAGTCTCGGCGGTTGAAACCGCTGTTAGCGTACTACGCTTGGAGGAGATTCCTATTGTTTGTGGTTTCGTTGATGTTTTTCCTGATGACCTTCCTGGTCTTCCTCTCGAGCGGGATGTTGAGTTTGTGATCGATTTGGAGCCGGGTACGCGTCCTATTGCTAAGGCGCCGTACCGGATGGCCCCTCGTGAGTTAGAGTAGTTGCGAGTTCAGTTGGATGAGCAGTTGGCTAAAGGTTTTATCAGGCAGAGTTCGTCGCCTTGGGGTACTCCTGTTTTGTTTGTAAAGAAGAAAGATGGGTTGATGCGGCTTTGCATCGACTATGGAGAATTGAACAAGGTCACTATTAAGAACAGGTACCCTCTGCGAGGATCGATGATTTATTTGACCAGTTGCGCGGTAGCACGGTGTTCTCCAAGATCGATCTTCATTCTGGTTATCATCAGCTCAGGATCCGTGAGGCGGATATTCCACGGACTGCGTTTAGATCGAGGCATGGACACTTTGAGTTTTTGTTGATGTCGTTTGGTCTGACCAACGCACCATCAGCCTTCATGGATATGATGAACAGGGTGTTCAAGTATTTCCTCGATAAGTTCGTTGTGGTCTTCATTGATGACGTGTTAGTTTATTCTCGTAGCGCGGAGGAGCATGAGCAGCATTTACGTTTGGTTCTGGCAGAGTTGAGGAATCACAAGTTATTCGCCAAGTTGAGCAAGTGCGAATTTTGGTTGCCTCAGGTTTCTTTTCTAGGCCACGTGGTGAGCAAGAAAGGGATCTCGGTCGATCCAGAAAAGATTGCAGCAGTGATGGATTGGAGTAGGCCAAGTACGCCTAAGGAGATCAGGAGTTTCTTAGGGTTGGCTGGATATTACAGAAGATTTGTGGAGGGTTTCTCTTCCCTAGCTGCACCGTTGACCAAGCTGACTCAGAATAATGTGGCATTTGTTTGGAGCGAAAAGTGCGAGGAGGCTTTTCTGGAGCTAAAGAAGAGATTGTGCACTGCCCCCGTTCTGACCCTGCCTACTGAGGGTGTGGATTATGATGTATATATGGATGCTTCGCTTGTAGGTCTGGGATGCGTATTAATGCAGGCTGGGAAGGTGATTGCCTATGGGTCAAGGCAGCTGAAGACTCATGAGAAGAATTATCCTACGCATGACCTTGAGTTCGCAGCGGTTATTTATGCGTTGAAGCTGTGGAGACACCTACTTTATGAGGCTCAGTGCAAGATCTTCACTGACCACAAGAGCCTGAAGTACGTGTTCACGTAGAAGGAGTTGAATCTGCGCCAGCGGTGGTGGCTAGAGTATGTGGCCGATTATGATGTAGAGATCCAGTATCATCCGGGCAAGGCCAATGTGGTGGCCGACGCCCTAAGCCGAAAGACGGGAAAGATCTTTAACCTCTCCGCCGATCGGTTAGTTGAGGAGTTCCTCCTTATGGATATTTCAGTGGGATGCTGTGGTTTGCAGAGTAGTTTGTCAGTGGCAGAGCCGTCCTGGATTTCTTTGACCAGACTGCACCAGAAGGACGACCCAGATCTGTTGCACCTATTCATCCGAACAGAGAATGGAGAGTTGCCAGATTTTGCTATCGATGATGCGGGTACTTTGATGTACCGCGGCAGGTTTTGCATCCCCGCCGTTGGGGATATTAGAGGTATGATTTGCAGAGAGGCTCATGGATCTAGCGTTGCCTATCATCCAGGATCTACGAAGATGTACCGTGACTTAAGGCAAATTGCCTGGTGGTATGGCATGAAAGGTGATATAGCCCGATTTGTTGCTGAGTGCCACACTTGCAAGCGCGTGAAGGCCGACCATGGAAGGCCTGGTGGCAAGTTGACCCCGTTAGAGATCCCGACTTGGAAGTGGGAGAGTATATCTATGGACTTCATTACAGGCTTACCAAAATCTCCGAGGGGATTTGATTCTGTTTGGGTTATAGTGGATAGATTGACGAAGTGTGCTCACTTCGTGCCTTATAAGATTGATTACCCGATGAAGAAGATACCGGAGTTGTACTTGAATGAAGTCATCCGACTCCACGGTGTGTCGGTTAGCATCATTTCTGATCGAGACTCCCGGTTTACTTCTCATTTTTGGCAGAGTCTGCAGGAGGGTTTGGGTACGGATCTGAGATATTCTACTGCGTACCACCCACAGTCCAATGGGCAGATGGAGCGGGTGAATCAGATTGTTGAGGATATGATCCGATGCTATATTTTAGACCACGGCGGAGCGTGGGATGAGCGGCTGCGACTTATGGAATTTGCTTACAACAACAGTTATCAGGAAAGTTTGCAGATGGCTCCGTTCGAAGCCTTGTATGGGAGGCGCTGTAGGACTCCCTTGTTTTGGGCCGAGGCTGGTGAGAGGCCGTTGTTGGGTCCTGATGCGCTGGAGGATATGGAAGTCGCCGTGAAGCTTATTCGGGAGAAGCTTTGTATAGCTCAAGAGAGGTACGAAAAGAACGCCAATCGGCGTAGGTCTGCTTTGGAGTTCTCTGTAGGGGACCTTGTATTTCTTAAGGTTTCCCCAATGGTGGGTGTAAAGAGGTTTGGTAAGAATCGGAAATTGGACCCAAGGTATGTGGGCCCGTTCGAGATTTTGGAACGGATTGGCGTGTCAGCTTATAGATTGGGTTTGCCAGCAAACTTCCCAGGAGTTCATAATGTTTTTCATGTTAGCCAATTGCGGAAGTGTGTGCGCAGTAGTGGGCAGGTCTTGGACATTGTGCCCCAGTTGGAGCCCAACCTCTCTTTTGTTGAGGTGCCGGTTCGTATTTTGGATACTCAGGAGCGAGTGCTGCGAAAGAAGTCCATACCGATGGTGAAAGTCCTGTGGAAAAATCAGGATTTGGAGAGCGCGACTTGGGAGCTAGAGTCGGCCATGAGGAGGGCTTACCCTCACCTGTTTCCCTGATTTGATCGGTATGTTTCCCTTCTTTTAACTCCTATTGGTTACTTTTCCTTCTTTAGTAGGAGTGTTGTGCGTAAAGTTTCGGGACGAAACTTTCTTTTAGGGGGAGTGACTGTAATGCCCCCGATTTTTCTGCGTTTATTTTTATTCTCGTTTGGCGTTATGATGACGCGTTTCCGTGGCTTGTGCCATTTGTGGAGTGTGGTTTAGCTCCTTAGAACTGAGTGCCCTATTCTGTAGCCTGTTGGCAAGATCTCCCTAGCAAGCCGAGTCGTTTTGGGTGACCCGGTGTGGCCTCTCGGGGGGATGTTGATGTTTGGCTTTATTTGGGTATAACTCGAGTTCTGTTCATCGAAAATTAATTTCGACTTCGCCGTTGTGTTCGTAGCGTGGGTATTTAGCTACGGTGCGAATTTCGTCGAATTCCGAGGTAGTTCGGTTTTCGCGTCGTTTTGGTGCTTTATGTAATTTTGTAATAAAATATATTATTATATAATATATATATATATATAGAATAGAAAAAGGCCCGATCATCATCTTCTCCAAATAACCGCCGCCCCTGTACGAGAGGAAACGGGAAACCGCCGAGCCTTGCCTTCCACCGCCGATTCCCGGAGCGTTTGTTGACGAAATTCGATTCCGAGAGTGGATTCGGATTGCTCTCGTCGAGACCTTCATTCCTACGGTAAGAAATTTGATTTTCGTGGAGTTTTAGGGGGATTGGAATTTTTGGTTTTTGAGGTTTCCGCCATTAAAGTTCGGATTTGCTTGTTAGGTAAGTTTTTGGTGCTGCTCTTTCTAGTGCAGCGTGAAGAGGAGGGAAAGCCGACCAAGCTTCACCGGAAATCGAGGCAAGTGGTGTTCTTGCCCTTGCCAAGTTGTTTTCTTTTGTTTAAAGCCTATTGTTTCTATCGTTTTATCTCCTATTTTCCGTCTCGAATGATTAGTCATAGTTTGAATGGTAGTGGCGCGCGTCGTTGGTAGTTTCCTACTGCTACTATAGTTGCGTGGGTCGTGTGCGCGTTTCGGTGTCGTCCGGGAAATCCCAACGGTTCAGGTTAACCGCGCACGGACATCAACCGTTAGGGCGCACGACCACTGGTCGTGTGCCTCTGTTCGTGCGCGGCTGTCTTTTATTTTCCAAAACTCTGTCTCAGATATCGCACGAGCGCTGGCAAACAGTGCGCACGACCACCGGTCGTGCGCCACTGATCGTGCGCAGTTGCTAGGTTTTCTGTCAGGTTTCCCAGGTTCACTTCGCACGACCATCAACCAATGACCGCGCACGACCACCGATCGTGCGCCACCGATCGTGCGCTCTGAATATTTCCTTTCGCTCCGTATTTAGCTGGCGTCGATGCGCGGGTTGTGTGGGCTGGAGTGTTTTGCGTTGTGTTAAGGTAGTAACGTAAGAGTAGTTGTTGTATTAGTGTCGTTTTGCGTGGCGCATTGAGTAAGTGAAGCTCACTCAATGCGGTGTCGTGAGGACCCAGCGCCAAGCCGTGTTGAGTCATTGCAACACCTTTTCTTTCCTGCCTTGTTTTTCGTTCCCGTGTGGTTGTCTTGTTATATTTCTGGTTTTTTTTCCTTGTAGTCCGTTTTCTTTACTTTCTTAAAGGCCGAATCGTGGGTAGTAGTGGTGGTTTGTAGCTCTTTATGGGGGTGGAGTTGTGTAATTTAGCCAAGGCCACTCGTGTTTTTCTTGCTCCAGGTATGGGCTGGGCATGTGGATGGAAGGTCCCTTGTGCTTTCACGTGTAGACCCTCGAGCTTGTTGACTTGGACATGGTGGATGGGGGGACTGAGTTTGCCTCCAATCCGGTTCCTTGTTGTTTGTTTTTGCTACTACCTCCTCCTACAGTTTAGGGTGTTAGAAGTTTCTTCCTTGGTAGTTTGCAGCACTTTTGGCTCTTGGTAGCCTAGTAGGCCCTGCAGGATGTTGTTCCTGGGCTGGGTTGTTGCTGTTTTCTCGCACGTAGTGCTTTTCTTGTTGTCCTGTTTTGGATGGTTGTGGCTCTTTCTACTGCATGTTTTTTTTCAGGTACTTTGTCCCTTTGGTTGACTCTTTCATGCAGTTTTACTTTGTTTAGCTTGCTGAGGTATTCTGTTTTCTTTTGGAATACCCCAGGTTCTGAGCCGTAGCCAGTTGGGTGGCTAGTTTGCAGTGGTGGTGTTGGTGGACTCTTGGTCTTTGGAGTTCCGTTTACCGTGTTGGTGAGGTAGTTTTTCAGTACTTTCTTACAGACATACATGTGTGTCAGTGGGTTCGTGTCAGGTTGTTGGCGCCCACTGGTAGTGGTTACCTTTATACTGGATATATTTACTTATGCTGCTACCGTTTTCTGGAGATAGTCTACTTGCCCTGAGAAGGTTTTATGCTAGGTTGTTAGATACTTTTAAACCATAAATATTATTATAAATGAAGCTCATGATCAGCATGTTTTATAAACTTAATCACTATTTTCCAAATCACGCATGAAAACCGTTTTCTTATATATTATATAAATTAAATGTAGGGTCTTGCATATCATGAGTGGTTCTCTTGGGACCCTTATGTGCTCCTTAGGATGTCAAACCTGATAAAGTATTTTCTTTCCGCAGCGTTTAAATATAGTTTTCTTTTGTGGACTAGGTGATCCACTAAGCCGGGGGATACGGCCTCTAAAATATAGCTGGTTTTCTAATCATTAATCACATGATTTTTCTTTCATTAAGTTGGTAGTTGGTTTTGCCTGAGCGTTAGCAGTTATCCCATGCTTGACGTGGCATCATGACGCGCATTTTCTCTTACTCTGATAATTCTTAATTCGGAGAAAATGCGGGTTGTGACAGGCTACAACAAAACTCTCATCACTCACATCCGTAACAGACGGTAACGATGACACCGTCCCTTCAGGCCCTGTCGTCCTGGCCTGGCTGATCGGCTCCATCACCTGCTGCTCCACCTGCGGGGTTTCCTCCTAAAAAGGAAGACGTAGCAACCGTTAGTCATAAAGACTAAGTGGCTTCACATCCGCTCCCCCAGTGACTCCTCGGCACCGGGCGGAGAAATAGACAAGGTACAATTTTATAATATATAATAAACAGGAGTATAAACAAGCAAGTGGCAACACTAGTAATAAGAGATTCTATCTGTTCTACCATCTATCACAGCATATGAATATAGAGTTACAACAAAAGTAACTCAACTTATATGGATGCCCATGCAAGCATATAAGTTGAGGATCGTTCAACAATAAATAACTCATCGTATAGGAGTGCCCATACAAACTTATATGATGTGGGTCTTGTGTATATAATGAGTTGCAATGTTATGTATGCAATGCATTGACACACCCATGATCACGCACATGCAGTTGCTATATCGACACAGACTAGTAGTTCCCCCTTTTCGAGCAGGTAGATAACCTCTCAAGCGCCAACCGTCATGGCTAGACGGTGACAGTAGAACGGGCATTTCTACTACTAAGTGGGTATTCACACTACTTCACTTAGGCCCCCATATGCCTCAACACTAAGAACACAAAACAGCGGAGCCCATGCGTACTACGGCCCAGCGGGTTCACTTGGGTAGATGTGCACCAAGATCCTAGCCCCGAACTGGCCCTGTGTGACAGATGGATCCTCGGAAAAGAACGAGGATCAAGTCCAACCGATCACTTGGCACGAAAGGGACCTCGGAGAAAGCACGAGGGGCAAGCCCAACCGCCTTAAGTCTATCCGTCAACTCCTATCGGTGGAATGATAGGCGAGCCCGTAGACCTGCCACACTATCTTTAACCCAGGATTACGACACCGCGTGTCGACTCATACCACATGCAATTCAATAACACCGTGGCATGGAAGGAACCTCAGAAAAAGCACGAGGGTCTATCCCAACCATCCACTTGGCACAGATGGTGCCTCGGGACATGAGCACCGAGGGACTAGCCCATCCGTCCAGTTTATTCATCTCAACCCATTCCGACTAATGACGGGCAATGCCGCAATTACAACCTTCCACAATGCTACCCGTAGGGAGACGACACTCTAAGCATTGGACTATAATATGTCATTCTATCAATTCAACATACCTATGGCCATAGTTTATTCACCTACACGTCATCTCATATGATTTCCAATATAAGGTAATTAAAATGCGCATAAATGATCTAGCAATTTATATCAAGACATTTCATTTAAGGTAAGCTTGCATCACCACTCGTATTACGAATTCAAATTAACAAGATTCTACAATCATATCACTACGGTGGTTATCATAAAATAGTTCACCCGAACCTCGCATTAGATCGCAACATCAATCCCACCGAATCCAAGTTCATGTTAGAATCACCCATAATTTTAAGTGCATAATTAAATCTGGACAGCAACATCAACCGAGGATTCCCGTGGCTACAGGAATCCGGTGAGTGCGTGTAACCCCTCAATGGAAAGGTTTTTCAATTGGATACAACTTTCGTGTTTAGCCTACAACCCAGATCAGGTTTTAACCTACAGAAAATCTGCTCCAAAGACTGCAACGTACAGAATATAAATTCTGTGCACTTAGTTACAGCCCTTACTTCGATCGGACATTCCCGTGGCTAAAGGCTTCACCCGAAAACGTGTAACCACTTGTTGGAAAGGTTATTTTAGTGGCTACGACTTATGTTTTTAGGACAAAACCCAGATTCGACCATTTCTTGCCTGAAAACAGTCAAGAAGGTCGCTGCGTGCATAACACAGATTCTGCACGCATCTTGAAGCGAAATGAACGACATTCGTTCAACTTCCTCCTCAAGCGATTTTTCCACAAATCACCACCAAAAGCTCCTCCACCCTTATTCTCCCTGTCAAGGCCATTCCTCTTCACGGATCCACCCCCATCATCATTTGAGGAAGGGGAGGTTGAAGATGACTAATCTTTAGAACACATGTTCTAGCAAGGCCCTTTCTAAAGAAATCACCATGTTCCAACGTCAAAACTTTCTTGAGTCGACATCTCATCTAGATAACTACAGATCTAGCACATAGGGAGAGGGGAGGAAGCTCACCTCATTTCCATCGGTACCACCATTTCCGGCCATGGATCTAGTCATCCTCCTCTGCGGCATCACTTTGTCCTTGACGGCGGTGGCGTTTCTCCTCCTCTGAAGATGGCTCCAGCAAGAAATCCTCCTCCAGAAAGTTCTCTCAGGAAATAGGGATGAAATGAAGAGCTAAAATGGCTAGGGTTTCACTTTTCCTTTTTATACAGAATCGACACGGGTAGGGACACGGCTGTGTCCTTACCTGTGTTCAAGAGACACGGCCATGTCACCTTCCCGTGTCAAAACCCGTGTTTTACTCGGGACATTTTTCGTCGACCTGGGCTTGAAGTACATGGGTATGGACACGCTCGTGTCGCTACCCGTGTCCTTCACTGGACAATTATCGTCGACCTGGGCTTGAAGTACACAGGTAGGGACACGCCCGCGTCTCTACCTGTGTCCTTCACGGGACGTATCTTGGCTCTTATTGGGTAGATGCACACGGGTAGAGATACGGCCGTGTCTCTACCCATGTCCTTTTCGGGTCGTGCCTCTATACGGGCATGTACACAAGGCATGGAACACGTATAGGGACACGCCCGTGTCCCAACCCGTGTCCTTCTCAGGACAAACCACTCAAAACTGTTCAAAAATCACCCAGCGCCATAGAACACGGGTAGGGACACGCCCGTGTCCCTACCCGTGTCATGCTTAACCCCAGTTTTTAGCTTGTTTCCTCGTTTCCAACAAGTGCACACCTGATAACCTGCACCCCCTTGAGCCTACCCCGGTTCTCCTCACTCAAAAACACACACAAGGGGCCTAGCGCGAATTGGAACGTTACAATCTTATAAACAAAATAAAAGATTTCGTCCCCGAAATCAGGCTAAGGCTATGGGGAGATAAGCATACAGAAATTAAAACATGCTTTCAAACGAAACTACCTCGAGTAAATAATTCCGGGTAGCGTCTTTGTATAAGATCCATTGGCTCCCATGTGAATTCCTCCTTCCATGATTAGACCATAGCACCTTCACCAAGGGAACACTTTTGCGGCGCAAGGTTCTTATCTCGTTGTATATGATCCGCACCGACTCCAGTCGCACAGATCTATCAGACGCCACCATACCATCAGTTGTGGGGATGTGTTGATCGGGATGCAACAGCGCTTTCCAAAGCAATGACACATGGAACACGTCGTGGAGGTTCTCTAGCTTTGGCGGTAACTCTAATCGATAGGCCAAAGGGCCAATCCTTTCAAAAATGACATAGGGCCCAACATACCTTGGGCTGAGCTTCTTTACACCACGCACCCGTGACACTCCATGCATCGGCCGGATTTTCAGAAACACCTTATCACCCACTTTAAACTCCACCATACGATGCTTTGCGTTATAATACTTCGCCTTCCAACTTTGAGCCTCCAACATACGATCCCGTATAAATCTAACCATCGCTTCTGTATCGTCTATATATTCAACTCCCAAAGTCTTCGGGTCTTCATCTTGCACCCAAGACAAGGGGGTTCTACACCTTCTTTCATAAAGGGCTTCATGGGGTGCCATGCCGATGCTAGCTTGATGGCTGTTGTTGTAGGAGAATTCTGTCAAGGGAAACAGTCTTTCCCACGGCTCTCCCCTATCTATCACACACAACCTCAACAGATCCTCCAATGTCCGGATGGTCCGCTTTGACTTCCCGTCCGTCTGAGGGTAAAATGCGGTGTTGAAGGTAAGGCGCGAGCCCAAATACGCCTAAACCGCCTTCCACTCCTTGGAGGTAAAACGACCATCACGGTCAGAAACTATCGTCTTAGGCACGTCATGATATCGTACAAACTGCTCCACAAAGAGGCGTACAAAGACATCCTTGTGAGCCTCTTCATAGGGATAAATCGGGCTACTTTTGTTAATCGATCAACGATCACCCACAGAGAATCATTCCCTGAGCATGAGTGAGGTAGCCCATGTACGAAGTCTATGGAAATATCCTCGAACTTCCATTCGGGGATGGGCAATGACTGTAACAAGCCACCGGTACTCCTGCACTCCGCCTTCACCCTTTGACAGGATTCACAATGGGTAACAAAATATCGGACATCCTTCTTCATTCCCGGCCAACACATAGTCTTCCGTAGGCCGGTGTACATCTTTGCAATTCCCGGGTGCACTGAATACTAAGAGCAATGTGCCTCTCTCAAGATATCCTCCCGGATTTTACCGCCCTTGGGAATGTAGAGCAGGCCGCGAAAATAAACGAGGCCATCTTTTAGGGTGTATTCGTCGGTAGTCCCGTTTTTGATTGACTTGATTGTCGGGGCCAGAGCCGCGTCCACTCCTTACTCCACACGGATCCGGTCCCGGATTTCACAAACTATGCTCATGATGGCCAAGTACTCTGTATATTCCGTCGAAGTGACCGTAAATATCAAAGTAATCTCCAACTCCTAAATCATCCGAGCCAGCTCCATACTCATCAACCGAGACTCGGGGCTCGAGCCTTGTATTTTTCTACTCAACGCATCGGCTACCGAGTTCGCTTTTCCAGGGTGGTAGTTTAAGATGAACTCATAGTCGCATAGGAACTCTAACCACCGTCGTTGTCTTAAGTTCAACTCCTTTTGAGTATGAACGTACTTCAAGTTTTTATGGTATGAGAAAATCTCGTAGTGGACGCCGTATATATAATGCCCCCAAACCTTCAAGGCGAACACCAATGCTCTTAGCTCCAAATCATGAACCAGGTAATTGATTTCGTGCTTCTTCAATTGTCTTGAAGCATAAGCAATCATCTGCCCGCGCTGCATCAATACAACACCCATCCCTTGATATGACGCATCCGTGTAAACTTGGAATCCTTCCTTCCCAGACGGAAGGACGAGGATAGGGGCGGAGGTAAGTCTATCCTTCAATTCTTGGAACGCCGCTTCACATTGGGGTGTCCACTCAAATGACACACATTTCTTTGTCAAAGAAGTAAGCGGGAGGGCAATCTTGGAGAATCCTTTTACGAACTTGCGGTAGTATCCGGCAAGTGCAAGGAAGCTCCGTACATCGGCCCTTGACTTCAAAGGCGACCACTCCTTTACGGCACGCACTTTGGCCGGATCCACGACTAGCCAAGCCCCACTTATCACATGACCTAAGAAGGCAACCTCCTTAAGCCAGAATTCGCATTTGCTAAATTTGGCGTACAAGGCGTGCTCCTTCAATTTCTCCAACACCAAGGCCAGATGCTCGCCATGCTCCTCCTCTGTCCTTGAGTAGAGTAGGATGTCGTCGATGAAGACAATGACGAAGATGTCCAAATAGGGCTCGAACACCTTGTTCATCAGGCTCATGAAGGCCGAAGGGGAATTTGTGAGCCCAAACGGCATCATAGTGAACTCGTACAACCCATATATTGAACTGAAGGCTGTTTTCTGGATGTCCCCTCCTTGTATTCTCAATTGGTAATACCCTGAGCACAGGTCCAGCTTAGAAAACCAATGCGCTCCCACTAGTTGATCGAACAGCTCGTCGATCCGAGGTAGCGGGTAAGTGTTCCACATTATCAACTGATTGAGTTCCTGATAATCTATGCACAGACGCAGGGTTCCGTCCTTCTTCTTCACGAACAATACAGGGGCTCCCTATGGTGACGAACTGGGGAGAACAAATCCGGACTCCACCAGTTCTTGCAATTGAACTCTAAACTCCGCGAGTTCCTTTGGGGCCATTTGGTAAGGGGCCTTGGATACAGGCTTGGCACACAGTACAAGATTAATTTGGAAGTCAACCTCTCTATGAGGGGGTAATCCTGGTAGCTTCTCAGGAAATACCTCGGGGAAGTACCGCACTACCCATATGTCTTTTACATCCAATGGTATCTCCTTCAACTCGAACCAATTCATAAAGACTTCGTCCCCCTTCATATGAGCTTTTACAACTTAGACGAATGATAACGTCAGACGAGGTGCGAAGTTAATACCTTGGAAGATGACATCGGAGTCTCCATGTCTCAAATAGATCCGCTTCTCCGCGCATTCGATCCTTGCAAAGTGCCAGTCCAACCATGCCATGCCCAGAATGATGTCGAACTCTGGCATTTTCAAGACAGTGGCAGGCATATCGAAAGCCCTTCCCTCAATAAGTACCTCAAGTTAGCACTTAGCGGTTACAACCATATCCGAACCGTCCGGAAGGCGCACTAGTCAGGCTATTCCAGCAAAGTACTGCACACCCCCCATTTCCTTAATGAAATCCTCGGACACAAAGGAGTGTGAGGCACCGGTATCAAACAGCGCATAAGCCGTCTTTCCGCCAATCATCACGGTGCCTAAGTGCCAATAATCAAAACGTATTGCTAGCCTAGAATGTCGTATGAAACTTAAGTTTAATATTGAAAACATGAAGGGTTACTGCACGTACCTACAATAGCATTCTGAGGATTTCGTTCTTGCGCCATGTCTAGTGCGTACACTTGATCCCAAGAAGGGCTGGGATTACCTCCTCGCGGTCCTCATCCTCGACCGCGCTTGTAACCCCGCCCTCGAGGGACCGCCGGAGGGAGAGCGGGAGGGGCGTTCCCAAACAATTGAAGACAGAAACATCAAATGTGACCCGGTTGGTTGCATTCAAAACACACCCGCCCAGGACGCCTCTCAAGTTGCTGAAATTGCTGAGGCGGTGGCGGTGGAGGCAACGCAGGCAGTTGCGGAACCGGATGCTCAACCCTATAGTTTCGGTGGATGCGCCCTCCATCTCCTTAATATCCTCTTCTTCTTCTAAAGTCCTGTCTTCTTCTGTTTATCGGGCCAGCTTCTATAACGCCCTCGCAGGTCTCTTACTACTACCCAAGTGGTCTGCCTCCAATCTTTTTGCCATATCGATGATCTCCGCCAAGCTAGCATCCGCTATAAACAAAAGGGGCTGCCTTAGGGGATCTCGTAGCCCTTTGTAGAAACGCTTGGCATAACCTCTGTCATCTAACTCGTATGAGTCCACTAACCTTGCGAGATGTTGGAACTCTCGCTGGTATTCCGTAACCGTCATTGATCCTTGTTTCAGTTGAATAAACCTCTCCTCAAGTTCATCTCGAGCGGATGAAGGAATGAAGGGCTCCAATAAAACATCCGAGAATTCGCTCCAACTTATCTCTGTATAGACTCAGCCTTGGAAGGTGGAGCCCATGAGTGACTTCCACCACCTCTTAGCATGTAGCTCCAAGGTGGACACCGCTAGTGACACCGCCATGTTGGTTGGACAACAGATACCAGCCAATAACTCTTGTACTATGACAAGCCATTCTTATGTGCGCACGGCTGATCCGTCCCAAGGTAAGCGGGAGGAGAGAGAGCCCGAAAGGCGCTTAGCCAGTTAGAGCCCGGGGCCTGTTGTAACACCGGAGGCTACTGTGCCTTGAAAGCATCCAAGATTGTGGTGAGCGTCTGCCCCAACTCGGACTGTTGGAACTGAGTGGGTATGGGAGGGGCAGGAATGCCCCCCAATGGCTCAACATCCACTGGAATCTATACGTAGAGTGCAAATTTACGGTCAGGTTGGCTCATCTTAAGGTCAGAGTTGGACGAACTTATTGTGAATTACATATGGGCACACCACTGCTTCCGCTAAGTCAGTTTGTCCCCAAACTGACTAGTCGAACAGGAGTGGCCCTTTGTTGAATGACTTCTTTAGTTGAGGATCATGGCAAACTGATACCATTTGTAAGACCCCCCCCCTCCCGGAACACCAAACACGGGACGCAAGGGGTCTTATGCCCAGAACAGCCGCCTTGGGGTAGCTCTAACACACGGGTCAGCCTGTAACACAAGACGCCTATTCTGCCAGCTACAACCAATATCAAACTAATATGCCAACCCAACCAAAAGAATAAACAAGAAGTCAATCCACAAAATTTATATAGTCCAAAAATAATCCAAAAGATAAGCTAAAACATGCTTCTATAATATCAGAGTATAACAACAAAATTTCCCCGAAGGACTACAACAAAACTCTCATCACTCACATCCGTAACAGACGGAAATGATGGCACCGTCCCTTTAGGCCCTGTCGTCCTGGCCTAGCTGACCGGTTCCATCACCTGCTGCTCCACCTGCGGGGTTTCCTCCTAAAAAGGAAGACGTAGCAACCGTTAGTCATAAAGACTAAGTGGCTTCACATCCGCTCCCCCGGCGACTTCGGCACCACGCGGAGAAATAGACAAGGTATAATATTATAATATATATTAAACATGAGTATAAACAAGCAAGTGGCAACACGAGTAATAAGAGATTCTATAAGTTCTACCACTTATCACAGCATATGAATATAGAGTTACAACAAAAGTAACTTAACTTATATGGATGCCCACACAAGCATATAAGTTGAGGATCGTTCAGCAATAAATAACTCATTATATAGGAGTTCCCATACAAACTTATACGATGAGGGTCTTGTGTATGTAATGAGTTGCAATGTTATGTATGCAATACAATGACACACCCATGATCATGCACATGTAGTTGCTATGTCGACACAGACTAGTAGTCCCCCCTTTTCGAGAAGGTAGCTAACCTCTCAGGCGCCAACCGTCGTGGCCAGACGGTGACAGTAGAACCGGCATTTCTAATACTCAGTGGGTATTCACACTACTTCACTTATGCCCCCGTACGCCTCAACACTAAGAACACAAAATAGCGGTGCCCATGCGTACTATGGCCCAGCGGGTTCACTTGGGTAGATGTGCACCAAGATTCTAGCCCCGAACTGGCCATGTGTGACGGATTGATCCTCAAAAAAGCACGAGGATCAATTCCAACCGATCACTTGGCACGGAAGGGACCTCGGAGAAAGCATGAGGGGAAAGCCCAATCGCCCTAAGTCTATCCGTCAACTCCCATTAGTGGAACGATAGGCGAGCCCGTAGACCTGCCACACTATCCTTAACCCAGGATTACGACACTGCGTGTCGACTTACACCACATGCAATTCCACAACACTATAGCATGGAAGGAACCTCGGAGAAAGCACGAGAGTCAAGCCCAACCATCCACTTAGCACGGATGGCACCTCGGGATATGAACACTGAGGTACTAGCCCATCCGTCTAGTTTATTCATCTCAACCTATTCCGACTAGTGACGGGCAACGCCGCACATACAACCATCCACAATGCTACCCGTAGGGAGACGACACTCTAAGCATTGGACTACAATATGTCATTCTATCAATTCAACATACCTATGGCCATAGTTGATTCACCTACACGTCATCTCATATGATTTCCAATATAAGGTAATTACAATGCGCATAAATGATCTAGCAATTTATATCAAGACATTTCATTTAAAGTAAGCTTGCATCACCACTCGTATTACGAATTCAAATTAACAAGATTCTACATTCATATCACTATGGTGGTTATCATAAAATAGTTCACCTGAATCTCGCATTAGATCGCAACATCAATCCCACCGAATCCAAGTTCATGTTATAATCACCCAGAATTTTAAGTGCAGATTTAAATCTGAACAGCAACATCAACCGAGGATTCCCGTGGATACAAGAATCAAGTGAGTGCATGTAACCCCTCTATGGAAAGGTTTTTACATTGGCTACAACTTTTGTGTTCAGCCTGCAACCCATATCAGGCTTTAACCTACACGAAATTGGCTCCAAAGACAGCAGCGTACAGAATGTAAATTAGGTGCACTTAGTTACAGCGCCTACTTCGATCGGTGATTCCCGTGGCTACAAGCTTCACCCAAATACGTGTAACCACTCGTTGGAAAGGTAATTTCAGTGGCTACGACTTTCATGTTTAGTCGAAAACCCAGATTAGATTATTACTTGCCCGAAATTGCCCAAGAAGGTCACTGCGTGCAGAACACAGATTCTGCATGCATCTTGAAGCGAAATGAACGACATCCGTTCATCTTTCTCCTCAAGCGATTTTTCCCCAAATCGCCACCAAAACTCCTCCACCCTTATTCTCCCTCTCAAGGCCATTCCTCGTCACGGATCCAACCCCGTCATCATTTGAGGAAGGGGAGGTTGAAGATGACTAATCTTTAGAACACAAGTTCTAGCAAGGCCCTTCCTAAAGAAATCACCATGCACCCATGTCAAGACACTCTTGAGTCGACATCTCGCCTAGATAACTACAGATCTAGCACCAAGGGAGAGGGGAGGAAGCTCACCTCATTTCCAGCGGTACCACCATTTCCGGCCATGGATCTAATCATCCTCCTCCGTGGCATCACTTTGTCCTTGACGGCGGTGGCGTTTCTCCTCCTCCGAAGATGGCTCTTGCAAGAACTCCTCCAGAAAGTTCTCTAAGGAAATAGGGATGAAATGAAGAGTGAAAGCGGCTAGAGTTTCACTTTTCCTTTTTATACAGAATCGACACGGGTAGGGACACGGCCGTGTCCTTACCCGTGTTCAGGTTACACGGTCGTGTCACCTTCCCGTGTCAAAACCCGTGTTCTACTCGGGACATTTTTCATCGACCTGGGCTTAAAGTACACGGGTAGGGACACGCCCGTGTCTCTTCCCGTGTCCTTCACGGGACAATTATCGTCGACCTGGGCTTGAAGTACACGGGTAGGGACACGCCCGTGTCTCTACCCGTGTCCTTCACGGGACATATCTTGGCTCTTGTTGGGTAGATGCACACGGGTAGAGACACGACCGTGTCTCTACCCGTGTCCTTTTCGGGTCGTGCCTCTACACGGGCATGTACACAAGGCATTGCACATGGGTAGGGACACGCCCGTGTCCCGACCCGTGTCCTTCTCGGGACAAACCACTCAAAACTATTCCAAAATCACCCAGTGCCATAGAACACTGGTAGGGACACGCCCGTGTCCCTACCCGTGTCATGCTCAACCCCAATTTTTAGCTTATTTCCTCATTTCCAGACGGTGCACACCTGATCACCTGCACCCCCTTGAGCCTACCCCGGTTCTCCTGACTTAAAAACACGTACAAGGGCCCTAGCGCGAATTGGAACGTTACAACATATAAGTATTACTATTTTAATTCCGCAATAAAAATCCAATAAGATTTTTAAATACTTTATTCACCCCCCTCCCTAGAGTTAAATAGATCTAACCCCTCAGGTGGTATGTTTCATACCATCCTTCATCCTATTTATAGGCGCAGAGAGGAGTGTGGTCACCATTCTAGTGGATAAAAATACCACCCCAGCCCGCAACTAGCACAGAGCAGTCCGCCCAGTCTTCATGGACAAGGTCGGACACCAACCTATCCGTCTTACATCAAAGAGGACGGATAGAAGCCAGTCTGCATCCCAGTGGACACCGCACTAGCCTGCAATGACAATGTCCACGACCAAAAGCACAGACCACCCGGTCAACCAGGGGATATTGCGGACTCTACGATGAAACTGAACTTTTTACAGATTGACCAAGTCCAGAGAAATACTCGCGCGATCTCTGCGGACACGAACAAGGTCCGCCAGCTCCAAAGTAGTCCGCCTAATCGCAAACTACGCGGTTACCTCCTAACTGCACAACCAAAATAGGAGAATAAGGGCACAGGCCAATGCCTATCTCCCAAGCTCCAAGAACAGTCCGCATAGAGCGAACTCTACGGACTCCAACCCAGTCTGCCTAGACCGCGGATAATCAACCTATCTGCACGGCTACCACACACCACCAGGCCGCAACATCAGACCGCTCAGGCCGTACAACCAGTCCGCAAGACTGTCCACCCAGGCCGCACGGTCTGCCCGATCAACCCACACTTTCACATCAAAATTTGAACAATCTTGGCCTCATCCTTGCCTAATTTTAAAGATGCACTCATTGGTGTATTAGCTTATTTCATGTTCTCAAATCCAAATCATTTTAGCATTTCGTGAGCATATTTAGTTAGGCAAAAAAAGATTCCATCCTTCCTTTGATTTATTTAAAAACCCAGAAAAAAAGTTAATTCACCAACTAGACTCATTTCAAATTCCTTTTTCATTACTAGAATAACTTCATTACACAACTCTTCATTACTGGCTCCAAAAAAAATGTCATCTACATAGATTTGTAAGATAATAAGATTATGATTACTATGCTTAATAAAGAGTGTGGTGTCGGCACTTCCCATCTTATATTCATGCATTAATAGAAAAGATGTTAGTCGTTCATACCAAGCATGTGGTGCTTATTTTAACCCATAGTGTGCCTTCCCTAATTTGTATACATGATTAGGATGTTTTCATTTATAAATCCAAAGGGTTGTTCAACATACACTTTTTCTTTTATTATCCTGTTAAAAAAAGAAATTTTCACATCCATTTGAAATAGTTTAAATCTTTTGAAACTCACAAAAGATACTAAAATTCAAATTTATTATAAGCGAGCAATGAGTGCAAACGCTTCATCAAAATCTACCCCCTCAATTTGAGAGAAACTATGTCACTAATCTTGCTTTATTTCAAGTAATTTGAGAGTCATTATCAACTTTATTTTTGAAAATCCACTTTATGCCTACTACTGGATGATTTGATGGTCATTCTATTAATTTTCAGACCTTATTGTGTTCAAATTGATTTAATTCTTAATTCATAGCTATAAACCAAAATTCATCATTTAAGGTGGCGGTTACATTTTTCTGTTCAATTTTAGATACACAACATAAATTTGAAAAAGTTTCATGTAGAGAAGAGTGAGTCATTATACATTTGGATGGTTCCCCAATAATAAGTTCCCTTGGGTGATCCTTTGAAAATTTGAGAACACTTGGTGGCACGAACTCGTCTTGAACTTCAACTTCTGTTGGATCCCTAGTTTGGATTTGGGCTAATGTTCACTATTAGGATATTGACCCATCATGTATAGCCTAGATAGGGTAAATTTGTTAGTTCTAAGGTTAGGATCGTCAAACTAGGTTAGACATCTTATGATCCACCCTTGAGAATAATTCAGAGATCCAGACTTAGAAGAATTGCAGTTTTTAAGAGAGTTCAGAAATCAGTTCGAAGTTCTTCGAACTCAACTTGATGATTGTCGATTACAGATCGACGAACTTAGAGTTCCTTCTCTGAGTTGAGCTCGACGATATTCGAGCTCAGGTTGACGAACTCCCCTCTCTCTCAGTTTCTCTGGTCGACGATATTCTACCTCAGTTCGATGAACTTGGAGCTCAGCTTTGGCAGTTTCTTTCCAAAATATTTTTCTCTGAGCTCAGGTCGATGAAGACGATTTCTCGGCTCGACGAACTTTGAGTTCAGGTTGACGAAATCTATTCTGAGGTCGACGAAATCTATGAATTCAGTATTTCTATTCTATGTAATTAATCTCTGTATTGACCAAGGCTTATATTATATATTATTGCCTATATTTCTCTGAGTAATTAAATGCATATATTCTTATGAATATATCCGTTCATTGGAAGCATTAATTATTGGATTTCACATAGTCAATATTCGACTTAATAACTGGGACAGTTAAGGAATCAATTTATTGCCCTTCTAGCAATTTGTCAAAGTTCCAAGATTTCAGCAATCAATCAAGGAGTAGAAATCCAATTCAGAGACAGAATTTCTGTAGAAAATAAAAAAGAGTTTTCAAGAAGATTGAAGACAAGAAGTTAGAGAATTGACAAAGGGCTACACACAGATAGAGAGAAACATATTCAGTCTGCATACTCATACATTCTTCATCTTCAGCAACTCTTCTCTAATCTTTCAAGAGACATCAAAACTCAATCAGTCTAAAAGATTCTAGAGATCATCAAGAAGACCTACACCCTGCAAAGCTTCTAGTAATTCCTGAACAATAATTATTTTAGGGGGAGCTTTGTCAACATCAAGCAATCCACTAAAGTCTTCTCAACTGTTTGAGAAAGACATGACAATATAACATCTTTCACCCCATTGTACACAGGGTTTTAACTCCCTTCAAAAGTTAACCACCTGGTTCTTAAGTCTCCTTATCAAAAGACTTAGCATGGTTTTTTGGCACCTGATCAAAAGCCTAAAGGGTTGTGAGTTCTCCCTTCAAATAGATCTTGTGGTGACAGGGCAACTGAGAAAAAACCTGTTGGTTATAGGGCACCTGATCAAAAACCTGTAGTGGATTCCTACCAGGGTGGTAGAAAAGTGGATGTACCCAAGTTTAGGGGAACTATTATAAATTTCTTATGTTATCTGGTTGTTTGCTGTTTTCTTATTGCTGTGTGATGTGTGCTGTGTTAGTTAGCTTTTTATTCCTGCACTTTCTTAACATATATATCACTATTTTAATTCCTCTATAAAAACCAATTAAGTTTTTAAAATACTCTATTCACCCCCCCCCCTCTAGAGTTAAATAGGTCTATCCCCTCAAGTGGTAAAGCTTTTACCATCCCTCAATTGGTATCAGAGGGTGTGTTTCTTTGGTTTCACTAATTTACATATAAACCAATATCCTTTGAAAGATCTCTTTCTCTCTATCCTCTTGTTTATAGCATGACACATAATAAGGATTATTCTAGCACCAGACCTCTAGTGTGCAACAAGAATAAATTTGCACTCTAGAAGGCAAGAATCAAACTCTACATGAACTCTATTGATGAGGACATTTTCAACTCTATTTTGACAGGTCCCCCTAAACCTACAGCTGTTGCTACAACTTCCAATACACATGAAGTTCCACCACCGAAGTGGACTGATGCACAAAAGAAAGCCAAGATGGTTGATGCTAATGTAATGAATATTCTGGCATAGACAATGTTAGATGACATCTTTTAGAAGGTGGCTGAGTGCACCTCTGCAAAGGCCATTTTGGACTCACTGAACCAAATAGTTGTTGGCTCAGCAGATGAAAAAAAAAGACCGGAGATCCCTCCTCATATCACAGTATGATAATTTCAAGAAGGAGGAATCAGAGACTATTACTAAGATGTATAACAGACTCAGTGTCATCATAAATGAATTGAGAACCCTTGATAAGGACATCTCATTAACTGAGATAAATGACAAAATCCTAATATGCTTCCTCAGCACTTGGGATTCTAGGATATGGCCAATTAAGGAGGCCAGAAGTTTAAATGAGATTTCTACAGAATCTCTCCTTGGCAAGCTCAAGTCTTATGAGCAGTTGATCAAGACAAGGGAGGCTGCTGAACAAAAGGCTTCTACATCTTCAAGGAAGGAGCACAACATTGCTTTTAAAGAAACAGAAGAATTAGAAGGTCTTCTATCTAATGAAGAACTAATGGGCTTGTTGGCTAGAAAATTCTATAAAATTTTCAAGAAAGACTTTAGAAGAAGGTCATCCAAGAATGATGACAAGCCAAGATATGACAAGACTCCTACCAAGGAGATTGTTTGTTTTGGATGAAGAAAACATGGGCACATTCTACCTGAATGCCTAGAGGCACAGAATAAAGACAAAAGAAAAGAAAAGGAGAATAAAAGACAATTAAGCAAGTACTCTAGCAATCACTCCTCCAGCAAACACAAGAGAAGGGAGAAAGGCTTCATTGTTGAGACCTGGAGTGACACAGATGAAGAATCCTCATCTTCCAGCTTTAGTGAATATGAAGAGGAGGCAAAGGCAAGGGAAATTTGCCTTATGGCTATTAATGCCTCCAGCAGCAAATTTGATGCTGAGGAACAAGCTGAAGAATTAGAAGAGGAATCTGAATCTGAAGAAGATCATGTAATCTCTTCATTTGATTTCAATTCATATGATTTTAAAATTTAATTTAAAACCTTGTGCAATGATTTAATCAAGTCATAGAAGGAAATAAAAATTCTTAAAGATAGATTGCTTGAATTTGATAACCTATTTACTGAAAATATCAAACTAAAAAATGATTTAGACTTAGCTAATGAACAAATCATTTCACTACAAACTAAATTATATGACGCAAAGCAACTTGAAGAATCTCTTAATGGGAGAAGCCTTAAGCTGATGGACATCACAAGCACAGTCAATGCCAGATAAAATGGCAAGCTGGGCTTGGTGCTTCATCAAGCTTACCCCCCATATTAAAGAATAATATTCTTTCAACACAATAAATTTTTCTCTAAAAAAGGCAAAGAGAAAATAGGAGAAACTACTCAACCAAATGTCTCTCAAAAATCTATAAATAAGAAGAAAACGAATAAGAATCTGAATAAAAACTATGTTTAACAGATTTCGTCGAACTCAGATCGACGAAATGTGTATAGTTCATCGAACCTAGATCGACGATCTATGAATGCCAATTATAACTATAATTATTCGTCCTACTACGATCAACGAACTCTATATGGTTCTTCGAGTAGCGATCGACGATCTTGGGGCATAGAAAATGCATTTGTTCATTCTCTAAGCAGAGTTCGACGTACTCATCCCTATTTGTCGAACGCAAATCGATGAACTTATAATAATTCGTCGAACCCAGTCAGGTTTAATGAAAACTATGACTCTGTTAGAAACTTCAATCAATTCAGAGAATCTACTAATCCTTTTACTCAATGGGGAATACCATCTAGAAGATATCATCCCTTAGGATATAAAAAACAACCAGAATTTTTTGTTATTTCCAGTTTCTCTTATCAAAAGAAATAAGGACCCAAGGTAACCTGGGTCAAGAACACCTAATTCCTTTCTATGCAGGTGAAGGACTGTCCAGTATTTAATCAACAATTGTATCTGGACAGTGGATGCTCAAAGCATATGACTGGCTATAAGGACAATCTAACAAACTACAAGTCCAATCTAGGTCCAAAGGTGATTTTTGGTGACTCTAACTGTGGCCAAACTAAAGGCTATGGAGATGTTAAAGTTGGAGCAGTCACCTTCAGGAAAGTTGCCTATGTGACTGGCTTAAAGCATAACCTAATATACATAAGTTAATTATGTGATGAAGGTTATTACGTATCATTTAACTCATCTTCGTGTATTATTTCTTGTAAGGAAAACAAACTTGTTTTAACTGGACTTAAACAAGGCAATATATATGTAGTAAATTTTCAATCAACTAGTTCAGAACTTTGTTTATTAAATCAGGTTAGCAATCAAAATGAACTTTAGCATAAGAGATTAGGACATATAAATCTTAAAAATATTATTAAGTTATCTAGGGATAATCTTGTTAGAGGTTTTCCTTCTGGCCCCTACAAGAAGGAAGACCTCTGCAGAGCTTGTCTGTTAGGCAAGCAAACTAAAAATAGCTTTAAATCTATAAATAAAAGTGACTCACCTAGGATATTGTACTTGCTACACATGAACCTTTTTGGCCCTATTGCTGTACAAAGCCTAGGAGGGAAATATTATACTTCAGTGATTGTAGATGACTTCCCAAGATTCACTTGGGTATTCTTTCTGAGATCTAAGTCAGATAACTTCAAGGTTCTTAAAGATTTTCTCAAGAACATACAAATTGAGTACTCTACTCCAGTTGTATTGATCAGAAGTGATCATGGTACTGAGTTTGAGTCTCTTCTTATGCAAGAGTTCTGTGAGAAAGAAGGTATCAGGCACTGCTTCTGAGCTCCTAGAACTCCTCAACAAAATGGGGTTGCTTAAACAAAAAATAGAACCTTAATTGAATCTGCAGGCACATTACTTGCAAATGCTTACATGCCCCTATCTTTTTGGGCAGAGGATGTGAGCATAACAAACTATGTACTGAACAGAAGTCTGATATACAAGCTTAAGAATAAGACTCCTTATGAGTTACTTAAAGGGAAGAAACCTAAAATCACATATTTTAAAGTATTTGGATGCCTATGTTATATTCACAATAATGACAAGAAATACACTAGAAAGTTTGATAAGGTGCATATAGCCCTTTGTAAATTCTGATACTTATAAGTAAGAAGATATATTCACCTATTAAAATAAACTAAGATAAGTAAGAGAGAAAATAAAACAAACTAAGATAACACAGCACAGCACACCACAACACACAAAGAAAACACAAAGCAAACCAGATAACACAAGAGGATTTATAGTGGTTCCCCAAATCTGGGTACATACACTCTTCTACCACTCAGGTAGGAATCCACTGCAGGCTTTAAATCAGGTGTCCTGCCATCATAAGATCTCTTTCAGGTATATCTAGAGACCCTTTGAGCTTTTGATCAGGAGCCCAAAATCTAATAGGTTTTTTATCGGGTGCCCTATCACCAAGAGTTCACTTTTGAAGGGAGAGATAACCCTATACAGATGGTGGTAAAAGAAAAGTTTAAGGAAGTCTTCTCTTTTTCAAGCAAATGAGAATACTATGTGGATTGTTGTAGAAAGCCCAAGCTCCCCCGGAGATGTTGTATAAATTAAGGATGAAGGAACTTAGTCCTGGATGTATGTCTTCAAAGAATTACTGTAGAGCCTTTTTGGATCTATAGACTGATATTGATTAGAGGTCTATATAGATCTCTAAAGGCTAAAGAATAAAGAAGACTTGAGAAAATTGTTTTGAATATATTCTTCTTCTTCCTTTTGAAAGCAATGCAAAAATTCCTGTGTGAAAATAATGAATACTACAGAAGAAAAACTTTTTGTCGATTGTATCTTTTTCTCTAACTATCTGATTGACTGTATTGCTCTCACTTTTCTATCTCTATTATGATCATCAGAAAGAAAACAACATTCTATTTTAATTTTCCAAGGCAATACTTAATTCTCTGCAGGAATCTAGGAGCTCAAACGGCTAGAATGGCTGACAACATAAATGCACTTCCTTAACTATCTTCTTAAAATATTCTGTGAATACCATAATTAATGCTTGTGAAATATGGCTATTAGTCTTGAGAATATCAACATTAATTATCAAAATATAATTGCCATGAAATAATTGATCATAAAGAGAATAAATACTTCAGACAATTTCTATAAACTGATATCTGCAAGCAGCGTAAAATCGTCGACCTGAGTTCAGAGATCGTCGAACTCAGTTAAGAGATCGTCGATCCGAGAATGACTATCGTAGATCTGAGATAAATGTTGAGAAACAAGAGATCATCGATGGGAGATCGACGATCGTCGAGCTGAGTTCGACTATAGTCAAACTGATATAAATACTTCACAGAATTCTTCTGAGTTTAAATCTTGAGTCCACTGCAATGCTGGTCTGATGAAACCTGACCTAAATGGAACTAGCTTAGACTAGACAAAGACCCTGGCTATACATGTGGTTCAAAACATCCTAAGAGTAGACCTAGCATAAATCGAAACAAGGGTTCCAATAATCTCCCCCTATTTGTGTGAGGTCACTTAAGAATAAAAAAAAATAAACTAAAATGAAATAAGAATACAAAGACCATAAATATCTGATAGGATGAAATAACATCAACAGATATACCATAGCAATGCATTATACATAGTTCAGCTATTCATTTAAGAATTAAAGAACACAAACTAAAAATTATTAGAAGGAGGACCAGAGGAGGGTTTAGAGAAAATTATCTTTCTTTTAGGATCTGGTGCTTCCTTCTTAGATGCCTTCAAGTCCTGCTCACCAAGAATTTTTTGAGATCCTGTTCTGGGCACAACTACTTCAGGGTGCAGTGCCATATACTCAGCTGGATTAAAAACTTTCTTGCTTACTTGAAGCTTGTCAATTTCCTTTTCTCTGAATGATGACATAGTAGTGAACTTGGATGGGTCTTCACCTTCTTCTCTAGCTTTCCTTATCTGAGATAGGCCTATCAGCTCTTGATATTCAAGAAAAAGCTAAAGAATTAGCTACCAAGAAGATTTCTGATAAGCAGTTAAAAGGGGGGTGAATAGAGTATTAAAAAATACTCTGAGCTGAGTTCAACGATCTCCGAACCCAGTTTGAAGAAGCTTTAAAATTAAGATTGGCGATTTCCTGTGCTGTTTTTTACACATATTTATTTACAGCTGATAGATTTAATTAAGGCTTAATTGCAGGCATTTATAGCTCTTAGATTTAATGCTATATATTCTTATCAAATATAGTCATTTGTATGACAGTATAAAATATGGCTTATTACAGAGATTAAATGCCAATTGATTTCTCAAGACAGATTCCATTCTCGGGAATTGATTTAGCCATTCCAAGATAGAAAGAATTCAAATGTTTGAATTCTTCATGCATTAAATATACAGATATTATATCTTACAAAGAATAAGAAGAGTAATACAACACTCGATAGAATAGAAAAGATAGAGAGAGAATATTCAAGAAGGCTTTTTCTCTCACAAAAGAAGAACTCAGCTACATATTTTCTTACAGCAAATCAACTTCATCTTCTTCATCTGCTCCAGGATTTCAAGAGACAATCAATCAATATCAGTCTAAAAGCTTGTTGGAGAGCAACATCAACTTGAAGGCCTACACCCTGAAGCAAAGCTTCCACTCCTGAACTATTCTACATCTTAGGGCGATCTTTGACATCATCAATAATCCACTAGTCTTCTCATTTGCTTTGAGAAAGAGAAGACTGCCATCTATTTTCTTTAACCTCTCTTGTATAGGGTTATTACTTCCTTCAAAAGTGAACTCTCTTGTGATAGGGCACCTCATCAAAAACCTATTGGTTTTAAGGCACCTGATCAAAAGCCTAAAGGGTTTCTAGATCTACCTGAAAGAGATCTTGTGGTGGCAGGGCACCTGATCAAAAACCTGTAGTGGATTCCTACCAGGGTGGTAGAAGAGTGGACGTACCAGGGTTGATTGGGGAACCACTGTAATCCTTGTGTTGTCTATGTGCTTACTTTTCCTTCTTTATCTTTGTGCTGTGACTTTTTACATTAACTCTAATTTAGAAGAAAGTTAAGATCCATCCCTCCTTTCACAACTAACTCCTCCAGCTGATCTTGCCACACTTAGAGATCACCATATATCTCAAGTGATTAGAAACATTTCATTTGGTGTGCAAACAAGGCAACAACTAAACAATGATATGATGCCTGCTTGTTTCATTTCTCAACCTGAGCCCCACTCCATCAAAGATGCTGAGCAAGATCCCCACTGGATCATTGCAATGCAAGAGGATCTCAATTAATTTGAGAGGTGTAGAGTTTGGGATTTGGTTCCTAGACCCAAAGACTTTCCAGTCATTGGAACTAAATGGGTCTTCAGAAACAAACTGGATGCTGAAGGAAATATTATAGGGAACAAAGCATGGCTAGTAGCATAAGGCTATTCACAGGAGGAATGAATAGATTATGATCAGACCTTTGCTCCAATGGTAAGGCTTGAGGTTATAAGGATTTTCTTAGCCTATGCAGCCTATAAATAATTCAAAATCTACCAGATGGATGTAAAAAGTGCTTTCCTAAATGGATAATTAAAAGAGGAAGTGTTTGTGGAGCAATCACTAGGTTTTATCTCTCCAACTCATCCTTCTTATGTCTTTAGATTGCATAAAGCTCTTTATGGTTTAAAGCAAGCTCCAAGAGCTTGGTATGATACCTTAGCTAGCTTTCTTATAGAGCAAAAGTTTTTCAGGGGCATAGTAGATAGGACTCTTTTTATCAGGCATTATAACAATAAAATTTTGTTAGTTCAAATATATGTAGATGATATTATTTTTGGCTTTACTGATCCCAAACTATGCAAAAGATTTTCTGATCTAATGCATTCAAAGTTTGAGATGAGTAGTATGGGTGAACTTTCATACTTCCCTAGTCTCCAAGTGAAGCTATCACCTGATGGTATCTTCATCTCTCAATCCAAGTATGCTAAGGAGCTTGTTAAAAGGTTTTGGATGTGCGATGCCTCAATAATGAAAACACCTATTGATGCTAATGCTGTGATTGATTCTGATGAACATGGCAAGCCTATTGATCAGAAAACTTATAGGGCTATTGTTGGGTCTCTATTATATCTCACAGCAAGTAGGCCTAACATAATATTTGCCACATGTATTTATGTTAGGTTCTAAGTGAACCCTAAAGAATCTCACTATATTTTATTAAAAAGGATTTTGAGATATATATAAAGGGTTTTCCAAATCTAGGACTCCTATATCCATCAGAGTCAAAATTTGATTTTATAGGATTTTCTGATGCTGACTATGCTGGATGTAGAGTGTACAGGAAGAGCACATTAGGAACTTGCAAGTTTATTGGTTATAGGCTTGTGTCCTGGTTTTGTAAGAAGAAAACCTTGTGTCCACATCAACTGCTGAAGCTGAATACATAGTTGCAGACAGCTACTGTTCACAGATTTTGTGGATACAAAATCAATTGTTGGATTATGGTCTCAACTTAAATAATTCAACTATATTTTGTGACAGTACCAGTGCAATATCTATTGCACAAAATCCATTGCATCAAAGTAGGACCAAGCATATAGAAATTAAACATCATTTCATTAGAGATTGTGTAGACAAAACGAAAATTAATCTTGTCTTTATCTCTACTTATTTACAAAGAGAAGATATCTTTACCAAACCTTTGGATGAGAAGAAACATCTGTTCTTTTTGAATCAGCTAGGTATGATTAATGGAGAAGCATTAATAATTTCCTGTCTGAGGTCAAAGAATTTGTCACAGTTCGTCGAACAGAGATCGACGATTTGAGGATAGTTCTTGAGAAAATTCCTCGACCTGAGATCGACGAACTCTCAGTGTGAAGTTATTTTCGTCGAGTTGAGATCGACGATCATGCTTCCAAAAATTTTTCATCGACCTGAGAATGACGAAAAGTTTTCACCTCTTTCGACTGATATTGATGATATATTTCTTCATGAAATTTTTCGTCGACCTGAGATCGAAGATTTCTTTTTCTTTTGCAGGACAGATTCTGGCGTTTCATATTCTGAAAACCTTATAACTAGGTTTTCTTCAAGCTCCATCCCGCGCTTTCAGATCTCTTTGCACTTGATTGTTGTCTCTTTCTTTACAGGAAAACCTCCATGGAGATTCCAGCAACCGTTCTCTCTGCGATGAAATTTGATGCAAGCTTCAAAATCGATTTTGAATCATTATGTCACACTGATAAAATCTTCCAGGATATACAGAAACTATTTGAGGAGCCGCATTTGCAGAAGTTTATGACAACTAGAATCAAACTTCCAGTGCTCGAGATCAAAGAATGGGTTTATTCATCCTCATCTCCTGATGTCCAAACCCTTATCGGTACCATTGCATGACAACAAGTCAATCTTACCCCTGCAATTTGGTTTGAAATATTTTGTTTTGTTAATGGTGAAAATGATATAGAGATGAATAGTAAGGAATTTTCCAATATGCTGTCTGCAATGGGTCACTCTGCTGGAAACCTTAGCAAGCTATTGAAGAAGGACTTATCAGTTGAATATAAGTTCCTTGCTGATATCATTGGTAAAGTCTTACTGGGCAAGCACACCGCACATGACTATATCACAAGGCATCAATTTCTTGTGATGAGTGTCTTGATGAATAGAAAATCTGTTAACTGGAGTGTTTTGTTATTTGATTTGATAAAGAAGAGGAATAACAAAAGAGAAGTTAGTTTTGGAAGGGTACTAGGGCTTTTCCTCCAGGAAAAGTGCCCTCAGTTGCTGGTCTTCCAGACCATTTTTATTAATGCTTCAAAGAGGTTAACATCAGCCCTCTTTGAAAAATGGGAGAGGACCATTGTCGAGCCCTCCAGGGCCTCCTCTTCCTCAAGGACTTTTAAGGACACAAGGGCAGTAATAGCCACTCCTTCACCTCCAGAAGATGTTCTTGCCTCCATCAGAATTCCTTCATCTCCCTCTCAAAATTAACCATCATCAACTCCCTTCCAGCAACCATCAATTTCTTCTCCAATCCCTGCTGGATCACCATCTCAACCTCATTCTCCACCATCACCTCCACCATCAACAATCATCATCCATGAGGATGAAATTATGACTAATTTCATTCCTCCTCTCTCTCCACCTTCAAATCATCTAGATGGCATTCCATCTACCTCCTCTCAACCCAACTTCAATCTGTTATCTCCACCTCCACCATCTCCTCATTAATCTCTAATTCAATTACCCATACAGGACATCCCCACTACATCAGTTCCTACAACAACTCCTACCTCAATTCTAACCACTTCTACATCAATTCCATCCCACATTCCCTCTAACCCTACTTACAAATTACCCTAATTCCCCCACGGTTTCTCTATATGTTCAAATTATGGACATCAGACCCCCTTCACTCCCTCTGCTTTAGAACCTCCATATCTAAATTTTTATGATATAGCCAAGGATATTCTAATTTTTCATTTCTCCCTCTCTAGAGTAATGAATAGCAAATGTTATTGCTCCTCTCTTTGCCTCTATCAATTCTCTCTCTGCTAGAATTGCTGCACTCCATTCTATCCCTTCTTTTGGGGGCCTGGCTTCAGGACCCTCTGAAACAAGGCAGGGGGAGATGTCCAGTGAAGAAGCTCCAGTTCCTCCAGTTTCTCCTCCATTGGTAGCAGCAGCAGTAGTTGTTCCAGCTCCTCTTCTTCTAGCAGCAGCAGCAGATTCTCTTGAAATAGACATCCCTACATATATTGTTGATATTACAGATATAGATTCAGATATTATTATGGCTTGTGATATTGATGAAGAAATAAGCACTATTGGTGATCCTATTATAAATCCCTTAGTTGATTTAAAATCTTTACTTGAATCTTTCAATCCAGTCAACAGATATGCATTACCAAGTTTTGTTATTAATTTTTCCAAGGATATTGTATGCTACTCTGCCCCAATAAGTCATGCAGTTATGGACCAAATAAGGGCAAGCTTTGTTGCTCCAGTGGTTACTGAAATATTAGTTGTTGAAGATATCTGTGAACCAATTTCTAAGCCCAAGGCTTTCTCTCCTCCAACCTATAAGATGGATGAAAGTCCTATACAAAACTTGGATGATATAGTGCTGACAGATATAGAAGAAGAAGAAAAAAAAAGAAAATAAATCTGTTACTGAAAGTTTTATAGAACCAGAATCTCAAGTACAACCTCAGGATGAGAAGCAGATCTCCAAAGAAACACTAAAAGAGATCGATGATTTATATGCCAATCCTCCTGGATCATCTGATGATGATGATGATGATAATGATTCTGATGACTCTGCCCTAAGAAGATGAAATCTAAGAAGAGAAAAGTTCCTGCTAAGGCTGTTCCTAAGCCTAACCCAACTGCTGACACACCCTACTACATTCTGAATAATATTAGTCCTTATACAGGTATGCCTAAGTGGATATGGCTTTCTAAAAATGAGCCAAAGGCTAAGAAAAAGAGCAGGAGATACTTTCCTCTTCCTCAAAGGAACTGGAGAGGACCTTCTCCTCCTTCTCCTCCTATTGCAAGTGCTACAGGAAATATCTCTCAATCTTCAGGAAGTGTTGCAAAGACTCAGAAGCCTGCTTCAAGCACTTCTCAATCTCAAATACCATCCTCCTACAAGTCCTCAAGACCATCTGGAAGATACAGTCATTACAGCCCTCCAAAGTCCTATTATCAAAGCAATTCTCAACTGTCTCTGCCTCCAACAAACTTTCTACATGAATCAATTATTTTTAGAAAACCTCAAAAGTCTACTCAGGATGTTTCTAAATCTGATCTAGAGAGACCTCCCTCTCCAGTTTATGAACCTGAGTTAGATCCAAACTTCAGAATGGTAAGAATTCAAGAACATATTGGTTTGTCTAAGATGAACAAGGCCAAAGCAGAAGGATCAGATACATAAAAATTCACTATAATATCAACATATATACAGAAAGAATTTGAAAAATTTGAGGTAGACAAACATTTATATGATCCAAATGCATATATGCAGGCACATCCAGAAGCTGTGGTTCCCAGAGCATCAACTGTTACAGTCCTTGGAGTGCAAGACATAAAGATGTCTAAGAAGGAAGCCGAAGATCATCACAGGAAAATTATATTTGCTAAATAATCTTCTGCTCCTCCCTCTGACAATTCTTGAACATTTATTTTTTTGTGATATATGTGTATTGCACTTAGCTATATCATATCTGCTGATTAGTTTAAAATTCTGTCAGATATTTATATTGCTCTGTGTTTTTATATTTTGTTTAGTAACCTCACCCAAATAGGGGGAGATTGTTGGATCCCTAGTTTGGATTTGAACTAAGGTTCACTATTAGGTTATTGACCCATCATGTATAACCTAGGGTCAATTTGTTAGTTCTAAGGATAGGACTGTCTGAGTAGGTTAGACATCTTATGATCCAGCCTTGAGAAGACTTCAGAGATCTAGACTTGGAAGAATTGTAGTTTTTAAGAGAGTTTAGAAATCAGTTCGAAGTTCTTCAAACTCAGCTCGACGATTGTAGATCGCAGATCGATGAACTCAAAGTTCCTTATCTGAGTTGAGCTCGACGATATTCAAGCTCATGTCGACGAACTCCCCTCTCTCTCAGTTTCTCTAGTCGATGATATTCTACCTCAGTTCGACGAACTTGGAGCTCAGCTTTGGCAGTTTCTTTCCAGAATATTTTTCTCTGAGCTCAGGTCGACGAAGACAATTTCTCAGCTCGATGAACTTTGAGTTCAGGTCGACGAAATCTGTTCTGAGGTCGACGAAATCTGTCAGTTCAGTATTTATATTCTCTGTAATTAATCTTTGTATTGACCAAGACTTATATTATATATTATTGCTTATATAGCTCTGAGTAATTAAATGCATAATATTCTTATGAATATAGCCGTTCATTGGCAGCATTAATTACTGGATTTCATATAGTCAATATTCGACTTAATAACTGGAACAGTTAAGGAATCAATTTATTTCCCTTCTATCCATTTGTCCAAGTTCCAAGATTTAAGCAATCAATCAAGGAGTAGAATTCAAATTCAGAGATAGAATTTCTGTAGAAAATATAAAAGAGTTTTTAAGAAGATTGAAGACAAGAAGTTAGAGAATTGACAAAGGGCTACAGGCAGACAGAGAGAAACATATTCAGTCTGCATACTCATACAGTCTTCATCTTCTGCAACTCTTCTCCAAGCTTTCAAGAGACATCAAAACTCAATCAGTCTAAAAGCTTCTGCATATCATTAAGAAGACCTACACCCTGCAAATCTTCCAGCAATTCCTGAACAATAATCATCTAAGGGGGAGCTTTGTCAACATCAAGCAATCTACTAAAGTCTTCTCAGCTATTTGAGAAAGAGAAGACAATATCACATCTTTCACCCCACTACACACAGGGTTTTAACTCCCTTAAAAAGTTAACCACCTAGTTCTTAAGTCTCCTTATCAAAATACTTTGCTTGGTTTTTGGGCACCTAATCAAAAGCCTAAAGGGTTGTGAGATCTCCCTTCAAATAGATCTTGTGGTGATAGGGCACCTGAGAAAAAACCTATTGGTGACAGGGTACCTGATCAAAAACCTGTAGTGGATTCCTACTAGGGTAGTAGAAGAGTGGATGTACCCATGTTTAGGGGAACCACTATAAATTTCTTGTGTCGTCTGGTTGTTTGTTATTTTCTTATTGTTGTGTGTTGTGTGTTGTGTTAGTTAGCTTTGTATTCCTGCACTTTCTTAAGATATATATATATCAATATTTTAATTCCGCTATAAAAATCATTTAAGTTTTTAAAATACTCTATTCACCCCCCTAGAGTTAAATAGGTCTATCCCCTCAGGTGGTAAAGCTTTTACTATCCTTCAACTTCTTCATTATCACTGTCAGGTGGTCCATCTTCCTCGTGCTCCATAGGTGTGGGGAGTTCATCATCTTTTCCTATCACTGTAGGATCTACACATGAAACAAATTCATCAAATCTAACATGAATGAATTTTTCAACCACTTTTGACTTGTTGTTATAGATTAGATATGTCTTATAGTTGAAGAGTATCCAAGAAATATTCCTTCATCAGATTTGTCATCAAATCTTCCTAAGAAATCTTAAGTATTTAATATAATGCATTTACATCTAAAAACATGAAAATAAGATACATTTGCTTTCTTTTGATGATAAAGCTCATTGGGAATTAGTTTTAATATAGGTCGAAGCATTACTCGATTTATTATATAGCACGAGGTATTCAATGCTTTGACCTAAAAAGATTTAGGAAATCCATGCTCAAAAAGCATAGTTCCAGACAATTCTTGGAAAGTTTGATTTTTTTCTCTCTACTACACCATTTTGTTGCAGTGTGCGTGGAGCCATGCTTAATTCCCAAATCATTAAAAAAATTGTAAATTTTTCATTTTCAAATTCCCCTCCATGATCTGATTGGATGCACTTAATTTTAAATCAAGTTCATTTTGAATTTTGTTGCACAATTTTGAAAATTAAGGGAATGCATCCGATTTGGAGGTAAAAAATAATGTCCAACAAAATCTATAATAGTAATTTATAAAAATATATGTATATTTTCTACCTCCTAGACTGAATGTGCATATTGGTCCAAATAAGTTCATGTGAATTAGTTGAAGAGGTCTATTTGTAGAAATCTCATTTTTATTTTTGAAAGATGTTTTTGAGAATTTTCCCTTTTGACATGGTGAGTAAAGTGAAGATAACTTTCTGTGAAGAGTGGGTAAACCTCTTATTAATTTATTTTTGGATAGTTTCAAAATCAATTTGGCACTAGAGTGGCAAGGACATCTATCTCATAGTTCAAGTTCATTATTTTTTTTAAATTAAACATTTTAAGGTAGTAAGTGAAAGATCATGAAAAGATATTATAAATACGCTATGTGATCTAGGTGTAGTGAGCACGACATCATTTGATTTTGAGTTTAAAATTTTTTAAAGATTGGTAGATGATTAAAATAAAATATTCAGACCTTTATGAAACACTTGACTAATAAAAATTAGATTATGTTTTAATCCAATTACATATAGCACATTTGTGAGAGAAAAAGAATCGTTACCCACTATACTAGATCTAATGATTCTTCCTTTTCCATTGTTGCTAAATGTTACCATCCCCCCATACTTTTTTCTAGGCTAAGGAACTTTGATTTATCGCTCATCATGTGTTTGGAGCAACCCAAATCCAAGTGCCACATGTCTTTTTTTTCCTTAGCCTGCCAACACACCTAACAAGAAGATGATAGTAAAGATCCAGATGCCCAGGTAGTTCCTCCCATAATATAAGTTGAAACCTTTGGCACCCAGATTTGTTTAAGAAAGCAATGACCCATTCTCCTGCATAATCTGAAAGTGTGACCAAATTGAAGGCATTTGGTACACAAGAAAAAGGGGGACAAAACTCTTTTCAAGTATGGAGTTTCTTTGGACACTGCATTCGTCATTGGATGTCTCGTGTAGATCTCCAATAAGGCACAAATTTGCCTCTTCTTCATTTCTTGAGTAAGTATCATTTTATCTTTCAGAAGAAGAGTCATCCCATATTGAAACTTTTAGTACTTTCTTCTTATCCTTCCCATTATTCCGCTTCTTGTTTTGCTCTTTCAGGTATTTAGGGCACTGGCTTCTTATATGTCTGATCTTACTATAGTGGAAGCATTGCGGCGGGGTACGGTCTTCTTTGTCATCGCTTTCTTTTTCCTTTTTGCAGATGTTCCTTTTCTTTTTTTGTCCATGTTGGAGTATTTTCGAAATGATTTCCTTCTTTTGGGATTCTTCCTGAATCTTTTGAAATTCTCTATAAATAGACTTTCCTCGTCTTCATCACCTTCCTTTCTTTACCTGAGTGCCAAGGCTTTATTCTTCATCTCCGTATTGTATTATTCATTCTTAATTTTGATTTCCACCTCATAGATTTCAGATTCCCACTAAGGCTCTCACTTTCGAGTTGTTGAAAATCATATGACTCAGAAATTTTGGTCACCTTTGGGTTGAACTTAGGTGGGTGTGACCAGAGGATCTTTCGCACGAGGTATAAGACCCCCTTTTTTTTTCTTTTTAAACCACCGGGGTCTTAGGCCCAGAACCGCCACTTTGCGGTGACATCTTCACACCCGGGAAGGTCGCCACTACAAAATGCCAATCCTGCTGGCTAATTCGATCACAGAAAAGTAGCAAAGTAGAGTAAACACAAGTCCATAAAAAATCACATATCATAGTAAATATCTCAACGAAGGGAGAGTCCAAAAAAAATAACGTACTGAAAACAGGGCTCATGCCCAATACATCAAATACTCACTACAATTGTCTCTAAAGCGGAAGTAAAACTAATAAACTACTAGAGGTTGGGACACACAGTCCCGGCTGTCTGAACTCTGGTACTAGAATGCCCCATCTAAAAGCGTGTGGACCTCCGGGGCTGCTCCTCCATGTTGGGCTCCACGGTCCCCTAAAATGATGTGGTTCAAAAACCGTTAGTCTAAAAGACTAAGTCCTATCATCCCCCACCCCTCCCCAATAGCTCCTAGGCACCGAGCAGGGAGAAGAAAAGGGAAGCTATGAAGGTGGAGAGTAACAAATGTAAGTAGGTGGCGACAGAACAAATCTAGCAGTTCTATGAGAATAAGCAGCAATAATATAAGTATGAAAGATAGAATATGAAATATGTAACCTTAGCTTATATGAAAACACATAAGCTAAAGGATCTTCTACAAGGCTCTCATCGTATAAAAAATCTCATACCAATTTATACTATGGGGTGTCGGTTTACAAGCAAGCAATATTTATACACAGAATATAAACCTTAACTTATAAGCGTGCTCACGCGAAATTATAAGCCAAGGGGTCATTTTACAGGGCCTATTGTATAAAGCGTCCCATACCACTTTATACAATAGGTGTCAGGGGTTGATGCAATGATGATGCTATGACATTGTTATAATACATAAACCTAGCAATCCTATTATTGACTAGGCTCCTTAATAATTATGCCTTTGTCAGGCTTGATTTTAGCATACATAGAAGGTTCGGCATCTTCAGCTGGCTTTTTCCCTTTGAGAGTTTCTTCTTCAATTCTTCATCCTTGATCTTCTGTCTTTCAAAATAGTGGAAAGGTTTGGGGAAGTACTTGCTTGGCTCTTGAGCATTAGTAGGTAGCTTCCCAGCCTTAGCACTTCTTCTATGCTGAAGAATTGCCTCTTGTCCAGCTTGATATTTATTCCACTCTTGCTCAGAATACCACTTACCCCTGTCATGGGTTTTATCCTTAACAGCTTTCTAGGTAGTAAGTATGATATTTCTAGAAGTTGGGCTCCACTGTTCAAAATCTGGCTTCAGCTCAGCCTGCTCTCTGAATCTTTTCTTGGAAAGTTGAGCTTCCTTCTGAGCTTCCAATGCAGCTTCTAACATTTCAACTATTTCCAAAATTACATTTTGTGTCTCTAGTGGAGGACTATACATTTTCAGCACTTCTTCTTTATCCATTTTAAAATCAGCTGGGGGCAGATCACCTGAGTAACTTCAAGCTGATCTCCTTCAAAATATTCAGGTTGTATCCCAGACTCAGCTACATCAGCATCATCACAAAGAGGAGGATATCCAAGAGTAGCTCTGATGCTATTGGTAGTCCATTTAGCATGGTCAGATCTGGCTTTGACTAGTACTCTCTCCCCCTTTATGACTTCTCTGGCAACATGATCTCTCAAATCTTCTTTCTGGAATCTGACTTGTTCAGCTAAATATTCAGTTCCCTCTTTAAAATAAGCTCTGAATTTTGCCAGGAAAGATGTAATTTTCTCCTGAGATTCTTGAAATATGGCTTTGATAGCAGATATATCTTTCTGGATTTGCTTTGAGATTTCATCTTTCAGAGTAGTGCTAGAATCAGTGAGCTTTTTCAATATTTCATGATGGGAATCCTTGAGATTTTCATTCATCCTTATCTGATTCTCCAGTACATATCCCTGCTTCACTTCAATTTCCTCCACTTTAGCTTGGATATTTTGTTGTTGCTTGGCCAGGAACACCACAGTATTACCTCCTTTATGGAAGTAATCTGTCATCTCCTTCTTATGTTGATTCACTTCAAATCTAATTGATTTGATGTCCTGGGCTAATTGAAACTGTAAATCCTTATGAGTTTCATCCACATATTTCTCTATAGATTTTATTGATTATATAGTTTCAGTTGCATTCGGATCAGTAAAGAACTGAAGTCCACAGGTTATGTAGATGGTGTTGTTCCCACTTGCAAGGCCTTCTTGTATCCAGAACTCTTCTTCTTTAACACAACCAGCTTTCTTTTCTTAGCCAATGTGGCTTCTTCATCTTAAGAAGATTCAGATGTACTTTTAATATCAATAGTTTCCTTTTCAGCTAGGGTATCCTTGGATAACTCCCCCTCAGTCCTTGGAATTTCCTTTTTTTTCAATTTCCTGCCCCTCAGTCCTATCAGTAAGAGGATCAGGAAACAATTCTTCCATTGTAAATTCCTGCTGTATCTATTCAGAAGGAATAAGATTAGTTTTTTTTAAAAGAACTACTTAAAAGACTAATCCCTCTTGAAAGACCTCTTTTGTTGTGTAAACAAAAGTGTCTCTTTGAACAATTTTATAGGAGAATACTATAATACATCACTAGTCTATGGAGAAGATACTTACTGGCTCATTTTGAGCATCATTCTTATCAGTTACTTCAGCTGCAGTGTTGATTTCAGATACAACATCCATTATTGTGTCTGCAGCTAAGTCACTATCCAGAACAGCAGCATCAATACCTCCCCCTTGGGAAGGCAACTCAGTTTCTTTTTCTAGGTTTTCTCTCCCTTGAGTGGAGTCAACTTGTTGCTCCTGAGGCTCACTGTCCTTTATTTGATCATGTGCTTCCTGTTAGTGCTAGTCTTCATCAGAACTAAAGACCACTTCCTCTTCAGAATCACTGGAGGAATCAGCCTGTATAATAACTTTCTTTTTCTTCTTGTCCTTTTTAGTTTGCTTCATGGGAGCAGGGACTTCCTTGGTCAGAACTCTGTCCCATCTTGACAGTATCCTTACATCCATTTTTCTCAAATGATTTATTTTAGAGACATTTTCTTGTTTCAGAACATCTGGAACTACTGATGTTAAGCATAGGCTGAGGATCCTTCCCAAGTTAGGTTTCTTTATTCCTTCTTGTAGTTTATCAAACACTACTGCTGCCCAGTCAGTGTTTACCTTGAATATGATTCTCACCATCAGATTGAATATGTGGGCAGAAATCCGATCATGTCCACCTATTTTGCAGATAATCACTTTGCCCACTACCTCTGAAAGAAATTTTCCTTGGGAATTCATCACTTTTTTATTGATAGATGAACCAATCTTACTATTGGGATTCAGTCCACACCAGCTCAATGCTTCAGTTTTTTGGGAAGGAGTTATCTCATCTGTATCCTTGATCACTGGTAGATGTAGTGCTTTCCTGATTGATTTCAGTGTGAGCTTTACCCAGGTACCTTGAATAGACGCCTTGATTTTATATCCTTCTGTGTCTACAGTAGCAGTTGTGTAGAACTCCATGAATTCCTTCTTCCAAATTTTGGTCGGTTCTGAGACAAAAAATTCTAGTCCATTTAGATAAATTAGGGCAATAACTCCCTGAATTTCGTCAGAAGCAGTTATGAAACCCTCACGAACCAGTTCGTAACCATCATTAACCTTATCTTCTTGGTTTGGCGCCATTGACGTAAGTACTAGAGTAGAAGAGAAGAGAAGGTCTATGTCGACAGAAGGTGTAGAGTCAAAAATTATGATAGCATAGTCGACCAGATTTTGGATTCACCTTTTTATAGTACTTGAGTCAAGGGCAGACCAAAAGTCGGGCTTAAGTCGACAAATCAGTTTTTGTGTCGACAAAAATGACCTAGGTTTTGACAAAACTTAAGCTGAGTCGACACAACTATGTGTCGACATACTAATGTCTAAGTTGACAAAACGTATATTAAGTCGACACATCTATGTGTCGACATACTTGAGTCTGTGTCGACATACTTGCGTCTGTGTCGACACTGACAACTTAAGTCTCGACAAAGTTGGGTCGACACTGACTTTTTGTGTCGACACAAATATCTTCACGACTGATAGTCTCGACAAGGTTGTGTTGACACCTATTCTCTTGTCGACACAAACTTTATACTTAGCCAAATTTCAACAGAAATTTGGTGCTAACATATGCTACTAAAGGAAACTTGTGTTAACCTAGTCTAGGTTCAACATACCTAATTCATTTTTGAAATTATTGAATTTTGTTTCATCCAGTGGTTTTATAAAAATATCAGCAACTTGATTATCAGTTTTTACAAATTCTAGATTAATATTTTCCTTCTCAACATGTTCTCTGATAAAATGAAACTTAATATCTAAATGCTTGGTCCTACTGTGTGATACAAGATTCTTAGCAATAGAAATAATACTTGTAGAATCACAAAATAGTGGAATTCTACTTACCTGGATGTCATAATCTTCTAGTTGATGCTTTATCCACATTAATTGTGCACAGCAGCTACCAGCAGCTATATACTCTGATTCAGCAGTTGATATAGCTACACTGGTTTGCTTCTTGCTGCTCCATAACACCAGCCTCCCACCAAGGAATTGACAGGTTCCTGTGGTACTTTTTCTGTCTTCTTTGCATCCAGCAAAATCTGCATCTGAGAAACCTATTAATAGAAAATCTCTATTCTTAGGGTACCAAAGGCCTAGATTAGGTGTGCCCTTAAGATATCTAAAAATTCTTTTAAATGCAGTATAATGAGATTCCTTAGGGCATGCTTGATACCTAGCACAGACATATGTTGTATATATGATGTCAGGTCTACTAGCAGTCAAGTATAGTGTGGAGCCAATTATCCCTCTATACAAAGATTCATCAACAGGTTTCCCTGCTTTATCTTTGCATATAGGCATACTTGTTCCCATTGGAGTTTTCATTGTAGAAGTTGAGTCCAAACCATACTTCTTAATTAACTCCTTGGTGAACTTAGACTGGGATATGGACAACCCACTCTCAGTCTGTCAAACTTGAAGTCCCAAGAAGAACTTTAGCTCACCCATACTGCTCATCTCAAACTTCCCTTGCATAAGTTTGGAAAACTTCCTACAAAGGCTGTTTTCAGTAGAACCAAAGATAATGTCATCCACATATATCTGGACTAGTATTATCTTGCCTTTTGATTCCCTATAGAATATAGTTTTGTCTATCTTTCCTCTAGAGAATTTATTCTCAATGTGGAAGGAAGACAAGGTTTCATACCAAGCCCTTGGAGCTTGTTTCAAACCATATAGAGCTTTCCTAAGCCTATATACACAATCAGGAAAGTGAGAGTCTACAAAACCTGAGGGTTGTTCTACATAGACTTCTTCTTTTAAATCACCATTCAGAAATGTTGATTTCACATCCATTTGATATACTTTAAACCCTTGATAGGCAGCATAGGCTAAGAACAGCCTTATTTCCTCTAGCCTTGCCACTGGAGCAAAGGTTTGATCAAAATCAATACCTTCCTCTTGCCTATAGCCTTTTGCTACCAGTCTAGCCTTGTTCTTGACTATAGTGCCATTCTCATCAAGCTTGTTCCTGTAGATCCACTTTGTTCCAATTATGTTTTGATCCTTAGGTTTTAGCACCAGTTCCCAGACCTTACACCTTTTGAACTGACTGAGCTCTTCTTGCATTGCATCAATCCAGTTGGTGTCTTGCATGGCCTCTTCAATCATCCTGGGTTCTATCTGAGACAGGAAGCTAGAACATAAAACTGTGTTCATGCTCCTGCTCCTTGTTAGAACACCCTGACTTGCATCACCAATAATCTGTTGAGCTGGATGATCCTTCAGGTGTCTCCTTGCTGGAGGAATTCTGTAAGCATTATGGCTATCTCCAGTTTCCTCATCTTGATGCTCCATATTTTCTATTTCACCCAGAGGGACTTGATCTCCCCCTGGATAGCTGGCATCTTTATCTTCATCCAAATTAGCAGTAACATCTTCATTGATGGTCAGCTTGTCCATCTTATCTGTTACACCTATAGAACTAACTGAAGAACTAGATAATTCATTGTTAATAAACATTGACTCATCAAATACAACATGCACAGATTCTTCTACAACTTGAGTAGTCAAGTTGTAGATCATGTATGCTCTACTATGGTTGATGTACCCAACAAATATCCCTTCTAGGGATTTGGTAGCAAACTTAGTTTGGCAGTGTTTACCATTGACTATTACAAAACATTTACAACCAAAGATTCTGAAATAAGATATGTTTGGTTTTTTGCCTTTTAAAATTTGGTAGGGAGTCATCTTGTGTTTTTTGTTTATGGAGGCCCTGTTGAGCACATGACATGCAGTATTTACTTCCTCAGCCCAGAAGTATTCAGGGAGAGTAGTGTCATTCTGTAGTGTTCTACTGGCTTCAATTAGAGTCCTATTCTTTCTTTCAGCAACACCATTTTGCTGAGGAGTTCTAGGTGAAGAGAATTCCCGATGAATCCCAAATTCTTCACAGAATTTTATCATACATTCAGACTGAAATTCAGTTCCATGGTCACTTCTGATTTTGACCACTGAGCTATTATATTCATTCTGTATTTTTCTGACAAAAGTCTGGAAAATAGTTGGGGTTTCAGTTTTCTGCCTCAAGAAGAAAACACATATAAATCTAGAATAGTCATCCACAACAACAAGTGTGTATGCTTTCCTACCAAGACTATGGACTGGCATAGGATCAAACAAATCTATATACATGAGATATAAACATCTCTTTGAATCTTTGAAGTCAAGTGACTGAAAAGAGGACTTAGTCTGCTTGCCTTTTTGGCAAGCTGAGCACACACCCTCTTTTATGCACTGAACTTGAGGACCATTCCTCACTAATCCCATGCTGAACAGTAGTCCAATTGACTTATAGTTCAGATGAGCTAGCCTCTTGTGCCATTTGAAACATAGAGAAGCTTTCTCTCCTGCAACCAAACAAATAGGTGAGTTGTTAGACTCACACTCTAGGTTAAGGTAATACACATTTCCTTTCCTAGTGCCAGTCAAAATGATCTCTTGATCACTTGACCTTTTTACTAGGCACTCCCCTTTGAGGAGAGAAATATCATAACCTAGGTAACTAAGTTGACTTATGCTAATCAGGTTATGTTTTAGACCCTTTACATAAGCCACTTTAGTGATTGTAATTGAATCACAAAATATGTTACCAATTCCTTTGATTATTCCCTTTTCTGATCCACAAAAGATAACTTTTGGTCCATTCTTTATGGGCACATAGTCCCTCAACATTCTCCTTATTCTAGTCATATGTCTGGAACAGCCACTATCCAAGTACCATATAGAGGTATGGTCACTTGGATTTACTTGCAACAAATAATGAATCACTTACCCTTAGAAACCAACTTGCTAGTGGGTCCTAGGTCCTTGTTAGTTTTAAATCCTGTGAATGATCTAACAGGAATCCTACTTTTGGTTTTAACACTTAAGTTAAACCAGCAATCCATGGCAAAGTGGCCCACCTTGCCACAACACCAACACTCAAACCTATTATACCTATTCTTAGGTACAAGCCTTCTTACTTTGTTGTCAGTAGACTTATTAAGTGTTGGTGCTGGAACAGCATTCTTCAAGAACTTTTCTTGAATATGATGGGCATGCCTATAGATTGGTCTATTGGCATTAACACCCTTGCTCATGAAATTTTCATGCTCACAGTGACCATGTGTAATGTCATGATCATACCTGTTAGTAGGATTCACTACCTTCTTAAAGAAAATAGGGGGATTTACATCTTGAGGCTAAACTGGGGCTTTATCTTTTCTATGAGAATTGGTAGCCCTAGTTCTTCCCTTATAGCCTAGACCAGTCTTTCCTTTTGGTGAAACAAAATTGTCTATCAAAGGTAAGACTGATTTTGGCTTGGAGAATTTTGTCACTAGCTCTCTCTCTTGCTGAAGTTTTCCCTCCAGTTTCTTGATATGATTCTCTTTGAATGAGATTGTGCCCATCTGAATAACTGTAATGTTTTTCAATTTGGCAATCTCATTCAGTTTTTGATCCAGCAGTTTTGCTGAAACTGCTACAGCAAGCTTAAGAGACTCAATCTCTTTGGCTTGCTCTTTAACAAGAAACTTGCTCTTCTTTAGAGCATTCAACAACCCACCATACTCATTAATGAGTTGGTGAACATCCCCCTCAGACTCAGATCCATCCACTTCTTTTGAAGATGATGCTTCTGATTCTGATCCAGTAAAGTAATCTGAGACTAGGGGTGAATTGTTTACCTTACTTGGTCCAGGCTGATCCTGGCACTTATCTTCTTCAGATTAGGTCATCAGCCCTTTACAGCAATGTTCTTCCACTCCATTTATGGAGTTCAGTATCTGTAGGAATTCTAGTTCCCTAGAATCCTCTTCTATTGAGAAGAGTCCAACATATGCTTCTGCCTCTTCTTCTTCAGATTCTAAAGATGAAGAGTCTATCCAACTCTTCTCCTTCTGAGCCACTAGAGACTTCTCCTTCTTGCCTTTGACCAGCTGTTTCTTCTTGTCCTTTGACTCCTTTCTTTTGTCAGGACAGTCAGCTATGACATGCCCAGACATGTTGCAGCAATAACACACAATCTTAGAATTAGATTGTTTACCAGGTTTAGAAGCATACCTGTCCTCCTTAGGAGTTTTCTTCTTCCTGTAGTATTCATCCTTAGAATAGGATGTAGATGAAGGCCTCGTTCTCCAATTCTTTTTCTTCATGAACCTTTGGAATTGTCTTGTGAAAGCAGCAAAGTCTTCATCAGATGTATGATTATCTGATGTACTTATTTCAGTAACACCTTCTTCTGCTTCAGTACTCCTTCTAGGTAGAGAAGGAGTTTTTCTCCTACCCTTCCTTGAGCCCTCAGCCTTGAAGGCTACTGAATTTTCTTTATGTTCAGATCTGCTGCTCTTTTCTTCCTCTTTTCTAGCAATAAGCTGCATTTCATATGAAAGCAGTTTTCCAAAAAGTGTATGTGGTGGTGTGTCAGCCAGTTTGGCCACTTCCCTGATGGCACATATCTTAGTATCCCAATCCATTGTTAGGGACCTAAGAAACTTGTCATTCAATTCATAATTACTAAAGACTCTTCCATATGTCATCAGTTTATTCACTATTCTGAAAAACTTTTTATAGCATTCAGCTATGCTGTCAGTTTTATTTTGCCTAAAGCTCTCATATTCCTGATTTAGCATAGACTTTCAGTCCTCTCTGACTTCTTCTGTGCCTTCCATATAGACAATCAATGTATCCCACATTTCTTTGGAAGTTTTATAGTGCACAAGATTCTGGAATGTTATATCATCTATGACACTTACAATTATATTCTGAGCTCTTTTATCTAATATTGACAAGATGATGTCATCCTTAGTCATCTCTGAATAACTCTTTGGAGTTTGAATGTTTGCATCAAGAACTAAAACCTTCATTGGGATGAAGGAGACTTCCTGTACTGTGATATAAATTCTTGGATCAGATGTTTCCATAAATAGCCTGACCCTTTCTTTCCAAATGCCAAAAGATTCTTTCCTGCATATTGGAAATTTCATAGATCCAAATTCCTTTTGATTTTCACTTGAACCCATTTTTGTTATCTATTTTTTGCCTTGGAGAAATCCTCTGACTGTTAGGTCAAATTTTGAGGAACCTCCCTCTGATACCACTTGAAAGACTTTTTTTCAAGAGCCTAAATACCTAGAGGGGGAGATGAATAGGTTCTAATCTTTTTGAGTCTTTTAAATTTTAAGGCAAACAGATATATGTAACTTCCTTTAGCACAGAATAATTCTATCTACAAAAATTAAATGCAACACAGTAAACACCAAATCTATAGTGGTTCCCCAAGATATGGGTACATCCACTTTTCTCCTTCGCCTATCCAGCAGATAACTGGATTCAGCCTAACTTCCTTCCACTGGTTCAGATCCACAAATCTTACAATCTCAGAACCAAAGATGGTTCCTACACCTCAGACTTAACACAAGTCCTACCTCAGATTCTTCTCCAGAATCCTACCTCAGGCCTCAGCCCTACCTCAGCCTTTATAAATAGGCTTGCAACTCAGACTTTCAAAAAGTCCTACCTCAGGCACACTGCCCTACCTCCGCTTTTATAATTTTAGGCATACAGACTCAGATCTAACAATAGATCCTACAAGAATTTGTGACTAATAAGTATCAGAAAACTTCACCAGCTAGATTTCTCTGTTGATGTTGTCTTCTTGATCAGTTCTTGGATTGACTGATCCTTATGATCAAAACTAACATAGCTTTTTAAAGATTTTTGATTAAAACAAAATAAGTTGGATCTTCTCTGTTGATGAAGATGATCTTCAATCAGCTTCATCCTGAAATTCAGATAGAACTCTGAATCTTTCTTGCAGACAGCCCTTGATCTGTCTGAATTCTTCTTATAGATGCTTCACGTTGTTGTGTTTCTGTATATATATTCTGACAAATACGATCTGTCTCTTATATAGAGCTTGCATCATGGTTACCGATTGATTCGGTTCATAACAAACTTCTGACAGTTCTGACATTGGTTTCATATCGGTTAGTTATGACAGCTGTCAAGTCACCAGTCACGTCACCAGGTTCTTTTGTGTCTTTCCAAGTCAGCACACAACACTCAGCAGACTGCTCCACATGTGTCGACACATATAGGTTAAGTGTCGACACAAGTCTTCAAGGTGTCGACACAAATACTCCAAGTGTCGACACAGTCATACTTCTGCTTCTCGACACTGCTTTTTGTTGTATGTGTCGACACAAGTCCTGTGTGTCGACACAGTAGCTTCTTGTCTCGACATTTCTATTGCAGACAGATGGCATTGAGTGTTTGTCAAATGACGTTGAGTGTGTGTCGACACAAGTCCTGTGTGTCGACACAATTTCTTCTGAACTCGACACAGCCTTTTGAGAGTTGGTGTGTCGACACAAGTCCTGTGTGTCGACACAATTGCTTTAGGTGTCGACATAGCTCCTGAGTGTCGACTCATCTTCTGATTTAAGTGTCGACACAATTCTGTTTTAAGTTGTCGACATAATTCTGGATGTCGACACAATTGTTTCTTTAGGTGTTGACATAGCTTTGAGTGTCGACACAACTTCTTTATAATTGTCGATACATTTTGCCAGTGTGTCGACACAGCTTTCCTGAGTGTCAACATAGCAGCTAGGTGTCGACATAGCTTCTTCATAAGTGTCGACACAAATTCTTGGTGTCGACACAACTTCCCTGAGTGTCGACACAATTTGCATGTGTGTCGACACAGCTTGCTTGAGTGTCGACACAAGTTTTCTGAGTGTCGACATAGTTTCTTCACAAGTGTCGACACTTGTACTTAGAAAATTTTTCTTCAAATATTTAAACCTGCACAATGAAACTCAAACTTCTATCAAATACACATTGATGCATATCATTGACTAAGTTGTGGCTTCTCCAAATCTAGTACACATTTTCCAATGTACCCAACAGGGAGCCCTCTCATGGAGTAAGAAATCGTTCTGCACTACATGAATCATTTTCAAACTTATGTTTCCTATCTGAAATTGAATCCAAGAATGTCTCAGAAGCCTTAAAAGATGAATCATGGTTCTTTGTTATGAATGAGGAGCCAAATCAATTCAAAAGAAGCAAAGTATGGGTCTCAGTGGAGCATCCTGGTAGCCATCCAGTAATAGGCTTAAAATGGGTGTACAAAAATAACCTGGATGGTGAGTCGAGGATAACTAGAAATAAAGACAGGTTGGTGGCACAAGGGTACTCTCAGATAGAGGATGTAGATTTTGTGGAATCATTTGCCCCGGTTGCTCATCCTGAGTCCATCCATATATTTTTGGCGTTTGCAAGTTATAAAAAAATTAGATTATATCAAATAGACGTTAAGAGTGCATTCTTAAACAGATATATTAAAGAAGAGGTATATGTCAAACAACCTCCCGGATTAATGAATATCGCCTAACAAAACCACGTATATAAGTTTGTGAAAGCTAGATATGGATTGAAGAAGGCACCCCATGCTTGGTATGATAGGCTCACAACCTTTCTTCTATGACATAGCTTTAGGATGGTAGTGTAGACACCACCCTCTTTGTGAAAAATGAAAATTTAGATCTAATTATTCTATAAATCTATGTTGATGATATGATTTTTGGGGCCACAAATGAAAAGTTATGTGAAGAAATTGTCACCCTAATGCAATCCGAATTCTAAATGAGCCTAGTAGGATAACTAACCTATTTCTTAGGATTTTAGATTTCTCAACGCAAAGATGGTATTTTTATAAGTCAATCAAAATATATCAAAGATATGCTTGTGCATTTTGGGTTTGAGAATCTGAAACAAGCCAAAACTCCTATAAGGGCTTCTCTTAAATTTGGAAGGATGAAAGTGGCATCTCCGTTGATCAAATTGTGTTTAGAGGTATGATAGGATCATTGTTATATTTGAGTGCCTTTAGGCCCTACATCAGATTAGCAGTATGTATGTGTGCTAGGTACCAAGCCGATCCTAGAGAGCCACATTTGAAAGTGGTAAAGCATATCTTTAGGTATCTTATAGGAACACAAAATCTTGGACTTTGGTACCCACACACCACTGACTTTATGTAACACCCCAAAAAGACCCAAAAGACTCAAAATGAGTTTTGAGGTACAGGAAATTTTACACGGCCTGGGACACGGGCGTGTCCCAGGGCGTGTCGGGGATACACGGCCTGGGACACGGGCGTGTCCCAGGGCGTGTTCAGGTTGGTCGACGCTCGATAGTCGACGATCGTCGAGCCCGGGACACGGCCATGGACACGGGCGTGTCCCAGGGCGTGTCACGCAATTAAATTTCGAAATAGCCTATTCGAATCAGAAAAGTACACGGCCTTGAACACGGCAGTGAACACGGGCGTGTCAGGTCGGACACGGGCGTGTCCGATACCGTGTGCCTACCCGTGTACTGGTTGCAGCTCGATGAGGCAGGATTGACACGGGTGTGTCTCAGGATGACACGGGCGTGTCAAGTTCGACACGGGCGTGTCGATGCCCGTGTTGTTCAGTCGGTTCAATACCGCGTATGCCGCTTAAGGGTACACGGCCTGTGACACGGGCGTGTCACAGGCCGTGTCAGCCAAAAAATGGGTTTTTGGGCAAATCGTGGCCGTTCAGATTTCTCTATTTGGATCCAAGGGCTCAGGTGATTCCTGGCTGGATTAACTTCGTGAAGGATTGATGAAGATTCATTCTTCATTTTGCTTAAGGAAGAGAGAAAGAGAGAGGAGGAAGAAGAAGGAGGAGGAGATCAAGCCACCGGCGGAGTTCCCGTGGTCCGATTCGTGATCTGAAGCCGACGTTGTGAAGGCGAGGCTGCTGCGGTTCTTTCTCACCGGCTAGTTTTCGATGGCTCCGAAGAGATCGACAAGGGTAACGATCTCCCTTCTTGGACATGTGAAGTCCTTCTTTTCTGCATTGCATAGGGAAAACCCTTCCCCGCGAGTGTGCGGTGGGTTATGGTGTCCCTTGGGGTAGATATGTGAAGTTCCCCTTGTTAGAGGCCGGAATTGGAGTACGGCTCTAGGCATGCTGTGTGAAGCCCATCTGGACGTGGTCTGGATTGGTGATGCTTGTTTGCATATCGGAGAAGGCTCCGTGATTATGGCTTGTGATGCCTTGTTCCTACCTGTTGCTTGGTGCGGCAGGAAGTACTGGACGATGTCCAGGAAATGAAGAGGGTTGGATGCAACTCTTGTGGCTGTGAGTTGCCACTTTATGAGCGGTTGAGTCGTTGGGCTGCAACCCGGTGAAAAGGCAGATTGCCGAACAGGAAAGGTGAAACCGACCCGCGCCTATAAATAGCCATGGATACTTCCGAATTCGAGGTGGCACGGCGACTTGAGCAACGGGGGGTGGCTGATCCGTACCTGCGTTAGGTCCGTCAGACTTGGAAGCCTGGTTATAGGTTTTGTTGGAGCGCCTAATGAGAGTCTTAGGCCCGCGTGCCGGAAAGACTAGAATGCTCAAATACCGTGTAGACGGTGGTGTTGACCCTGGTATTCCGGTACACCGAAAATGTGCCCTGAGTGCACGGACTGTCGGGCCGTGTGGTCGATAGTTGTGATGGCTTGAATGTGCCTGCGCGCACATAGTTGCTATATGATGTCATGCTTTGCAGGGAAAGAATGCTAATGCCCCGAGAAAGGGGTAAGATTGTTATAATTGGGTCAGCTGAATGCTGACCGTTGCATTGTTTGCCACCGGTTGGGTGGATTGTTCCCGTGCAGGTGCTGGCGAGCCAAGTGGTAAGTGAAGGGCTGAAGCCCTACTGCTGTTGCTGCTGCTGCTGTGGCTAGCCCTTGAAGGCTAAGAGAATGTTTTTTGTTTTTACTCATGTATGGCCGGCCTGCGCGCCGAGGTTTGTAAATCATGTTGTAAAAAGAGGAACTGTAAGGCCTTAAGGCCAAACTCTATGTATTTGGGTACATTCCGTTATATATATAAAGGTGGTTTATATATTAGACATTTCTGGTTAGAGTTCAAATTTCTACTTAAAGCTTCCGCTAGAATGCTCTGAGTTAGGATTCGTGTTTGGTTTGGTATTATCCTGTAACCTCACCGTCTGTTTGTGGCATATAGTGTGGGGCCCCGGCCGGACCTTCTACTATACGTCATCTAACGGATGGGGTCGTTACATTTTGGTATCAGCTTCGTTCGGTCTTCCTCTGTCGAATTCGTGGACGAATTCTTTTATGGGGTGGCGAGCGCGTGTTTATGCGCCCTGCTGTAACGTTAATGAACTCTGGAATGTCCACTAAGGAATGTACAAAATCTTGTTTGAGGAATCTGCGCGTTCCTTTTTGTGTTGTTTTGCTTGCATACGTTCGCTAATGTGTGTCTTGTCCACCTATAGGTGATGCGTAGTGGTGCTGGGCAGTCTGAGCCCCAGCGTTCTAATGAGAGTGCGGCACCAGCTGAGGTGCCCACACCTCCTCCATCTGCGAAAACTGTTCGTTTAGTTGCTGAGGCTCTCTTTGCCATGATTCAGCCGACCGGGCAAGCGCAGCCGGCAGTCGAGCCAGTTCGTGTTGGTGTAAGACCCGAGCCGGTTGAGGCTGTAGATCCGCGAGCAGCTGACCGACAGTTGAAGCAATTCATGAGCTTCAGTCCTCCTACGTTTGCGGGAATGGGATCCCCAACGCAGGTGGAAGATTGGTTATCGCGTGTCAAGAGGATAATGACAGCGATTAGGGCGGAGGAAACTATAAAGGTCACCTTAGCCACCTTCATGCTTGAAGGAGAGGCGCGGTTGTGGTGGGACGAGGTTGAACTACATCATTTGGCAGGCAGGCAATTAACACAAGTGTCGATTGAGGAGTTCTCTCGAATATTTCTGGCGAAACATGTCCCAGCGGCGCAACGCATTGCTATGGAAAATGAGTTCCAATGGTTAAAGCAAGGGGAAGATAGTGTGGATATCTACTTGCATGAGTTTACCAGGTTGGGACACTATGCGGGTACAATCTTCGCGGATGACCAAAGGAAAACGAATCGGTTCTATGAAGGATTGCGGGATGAGTTGCGATTCCTGCTTTCGAGTTCAGTGAGCCAAGGGTTCCAGGCGTTGGTTGATACTGCGTGTGCGTTGGAGAAGGACATGCGGCGGGTGCAAGGGAACAAGGGCTTAGTTATGTCAAAGCCAGAGGTTCAAGCACCTCGCCCGAGCAAATCGTTTTACCAGAAGAAAGGGGGCAAGAGGTCCAAGCCATCTGGGCAAGTGACTACGACCGTTGTGTCGGGAGCGACATCAAGGCCGGATTCTCGTACATGCTATAACTGTGGCCGGGTGGGGCATATAGCTCGTGACTGTCGGGTTGTTCAGCCCAAAGGGGATAAGAAGGCGGGTGCGTTGTATGCTGAGAAGGGCAAAGCGGTGGTTGATTCCTCTGCGTCTCAGGTACAGCCCCGAATCTATCAGCTTGGCCAACAGGAAGCGATTAAGCAAAGTGACGTCGTCACAGGTACAAGTTGAGTTAGTTTACTTGCGTATGTGCTATGGTTTTTTTGGTTATGTTTAGCTTGTGCATGTGTGTGTGCTGCAGGCTTTGTCCTGATTCGGAATAATTTGGCGAGAGCCCTGTTTGATACGGGTGCTTCGCATTCTTTTCTGTCTGAGGATTTCGTATCTCGCATTGGGGCACCAAGTCATGTGACGGTGGAAAGTACAAGGGTGCTATTGCCGAATGGCTGTATGATGCTTGCGGATAGGGCTTGCGATGTGGTTGTGCAAATAGGAAGTCGGGATTTCGGTTTGAGTGCAGCCGTGCTACCGTTATCGGAGTTTGATGTGATCTTTGGTATGGACTGGCTCTCGGAGCAGCGTGCCTTTATTGATTGCAACTCCAAAGAGATTACACTGGGCCAGAATACCGGGCTTGTGACGAAGTTCGCTGGTATGAGAGGAGTTGGCGGGACTCTGTTGTCTGCACTCCAAGTCGTCAATGCTGTTCGGAAGGGCGCGGAGTTATTCTTCACGCTAATTCAGGCTGTTGAGCCAAAGGCCAGTGTCGGTGAAGTACTAGTTGTGTCAGAGTTTGTCGATGTGTTTCCAAAAGATCTTCCTGGGTTACCACCCCAGCGGGAGATTGACTTCGCTATTGAGTTGGTGCCAGGTGCGAAACCTGTGGCCCGCTCTCTATATCGCATTGCGCCAAAAGAGATGGCTGAGTTGAAAGTCCAATTGCAAGAGTTGTTGGAGCAGGGCTATATACGCCCAAGTATGTCACCTTGGAGCGCGCCTGTTCTCTTTGTGAAAAAGAAAGACGGTAGCTTACGGTTGTGTATTGACTACCGCGAATTGAATAAGCTGACGGAGAAAAACAAATATCCGATCCCGCGGATTGATGACCTCTTTGATCAGCTGGCAGGATCAACGGCCTATTCCAAATTGGATTTGAAATCGGGATATTATCAGCTGCGGATTAGGGAAGGTGATATTCCCAAGACGGCGTTTGGAACACGCTACGGTCATTATGAGTTCACGGTAATGCCGTTTGGCCTATGTAATGCGCCTTCGTTATTTATGGACCTAATGCATCGAACGTTCCGAGAGTACTTGGATTTGTTTGTTATTGTGTTTATCGATGACATCTTAGTGTATTCTCAGTCGGAAGAGGATCACGCAAACCATTTGCGGTTGGTCTTGCATACCCTGCGGAGGAATAAGCTTTTTGCCAAGTTCTCAAAGTGCGAGTTCTGGCTCTCTTCAGTAGCCTTTTTAGGCCATGTGGTAAGCGGAGAGGGTATCGCGGTGGATCCGTTGAAGATAAGTGCCATCTGAGATTGGCCAGTGATGTCTTCAGTGGCCGAGGTCAGGAGCTTCCTTGGACTTGCGGGCTACTATAGACGGTTTGTGGAAAACTTCTCACGGATTGCTTTACCTCTGACCACGCTGACGAGAAAAGATCAAAAGTTCATTTGGACGCCGGAGTGCGTGCGAGCTTTTGAAGACTTGAAGAGTCGTTTAACCACGGCGCCTGTGTTGACATCGCCATGTGGTACCGATGGGTATGAGATCTATAGTGATGCTTCCGGGAGCGGCTTAGGCTGCGTTCTTCTGCAGTTTGGTAAAGTGATTGCTTATGGCTCGCGCCAGTTGAAAGTACATGAGAGGAATTACCCCGTCCATGATTTGGAGTTGGCGGCGGTAATCTTTGCGCTCAAGTTGTGGCGGCACTATCTATATGGCGTGAAGGTGGATATCTATACAGATCACAAAAGCCTAAAGTATTTGTTGGATCAGAAGGATCTGAATATGCGACAACGAAGATGGATGGAGTTCCTTGGGGACTACACCTTCGAGATTCACTATACTCCCGGGAAGGGAAATGTGGTCGCTGATGCTTTGAGTCGAAAGACTCCGGTACGAGCAAGCTGGTTGCAGAGGCATGATCAGCGTTTAATCCAGGAATTGGAAGCAATGGAGATATCGTGTGTTGATAAGGGTGCGTCAACCGATGCATGCTTGAACTGGACGGAGGTGCAATATGACCTTACGGACCGAGTTCGGCGAGCAACGGAGCTTGATGAAAGCCTCCAGCGCTATGCAAAAGATGGGCCGGATGACCAATTCTCTTGGGATAACGGTTTATTAAGAAGAAATGGTCGAGTGTGCGTCCCGAGTGTGGGTAAATTGAGGGAAGAGTTGATGTACAAAGCTCACTTTGCAAAGTACTCAGTTCACCCAGGGAGCACAAAGATGTACAGAGATATGAAAAAGCTATTCTGGTGGCCCGAATTAAAGAAAGATATCGCACGTTATGTGGCTGAATGCAACACCTGTGCGTTGGTGAAAGCAGAATGCCAGAAGCCTGGCGGTTTCCTGAAGTCGTTACCTATTCCGGAGTGGAAGTTCGATGATATTTCGATGGATTTCGTGCATGGGTTGCCGAGATCTCAATGCGGTCATGATTCAATCTGGGTGATTGTGGACCGGTTGACAAAAGTGGCGCACTTCCTTCCAAATAGAAGAGACGATTCCGTGGAAACCTTGGCCAAGCTTTATGTGGAGCAGGTTGTTCGACTACACGGAGTTCCTCGGAGCATCGTTAGTGACCGTGATGGGCGGTTCACATCGAATGATTGGCGGCTCGTTCATCAAATGTTGGGTACAAAATTGGCGTTTAGTACGGCCTTTCATCCCCAAACGGATGGCCAGACTGAACGAACCAACAGGACAATGGAGGATATGCTCCGCATGTGCGCCCTAGACTTTGGTAAGAGATGGGAAGATTATATATTTCTTGTCGAATTTGCCTATAATAATAGCTACCAAGCGAGTATTGGTATGGCACCATTTGAAGCTTTATATGGTCGGAAATGCCGTACACCGTTAGCTTGGGCAGAAGCAGGCGAATCTAAGCTGAGTGGGAAAAAGGAAGTCGAAGAAGCTACCTCGCTCATACGCTCTATTCGGGAGAGGCTATTGATAGCCCAAGATCGTCAAGCAAAGTACTACAATGCCAAACACCGGAACGTGGTATTCGCGGTGGGTGATTGGGTATATTTGAAGATCAAACCCTTCAAAGGCGTGTCCAGGATTCGGCGTTTGAAAAAGCTAAGTCCGAGGTATCTTGGTCCATTTGAGGTGGTGGAGCGAATTGGGGAAGCTGCTTATCGACTAGCACTTTCAGCAGACTTGGGTGGATTACATGATGTATTTCACATCTCAGTCCTTCGTAAGGCGGTAAAGGATCCAGCTCAAGTAGTGGAGAATGATCGGGTACCGGTCGAGTATGGGCTAACGACGAGGGTTAGACCCATTCGGATCGAGGATCGAGCCGAGAAACAGTTGCGGAACAAAGTGATCGGGATGGTCAAAGTCCGATGGGACAATTGTGGCCGTGAAGAGCTAACATGGGAGCGCGAGCAGACCATGCGAGCTGAGTTTCCCGAGTTATTTGTATAAACTGTTGACCGTGTACTTTTTGTTATAACATAGTTATAGCTTTGCTGGTTCTTGTTTCCTTACCGTGCAAATTTCGGGACGAAATTTTGTTAAGGGGGGAAGGATTGTAACACCCCAAAAAGACCCAAAAGACTCAAAATGAGTTTTAAGGTACAGGAAATTTTACACGGCCTGGGACACGTGCGTGTCCCAGGGCGTGTTACACGGCCTGGGACACGGGCGTGTCCCAGGGCGTGTTCAGGTTGGTCGACGCTCGATATTCGACGATCGTCGAGCCCGGGACACGGCCATGGACACGGGCGTGTCCCAGGGCGTGTCGCGCAATTAAATTTCGAAATAGCCTATTCGAATCAGAAAAGTACACGGCCTTGAACACGGCAGTGAACACGGGCGTGTCAGGTCGGACACGGGCGTGTCCGATACCGTGTGCCTACCCGTGTACTGGTTACAGCTCGATGAGGCAGGATTGACACGGGCGTGTCTCAGGATGACACGGGCGTGTCAGGTTCGACACGGGCGTGTCGATGCCCGTGTTGTTCAGTCGGTTCAATACCGCGTGTGCCGCTTAAGGGTACACGGCCTGTGACACGGGCGTGTCACAGGCCGTGTCAGCCAAAAAATGGTTTTTTGGGCAAATCGTGGCCGTTCAGATTTCTCTCTTTGGATCCAAGGGCTCAGGTGATTCCTGGCTGGATTAACTTCGTGAAGGATTGATGAAGATTCATTCTTCATTTTGCTTAAGGAAGAGAGAAAGAGAGAGGAGGAAGAAGAAGGAGGAGGAGATCAAGCCACCGGCGGAGTTCCCGTGGTCCGATTCGTGATCTGAAGCCGGCGTTGTGAAGGCGAGGCTGCTGCGGTTCTTTCTCACCGGCTAGTTTTCGATGGCTCCGAAGAGATCGACAAGGGTAACGATCTCCCTTCTTGGACATGTGAAGTCCTTCTTTTCTGCATTGCATAGGGAAAACCCTTCCCCGCGAGTGTGCGGTGGGTTGTGGTGTCCCTTGGGGTAGATATGTGAAGTCCCCCTTGTTAGAGGACGGAATTGGAGTACGGCTCTAGGCATGCTGTGTGAAGCCCATCTGGACGTGGTCTGGATTGGTGATGCTTGTTTGCATATCGGAGAAGGCTCCGTGATTATGGCTTGTGATGCCTTGTTCCTACCTGTTGCTTGGTGCGGCAGGAAGTACTGGACGATGTCCAGGAAATGAAGAGGGTTGGATGCAACTCTTGTGGCCGTGAGTTGCCACTTTATGAGCGGTTGAGTTGTTGGGCTGCAACCCGGTGAAAAGGCAGATTGCCGAACAGGAAAGGTGAAACCGACCCGCGCCTATAAATAGCCATGGATACTTCCGTATTCGAGGTGGCACGGCGACTTGAGCAACGGGGGGTGGCTGATCCGTACCTGCGTTAGGTCCGTCCGACTTGGAAGCCTGGTTATAGGTTTTGTTGGAGCGCCTAATGAGAGTCTTAGGCCCGCGCGCCGGAAAGACTAGAATGCTCAAATACCGTGTAGACGGTGGTGTTGACCCTGGTATTCCGGTACACCGAAAATGTGCCCTGAGTGCACGGACTATCGGGCCGTGTGGCCGATAGTTGTGATGGCTTGAATGTGCCTGCGCGCACATAGTTGCTATATGATGCCATGCTTTGCAAGGAAAGAATGCTAATGCCCCGAGAAAGGGGTAAGATTGTTATAATTGGGTCAGCTGAATGCTGACCGTTGCATTGTTTGCCACCGGTTGGGTGGATTGTTCCCGTGCAGGTGCTGGCGAGCCAAGTGGTAAGTGAAGGGCTGAAGCCCTACTACTGTTGCTGCTGCTGCTGTGGCTAGCCCTTGAAGGCTAAGAGAATGTTTTTTGTTTTTACTCATGTATGGCCGGCCTGCGCGCCGAGGTTTGTAAATCATGTTGTAAAAAGAGGAACTGTAAGGCCTTAAGGCCAAACTCTATGTATTTGGGTACATTCCGTTATATATATAAAGGTGGTTTATATATTGGACATTCCTGGTTAGAGTTCAAATTTCTACTTAAAGCTTCCGCTAGAATGCTCTGAGTTAGGATTCGTGTTTGGTTTGGTATTATCCTGTGACCTCACCGTCTATTTGTGGCATATAGTGTGGGGCCCCGGCCGGACCTTCTACTATACGTCATCTAACGGATGGGGTCGTTACACTTTACACTTTACGGATACTCTAATTCTGATTATGCTGGTTCCTCACATGATCGTAAGAGCACGAGTGGTACATATCACTTCTTAGTCCCTACACTAGTCTCCTAGTCTAGTAGGAAACAGAACTCTATTGCTCTCTCCACCGCTGAAGCCGAGTATGTTGCCTTAGGAAGCTGTTGTGCACAAGCACTGTGGATGTCTCAAACATTAGAAGACTTTGGCCTAACTTGTAGGAACATTACACTTAGGTGGGACAACAAGAGTTCCATAGACTTGACAAATAATCCAGTACATTATTCTAGGTAATAATATATTGACGTATGTCACCATTTCATTCACGATCACATTAAAAAGGAGAACGTGAGAGTAAGCTTCATTGGCATTGATGACCAACTAGCTGACATATTCATAAAACAACTCCCAAATGCATGTTTCTCATTACTTCGACTCGAGCTGGGCGTTTTGGACCTCTCTTCCTAGTCGTTATGTTTTTGTTTTGCTTTCTTCCATTGGTTGTTCTGTTTATGTTTTTTTGGTTTAAAAAAAATGGCAAAAAAAATTTATGTGTCTTTATTTATTTGCTTGTTGGTTCTTTATTTGAGTTCCTTTGTCTTTTTTTTCCAAAAAAAAAAACAAAACACAAAAATTTTAAAAACCAAAATAATAAACAGTGAATTGATCATGTCTACGAGCACACATGACCTGAACTTAGGCCATAATAAGTACATAGAATGTTTCAAATAAGATTGCTAATCTGTATGAACTTTGTCCCTGGTCATGGTGTGTCGAATCTATAGGTGCTTAGCTATTGAGTGCGACAAGACTTGTTAGTATTTGTTGACTATGCCTCTAGGTATGTGTGAGGATTTAGATAGTGAAATGACTTCATATTTTTCACACATCCCTAAACGAAGAACTCTTGTACAAATACTAGGCTTACATGATATAACTCATGACACTGTGTCCTAACACATTAGAAATACTTTGAATAATCAATGTCACGATATATATGTGATTATATAAAGATTATAACTTTAGGCCAAATCTCTAGTGCTAAATTATTATGCATACAAGTTAAAGTGTATCTATCTAGGTAGATAGATTTTGATTGACTCGGGGTCCCTTAACTTCAAAAAAAATATAAAAGTGATAGCTCAAAGTAAATTAAAAAGAAAACTATGCAGCTTTAACATGTTTTGTCAAGAACCCCCCAAGAACTACTCATTCATCTTGATAAGTCTATCAGTATTATGAGGATGAGCACCTTGGTTAAGAGTCATTTTGATCTTGTGCATAGACTCTTACTTAAGCTTAGTGCCCCTAGTTCAAATCTTGGTATAACATAGATTGACATGTGACGTGATCGTTCACTTTATTTCACCAGTGTTAGCATTTTTAAGGATCGAGATAAAACATGTAAAACATGATATTTCTACTTGGTGTTTTCTTTTTTTTGATGCTACACGTACACATGTCATTGCCTTATTTAACGCTTTCATGCATAAGAGTAGGACTGAAACTACACTACATGTTTTTCGCACATAGGTGCTAGCACACAATTTATACTTTTGAATTTTATAATGTTTAAATGTGATTAACTCTATAACTCTCGTAGTATTGTATTGTTCCTCATTGTGTGCTTAGTCTACTCTGTGTTGTCTAATCCATATAAACTCTGCGAACTGACTTATTATATGTTCGTGTACTCCACTCTTATGTGCTCATGTGCTTCATATTCTCTGATTTGCATGTTTTGGGTCACCCTTATGTTTCTCACTCCTTGCCTTACTGATTGTGTGTAATGTCTACTGTCTATATCACGCTTATTATTTATACTCACCATGTATGTCTGGCTAGTCTTGTCTTCCCTTTTGATACTATCAAAGGGGGAGAAGAGATTGTTCATTAGTATGAGTCCAAGGTTAAGAAGGATCACTTGTATGGGGAGCTTTCTACAAAGTGTGCACGTAGATAGGGGGAGCGTGTACAACACGTAGATAGGGGGAGTGTGTGTGAAGGGGAGCTATATAGAGAACCAGACACTTGAAACCTGAACGTTCAAGATTATCTTTTATATATACTCACTCTATCATGTACTTCTTTACTATTTCTCATGAACGAGATTTGATATTATAAAAAGTGGAAGTTTGTTGGAACCGGTGTTTCACATTCCATGTGTTTGAGAATATCAAATCTCACGTTGTATTTGATCACGTTTTGTGTTGATAGAGTGTACAGGTTGACAGGTTCACGCAAATAAAAAGAAGGATCCTACGAATACTAATGCTGAGCGATAGAAGTTACCGTCGCACGGTAGTAGTGAATTAATTCGACGTAGCGCTCAGGAACCAACTGCGTCGTGCTAGGATCAGTAATGCTGATAATAATGCCAGGCAATACCGGAGCCGATAGCAGGAGGAATTAATTGGATAGAGCTCTCGAGAAGCTACCGCTAGGCGCTAGTCCTACCTCCCGTGCTATCCCACTCAACTCTCCAAGGCATTGAGTGCGTTGAGACAACACTACCGTCGGGCGATAGCTTTGATACCGCACCGCGGTAACCCATTCAATTATCCCAGGCATCGAGGCACTGAGACAGTACTACCGCCAAGCGCTAGCTTGGTACCGCGCTACGGTAACCCACTCAACGCTCTGAGGCAATGAGTGAGTTGAGACAGGCCTACCGTCAGGCCCTATCTTTCTATCGTACCGCACGAGCATTAAAAAAAGGAAAATATTTTTTTTGAATATTTTTTCAAATTTGGAGGATAGCTGACACATCAAGCGCGCGAACCTACTGTTGGGCAGTAGTCTTACCACCGGCGATAGCCTATTTTCACGAAGATGTATATCAGGTCGACTCGATTTTTGTGCTGGGTATCTAAGAAGAAAAAGGACAAGTTCGTGCATTCTAGGGTTCGGACGCCTCTCTGCATTCCGTTCTAATTGTCTTCGCTGAAGAAGAAGAAATCTGTCTCCCTCCCATTGGCGCACGTACAACTTTAGGGATCCAAGATCTACTTCGATTACGAAGTGCCGAACAGTTGTTACCATACGAAGATTGACGAAGAAATCGTTTAGAGGGAGAACTTAATCCTTTAGATTCTTTACATCTTTATTTTTGTAATCTTCTCTTTTTCTTAATCTAGTGGTGAGGAAAATCGAACGGTGAGGGTCGTTTGAATCCGGGTAGGATTCCACAGAAAATCATCTCGGGGTAGGGATGTCTAGATTGGAGGATCTAGCAGGGCTCTAAGACCCTTCCTTGTGTGGAGGTGAAGAGGTGGCTCGAAGACCATTCTTGGAGGGAAAGGGAGAGTGCCAACCAGTCCGTGGAGCGGGTCGATATAGAAAATAAAAAGGTTTTTCTTTCTCATCGCCTTCGATCTCCGGCATCACGGGGATCACGATTTTGTAATCGTTAAGAACTTCTTGTTGTTTTGAATTGTAATAAAGTTAGTTTCTGTGTGTTTTATTATTCTGTGCATTATAATCAAATTATCTCTAGTGTGCGTAGTTCTCCAAAGGGTGACTTACCTAGGAAAATGAGTTATATGACTTACCTCCGCGCGTTAGCTACCTAACGCCCCATGGTAGCTTCCTGAACTAGTTTACCTGGACCGAAATTAGTTGAATTTTCAAATAACGCTCGAAACCTTATTCACCCCCCCCCCCTCTAAGGTTGGACACTAGATCCAAAAGATGTTACATAAAAATCAATGAGAATGTAAGGTTGGGCGGAGCCCGATTTAGCAAGTACTAACACGAGGCTTTAATACTACTGTCCGACAGTAGTATCTGGAAAGGGCAAAATTAGCAAAAGCGCAACTTCCATATTTTCCATGATCTATTTGCCGCTTACAAAATATAGCTTACGCCCGATGTTAACACTAATGCCAACACTAGCTCCCGAGATCTATTTAAAGAGCGGCTCCTCTCCTTCTATAACATTGATTCCTTTGCCTTGAAATACACAACTACGAATAAGTTGAGGGAGGCTCGTCTATAGATATAGAGATAACTCCTTTGGGAGAACACGAATATCTAAAGGAGACTTTGAAGGAGAAGGGCTACAATGCATATTCAACACAAAGGGTGAATGCATCAAGAATGCCAACAACTACATCGCCTTTATCTTCACCTTCAAAAATTCTTGGGGAGTTTCTATTACTTATAATTATCTTGTATTCTTTTTCTTTTATATATACTGTAACGAGAGTGGAGAAATAATTCAGGGAGAAGAGCAGATTCTAGGAAGAATTCAATGGGAAATTAGACGCAGTTATTGGCGACCAAGTCTTGTAAGACTTAGGGGAAAATAGTCTGGATTTGATGTCAGATTTCGAGGAAGATTCCATAATTCATCGTTTGTTGTGGAGACTAGGTCAAGGGTTATTCTAGTGGGAGGTTCAAGGCCTTATTCGGGAGAGATAGACTAGAACCAACCGGTTTTGGGAGAAAAGTCGGTATAGAAAAAAAAATTATTTTTCGCATTTATTTCTAGAGTTAAAGAAATCTAATATTTTGTATTCAATTTCTTATGAAATAAAATAATGAATTTTACTATTCTATTATCTTGATTTTATTTCTTATTCTAAAATATTTTCAACAATATTTCTCCGAAAAATCATTAATGCAAAACATATTGCAAATTACCTTTTAAAATATCAAGTGGATTTCACTTTATGTGACTACTGTCAAATGGTAATACTTACCATTAGTGGTAGTAAAGGAATATTGAATTATGGCCTCTTTTAAATGTAATCTTTAATATAATCTTTTCTGAAATATAAAAATAAACTCTAATATTTTTATCTAAGATTTATATTTCAAAAACCCCTTATTCACCCCTCCCCCTCTAAGGGTGCTGAAAGTGTAAAGTTGTCAACCTAAATCACCTAGAGGGGGGTGAATAGGTGAATCATGCGTCTATTTGTGGAATAAAAATTTTAACGATCTCGCACAAGAATTCAAGCAATCACAAAAGATAAGAAGATTTATAGTGGTTCCCCAATCTTGGGTACGTCCACTTTACCTCAACAATCTAGCAAACCACTAGACTCGGCTACTCCACTATCTCGGATTGAAAACAATCCTATACCTCGGAACCAAGTTCCTACAAACTCGATCCAAATTGATCTACACTCGGAAGATAAAAACTTCCTACAACTCAGAGAGTAGCGCTCCTACACTCAGAGAAAATCTCCTACAACAATAACAAAGAAATTTGGAAATACAAACATAGTAATTTCTAAGATCTGGAAAAATAAGTCTCTAGGTCTTCTTCTTGAACTTTGCGGATCTTTCAGAAATGGTTGAAGAAGACGTGTAGATCTGACCTGAGAAAGCTTTGACCTACTCGATCAAGGAGAGGATGAGGATCCCTTGAACAACAAGTTCTATCTATATCAAAAATAGAAAACACGATATTCTCGTGAGCGGCAGCTGCGACTTCATAATTTGCTCTTTTTCTTTTTGAGAGAGACGATCGATCCAGAAGATATCAAAAATACGGACTACTGCTTCTTAAAATGTTATTAGGGTTTGGTCTTAATGAAAGGACCTTATATAGGATTACCCCTAACGGTTACAAATGATATTAATGATGACACGTGGACCAATCACGTCAAGTCATTTGGAAATCTGGCCGATCTGGACTTAAACAATTTTCTGAAAAATTTGGCCTGCAGTTCTCGAGAAGTAACATTAGTTCTCGAGAACTAGTTTGATTTCTCGAGAACTATACTGTCTAGAACTAAAGTTAGTTTTCGAGACTTCAGGGCTAATACTTCTCGAGACCAATCTGGACTTCTCGAGAGCCATAAGGTGACTTCTCGAGAACTATGAAGCTAAGATTTTCGAGAATTATAAGGACTTCTTGAGAACTACTCTGGACTTCTCAAGAACTATAAGAACTTCTCGAGAACTACACTGGACTTCTCGAGAGTTCAGACTTAGACAAATTCTTGAAGCTGTCTGGACTTCTCGAGAACTAAAAGCTTGGACTTCTCGATAACTTTGAAGCTAAGCTTCTCGAGAATTATAAGGACTTCTCGAGAACTACTCTTCTGATCTCGAGAACTATAGAATGCTTCTCGAGAACATCTAACTCTACTTCTCGAGAACTAAAAGGCACTTCTCGACAAGTGGACTTAGAGAATTTTTTGAACTTAAAGAGAATTTCTCCTAGTTCTGTCTTCATCCCATGCTCCAAGTGTTTGATCATAAAGTGTATCCCAATAGAGAGGCTATACATGAGTCAACACCTTGGATCATACAGTGAGGGATTACACTATATGGTCCTGTGTTCCTGACACACTGTATAATGTTATTGGTCTACACTTAGCATTGAGAATCTGCAAACACATAACTAGAACAAGGATATCAAATAAAACTTAATTCATCTTAGTTCAAGGGTGACTTCAAGTAAATCTGGGTTATTGTGGATGCAATACCCAACAATCTCCCCCTATTTGTAGAAGTCAGGACCCTCTACACTAAGGTGAATTATAACAATAAAGAAAGAACTAGAAATGAATAATTTAATCTAAGTACAATAAGAGATTAATTGAACACACAATTAGGCAAGACTAGAAATCTTATATATGTAATGTTTTAGATTTTTAATCAATAACCATTTCATCAAAATTCTCAAAAACATATCAACAAGAATTCATTCTTTGCCCTGTTGTTGCCTGTCCTGCTTCTCCTGCTGTCTCCTCTGATAGCTGAAGGGTTTTGGATAGTACCTTGGAGGATTTGGAGGATCTTTAGGGTTATTCTTGCAATACTCTCTATCATATATTCTTCTCTTGGTCATGGACTTCTCATATAATTCCCACTCAGAGGAGCTGTAGTGGAGATTCCTTCTTTCATTAAAGTCCATGACAAATTTGAGAGTCTCAAGAATTAAGGCTTTAGAAGTAGGACTCCAGACTTATGCAAACTCTTGGGCTTTCCTTTTCTCTGAGTCAGGCCTGGGGGCACTTATGCTTGCAGATGGGCCTTCTCCATACTTACTTTTCTTGGGGATGTGAAATTCAGGTAGATCTTGAGGAATAACATCATCCCAAACCTGGGAGTAGGAAGCAGGAGGAGGTACTTGGTCTTCTGGCCTTGGAGAAAAGCATGGCATTTGAGATTGAGGCATCTGGCTGGACGAACCTTCAGCAAGTGGGTTTAGGTTATGAGGAATGATATTGGGATCAACCTGAAATTAAGGGAAAATCTGGTTGTGCATCCATACTGATGTGTCATAGGTGTGAAATTTCACTGATTGAATTTGCTCTAAAACATTCTTATTGATTTCACTTATCTTTTCAGACCAAGCTTTGTTTGAAGCTTCAGTAAACTTATCCACATGTTCTTTTACCAGATTCTCCCCCTTTCTGAATTCTACATATAGAGTATCTATAACATCTTCTTTGAAAGTCCCCACTTCTTCACAAATTTTCATAACATATTTTTCAGCTTTCTTGTCTAACTTGATTTGGTTATTGGACAGAGTTATAGATTGTTCCATTACCTGACCGACACTAGTAATTGTGTGATCTATAGCTTTACCACCTATTTGAAACAGACTTTTGAGAGAATCAGTGTTATGTTGTATTTCAGCAAATCCTCGGATCATTTCTTTTTCCAGAGCACTCACTTTGTCTTGCACTATTGTATGAGAGTCATCAAAATATTTCCTTTGTTCAGCCAGCAAAATTTCAATCTTACTCAAAATATCAAAAGAGAGAGGGGCATCAGTAGCAGCAGCAACAAAAATAACAGTAACAGCAAAGGTACTTTAGGGTGGAGGAGGAGCTACCCAGGGAGGGATCTCTTCCACTACCACAGAGATCTTGGCTCTTACAGTGTGAAGGACTATATCAGCCTCCTCATCAACAATTCTAGGGAGGGAGAAGTTAAGGTTCTTGAGAGGGGCTTCCACCTCTTCAGGTTCTAGCTCATCCTCTTCAGAGAAAAGGATGGTCTCTGGTGCTGAAGTGTGTTCAGCTGGAGTAGAATCTTTCCTTGGAGAGGGAGAAGGAGTTGGAGCTTGAGTAGCTTGGGGTGAGGTTGGACCTGGTGAAGGATCCTTTGATGGTTCTTCAGCAGTGTCCTTGTGCAGAGGAGGAAGAGGTTCATCTGAAGTCAGCTCTTTTATCATACATTCTATATCTTCAGTAGTAGATTTAATGGTTTCTTGCACTTGCTCATCTGATATTGTATCATCTGGAGTAATTGCCACTGGGGACCTGGTTGGAGAGCTTACTTTGCTTTTGACAGGACTTCTGATGGGTGATCATTCTGTTGATCTGGCTGGAGAGGGAGGAGGAGGAAGTCTGACAACTGGAACAGAGGCTGCAGGAACCCCCTCAGTTGCTGCACCAGATGGTTCAACAACATGATGAGAGGAGGGATATTGGGTCCTGACCTTTTTAGCAGAAGCTGCAAGTTCTTTAGCCAGCTGCTTGTGATTCTTCATCTTTAGTTCCCATCTTTGGATGGAGGCAATTGAAATCTTTTTCAGGTGATGGATCTGAATACCTTTAGATGTTTTGAAGGTGACAGGATCGATCTCATACAGCAACAAAGAAATTATCCTTGAAAACTTGGGATCCTGGATACTATCCCTGATCATATCAAATAACATCATTCCATATTGGAATTTCTTCCTGCAGATAACAGCTGTCATAACATCAAATAGGTCATTGGTTATAAAACTAATGGACCCTGTTCTGCACCACAAAATGTTTCCAATTATGTCTACCAGAAGCTTGCCTACATCATTCAAGGCATTCCTCCTTAAGGAGATGACATCCACAGAAACTCCACAGAAAGAGCAAGTTCTGTAAGAATCTTCAGTTGTTAGGTCATCCTCTTCATCCACAACAGGCAGCTTTAGGAGCTTTGAAACTATTGCTTTGTTCAACTTGATTTTAATCCCCCTAACTTTAGATTTCAAAATGGTACCATTTTTCCTTACCTTGGCATTCCTGAAGAATTTCTCTACATCTGGAAATAAAATCTTGCAGGGTTCTGAAAGAACGAACACCAGACCGGCTGTTTCCAGGAGAAGGAGCAAGTTCTTGAAGTCATCAGAAATGTCTGCAATCCCTGCGATGACGAGTTCACTGTCGACTCCTATTTTCGAACTTTGTGCCATGGATGCTGACGGCGGCGACGGACGGAGCGCAAGACGAAGGATGTGACGAAGCTTTCTGTCGACGGAAGACGAAGATTTTTCGAGAAGACTGATGTCGAAATGGCGGTTGATTTAGAATTTCTAAAATATTATATATATATAACCCTAGTAGTGTCAATTAAGTGTAAAATTAATCTAAGATTATGGTTGAAATCAAGCTGGTTTTCGAAATAGAGGAAATTAATCAGAAGTTGAAAAAAAAGACGGGCATTTCTCGAGAGAAGGGGTTAGTTCTCGAGAACTGTCAGAGGACTTCTCGAGAAGTGTGATATTAGTTATCGAGAACTTAAGAAACTTCTCGAGAGACAGATCAAAGTTCTCAAGAAGTAGTCTGAGTTTTCGAGATTTAGTACTTTACTTTTCGAGAAGTAGACTGAGTTTTAAAGAACTACCTTCCACTTGAGAAATTTCTGACCTTTTTGAAGTATCCTCGATTCTTGAGCTTTGAACTGATTTCCTTTGACTTATCCTTCTTTGTTCAGCATCCCAAGTTCAGTTTTGAAGAAATTGAACTTGGTCTCGTCCAGCGGCTTCGTGAAAATGTCTGCAACTTGCCGATCTATTGGCACGCACTGCAGATCCACATCCCTTTGCTCCACGTGCTCCCGGATAAAATAATATCTAAGCTCGATGTGCTTTGTCTGGCTGTGCGAGACTTAGTTGGTTGCGATTGCGATTGCGCTGGAGGAGTCGCAGAACAATGGAATGTCTTTGACCTTCATATTATAATCTTCTAGCTGGTTCTTTAGCCAAAGAAACTGTGCACAACAACTGCCGGCAGAAATGTATTCTTACTCGGCCATTGAGATTGCAACACAATTTTGCTTTTTGCTGCTCTATGAGATAAGCCTTCTTCCAAGGAACTGACACATCCCAGAAGTGCTTTTCCTGTCATCTTTGCTACCTGCAAAGTCTGCATCTAAAAAGCCAATTAGTTCGTTGTCATTACTTCTTGGGTACCATAAGCCAAGATTTGGTGTACCTTTAAGGTATCTCAAAATTCGCTTTGCAGTAGCATAGTGAGATTCCTTACAGTTCACTTGGAATCTAGCGCAGACATATGTAGAGAACATTAGTTTTGGTCTACTAGCAGTAAGGTAGAGCAAGGATCCAACTATATTTCTATACTTGGTTTTATCAAAAGGTTTCCCTTTCTCATCCTTTTCCGAGACATAGTTGAGGCCATTGGAGTCCTCATAGAGGTTGCACTCTCCATTCTGAATTTCTTAAACAACTCCATAGTGAACTTAGTCTGAGAGATGAAAATTCCATCTTCAAGTTGTTTCACCTGAAGTCCTAAGAAATACTTCAGCTCTGCTATACTACTCATTTCAAACTTCCCTTTCATAAGTTTAGAAAACTTTTTTATAGAGGTTGTCGTCTATAGAACAAAATATAATGTCGTCGACATAGATTTGCACTAGCAAAATCTTGCCTTTAATTTCCCTAAGAAATAATGTCTTGTCTATCTTTCCCCTTGTGAACTTGTTCTCGAGGAGAAAGCTAGACAGCGTTTCGTACCAAGCTCGAGGAGCTTATTTCAAACCGTGCAGCGCTTTTGATAACAAATAAACATGCTCAGGAAAGTTAGGATCAACAAAACCTGGGGGTTGTTCTACATACACCTCTTCCTTTATGTCACCATTCAGGAAGGCGGACTTCACGTCCATTTGGTAGACTATGAAGCCCTTCAGTGCAGCATAAGCCAGGAACAGTCTGATGGCCTCCAGCCTTACCACTGGAGCGTATGTCTGGTCGAAGTCGATCCCTTCTTCTTGACTATATCCTTTGGTGATGAGTCTAACCTTGTTCTTTATGATTGTCCCATCCTCGTCCATCTTGTTCTTATAGACCCACTTTGTTCCGATGAAATTTTTACCTTTGGGTCTTGGAATAAGGGTCCAAACTTTGCAGCGCTTGAACTGATGCAGTTCTTCTTCCATGGCCAAGATCCATGATGCGTCTGAGTTTGCTTCTTCAAACTTCTTTGGTTCCACCTGTGAGAGAAAACGTAAATAGAGATTCTCATTAGTTGTACCTCGATGAGTTCTGACACCATCCCGAGGATCTCCTATGATTTGGTCCATTGGGTGATCCTTCAGATGTCTGAGCTCTAGATTCCTCGCATCTGGGACTTCTTCAGCCACTGGAGTGACTTCATCAATTTGGACAATATTTTCATCTTTATCCTCTACCTCTCCAATAGGGGTTGGAGAGGTGATCTTGATGAACTTTTCATCTTTACCTTCGGTTGGTTCATCAAAGCTGATCTCTTTAAGCCTTGTACCTGCTTCTTTAACAAGCACACTAAATGATTTGTTTTGTAGCAAGCTCATCTCATCAAATACAACATGTATGGATTCCTCTACAACCAGAGTTTTTCTATTGAAAATCCTGTATGCCTTACTATGGCTACTATATCCTACAAAAATACCTTCAAAACTTTTCTCACTAAACTTGGTAGTATGATACTTACCATTGTTAAGTATGAAGTATTTACAGCCAAAAATTCTAAAATATGATACAGTCAGTTTCCTGCCTTTTAGAAGTTCATAAGGTATCTTATCATGATTCTTGTTTATGAGGGCTCGATTTTGCATGTGATATGCAGTGTTGACAGCTTCAGCCTAGAAGTATTCCGGTAGTGAAGCGTCACTCAACATGGTCCTGCAGGCTTCTATGAGTGTTCTATTCCTTCTCTCAGCTACTCCATTTTGCTGTGGAGAACGAGGAGAGGAAAACTCATGAAAGATACCTAGGCTTTCACAAAATTCTGTCATGGCCCCTGACTTGAACTCCGTTCCATTGTCACATCTGATTTTGACTACGGAATAGTTGTATTCATTCTAGACCTGCCTAACAAAATTTGTAAAGATATCGAAGGTATCTGACTTGTGTTTCAGAAAGAACACCCACGCAAAGCGCGAGTAGTCATAAATAATTACCAACGTATAATCCTTACCTCCTAAGCTTCTAATTTGCAGTGGACCGAACAAGTCCATATGAAGTAGGTGTAAACACCTATTAGAGTTTTTGCCTATGATGCTTTTAAAGGTTGCCCTTGTTTGCATGCCTTTTACGCATGCATGACAAGGTCTCTCTTTGACGTGCTTGACATTTGGGGCATCACGTACTATGTTCTGGGAGAATAATTTATTAATAGTTTTAAAATAAATATGTGTTAGCCTCTTGTGTCATTGGTCACTAAGAGATGCACTATCTTTTGCTAAAAGACACACTGGTGTAGAAGAGTCTATATAAATGAAATTTAAGCAAAATATGTTCCTACTTCGATTGCCTGATAGAATTGTTTCCATATTGTCAACAAACTTTATCAAGCACCTGTCAGCGTGGAACTCAACTATGTATCCCTTTTCGCATAGTTGACTTATGCTTAAGAGATTGTGTTCCAATCCCTCCACATAAGCTACATTCGAAAGGATACACTATCATTAGTGATCATACTGTAGCCTTTAGTTATCCCGCGGTCTGAACCTCCAAAGATAACCTTTGGTCCGTTCAACACTGGAGAATAATCTTGAAGTAGGCTTCTTGTCTCGGTCATGTGCCGAGAGCATCCACTGTCAAAATACCAGATTGGCGTTTTGGTGGCCTTTGGACATACCTGCATTCATAATCAGTTTGCCTTAGGAACCCAAACATGTTTAGGTCCTTGGTCTCGTGTTAGAAATACTCCCCCTACGAGGATTTACATCATGAGTGGTCATTCTCATGTTGCCAACTTGAGGAGTTGCAAAATTTCTAGGATTAAACCAACAATCGATGGCAAAATGACCAATTTTGCAACAGCACCAGCAGTCGAACCTGTTGTATCTTTGCCTTAGGAACTCCTGCTTGACCTTCTGGGATTTTGGTCCAGTAGTGGTAGCATTCTTGGAAGAAGAAGCTTCATGATGATGGCAATCACATGATTTCTTCTCCATCACAGGCTTTTCTACAATTGTTTTTACCTTTGGTGCTTTCTTGAAGTTATGACCATGATCAAAAGGACCATAGCTCTAAAGAATGACTTCTTCATAAGGTGCCTTAAAGACACTCTCACCAAATTTTCTAGGGTGAGTCCATCCTTGGTAGCGAGACTTTGGCTCTACATAAGTAGGCCTAGTCAAGTGACCGTAGGACGAGTCAAGATAAAACTCATTGGTTGGGAATATGACTTTCTTAAAGGCAATTTGATCTTAAGGAGCTTTTCCCTTTGCTTTGGCAAAGGCCTTCTTGGCGGCCTTATTTTTCCTTTGAGCATTATTTCTCCTAGAAGATTTACTAGGAGCACCCTCATGGCCTAGTCCAGCACCCTTGGCCTTAGTTGAGAATTCAGCAATGAGTGGAAGAATATTCTTGGGCTTGGAGAATCTTTCAACTAGTTTCTTTTAAGCTTCGAGTTGTTCTTCCAACTCTTTGATGATTTTCTCTTTAAGGTCGAGGTGCTCCAGAGCTTGATTATATTCCTCAATGGCCATATTGAGGTTCTCTTAGAGAGAGTCAGTCTTAGGGAATTCTTCTCTCAAACTGTTCTCAATAGCTTTTAGAGACTTAATCTCTTTAGCTTGAGTTTTCACGACTCGGCGACATTTGTCGTAAGCCATGATCAACTACTTGTACTGGGCCATAAGTTCCGACTCATCGTCAGAAGAGCTGTCCTCATGATCATGCTTAGAACTTTCAGATTCAGAGAGAGGAGTGTGAGATTTTACCTCCCTAGTGAACTGGGGCTCTTGTCGTCATTTGATTGAGCCATGAGCCCAAAGTAGGCTTCCTCTTCTTCACTCAACTCAGATGAGTTGGAGTCGCTGAGAGTCTTGCCCTTCTTGGTCAACAAGCTCTTCTCTGTCCTCTTCTTGTGGTATGAGGACTTCTTTTCCTCTCTTCTGCCACCCTCCCTCTTCTTGTGGGGGCAGTCAGCTATAACGTGACCTAGTTTGTTACAGTAGTAGCAGACAATGTCAGTAGAAATCTGTTTGTTCTGTTTAGAGGTATACCTATCATGGCTACTCGAGCCTTTCTTTCGCTGATCACTGTCATGTCGTGATCTTCTGTATGAGGATTCCTTGCCTCTCCACTGCTTCTTATTGTTCAAGAATTTCTTGAACTGACGTGAGAGATCCGAGAACTCTCCTTCAAATAGTTCTAAGCCCGAGGTGCTTGGCTCAGAGTTTTCTTCTTTACTAAATTCTTAAGCAGGTGCTGGTGAGGCAGCTTTGCCCTTCCTTGATCTGTCAGCCATTAATGCAACCGACTTCTCTTTTAGGAGAAGCGACTTTTCTCTTCTTCAGCTTTTCTGGAATTGATCTGCAGTTCATAGGATATCAGCTTGCAAAATAGATTCTGTGGGTCTGTCACAGTTAGTCTGCAAAACTCTCGGATGGCACAAACTTTGTTGTCCTATTCTTTTGTGAGAGACCTCAGAAACTTATCATTCAGCTCCCCATTTGAGAAGACTCGGCCATACACTCTTAGGCCATTTACTATCTTGAAGAAATTCTCAAAAGTATCTGCAATGGTCTCCTTTGACCCTTGCCTGAAGGCTTCATATTTCTGGTTTAGTAGGGATCTTCTATTATCCCTCACTTCTTCAATACCTTCCATTAGAGTTACTAGAGACTGCCACATCTCCTTAGCCGATTGGCAGTGAATCAGATTCTGCAGCATCGAGTCATCGACTGCACTTGCTATAATATTTTTAGCTTTCTTGTCCAAAGAGACAAGTGCAATCTCGCCCTTATCTAGATCCATCAATTTCTTAGGAACCTTCTTGGTTGGATCTATAGTGGAGGTAGTCATGGGGACGTAAGGACCTTCTTCAACAATCATGAAGATCCGGGGGTCCACAGCTTCCATAAAAAATTTGATTTTCTCTTTCCACATGGGAAAGTTATTCTTTGTGCACAGGGGAAGTTTGGCAAAATCTTTGGCCTTGTCTATTGCTTGAATATCCAAGTGACAACTTTCGATAGGAAATTGATCAAGTTGTTAACCTTTTAACGACCAATCTCCCTCTAATACAAATTGAAAGTGTAAAGTTGTCAACCTAAATCACCTAGAGGGGGTGAATAGGTGAATCGTGTGTCTATTTGGGGAATAAAAATTTTAACGATCTCGCACAAGAATTCAAGCAATCATAGAAGACAAGAAGATTTATAGTGGTTCCCTAATCTTTGGTACGTCCACTTTACCTCACCGATCTAGCAAACCACTAGATTCGGCTACTCCACTATCTCGGATTGAAAACAATCCTACACCTCGGAACCAAGTTCCTACAAACTCGATCCAAATGGATCTACACTCGGAAGATAAAAACTTCATATAACTCGGAGTACAACGCTCCTACACTCGGAGAAAATCTCCTACAAATATAACAAAGAAATTTGGAAATACAAACATAGTAATTTCTCAGATCTGGAAAAATAAGTCTTTAGGTCTTCTTCTTGAACTTTACGACTCTTTCAGAAATGGTTTTAGAAGACGTGTAGATCTGACCTGAGAAAGCTTTGACCTACTCGATCAAGGAGAGGATGAGGATCCCTTGAACAGCAAGTTCTATCTTGATCGAAAACAGAAAATTCGATCTTCTCATGAGCGGCGGCGACGACGACTTCAGAATTTGTTCCTTTTCTTTTTGAGAGAGACGACCGATCCAGAAGATATCAAAAATACGGACTACCGCTTCTTAAAATGTAATTAGGGTTTGGTCTTAATGAAAGGACCTTATATAGGATTACCCCTAATGGTTAGAAAAGACATTAATGACGACACGTGGACCAATCACGTCAAGTCATTTGAAAATTAAGCCGATCTGGACTTAAACAATTTTCTGAAAAATTTGGCCTGCAGTTCTCGAGAAGTAACATCAGTTCTCGAGAACTAGTTTGATTTCTCGAGAACTATACTGTCTGGAACTAAAGTTAGTTTTTAAGACTTCAGGGCTAATACTTCTCGAGACCAATCTGGACTTCTCGAGATCCATAAGCTTACTTCTTGAGAACTATGAAGCTAAGCTTCTCGAGAACTATAAGTACTTCTCGAGAACTACTCTGGACTTCTCTAGAACTATCAGAACTTCTCGAGAACTACAGTGGACTTCTCGAGAGTTCAGACTTAGACAAATTCTTGAAGCTGTCTTGACTTCTCGAGAACTAAAAGCTTGGACTTCTCGAGAACTTTGAAGTTTAGCTTCTCCAGAATTATAAGGACTTCTCGAGAACTACTCTTCTGCTTCTCGAGAACTATAGAATGCTTCTCGAGAACATCTAAATCTACTTCTCGAGAACTAAAAGGCACTTCTCGAGAAGTGGACTTAGAGAATTTTCTGAACTTAAAGAGAATTTCTCCTAGTCCTGTCTTCATCCCATGCTCCAAGTGTTTGAGCATAAAGTGTATCCCAATTGAGAGGCTGCACATGAGTCAACACCTTGTATCATACAGTGAGGTATTACACTGAATGGTCCTGTGTTCCTGACCCACTGTAGACTGACATTGGTCTACACATAGCATTGAGAATCTGCAAACACACAACTAGAATAAGGATATCAAATACAACTTAATTCATCTTAGTTCAAGGGTGACTTCAAGCAAATCTGGGTTATTGTGGATGCAATACCCAACAGGTGCCTATAGATCCAATAACTACTACCTTAATAAGGTTCTCAAACACACCGAGACCCGGTACCCAACAATAGATAAGATAGCTCTTGCCCTTGTCTTCTCAGCAAGAAAGCTTTGTCCCTTATTAATGCAGATACCATTATGTACTATACTCTAGAAACCAAATGTCTCAGGAAGGTAAGTCAAGTGGGTGATTGAACTCAAAGAATTTTAAATTTAGTTCCTCTCCTAACTAGATATTAAATCTCAGCTATTTCATGGCTTTCTTGTAAAGAACATCATTCCTGTAGAGCTAGATCCCACGGAAGGATCCTTCGTCACCAATTGGACACACTATGCTGACGGCGCATTTGGTGCAGAAGGCGTCGGGGTAGGCCTACTCTTAATAAGCTCAAATGAATTTTCATAGATTATGGCCTCCAACTAAAGTTCCCAGCCACCAACAATATTATAGAATTTGAGACCCTGATTGCTAGCCTTCGACTAGCAATCGGCTGCAAGATGGAAAACCTAACGGACTATACTGAATATCAATTGGTTGTTTCATAAATCAAAGGTGATTACGAGTCAAGGAATGATTATCTAGTGCATTACCTCATGCTCGTAAGGTCAATACTATAGAAAATACCCTCTCACCAGATCCTCCATATCCCCTGAGATTAAAAAACAAAAGTCGACGCCTTTTACAAGCTCTTCACCTCACTGATCGGTTACCAGTCTCAAAGAAGAAGGATTAAAGACATCATTGTCCCAAGCATCCAGGTCCTATAGGAGATCTTCATAGTCAGCAACAAAAATTCATTCTGGAAGACCTCCCCCCTACGAGCCTACCTCGAGCCTAAACCAATCGATCCCAATAATGCTTGGGGTTGAGGCGAAACTACAAATCTTTTTTTCCTTTTCTATAGCGACCCTTATCCTAGAGAACCGATTGGTTCTAGCCTATCTATCCCAGATATGGCTTCGAACCTCCCTCCAGACCTACCCATAATCTAGTTTCGAACACACGCTGTGAATTCACGGAATCCACCCTGGAAATCGATGTCTGCACCAGGCGATTTTTCCCCCAAAGTCTCGCAAGACCTAGTCTCCCCTCCCTGTGGCAAATTAACACTTTGTCAATTATAAAGAAAAACGAAAATACAATAATGAAGAACTCCCTAAAATATTGGACTCGATGATGATGAAGCATGAGAGGTCCATTGTTCGAGTCTGTCATCTTCAAGTATCCGAATGGAGTTCTTTTCTCTAAGTGGAATCCTTTAAAATAGCAAGAGTGCTTGTACTTTCATAGCCTCCTGGGTGTGTCCTCAGGTTCTTATTCTTTCTCCTCGCTCATCATCTAGAAGATGACTCCTTTTACAGGCTCAGGAGCTACTATTTGTAGTATCGGTACCGCTTAGCGGTAATTACTTTAGGCAACTTTTTCTTCCTTTGACAATATTTATCTTTGGCAACCTCCAATTTAGGAAACTTTCTTCATCCAAATTAAGAAACTTTTGATCTTTGAAAATAAGCATTTTTGGTACCTAATATTCCAAAAATAGATCTTCCATAGGGCTATCTCCTGACAGTAACAGTACCACCCTACGGTAGAACTTTCCATTTTTACCAGTTTCCTTCTACAGCTTCTATCATGCAGTTAATACGTTTGATCCTTTATCACTAGCGGTAACGATATCGTCTAGCGGTAGTAATGCAATCAAAAAGCTATCGATAGCGGTAGAAATATTGTCTGGTGGTAGCGATGCAGTAGAAGAACTAATGCAATCAAATGCGATATCGCTAGTAGTAATGTTATCGCCTAGCGGTAGAGACAGAACATTGACATTCGAACCTGTTGTTCCTACATACTATAAACACACAACAAACATGATCAAAGACAAATTGTGATTTGTTATTCTTAAACCAAGAGACGCAGAATGCATGTTTCAACAAACTCCTCCTTTTGATAATAACAAATCCATTATGAAGAAATAATGCATAAGAGATAAAAAGTGTTTGTGTTCATATGTGGATGATAAACATTTAAGAATATACTCACCCTAGATAGATACTCACCCTACTTAGATGCTTTCTAAGTTGTACTCCCCCTAAATTTTATAAGTTGTATTTCCCCTAAATGTTATATTTCTTCTAATTCAATTTCGCCCTTTTGGTATTATCAAAAGAGGGTGGGTTAAGTGTTTTGGCAATGATATTCTTCCCTTTTATAGAGATTATATAGATGGTATCTTATCATAAGGGACCTTTAAATGTTTGTTAGTGTGATCATGTTAGAGGAGTGTTGCAGCAAATAGGACCTATGTTGAATCAGTTTATAATGGAAACCTAATTGATCAATCTTTAGGTAAAAGTTTTAGAAGTAGCATTTTAGATTTGTCAAGTGACATTTAAAGCATGATGATGGTCTTATTTTAGATGATACCACAATTTGTTAGAAATATAGAAACTAAGAGATGCTATTTAACACTAATATTTCAAAGAGTGATTTCCATTATCTAGGAAAGATAGCATAAGCAATGTTAGGAAATTTGCTAGTCAAACATATTAAAAATATTATAAAGATCATGCATGGATATCTAAAGTTGTTACTAACCATTATAGAGAAAATATATAGGTGAGCGTTAGAGTCTAATTCTCATGAGTAGAAGTGTTATACAAGATAATGATGTAACGCCCTCGGTTTTCTGATAATATTATTTGTTTTTGTATCATCATATTTATGATGTCAAGGCATTAAATTTTACGTTATGTTGATGGCGCTGCACCGCTAGTGCGTTTTTACGTCCGTTGGGTTTGTTTGGCCAGATTTTTTGGGATTTTGATTTGGATTGAAGGTTTTCTGTGATTGAAAGGATTGAGTTTTGGGGTTTTGGACTTGTCTAGTTTTATTGCGATCCGAGCATTTTGGATCTCGGCGCGTGTTTGGATTTTTGGCGATGATTTTTGCTTGTGAAAAGAATTTGATGATAGTGTCTCATGAATAGTGTATCGGATTCTAGGGTTGTCTCTTCTGCTAAATTCTTAAAGTCGGCATTTTATCCCAGAATTAAAGACAATCTGAATTCTCAAATTTTATCTGGCTCAGTTCTCGGGAGGTTTGTTGCGTTTCTCGAGAGACCCTAGAGTAAGTTCTTGAGAAGATGTCTTGTCTAAGACCTCCTTGTTCTCGAGTGGCCCAGTAGTACTCGAGAAACCCTCCGCTTGATCTCGAGATGTCTGGTTTAAGCTCTTGATAAGTGCCCTCCTTGTTCTCGAGTGGTCTAGTAGTACTCAAGAAACCCTCTGCTTGTTCTCGAGATGTCTGGTTTAAGCTCTCAAGAAGTGCCATCCTTTTTCTCGAGTGGTCTTGTAGTATTCGAGAAACCCTCCGCTTGTTCTCAAGAAGCCCTGTAGTTCACAAGAAGCCCTTCTATAGCTCTCAATAATTGTCTCTGTTGTTCTTGAGAGGGTCCTGAGTTGTTCTCGAGTAATGCTTACCTTCTTTCTCGAGAAGTTCTCTTATTCCTCGAGAAGCTCTCAAGAAATCTTCCTTAGTTCTCGAGAAGTCGATGCCTTCAGTTATCGAGAAGCCTTGCAGTACTCGAATAATCCATGTCTTCATCTCGGAAAAATCAATTCAACCGGCCCCGGTTCATTCTTCTAAGTGTAAAGATTTTTATATTATATTTATTATATATATATAAATATATATACCCTACTTCTTCTTTCTCTCCTTTCACTTAGACCGAACTATTGTTCATCTCCTAAACTAGAGCGGCGTGCTCCAAATCTTGAACCAATCATAGATCCTGAAAGCTCTCGGCGAGAGCTTTGACATCGTGGTAAAGTTTTCCCCATTTCTTGAGTTTTTCTCGTTAGGGTTTTTTGTCCTAACCTCTTCTTTTTTTCCATTCTTGTTAGATTTTGACTTCCCTCGCCTTCTTTAGCCTCGATCTTCGACAAGGAGTGATTTGGAAGTTTTCCAGCAAAAAATCAAGGCAAGTGGTGGTTTTCCCTTTTCCCTCTCCCTTCCAATATTGATGATAACTATTAACCTCATTTTCTTTAATCTTTCTGCACTATGGTCATTTAAATTTGTAGATATATTTAATCTTCCTTTGAAATCCACTTGGATTATTAGTTTTGATATGATGATTTAACCTTGTAGCACTGTAGTGGTTTGACGGAAATGTTAAATTGTTTGCTTTAATCATTCCTAACTATTATGTAGGATGTGTTAAGAGTTATTTAGGATTGTGAAATCCTTTCTAAGGTTGATCAACCATTTCTTAAATCTAGAATTATCTAGTAGAATCCGATGTGTCAAGTCTTGAGATATACCATGATTTTATTATTTGCGGGAGTTAGTGGGCTTATCCACCTCCGCAATGTTTTGATACCTATTAGAACTTTGTGTAACTCTACTAGGTATTTGGGCACCTGCGGTGTATGGTGGAGTGTATGAGTCTCCCCCGCAGTTAGACGGATATTATATCAGTTAGGGTGTGTCCAGATGAGTGACCACCTCGCCCGTGTTTTTGGGTACAGTTGACCACATGTGGCTAATAGGGTTGTTGTGATATTCTTGCTTATGATTTAATCGTGCTTTCCACCATTTTAGCCTTGTGCATCTTGTTTATTTTGATGTGTGTGACGATTCACATAAGTTCTATTTACTGATTTTTTGTGTACTTTACTTCTGTACTTTACTTCAGTACTTTTGGTCATGGGTTAGTACCCCTTTTAACCTTTGTTTATTTTTTGGCTTAATTTTTCGCCACCGCTTGTACCTTCTTACTGGGGTGTTCTGTGTTTGGAATGCCTCAGGTATGGAGCTTTAGTAGGTAGTGGAGTTGGTTTTTGGGAGTCCTTGCTTAGCAATGTTGGCTATGGTTTTCACCTTATCATTGCGAGGTAGTTTGTTGTTTCAGTTTGCTTTACTTAGCTCAGAAATAATTTTGTTTTATGTGGGTTCGTGTCAGATTATTGACGCCCACCGGGTTGTTGACTTTGGATACTTGCTAGTTGCTAGTTGTTTTCATTGTGACGAGTTGGATTAATTGCTCTCTGGGATGATTTATGTTAGGAATGCATGTTAGGTATTTTCAAGTATAAAATCTATTATTATTACTTCATGCATTGCATATTTTAAAACTCTAACCCGTTATATTTAGCGGTCGTAAAAGCTATTTGTACTAATATTATAAACCTAGAGTCTTGCATACCATGAGTTGTTCCCTAGGGGACGTTTGCACTCATGTAGGATGTGTAATCTCTTAAATGAAGTATTTTTCCACAGCGTATAAACTATTTTTCTTTCGTGCACTTGATGAGCCACCAAGCCGAGGGATACGGTTAAATACTTAACTTAAATTGGATTTTCTCTAAATCACTTAAAGATATCTTTTTGTGTCAAGCAGGAGTTTTGCCTGAGTGTCTGCAGTTATCCCCTGCTAACGTGGCATCATGATGCGCATTTCCCCTTACTCTGATATACCCCCCCCCCCTCCTTCTTGCGGTGAAAATGCAGGTTGTGACAAATGATGTGTATAAAAGCATATTGAGTATTCATATCGATGAATAAATTAAAAGGGCGGGACATGCATAACACAATATACTTAATATAAAATGCATAAATAAATATTCTTCTACCCAAATTCAATGCACATAAAAGAAACATACAACTCCTATGGTACTCTACACACACAATGCTTATTAAGACTTATCACGGAGCAAAGTAGTGCTTGGAGATCATCGTTTTTTTATTTTTTTTATTTACGAGTGACTTGATGTACCCAAAGTGGTTTTTTATTTGATTGTTTGTTACAAGACACTTTACAATTCTTATTCCAAAGTGCTCAACCTCACAATGCTCATTAAGACTTATCATGAGATTGTGTAGTGCTTGGTGGAGATTCCATGTCAATTCCATTTTTTTGTAAAAATCACTTGGAACAAACATAGTGCATGAACAAAAGATTTGCAATTAACAATTGCAAAGGTGTATAGGTAACTTATTTATGCTTTGTATGAAATTAAGAAATTTATGCTACACATCTATGCAACCTTAGAATTTATATCTTGAGTAAGAAATCAAAGATGTGCATGTGATCAACTCATTATCAAGCATAAAACATTACTCATACTCAAAGGCATGTTAACACTTTTTCCTATATAAGTGCACTATAATAGTATTCATGACATATGACAAGATAATTAGTAAGGCATGATAAATCAACACAATGTTTAAAAGTTTTGACCATTAAATTAACCATTGATTTTAATCGAGAAAAGATTATAGTAGTCATCCTTTATCATTAGTGATAATAGCACATCCGTTCTTTTTATTTTTTTTGATTTTATATAATGCAAAAAATATTTTTTGGATGATTTTGAAATTTTGTAGTTGTGTTTTATTGTTAGTAAAATAAAAGTAGACAATGATGTAAAGAACCTTTTTTTTTAAAAATAGTCAGTGGAAAAACAAAAACCAAAAAAATTTCTTGGAATTTCAGATTTTTTGGCAACCACACCAGCAATATCACTACTGCTTAGCGGTGCTCACAGAGATTCGAGTTTTTGTTTTAAAAATATGTTCTTCAAGATTGTTTGTATTCGATTTTTCATGATTAAGCAGTATTAGTACAATACTGAGCTAATTGTGCAAAGAAATTTAGAAAAATAGGGAAAAGTTTCGGCTTTTTATTTTTCAATATCCAAAACCCCTAATTCTAATCTAAGCATGGCAAATCTTTCATTAGGAAGAGGTTTTGTCAAGATGTCTGTAAATTGTGAGTCATTTCCTATAAAATTTACATTAACATGTCCCTTTTTATATGATCTCTAATGAAATGATGACATACGTCTATATGTTTGGATCTAGAGTGGTGTACAAGACAGTTTTTTAAATCAATTGCACTTTTGTTGTCACATTTTAGTTCAATATTGGTTAGATGAACTCCAAAGTATTCTAGACTTTGATTCATCCATAGTGATTGTGCGCAACAACTTCCTAGTGCAATGTACTTGGCCTCAGTGGTGGAGAGCGCCACTAAGTTTTGCTTTCTACTAGACCAAGAAACAAGGGGTGGATCTAGAAAGTGACATTTGCCACTAGTACTTTTCCTATCTAATGAACATCTAGCATAATCTGAGTCAGATTAACCGAGTAAAATAAAGCATTCATTGCATGGATACCTTAATCCTAATCGTGATGTGCCAATTAAATATCGAAAAATTCATTTTACCGCTTTAAATAAGATTTTTTTTGGATTAGCTTGAAATCTAACGCATAGGCATATAATAAAAGTAATATCTGGCCTAGAGGCACTAAGGTAGAATAATGAGACTATCATTCCTCGATATAATATTTGATCTATTGAAGTCCCAGCCTCATCCTTGCCTAATTTTAAGGATGCTCTCGTTGATGTATCATATTATTTTAAGTTCTCAAATCCAAATCGTTTTAGCATTTCATGAGCATATTTAGATTGGCAAATAAAGATTCCTTCCTTTCTTTGATTTATTTGAAAACCCAGAAAATAAGTTAATTCACAAACTAGACTCATTTCAAATTCCTTTTGCATTACTAGAAGAACATCATTACACAACTCTTCATTAGTGACTCCAAAAATAATATCGTATCCATAGATTTGTAAGATAAAAAGATCATGATTACTATGCTTAATGAAGATTGTGGTGTCAGCACTTCCCATTTTATATTTATACATTAATAGAAAAGATGTTAGTCATGCATACCAAGCATGTGGTGCTTGTTTTAACCAATAGAGTGCCTTCTCTAATTTGTATACATGATTATGATGTTTTTAATTTATAAATTAAGGGGGTTGTTCAACATACACTTCTTTTTTTATTATCCCATTTAAAAAAGGTTTTTTTACATCCATTTAAAATAGTCTAAATCTTTTGAAACTCGCAAAAGCAAATAAAATTCAAATTTATTCTAAGCGAGCAACAAGCACAAACATTTCATCAAAATCCACCCGCTCGATTTGAGAGACCTTGTGCTATGAATCTTGCTTTATTTCTAGTAATTCAAGAATCACTATCAAGTTTATTTTTGAAAATCCATTTTACGCCTAGTACTGGATGATTTGATGGTTATTCTACTAATTTCCAAACCTTACTGCGTTCAAATTGATTTAATTCCTCATACATAGCTATATAAAAAAAATTTGTCATTTAAGGTGGAAGTTATGTTTTTCGGTTCAATTTCAGATATAAAGCATAAATTTGAAAAAGCTTCATGTAGAGAAGAGCGAGTCATTACTCCTTTGGATGGTTCCATAATGACAAGTTCCCTTGGGTGATCCTTTGAAAATTTGAGAACACTTGGTGGCACGAACTCGTCTAGAACTTCAACTTCTTCATTATCAGCGTCAGGTGGTCCATCTTCCTCAAGCTCTATAGGTACAGGGAGTTCATCGCATTTACCTCTCACTATAGGATCTACACATAAAATAAATTAATCAAATCTAACATGAATGTATTCTTCAACCACTTTTGACCTTTTATTATAGATTCAATATGCCTTACTAGTTGAAGAGTATCCAAGAAATATTTTCTCATCAGATATTTTCATCAAATTTTCTTAAGGCATCTTTAATATTTAATATAAAACATTTACATCCAAAAACACAAAAATAAGATACATTACGTTTCTTTTGATAATAAAGCTCATAGGGAGTTAGTTTTAATATAGGTCGAAGCATAATTCGATTTATTATATAGCCTGTGGTATTCACAGCTTCGGCCCAAAAAAATCTAGGCAATCCATACTCAGAAAGCATAGTTCTAGACAATTCTTGAAGTGTTTGATTCTTTCTCTCTACGACACCATTTTGTTGCGGTGTGCAAGACGTAGAGAACTCGTGCTTAATTCCTAAATCATTTCAAAATTTTATAAAATTTTCATTTTCAAATTACCCTCCATGATCTGATTGGATGCACTTAATTTTTAAATCATGTTCATTTTGAATTGTGTTGCACAATTTGAAAAATTAAGTGAATTCATTCAATTTGGAGTTAAGAAATAATATCCAACAAAATCTTGAGTAGTTATCTATTAAAACATATGTATATTTTCTACCTCTTAGACTAGACGTGCATATTGGTCTAAATAATTTCATGTGAATTAGTTGAAGAGTTCTAGTTGTAGAAATCTCATTTTTATTTTTGAAAGATGTTTTTGAGAATTTCCCTTTTGACATGGTGAGCAAAGTGAAGATAACTTTCTGTGAAGAGTGGGTAAACCTCTTATTAATGTATTTTTGGATAGTTTTAAAATCAATTTTTAAAGTCTTGTTTTTAAGGTCAGCTAAACACTTAGAGGGGGTGAATAGGTTTTTGGTCTCGTTTTAATTTATTTAGACCTTAACTAATTTTACTGTGTTTAGTGATTAGGTTAGATGGCTTTCAAGATCTATAACAGACGAAACAGTTGGTTTATAGTGGTTCCCAAATCTTGGGTGCGTCCACTATCCCTCCCAACTCTCTAATAGTGTGTTAGATGAGGCACAACACCAACACTCGACTCCTAAGAGCTTACAGCACAGATCCCGCAGGACCTCTCAGTCTTCTTCAAGACCTACCACTCGGGCACTAAGCTCTACCTCAGATCCAAAGGATCCTACAACTCAGGCCTAAGCCCTACACTCAGATCAACAAATGATCCTACAACTCAGCCTTTATAACACAGGCCTACAACTTAGATTCACACAGGAATCTTACCTCTCAGCCTATATAGATCAAGCCTACACTCAGATCCCAAAGGATCCTACAGAATAAACAATAGAAGTGTTGAATATGATACTAGATAAGTTCTCTGTGTCTGCCTTTTCTGGACAGAGATTGTTGTAGCCCTAATTACTTCTCAGCAATAAGAAAATTGATCTTTAGTACTAGAATGGCTTGTGCTAGAAGTTTACTCAGAATCATTGTTCTGAACTGCTGTTGAAGATAACTAATTTGCCTGATTTTATCTTCTTCAATCAGCCAACCTGCCTGTAGATATATGAGAACTCTACTCCTTCTCCTTTTTATAATATGATTCTGAACTTGCTGTCATAGATGAAAATGGCTTCAGCAATCTTGATCGCTTTCAGGTTCACTGATCAGAACTTGTGCTTCAGGCTCAACGTTAATGGTGATGAAGAAGACGAAGTTCCTCCACTTTGCGTATTCAGAATACCTTAATTTCTTATTGTCAACTCAGCCAATCTTTCCCTTTTATTGATCGTCGATCAACGGCTCTTTCCATTATGGGCCCGCCTAAATTGCCGATTTATCACCTTCCATTTGTAGAATATGACAACAGCTGGCTACCAACGCCTCAAATGGCATTCTCCATCTTTCCCACAAAGAATTTGAAATGTATTGACTTTTGTTGACTCATGCTGACGTCACCCTTTGTGGAGTTAGACAAAATCAAGAATCAGTAGTATAGGCTTTGAGTGAGTAAGCATCACTCAATGCCAAAACACTTAGACAGAATTTCTGTCACTAGGCATTGAGTGATTAACCATCACTCAATGCCAAAACACTTATAAAAATTTATTTACCATTACGCGCTGAGTGAGCAACCTTCACTCAACACCAAAAACACTTATAAAATATCCCAGTCATTAGGCTTTGAGTGAGTAAGCTTCACTCAATGCCAAAACACTTAGAAAAATCTTTTTGCCTCTTGGCGTTGAGTGAGTAAGCTTCACCCAATGCCATACCTCATTGAAATGATTCTAATCACCTGGCGTTGAGTGAGCAACCTTCACTCAATGCATTTGGAATTAGCCGATTTTCCTGCATGGGAAGCGTTGAGAGCGTTGAGTGTGTCTTCATCACTCAATGCCATATTACATAGACAAATTTTGCCACTTGGCATTGAGTGAGTAAACATCACTCAATGCCAAACTACTTAACAGATATTCTTCTATTATCTAGCACTGAGTGAGTAAGCTACACTCAATGCATTTGGACTTCTCAAAATTTCTGTGAAATCACAATCTCTTACCGACTAAGGTTTAGTCAATGCTTTTTATCACATGGCGTTGAGTGAGTAAGCTTCACTCAACGCCTGTGGACTTAGTCAAATATTTACACAGATTTTCTTTAGCTTTGACTGACTGGGCTATACTCAATGATTTATGTTGTGTGGCGTTGAGTGAGTACACTTCACTCAACACCTGTGGACTTAGCCAAATTTCAGCCAGCTTCTCCATAGGCTTTTACTACCTCAGCCTGTCCCACAGCTTTTTATTGTATGGCATTGAGTGAGTAGAATACACTCATTGCTTGTGGACTTATCCACTTTTCTATCAAGCCAATAGTTAGGCTTAGACTAACCAAGCTGTACTCAGCGCTTTTACTTACCTAACATTGTGTGAATAGATTTCACTCAATGCCTGTCGACTTAGGCGATTTCCAGCCTATCCAGTATCTTCCCTTGCATTTAGCATTGAGTGAGCAAACTTCACTCAACGCCTGTGGACTTGGTAATATTTTTTTGTCCAGCATTCTTTCTTAAGGCAGTTGGCGTTGAGTGAGCTTGCTCCACTCAATGCCTATGGACTTAGTATAATTTCTGCCTGATCACTAGCTTTCTTGGTGTCCACCTGTCCAATCAGTGTAATATGCACTGACCTGCACGCATAAACTCAAGCACACCTCAAATACAACTAGTGTGTGTCCTTGACTTGTTTAACTTCTCATAAATCAGGGCCATTTGGATCAATGGACCCAACAATCTCCCCCTATTTGAAGAAGTCAAAACCATTATTCAAATTGTTCACATTACTTAGTCAATGACACACATAACTTATTCAGCAAAAAATGTACTATTATAATATAACAGGTCTAAGAAGGTTACCACATTTCCTGCCTGTTTGGTGAGCATCACCTACTCCCCCTGTTTTGCTGTAAGGTGTGTGTGTGTGTGTGTTACCACTTGAATGCTACATGTGAGCATTTCTTTCTCCCCTGCCTTTGATATCACTTGATCAACCTCTGATGCTAAACTTGATCAATCTTTGAATCCACTTGATATGTCACTTGATTAAGCCACTTGATCAATTCCTTCTTTCTCTCCCCCTTTTTGACTTCTGAAGTATAGTTAGGGAAGAGTTGGCTTGTCTTGATGTACTTCTCACCCTATCTGATTGCAGTTGATAGCCTTGGTGCAGCTGCAAGCTACCTCTTTATATGAGGCTGATTCTACTCTTGAAGCTGCTGGACTTGCTCCCCCACAATAGGATACCACTTGATCAACATTTTACTGATGGTCACTTTGGTCCTTTTACTGATGGTCACTATCTGTATGCAGTGAAGGTCCACATTTACACAGACCAAAAGATCTTGAAGTATCTGTTGGATCAAAAGGACCTAAATATGCGTTAGCGAAGGTGGATGGAGTTCCTTGGGGACTACACCTTCAAGATACATTATATCCCTAACAAAAGTAATGCGGTTGCGGATGCGTTAAGTCGCAGGGCTCCCGCGCAGGCCAATTGGTTATTGATGCATGACGAACATCTCATTCGAGACTTGGAGGCCTTAGAGATCTCGTGTTGATAGGAGGTCTAGTGCTGAAGCACGTTTACATTGGATAGAGGTACAGTATGACCTCGCCGACTGGATTCGGCAGGCTTTTGAGTTGGATGACAGCATAAAACGCTACATGGCTAAGTCTTTGGAAGGGTCAAATGCTAACACAAAAGCCTCAAATGCTAGAATAAAAGCACGAAAAAGGCCACTCTTAGCGCGCTTTTAGCGCTCGCCTACTGACTGGGGGAAGCTCACCGCTCCGTGGGAAACGAGATGAATGAACAGAATGTCAAAAAAAATAACTGGTCGCGAAGAAAGGGTGACTAGATAGAAAGATCTAAGGATCGCCAGAGAGACGAGACGGATCGATCATATACAAGAGGTAAAATCACAACTGAAACCGATACAATAGAGCATCCTTAGTAACAGTAGAGGGGATGAAATAGCTCGAGCAAAGCAAAGAGGGAAAAAGACAGCTTCCGCTTTATGGACGGATTCCACTGCTGAGATTGGTCAATGAAAGCCCTTTCTTTCTAGTGCAAAACAAAAAACACTCGATTTTTTGCGAAAGTGGTCTTTTTAGGTTTTGACAGGATGAACGTTCGGTCAGGCAAGTCAGAACTTTGACCCATGATTGATCTTCGCTATCGCTCGCCTTGTTTCCACATCTGAAACGGAACTCTCAACTCACTCAAGACAGGCTGAAGGGGCCCTATCCTACCCGATAGGCGAAGCAAGAGCTTCCAAAAGCGATAGACGAGAGCTCGCACAACAGACGTTCTAGAGGCATTTTCCATTCATTTCGATTTGGGTCTTTCTGCACCATATTTAGATCTGCCCCTTCTGCGATCCGCAATTCCCAGCAAATCCTTGACTCCCCGAATACAATGGGATTTCACACTTAGCGAATCTTTCACTCTACCTCCTCTGACTAAGACTATAGGATGTTCCTGCAAATTATGACCTTCGCCTGGAATGTGAGCAAATATATCATGTTGATTGCTCAACCGTACTTTGCCTATCTTACGTATAGCTGAATTTGGTTTTTTCGGAGTTCTCGTCGAAACACGCGAGCATACTCCTTGCTTTTGGGGACATTGATCCAAAGCTCGAGTACGGTCTGTGTGCCGTTTTCTTCTCTACCATGGTGAATCAATTGATTGAAAGTAGGCATCCCTCTTTCCTATATCCTTTCCCCCTTTGCCCTATCACTAGTGCTTACTCAGCATAGACTCTTTTGAGTGTCCTAGTCTGCTCCCAATTTCATTCCAAATTTAAGAAAGGCTGAAGCTCTTTCTCTCAGCCATATCTTTCTTCTATTATCTCCCTTTGAGATTGCCTTTTTTATATGTACTGGTGGAATATAGTAAGTATGAAGCTCCCTTATTTCAAATTGAAAGGCAATGTCTTTTCCGTAATGAAAGTTAAGTAGTTCAAGTTAGCCGGGTGAATAGAATAGCGGAGAAAGTATGAGAGCAGAGAAGAAGGGCTCAGTAGAATATACATAAAGGCTCATTCATACCTCTTTCAAGTGCAAGTGAGTGAAGTCATCCTGTATATATATACCCAAACTCCGTGGGCTTCCCCTTGTCTTTCGATTGTTTATTTTGAAAAGGGAGTAAGCAAAATGGAATAAACTGAGCAACCATTTATGGTCAATTGAAGATCTATCTTGCTCGAATCTGACAGATCCGGTCTTCACGGAAGAGGGAAGAGAGTGAATATGGACTGATCAGCATTCGGCTTTGGATAAGTGCGTCTTCTCCCACTAGATTTCATTTCGAAGAGGTGGCATATTTTCGTTTGAGAAGCATAGGCCCTGCCTAGATGACATCCGAGAGTGAGCCCTTAGAGATGCAGGTTTGATAGGATTTCCACTATGAAAATTCCATCGGCAAGAAGACTTTCAGGTTTGACATGAGAATCCGAAATTTTCATCTGTCTCTCACTCTCGTACGAAAAGGGCTCTTGATGGGCCCTCTTGTATAAGAGTTTCGGTCTCAAGGCTGCCAGCCACCTTGCCTTATTCTAATTCTAAAGTACCAGGCAGGATAAGAGTCAGCATTACCGCCCCGTTGGTTAAAGGAAGAAGCCCTGCTATATCAGCGGAAGGACTACTTCTTTGATGATAGCTAGTTCTGGAAAGAGCAGATGTGAACAAAGCAAAGAAGGAAAGAAAGCTGGTAATTCTGTCTTGTAGTGAATGTGGTTACCCGTTCATTGTTTACATAAATAAGGAGAGGAAAATACATTAATGCAATCTTGGGGTTAGAGATTTACTCATCCGGGTGAGGGACCTAAGTAGCTCAATCGAAAGGCTCGGAGTGAGGATCCTTCTTTTAGAGGACAGGGTACAAGAAAGAAGCATAGCTCCTCGTTCCTAGTGCAGGTAGTGAGCTCTGTCCCAATCTAGTGAAGTTATCAAGTCTCCTAGTTCCGATTAGCTCTTGGAACGGGGAGCTCACTACCTGCACTCGGAACGGGGAGCAAGAAGCATAGCTCCCCGTTCCCAGTGCAGGTAAAGAGCTCTGTACTCTCTCTTCTCTTCTGGAGTTTCCGCTTTCCTATTTTCGGAGCAGCGAGTCAATTTGCTGTGTTCAGACAGGTCACGCGGTTTCTCATCAGAAGTTGGATTTACTTTCCCCTAGGATCGGACCAAGACAAGTTTACACTAGCCATTTCTGAAAAGCATCAATCTTGGTGCATAGCCAGTGAGACCCAGGCTCAGATTCCTAGTCGACATTCTTATTCTTGTGCCAATCCCAATTTCATTCTTTTTGAAAAAAAACACTCCAAAGACTTCACTATCGTTTGCCTCGGATACTCCAAGCCTGCTATCTACTCTGTCCTTCTCAGAAAAGGTTCTCGTCGAAGAAAGACGGGAAAATTCTCATGTCCTAACTAAAGTGACTACCATACATAGAGCTGGAAACTGCACATGAACATGTTAGCATAGTAAGCACTTTGCCTGTTTTACTCTGAGCAGAGAATGAAGGAACTGTTCTTAGGACAAATGCCAGATGCCCAGAATATTGACGCAAATAGCCGTTAGATTCGGAATAGTCAATTCAAGGCGAGCTCATCAAATCACTTGAAAATTGAATTCGTTCTGTCAGAATGAAATGGTGGAAGAGGGCATCTAAAATATGACAGCTGAACATGAAGCCTATCATGAGGTATCATGGAAAAGGAATGCCTAAAACCTAAAGGAGATTCTTGAATTGGAATATCCATACTTCTATCTCTTTAGAAGAGTCGCGTTTCCGAGAGCAAGGCCAAGCAGAGTAAGTGAGGCTGCCACCGGTCCGTCCATTCTTGATTTCTTTTTCGCTTTCTCTTTTCGCTTGAATTCCCTAAAGGGAAACTGAGCCCGAACCGAAGGAGTGGGTGAGGAAGCCCAGAACTCCACTATGGTATAGTCGAGTTTTCCTTCTTTCTTGACTTTCATTTCTTTCCGAAGGTAAGCTCAATAGCAAGAGTAAGTTCGATCCACGTAAGAAAGTACTTTGGAGTGAGAATGTTTCTTTTTTCCGTTGATGAGAAGAAGAGAATGAAAAGATTCTCAAGAACGTATACGCTCAATAGAGTCATCTCTATCTCTAGATTCTTTCTCACGAAGTTTCCTCTCTACAAGGCTTCACTTCAAACTTCAATGTCAGCAGATCAGCTGAAGCGGGAGAATTGGCACTATCCTTCATCATCTGATGCAAAAGAAGATGATAATACCACTAGTATGATAGACATGTAATGTAGTTTTAGTCCATTTCTTATGCATGGAAGTGTTAGATATAATAATGAGACATGTATGCGTATCATCAAAAGAAATAGTACTAAACGTAATTAACATTTTTATATGCTATATCTCATAAAATATATGTGTCATGAATAGTAATCATGTATTATACCACTAGTATGATAGACATGTAATGTAGTTCTAGTCCATTTCTTATGCATGGAAGTGTTAGATAAAATAATTAGACATGTATGCGTATCATCAAAAGAAATAGCACTAAACGTAATTAACATTTTTATATGTTATATCTCATAAAATATATATGCTTCAAGAGAGATCAACTGATCAGCTGAAGCGGGATAAGCTGAAGCGGGAGAATTGGCACTAGCCTTCATCATCTGACACAAAAGAAGATGATAATACCACTAGTATGATAGACATGTAAAAATGTTAATTATAGGGAGTAACTGAAGCTAGGCTAGGTTAGTTTAGTGCATGGGTTTGAAAGCACTAGAGCTATGCCATGATAAAGCATTCGGAATCTACCAACCACGTAGACCCACGGAGCGGTAATTACTTTCTAAAAAAAGAAAGCCCCAAATAAAGGGAAAGCAAGTACCAATCACATTAGCCAGGGAAAGTTCATTCACTCACCGAACCGTAGTTCTTGTCGATTTGCACCCGCATCAGACGAGATAAGAATGTCTTGCCCTTAGCACAGTAGGATTGTGCCAGCAATCTAAGGTAAAATACCTCACCTTACAACACCAACTCTCAGGAATATTATACCTTATCTTCTGAGCAGGTCCAGCAGTTGGGTTAACTGCTGACTATATAGAAGGAAGAGGTGCAACAGCCTTCTTCAAGTTCCTTTCAACAAGGATTTGATTGAAGGTGAGTCTTTCATCAGGCTTTCTTGGATTGCTCTGAATGCTATTTACAACAGTCTTCTTTGCAAATGAAATGTAGTTTACCAATCTTCGGGGACAAGGGGCCTGCTGAAGCTAGACTGTTGTAAATAGCAAGCCAAGAAAGCCTTATGATGGGTTTCTGAAGCTAGACTAGGTTAACTATACCCGACTCAATCTAAAGGTGTTGAACATTTCTTCATCTAGTGGCTTAGTAAAGATGTCAGCCACTTGCTGGTCTGTGGAGACAAACTCAAGACTGATATCTTCCTTTTCCACATGCTCCCTAATAAAATGATATCTAATTTCTATGTGCTTAGTCCTATTGTGTGAGACAGGATTCCTAGCAATAGAAATAGTATTATTAGAATCACAATATAGAGAGGTTCTACTTACCTTGAGGTCATAATACTTGAGCTGATGCGAAATCCATAGCAACTGAGCACAACAACTACCTGCTGAAATGTACTTTGACTCTATAGTTGATATAGCAACACTTGTTTGCTTCTTACTGCTCCAAGACACTATTCTTCCTCCCAAGAACTGACAGGTGCCAGAAGTGCTTTTCCTATCCTTTTTGCATCCTGCAAAATCTGCATCGGAATAGCCTGTTAGTTAAAAATCCCTATTTCTAGGGTACCATAGGCCAAGATCTGGTGTGCCCTTAAGATATCTCAAGATCTTCTTTACAGCTGAGTAGTGAGATTCTTTAGGGCAGGCCTGATACCTAGCACAGACATATGTAGCATACATGATGTCAAGCCTACTTATAGTGAGGTATAGAAGGGAGCCAATTGTCCCTCTATACAAAGTTTCATCAACATATTTCCCTAGTTCATCTTTGTTTAAAGGCATACTTGTCCCCATGGGAGTTTTTATGACGGAGGCATTCCCCATTTCATATTTCTTAATCAACTCCCTGGTGAACTTGGACTGCGATATGGACAAGCCATCATCAGTCTATCTAACTTGGAGTCTTAAGAAGAACTTGAGCTCACCCATACTACTCATCTCAAACTTCCCTTATAAAATTTTAGCAAACTTCCTGTGAAGGTTATCATCAGTAGATCCAAATTAAGATAATGTCATCAACATATATCTGGACTAGGATGATCTTGACCTTAGATTCCCTTAGGAATAGTGTCTTTTCTATTTTCCCACTTGAGAATTTATTCTCAATGAGGAAACTAGAATAGGTTTCATACCATGCTCTAGGGTCTTTCTTCAACCCATATAGAGCTTTCCTAACCTTATAAACAAAATTAAAAGAGATAGGGTCAATAAAACCTGGTGGCTGATCTATATATACTTCCTCTTTTAAGTCCCCATTCAGAAAGGCTGACTTCACATCCATTTGGTAGACTTTGAATCCTTGATAGACAGCAAATGCAAGGAAGAGTCTTATTGCTTCCAATCTGACTATTGGGGTAAATGTCTGATCAAAATCTATCCCTTCTTCTTATATGTATCCTTTAGCCACCAGTCTAGCCTTATTCTTGACAATAATGCCATCCTCATCTAACTTGTTCCTATAGATCAATTTAGTTCCTATGACATTATGTCCCTTAGGTCTGGGAACCAGCTTCCAAACTCTACATCTCTTGAACTGGTTCAGTTCTCCCTGCATTGCTCCAATATAGAATTATTCTTTGATTGCCTCTTCAAACTTCTTGGGCTCTTCTTGAGACAGAAAACTTGAGTAGAGAGCTATGTTGATGCTCTTTCTTTCAGTATGGACTCCATGGCTTACATCACCAATGATTTGGTGGGATGGATGGTCCTTCAAATGCCTTATAGCTGGAGGCAGTCTAACTTCAGCTTGTTGTTCTTCATTGTCTTCTGCTAGCTGTTCTTTAACCACTTCAGCTATGTCTTGCCCTTTTCTAGGAGTAATCAGTCCATCAGCATTATCTTGTACTATAGGAGCAGCTTTCTTGATGGTTAGCTTGTCCATCATCAGCTATGTACCTGCAATACTAGAAGAGGAGCTTGGCAACTCACTGTTAATCATATTGGATTCATCAAAGAAAACATGATTGACTCTTCTACAACTTGACTTGTTAAGTTGTATATTATATATGCCTTACTATGAATGTTGTACCCAACAAAGATCCCTTCATGGGACTTGGCAGCAAACTTAGTTATATGAGATTTTCCATTGATGAGAACATAGCACTTACAACCAAAGATCCTGAAATAGCTCAGGTTTGGTTTTCTGAGCTTCAAGATCTCATAGGGAGTCTTCTTGTGGCTCTTGGTGATAGAAGCCATGTTAAGGACATAATATGTAGTGTTAACTGCCTCAGCTCAGAAGTATTCTTGGAGTGATGAGTCACTTAACAAGGTTCTACCACCCTGTATAAGAGTCATATTTTTCCTCTCAGCAATCCCATTTTACTTGGGTGTTCTAGGAGAGGAGAATTCTTGATGAATCTCTTGCTCTTCACAGAACTTTGTCATACACTCAAACTGAAATTCGGTCACATGGTCACTTCTGATTTTGTCCACAGGACTGTTAAATTCATTCTAAATTTGCTTGACAAATAACTAGAAGACATCAGGGGTTTCAGATTTCTTCCTTAGAAAGAATACCCAAGCAAATCTGGAAAAATCATCAACAATCATAAGGGTGTAGACTTTCCTACCTAGACTTTGAACTAACATAGGACTAAACAAGTCCATATGCAGGAGGTATAGGCACCTCACTGAGTCTTTGGTGCCAATGCTCTTGAAGAAGTTCTTGGTCTATTTGCCCTTTGGGCATGCAGAGCAGATACCCTTTTTAGTGCACTTTAACTTAGGACCATTCCTCACTAGCTCCCTACTGAAGAGCTTGCCTATGGTTCTATAATTTAGATGGGCTAGCCTCCTATGCCACTGGACACAGGAAGAGGATTTCTCATCTGTAACTAGGAATACAGAGGAGTCCTTACTTAAGCATAGGAAATCTAAACAATATACATTTCCACTCCTACTGCATGTTAAGATGACCTCTTTGTCACTTAACTTTCTAATCTGGCACTCATCCTTGTGGAATACTATGTCATAGCCCAGATCACAGAGTTGGCTAATACTTATTAGGTTGTGTTGCAACTCTTCCACATAGGCTACTTTTATGATGGTGACTATGCAATTAGAGATCTTATCATAACCTCTAGTCATTCCTTTTTCTGAGCCACCAAAGATAACCTTTGGTCAATTCTTTACTGGAAAATATTCCTTCAGCATACTCCTTGTTCCAGTCATGTGCCTGGAATATCCACTATCCAAGTACCATATAGGGGTATGGGGACTTGGACTAACCTGCAAGACATAAGTCAGTTAACCTTAGGACCCCAATACTTATTGGGTCCTATGTGCATGTTAGTCTTATAATGCCTACCTGTAGCTCTTCTGACAGGCAAGCTAACTTTTGCTCTCTGGACACTCTAATTGTGTCAGCAACCAATAACAAAGTGGCCTACCTTGTCATAGAACCAACACTCATGGATATTATACCTTCTTTTCTGAGCTAGTCTAGTGGTCGTATTAACAGCAACTCTTGGTGTAAAAGGCACAGCAGCAGTCCTGTTCTATTAGTTCCCATCTCAGTTTGACTAGTGGTGGGTCTGGCAGTAGAAGTGATTGGGATATATTGAACCCTACCAGTAGATGCCTTCTTTTCAGAAAGCACACTCTTGATGGCCTTTGAGATGTCAAAATCAGGTCTACTGACAGACTTGCCTTTATTCTTAGAGTGGGTTGGGATATTCTGAGAACAGTCTGCAACATTACCCTTGAGTGAAGGGGCTGGTGCACCAAAAACAAATGGTCCATGGTGGGCCATTTGAATTTCCTCATGGGCTGCCTTGAAGGCACTTGCCCCCATGCTATATCTACCACCATAGTGTGGATCATCTTTAATCACACTAGTGGCTCTACTATTCATCCAGTGACCAAAGATACTTTCTTGGTCATACCTGTTTGAAGGTAGATGTACTTTCTTAAATTGAACTGGAGACTTTGAGGCCAGTGGCTGTGCTGGAGCTTTGCCCTTCCCTTTGGGATTGGCAACACATGTAGATCCCTTGAATCCCAACCCCTTCTTACCCTTTTGGAAAGTGAAGGTGTCTATCAAGATAAGTACTAAACTTGGCCTTGAATAACTGGCCACTATTCTCTTTTCTCTTTCCAGCAGCACTTCCAGGTCCCTTATTATTTTTTCTTGGTACTCTATGGTGCCCATCTGAATTAAGGAAATTGTTTCCAGCACACTGACTTATTTCATTTTTCTATCAAGCAGTGAAGCTGAATCAGCATGCTGGAAAGCAGCAAGCTGAAGGGAGGATATTTCCATAGCTTTCTTCTTGGCCAGCAACTTGCTTCTTGAAATCATTCAGTAAGATACTATACTTGTCAATAACAGAGTTGACATCTTCCTCAGATTGAGAATCTCCTTCATCTCTTGATGAGTGAGCTTCAAAATTTGGGCTGGTCTCATAGCCTGACTCAGAAGAAGACTTAGACAGAAGGTGTACCTATTGTTAACCAGACTGATCCTGGCTGGATTCTTCATCAGTCCTAGTAATCAGCCCATAGCATCAACTGTCTTCTTCATTGTCTTCATCCAACTCAGAATGACCATCTGACTGTGATAGAGGGGCCCTGACTTGAATCCTAACAGCAGGATGATCTTCATCAGCTTCTTCAGCAATAGCAGCCAACATTTCAATAATGTCTGCTTCTTCAGCTTCTACTTCAGCAGAGAACGACCCTATATTGCTTCATCTTAATCTTCTGACTCTGATGAGGAAGAGTTATTCCAGCTCTTCTGCTTCTTGGTAATGAAGGATTTCTCCTTCTTGCCTTTTTGTTGGTGGTTCTTCTTCTCACAAGATTCTTTTCTTTTGACAGGACAGACGGCTATTACATGTCTTGTCTTGTTGCAATAATAACAAACCACTTTAGATGAAACATGTTTAATGGGTTTAGAACCATACCTATCCTCCTTAGAGGATTTCTTCCTGCCCTTATAGTAGTCTTCTTTGGGATGAGAGGAGGAGGAGGGCCTGCTTCTCCAGTGTTTCTTCTTCATAAACTTCTGGAGCTTCCTGGAGAAGGCGGCAAAGTCTTCATCAAGCATATGGCAGTCTGATGTGCTGGTCTCTAATTTTTCTGAGTCAGATTCAGCATCCCTCCTTGGAGAAGAAGGGGTCTTCCTGCTCCTTCTTGAGTCTTCAGCCTTGAATGCAACATTCTTCTCTTTAGCATGAGACTTACTAACTTTCTCCTCCTCTTTCCTGCTTGTCAGCTACATTTCATAGGACAATAGCTTCCCAAATTGAGTTGTTAGAGTGTCAGCAAGCTTTGCAACCTCTCTGATGGCATAGATTTTAGTATCCCAATCTCTAATTAGAGACCTTAAAAACTTGTCATTCAGCTCATAAGTGCTGAAGACTCTTCCATATGTCTTCATCTCATTGACAATCCTGAAGAATCTTTTATAGCACTCAGTTATGCTATCAGTATTGATCTGCCTGAAGGCCTCATACTCTTGATTAAGAATGGACTTTATGTCATCTCTTACTTCTTTTGTACCCTCCATGTAGACTACTAGTGTGTCCCCCATCTCTTTTGCAGCATGCAGTGTACCAGATTTTGGAGGATGGAGTCATCTATGTTATTAACTATTATATTTTTTGCCCTCTTGTCCATAGTGGCAAGGATGACTTCATCCTTTGTCATTTCAGAGTAGGTCTTGGGTGTCTGGACATTTGCATCCAGAGCTGAAACTTTCATAGGAATGAAAGGGCATTCCTTAACTGTGAAAAAGATCCTAGGGTCAACTTCCTTCATGAAAAGCCTAACCCTCTCCTTACAGATGCCAAACCCTTCCTTCCTATAGATTGGAAGCTTCATGGCACCCAGCTCCTTATAGTTCACTCCTGAACCAATAAGGACAGATTTTCTTGCTGACCTTGGAGATCTACTCAGCTGTTGAGTCTTTAAAGAGCAACCTCCCTCTGATACCACTTGAAAGTCATTTTTTCAAGGTCAGCTAAACACCTATAGGGGTGAATAGTTTTTTGGTCTCTTTTTGATTTATTTAGAACTTAACTGATTTTACTGTGTTTAGTGATTAGCTTAGATGGATTTCAAGATCAATCACAGATGACACAGTTGGTTTATAGTGGTTCCCTGATCTTAGGTATGTCCATTATCCCTCTATCTCTCTAACAGTGTGTTAGATGAGGCACAACACCAACACTCATCTCCTAAGAGCTTACAGCATAGATCCCGCTGGACTTCTCAGTCTTCTTCAAGACCTACCACTCAGACATTAATCCCTACCTCAAATCCAAAGGATCCTACAACTCCGGCCTAAGCCCTACACTCAGATTAATAAATGATCCCAAGACTCAGTATTTATAAGACAGACCGACAACTCAGATTCACATAAGAATCTTACCTCTCAGCCTTTATAGATCAGGCCTACACTCAGATCCCAAAGGATCCTATAGAATAAATAATAGAAGTGTTGAATATGACACCAGAGGAGTTCTCTGTATCTGCCTTTCCTGAATAGAGATTATCTCAGTCCTAGCTACTTCTCAGCAACAAGAAAACTGATCTTTAGTACTTGAATAGCTTGTGCTAGAATTTTACTAAAAAACACTATTTTGAACTACTGTTGAAGATAACTGATTTACCTGATTTTATCTTCTTCATTCAGCCAAATTGCATGCAGATATATAAGTACTCTGCTCCTTCTCTTTTTTCAGAATGAGATTCTGAATTGGTTGTCGTAGATGAAAATCGCTTGAGCTATCTTGATTTGCTTTCAGGTTCACTGATCAGAACTTGTCCTTCAGACTTAGTGTTAGTGGCGAGGAAGAAGATGAAGTTCCACTGCTTTGCGTATTCAGAAAACACAAATTTCTTATTGTTGACTCAGCCAATCTTTCCCTTTTACTGATCGTCAATCAACGGCTCTTTCCGTTTTGTCCCCTGCCTAAATTGTCAATTTATCACCGTCCATTTGTAGAATACGACAACTGCTGGCCACCGGCACCATTAATGGCATTCTCCATCTTTCCCGAAAAGAATTTAAAATTTGTTGACTTTGTTGACTTTTGCTTACTCATGCTAACGTCACCATCTGTGGACTAGCCAAAATCAAGCATCAGAACTATCGGTGTTGAGTGAGTAAGAATCACTCAACGCCAAACACTTAGACAGAATTTTTGTCACTTGGCGTTGAGTGAGCAACCATCACTAAATGCCAAAACCCTAGAAACATTTCTCTATCATTAGGCGTTGAGTGATGCTTAAGAAGTTCCCTATAAAGGGAACATCTCGTCGAGCTATTGGCGTGGGCTGCGGTATTGGAGCTGGCATAGACTCTTGCTACAGTGCAGGGGGTGCTGGTGGGCGCCTATAAGGCTGTCTGCGATGTCTCTATCTGCGGTCACTCTCCTATCTGCGGGGAGCAACTACTCTATCTCTTCCCTAACCTCTGGGGACCTCAACCTTTCATCGGCATTGTTGGGCCTCTAATATATTATTCAAAGGCATACTAGCCTCTCGATTGATATTACCCACTCTTTGACATCTATCACATTGCTTAGCAAAAATATGAGCATCCTTGAATAATTTCGGCTAGTAAAAACCAGCCTATAATACCTTTATAGTAGTTCTTTCTCCCATAAAATGTCATCTGTAAGGAGATGCATGACATTTCTCTAAGATACTATGAACCTCTACTTCTGGTACACATCAACGGATCACTTGATCAGCACAAATTCTAAATAATTACAGTGCATCCCAAAGGTAAAATCTCACCTAGTGGAGAAATCTTTTCCTTTGTTGATAGTCCATATCTGGGGGAAATACATTACTTATAATGTAGTTCACAAAATCCGCATACCAAGGAATGCTACCCTCAGTGATAGCTAATATCCGTTCATCAGGAAAATTTTCATTGATCTCTATTTATCGATACTTTTCGCACTCTTGCTCTAAGTGTGATAAGTGATCCACGATTGGGTTTTCAACTCCCTTACGGTCTTTGATCTCAAGGTCAAATTCTTGTAGGAGGAGAATCCACTTAATAATTCTAGGCTTCGCATCCTTTTTGTCCACTAAGTACCGAATTGCAGCATGATTAGTGTAAATTATAACCTTGGAATTTATCAAAAAAGCACGGAACTTGTCAAATGCAAAGACTACTACTAGCTGTTCATTTTCTGTGGTTGTATAGTTTACTTGAGCATTCATAAGCATTTTACTTGCATAGTATATAGTGTGAAAGACCTTATTATCCATTTGCGCTAACACTGCTCCCACTACTTAGTTACTAGCGTCAAACATTAGAACAAACGGTAGTGACTGATATTTTATAGTTGTCTACCTAAATCACGTAGAGGGGGTCAATAGGAGAGGTCTGCGTCTTTTTGCGGAATAAAAACTTGAAACGACGGAGTGCAAAAAATAAACAAGCAAGCCACAGAAAACACAAGATTTAAAGTGGTTCCCTAACCTTGGGTACGTCCACTCTCCACCTCACCGTTCGAGCACCACGCTAGTCTCGGGTACTTCACTATTAGCTCGGATTGAAAAACAATCCTACAACTTGGAGCAACGCCCCTATAACTCGGAGTCAAAACACTCCTACAAAAATCTCGGAGAACAAAGTTCCTACAACTTGGAGAAAAAATCTCCTACAAGAATAAATGTTTTACAGAAAAATACAAACATAAATATTTCAGATCTGAATCTTCAACCCTTCTTCCTTCTTTAAATTTGAAGCTGTATCAGAAACGGATCGAAGAATAAATGGCGAAATCTCTGGATCTGAAAACTTAGGAATCAGCACGATTAAGGAGTAGATCTGTCGATGTAGAATGTCTTGATCTGTTGAAACCTTCTTCTTCTGAAGCTCTTGGATCGGATAAGGTCAGTGACGAAGAAGCCGATGAGTAGTCGGCGAAGCTTCTCAATTTAGAATGAAAAATTATGATTCATAAAACTTAATTTTCTTCTTAGGGTTAGTCGATTATGATAAGACCTTTTATAGGACTTGCCTAGCAGTCATAATCATTAATGACAGAATACGTGGACCAATAAGAAATGAGATCAATTTGAAATTACTTTCGTCGGGACTTAATGAAAAATTCAAAGAATTAAACTTCATTTCTCGAGTAAAGGATTGACTTCTCGAGAACAACTTCTATTTCTCGAGAATAGGTATAAGGTTCTCGACATGAAGTACTTAAGGAAAACACTGAAAATGAGTTCATGCTTCTCGATAAAGAAAGGATTATTACTCGAGAAAAAATTTCTATTACTTGAGAAATAGGTAATGACTTCTCGAGATCTGACTGGACTTCTCGAGAATAATAAGGACTTCTCGAGAAATAACTTCAGCTTCTCGAGTAATACTTCTGCTTTCTCGAGACAAATCTTGGCCTTCTTGAGAAATAACTTCTGCTTTTTCGAGAACAACACTTAGAAGAATTCTGAGATATACTTAAGACTTCTTGAGAAGAACATGGCTTTCTCGAGAACAACTCTTGGGCTTCTCAAGAAATACTTCTGCTTCTCGAGAACAATAACTTTACTTCTTAAGTACTAGACTTAGAACATCTCAAGAATTTTACTTAGAGAAATTTCTTAACAGAATATTTAATTCTACTTCTTGGATATCAGTAACCCATAATTTATTCCATATCTTTAGTACTTGAAAAAAAAGTGTCCCAATAGAGAGGCTACACATGAGTCAACACTATGGATCACGCAATGAGGGATTATATTGTATGGTCCTGTTTTTGGTGACTCATTGTAGACTAACATTGGTCTACACTTGACAATTATGACCTTCAAGCACTGAACTTAAAAAGAGTATCAAATACAAACTTAATTCATCTTAGTTCAAGGGTGACTTCATACAAATCTAGGTTATTGTGGATACAATACCCAATAATCTCGCCCTATTTGTAGAAGTCAGAACCCTCTACATTAAGGTGAATTACATCAAGATAAATAAATAAAATAACTAGTAAACAAAGTAATAATGAGAAATGATATGTTATAGAAAAATCAGATCATCAAAATTAAAAGATTTATATTTATAGATATTGTCCAAGAAAAATCCAATTCCACAAAATCTCATAAAGAAACTTCTGATCTTCTTCTCTTACTTCTTGGTCTGCTGTTGTTACTGTCAATGGTGAATTTTTTCCTTTCTCTAGAAATACATGAATGGCTTTGGAAAATATTTGGCTGGCCTGGGAGGAGCAGAGGGGTCTTCATGACTATATTTCCTGTCATGAAGCCTTCTCAGAGTCATAGAATTCTCATACTGTTCCCATTCAGAGTGAGAGTTGTAGTTATCCTTGTTTTCTCTGAATTCCACAACTAATCTTAAAGTATCTAGAATGATTGACTTGGAAGTGGGGCTCCAAATTTCTGCATGTTCTTTTACATCTTGTTCTTGCATAGGTGTGGATCTGCTTGTAGAAGCACCATCATCATAAATTCTTCATTTTAGAATTTGCACATCAGGAGGTAATTGAGGAGGCGCATCAGCATGTTCAAAATTCAAGACTTGAGCATAAGTTTTAGGAGGTGGAGCATAATAATGTTCAAATATGGGAGAGAATTAGGGCTACTGGGCAAAAGGATGCTGGGCAGTAGGATTGAGATGATGAGGAACAACATTTCGATCAACTTGAAATTCAGGAAATATTTTTTTATGCATCCAAACTGCTGTATCACAGGTATGAAATTTGACACCATCAATCTGGGTTTGAACATCAGCATGTATCTCTGTTAGCTTTCCTTCCCAAAGAGTTTTCATGGTATTATCAGATTTCTCTTGATATTCCTTGACTAATTTCTCCCCCTTTCTGACTTCTATAGATAGGGTGTTGATGGCATCATCCTTGAACTTGCCAACTTCTTCACATGTCTTGAAATTATGCTCTTGAGCATTCTTTTCCAGTTGAATCTGATAGTTTGCCAAAGTAACTGATTGGTCTATGACATGATCAATGCTAGTAATTGTGTGGTCTAAGTCTTTCCCACTTATTTGGAACAAGTGTTTGAGGGAATCAGTATTATGCTGAATTTCAGCAAAGCCACTGCTCATCTCTTTCTCTAGAGTAGATATTTTGTCTGTGACCACTTTAAGAGAGTTGTCAAAATAAATTCTCTGCTGGGCTAACAAAGATTCAATTTTACCCAGAAAGGTATCTTTAGTATTTACTACAGCTAGAGGAGGTAAAGGAGGTAGGATTGGAGCTGTCAAGGGAACTATTTCTTCAATAACAACTGAGCTCTGGCCTCTGGTGGTATGAATCATGACCTCTCCTTCCTCACCAATAATAGTAGGGAGGGAGAAGTCTAGGCTTCTGAGGGGTGCTTCAGGTGCTTCAGGAGATACTTCTTTATTATCAGAAATAGAAACTGTCTCTTCATCATGTACATCCCCAATAGGATACTTGGCCTGAGAAGATTTTGGTATAGAAGGATCTGGTAGAGATGGTTTTGGTTGAGATGGATGTACTTTAGTCAAAGGGGATAGAGTTCTTTAGAAGTGAGTTTCTCTATCATTCTGTTGATGTCATCTTCTGTAGATAGAACTTGATCATTTACTTGGGCATTAGTAAGTAATTCTTCAGCAGGATCAGACACTTCTGAAGATATAGCAGTAGGTGGAGCAATATCTGAAGGAAGAGTAGAATAACTTATCTCTAAGATTACAGGAGCAGGCTCCCCCTCAGCAACTGCACCTGATCTGTCATCTACTTGATGTAAATGGGAAGATGGATTCCTGTCCTCATCCACTTGGAGATCATGGGCTTTGGCATCTTGTCCAGGATTCTAAATCTTGAGTTCCCATCTCTGAATGGAAGAAATGGAGACTTTCTTCATGTGAGTTTATTCCCATTGTTAAGGACAAAACATTTACTACCAAAGATTCTAAAATATGAAATGGTCAGTTTCCTACCCTTTAGTAGTTTGTAAGGTATCTTATTATGGTTCTTGTTTATGAGTGCACGAATTTTCACGTGGCATACAATGTTGAAGGCTTCAACCCAGAAATATTCTAGTAGTGAGGTATCACTCAACATAGTTCTATAAGCCTCGATGAGTGTTCTATTCCTTCTCTCAACTACTCTGATATGTTGAGGAGTACGAGGAGAGGAAAACTCATAAAAGATACCATGTCTTTCACAGAATTATATCATGGCCCCAGACTTGAACTCTATTCCATTGTCTCTTTTGATTTTGACAACGAAGCAGTTGTATTCATTCTGAACTTGCCTGACAAAATTAGTAAAGATATCAAAAGTATCTAACTTGTGTTTTAGGAAGAACACCCACGTAAAGCGAGAGTAATCATCAACAATGACCAATGTATAATCCTTACCTCCCAAACTTCTAATTTGCAGTGGACCGAACAAGTCTATATGAAGTAGGTGTAAACACCTATTAGAGTCTTTTCCACTAATGCTTTTAAAAGTAGCCCTTGTTTGCTTGTCATTTACACATGTATGACAAGGTCTATCTTTAATGCACTTAACGTTGGGTGCATCACGTACTAAATTAAGAGAAAATTATTTACTAATAGTTTTGTAATTTATATGTGCTAATCTCTTGTGCCATTGGTCACCAAGAGATGCATTATCTTTTGCCAAAAATCACACTGGCGTAGAAGAGTCTATGTAAATAAAATTTAAATAAAATATATTCCTACTACAAGTGCCTGATAAAATCATTTCTAAGTTATCGACCGATTTTATCAAACACTTGTCTGCATGAAATTCTACTATGTATCCTTTATCACAAAGCTGGCTTATGCTTATAAGATTTTGTTCCAATCCTTCAACATAAGCCACATCTGAGAAGGATACACTACCATTAGTAATCATACCGTAGCCTTTTGTAATCCCTCTGTCCGAACCTCCAAAGATCACCTTTGGCCTGTTCATGACAGGAGAATAATTCTGGAGTAGGCTTGTTTTCCCGGTCATATGCCGAGAGCATCCACTGTCTAAATACCAGATAGGATTTTTGGTGGCCTTTGGACATTCCTGCAAAAGTAGAATCAATTTGCCTTAGGAACCCTAACCTATTTGGGTCCTTGGTCTCTAGTTTGCATACTCCCCCTAAGTGTGTTAACATTGTGAATAATCTTTCTCACATTATTAACTTGAGGAGTTACATAATATTTGGGGTTAAACCAGCAATCTATATCAAATTGACCAACTTTGTCGCAGCACCAACAATCAAACCTGTTATATCTTTGCTTGAAGTTCTCCTACTTGACCTTTTTAGTGGGTGGTCTAGCATGGGCAGCATACTTGGAGGTAGAAGCTTCGTGGTGATGGCACTCACTTGACTTCTTCTCCTTAAGTGGCTTTTCCACAACGGGTTTACTTTTGGAGCTTTCTTGATGTTCTGACCATGACTATAAGAGACGTAGCTCTGAAGAGTTATCTCCTCATAAGGTATCTTGAATACACTTTCACCAAAGTTTCGGGGATAGGTCCATCCTTGGTACCGAGACTTGGGCACTACATAAGTAGGCCTGGCAAAGTGACCGTAGGATGAATCAAGATCAAACTCATTTGTTGGAAAGATAAACTTTTTATAGGAAGTTTGGTCTTGATGAGCTTTGCCTTTCTCCTTGGCTAAAGCTTTCTTGGCAGCCTTATTTCTTATTTGGGCTTTATTTCTCATAGAAGATTTACTATGGGCAGCTATATGGCCTAAGACAGCTCCTTTACCATGAGCAGAGAATTCAGCCACAAGTGGAAGGACTGTCTTGGGCTTCGAGAAACTTTCAACAAGTTTCATTTCAGCCGCAAGTTGTTCTTCCAACTTTTGAATGATTTTATCCTTCAGGTTCAGGTGCTCGAGAGCTTTATTATATTCTTCCATTGCATCATGGAATTCTTTTCTAAGTGAGTCCATCATTATGACTTCCTCCCTCAGATTGCTCTCCTCAGCCTTAAGAGATTTAATATCCTTAGCTCTAATTATTGCGACTCTTCGACATTTGTCGTAAGCCTTGATTAACTCTTTGTATTGAGTCATGAGTTCAGATTCATCATCAAACGAACAGTCCTAAGGATCATGATCAGAAGCATCTGATTTTGAGAGAGGGGTGTGAGAGTTTACCTTCCCAGTGAGTTGGGGTTCTTTTTCTTCAACTGTATGTGCCATGAGCCCAAAGTAGGCTTCCTCATCATCACTAGACTCAGATGAGTCTATGTCGCTGAGGGTCTTGGCCTTCTTGGCTAATAGTCTTCTTTTAGTTTTCTTCTTATTATAAGAAGATTTCTTCTCCTCTCTTCTTCCATCCTCCTTCTTATGAGGGCAATCAGCTATGACGTGTCCTAGCTTATTACAACAATAACAAACAATGTAAGAATAAATATGTTTGTTCGATTTTGAGTGATACTTATCTTGGCTACTTGAGCCTTTCTTGTGATGATCACCATCATGACGTGATCTTATGGACGAGGCATCTTTGCCTCTCCACTTTTCTTCTTATTCAAGAACTTCTTGAACCGCCTTGAAAGAAGAGAAAACTCTCCTTTAGATAGCTCTGAGCCCAAGGTACTTGTCTTTGAAGCTTCTTCTTTACTCTCTTCCTGTGCTGGAGCAAGAGATGTAGCTTTTGACTTCCTCGAGATGTCTTCCTTTAGAGCGACAGATTTCTCCTTGGATGAAGACCGACTTTTCTCTTCTTCAGCTTTTCTTGAGTTTATTTGGAGCTCATACGACATAATCTTTCCAAAGAGATTCTGAGGGTCAGTCTCTGTCAGCTTACCAAACTCCCAGATTGCACAGACTTTTTTGTCCCATTCCTTAGTCAGGGATCTCAAAAATTAGTTATTCAGTTCTCCACTAGTGAAGACCCGGTCATAGACTCTTAGGCCATTGACAATCTTGAAGAAGATTTCAGAAGTATCAGCAATAGAATCCTAGGTACCTTGTCTGAATGCTTCATATTTCTGATTTAGGAGGGATCTTCTGTCATCCCTTACCTCTTCAGTACCTTCTATTAGGACGATGATAGACTGCTACATTTTCTTGGCAAATTGGCAATGAATCAGATTCTGCGACATAGAATCATCGACTGCACTTGCGATGATATTCTTGGCTTTCTTGTCTGAAGAGATAAGTGCAATCCCATCTTTGTCAAGATCCATAAGCTTCTTTGGAACTTGCCTTGTTGGGTAAATGGTGGAGGCTGTCATTGGAAGGTAAGGTCCTTCTTCCACTATCATAAAGATCCTTAGATCCATAGCTTCCAAGAAGAATTTTATTCTTTCTTTCCACATGGGAAATTTAGTTTTGTGTATAAGGGAATCTTAGCAAAATCTTTGTCCATGCTTGTATCCTCTTAAGATAACTAGGAGGAGATCTGTTCAAGGTGTTAAACTTTTTGATAACAACCTCCCTCTGATACTAATTAATGTTTTTAGTTATCTATCTAAATCACCTAGAGGGGGGTGAATAGGTGAGGTCTGCGTCTTTTTGGGGAATAAAAACTTGAAACGACAGAGTGCAGAAAATAAGCAAGCAAGCCATAAAATACATAAGATTTATAGTGGTCCCCAACCTTGGGTACGTCCACTCTCCACCTCACCGATCTAGCATCATGCTAGACTCAGCTACTTCACTATTAGCTCGGATTTAAAAACAATCCAACAACTCGGAGCAACGCCCCTATAACTCGGATTCAAAACACTCCTACAAAAATCTCAGAGAACAAAGTTCCTACAAAGAAAAATTCTCCTATAAGAATAAATGTTTTACAGAAAAATACAAACAAAACTATTTTAGATCTAAATCTTCAGCCCTTCTTCCTTCTTGAAATTTGAAGCTCTATAAGAAATGGATTGAAGAAGAAAAGGTGAAATCTCTGGAAATGAAAACTTCGGAATCAGCATGATCAAGGAGTAGATCTATCGATGTAGAATGTCTTGATCTGTTGAAACCTTCTTCTTCTGAATCTCTTGGATCGGAGAAGGTCAGCGGCGAAGAAGACGATGAGTAGTCAGTGGTGCTTCCCGATTTAGAATGAAAATTTGCGATTCAGAAAACTTAATTTTCTTCTTAAGGTTAGTTGATTATGATAAGACCTTTTATAGGACTTGCCTAATGGTCATAATCATTAATGACAGAATACGTGGACCAATAAGAAACGAGATAAATTTGAAATTACTTTCGTCGGGACTTAACGAAAAATTCAAAGAATTGAACTTCATTTCTCGAGTGAAGGATTGAATTCTCGAGAACAACTTCTGTTTCTCTAGAAGAGGTATAAGGTTCTCGAGAGGAAGTACTTAAGGAAAAAACTTAAAATGAGTTCTGGCTTCTCTAGAAATAAAGGATTATTACTCGAGAAATAATTTCTGTTACTCGAGAAATAGGTAATGACTTCTCGACAGCTGACTGGACTTCTCGAGAACAATTTATACTTCTCGAGAAATAACTTTGACTTCTCGAGTAATGACTTTTGCTTTCTCGAGACAAATCTTGGCCTTCTCAAGAAATAACTTCTGCTTTCTCGAGAACAACACTTAGAAGAATTCTGAGATATACTTATGAATTCTCGAGAAGAACATGGTTTTCTCGAGAACAACTCTTGGGTTTCTCGAGAAATACTTCTGCTTCTCGAGAATAATAACTTTACTTCTCGAGTACTAGACTTAGAACATCTCGAAAATTTTACTTAGATAAAATTCTTAACAAAATTTTTAATTCTTCTTCTTAGAGATCAGCAACCCATAGTTTCTTCCATATCTTTAGTACTTGAAAAAGAAGTGTGTCCAAATAGAGAGGCTACACATGAGTCAACACCATGGATCATATAATGAGGGATTACATCGTATGGTCCTGAGTTTGGTGACTCATTGTAAATTGACATTGATCTACACTTGGCAATTATGACCTGCAAGCACTTAACTTGAAAAGAGTATCAAATACAAACTTAATTCATCTTAGTTCAAGGATGACTTCATACAAATCTAGGTTATTGTGGATATAATACCCAATAGTGACCAATAGGGTGCTTTAACAATAAGAGAGGACACCAAATTCTTCATTAACGTTTGAAATGCCTCTAACCACTTATCGGCAAAAATATAGGGGGTGTCTTCTACTAGTAGATTACATAGCAATTTTGATATTTTCGAAAAATCCTTTATGAATCTTCTATAAAATCCTGTATGACCAAAGAAACTACGAATACCCTTGGCATTCGTTGGTGGAGAGAGTTTCTCAATAACTTCAATCCTTGTTTGGTCGACTTCTAAACCCTTATTAGATACCTTATGGCCTAGGATAATTCCTTCTCGTACCATGAAATGACATTTTTCCCAGTTTAAAACCAGGTTAGTTTGGACACACCTATCCAAAACCTTCTTCAATACCTCTAAACATTCATTAAATGATTGACCAAACACAGAAAAATCTTCCATAAATATTTCAATCCCTTCATCCATTAAATCAGTGAAAATAGAAATCATACAACATTGAAATATAGTAGGGGTATTATATAATCCAAATAGCCATTTTTGAAATGCAAAAGTTCCATATGGGGATATAAAAGTTGTCTTTTCTTGATCTTCTTGTGCAACAATAATCTAATTGTAACCCAAATATCCATCTAAGAAATAAAAATATTTGCTCCTCGTTAATCTATCTAACACTTAATCGAAAAACGGTAACAGGAAATTATCTTTCCTCGTTGATTTGTTTAATTTTCTGTAATCCATATAAATCCTCCACCCTATTACGGTCATAGTGGGTATTAATTCATTATTATCATTTTTCACAATGGTTATACCTCCTTTCTTCGGTACACATTGTACCAGACTTACCCATTTACTATCCGAAATAGGATAGATAATACCTGTGTCGAGCCAATTAATTACTCTTTTATTACTACTTCCTTCATTGGGGGACTAAGCCTACATTGATGTTCAATAGACCCATTTGATTCAACTTCTAGTAAGATCTTATGCATACAAATAGATGGGCTAATCCACCAAATGTCAGTAAGGGTCCATCCCATAGCCCCCTTAAATTCTCGTAAGACTTCAACTAATTTTTGTTCATTTTCATGGTTTAAGGAATCATCAATGATGGTCGGTTGGGTGTTATCTTTCCCAAGAAAAACATACTTTAAATGCTCGGGTTTTAATTTTAATTTGGAGGGATCAAGAATGGATGGTTTAATGATTTTAAGTTCACTTGATCTATGTAACGCTTCAAATTTCCTATCAAATGGTAACCTCCCATATGAATCAAGAGCCTTAACACATTCCTCCATTTCTAAATCTTCGTCCCATTCTTCATTAGTTAAAATTTTTATAAGTTATTGCTCTAAATAATCCTTATCATGCATTATTTGGTTAGGCACCTATATTTCTTCAGTAGAAGAACATTCCTCTTTATCATTTTGAAAATTAATAGCTTTAAGAATGTTGAATGTTACTTCATCATTATTAACTCTCATTGTTAATCCACCTTTTTGAACATCTATAAGCATCCTCCCTGTCGCTAAGAATGGTTTTTCTAGAATAATTGGTACATCTGTATCTTCATCCATGTCTAGAACAATAAAATAAGTCGGAAAAATAAATTTTTCTACCTTAACATATACATCTTCAACAATTCCCTTAGGAAATGCTAAGGATCAATCGACTAGTTGAAGAGTAAGAGATGTTGGAGCAATATCTCTGAGACCTAATTTCGTATAAATAGATAATAGCATTAAGTTTATACTAGCCCCCAAATCACATAATGCTCTTCCGGAAAATTTCACTCCTATTGAACATGGTATTATAAAGCTTCCGAGATCTTTTAGTTTTGGAGGTAGTTTCTTTTGTAGTATTACGTTACATTCTTCCGTTAATGCCATGATTTCTTTATCTACCAATTTTCTCTTCTTTGATAAGATATCATTCATAAACTTAACATAACTTGGCATTTGTTCAAATGTCTCAGCAAATGGAATATTTATAATAAACTTCTTGAAGATATCAATAAATTTCTGAAATAGTTTATCAAGCTTAGTCTTTGTTAGTCTAGATGGAAACGGTGGTGGAGGATAAATGATGAGTAGCAAAATATACATATTTTTAGTATATTTTTTTGTTTTATTTTAATAAAAATGTAAATATATTATATAAAAACCAAAATGAATCACCTCTTTTTATTTTTTTCATTTTTAACTTCATCTATTTTTGTGCCCTAAAGGTAATTCTGGACAAACTGGGCATTTTGGGAAAATTTCCTAAGTCACGCCCCTAGGTCACGCCCGTGACCTAGGGCGTGTAACCTTAAAACAACAATTCCAACGTTTCGGGAAATTTCGGCCAGCAAACAGCACTCATGCCCATGACACGCCTGTGTGACACCTGTCATACCCGTGAAATCACCTGTGACCAAGCATTCAACTCACTGTTGAGCCAGCAAAAGTCCTGAAGTCAGTAAGCTCAAGTCACGCCCGACATACACGCCTGTATGCCAGCTGTCACACCCGTATGCCATCTTTCACGCCTGTGACCTCAGTTGTGACCAAGCAAGAAGCCAGCTATCTTTCCAAGAAGAAGCCAATCTACCATGCCATGCAGGCATGCCTTATCTACTCGCCCGTGACCTTCAAGTCACGCCCGTGTACTTTCAACTCAATTGAGAAATCAGCCAAAATTCAATCCACAACCGTCATGTCAGCATCATGCCCAGGCAATATGCTTGAGGGGGCGTGTAAGGAGGGCGTGTACTTCAGAAATTTCGATTATAAATAGACCTACAGGACTGATATTTTGAGGATAACTGGTAGAGTTCCAAATAGTTATATATAGTAGTTAGGAGTAGCTTTAGAGTTGTTTTCCTAACCCTAGTTTGGGTTTCCTAGTGTGTAACACTTTTTTAAGTAATAAATTTTCATCTTTCAGTAATTTTTCATCTCTTCTTGCTTTGTTTAACTTAGCTTTTATTTCTATTAAGAAAGGGTGTGTGCGTAAGTACTTTTCATTTTTTTTCTTTATATTACCACCCCCATCCTGGATGAGAGGCTAAGAACTTTTTAGCGTTTGATTAAGATGGTTAGGACGGATATTATTTCTGCACCTTTATATGTCATTTACTTTTCTACTACCACCCACATCCCGATAAGAGGCTAAGAACATTTTAGCACTCGATTGAGATGAGCTTTGGGAAGGCTACTAATTCTGCATTTTAAAATCCCTATTTTCTAAATTAAAAACTTAAGATTTATGAGGAATTGATCATTCTAAGGTAAAGAGAAACAATGCCTTATTCACGAAAGAGATGAACGTAAGCCTCCCGGGTTGAACCTTCGAAAACTAATAGGAGGTCAATAGCGGGGTTCACCACATAAAGCATGCATTAAAGGTATTTTTGATTAGATACGAACGTTCAGTCAAAATACGTAATCACAGGTGGATGTATCCTCGATATACATTCACTCATATAAAGGGAACCTCCACGGTCAAGTATTTTAATTAATAAGGAAAAGTAGAGTTTTTATTATTTAAAAAGTATTTCCCAAAGTAAGTCAAAATCGAGGGCTTTCTACCTCATCTATTTTCAGAACCCCTACGTCTTACTTTTATTTTTACTTTTAAAAATCATAAACTCTTTTTGATAAAATAATAATTTCATTCCTTAAAGTAGAGTACTCGACACAGATCTGTGGAAAAATACTACCTTGATATTTTTAAAATAATATACTACTACGCAATAGGTGTGCTTGCCTTAATCGAAGGATATAAGTAAAAAAGAGATGGAACACACAAACGCTTAATTTCCAAATCTAACTTAATGTTCAATTTAAAACTATCTCGCATATTTTACTTATCAAGTTTTTGGCATCGTTATCGGGGATCATTTTGTGTTGATATTTGAAATAAAAAGAATTATTATTACTTTTATCCTAGTTGTTATTAAAAAAAATATTATTTTTATACAAATAAACAAAGCACAAAATCTCTGTTTACAACAAAACCTTTGTTTTAATAAAAAAAAAAATTATTATTAATAACACTTTTATTTTTGTATTTTTATTTTCTAAAACACAAACAAAACTATAAAAAAATAATAAAACAAAAATAAATAAAAATTATATAATAGTTTTTCATTGCATGACCCGACAAACTTCTCTTATTGATCTTAATCTTGATTTTGATCCTGAAATCGACTGCACTTATCATAGGCACCTTTGATCTCGTGACCAAGACTAAGCATTAAATCTGTAAGAGTCTAACTAAAAGACTTATTTCAAGAGCCTAAAAACCTAGAGGGGGGTGAGTAGGTTCTAATTATCTTTAAGAATTTTAGAACATATAACTAGTTCTTACTTAGCACAGAAAAATACAGCACAGTATACACCAGATTTATAGTGGTTCTCCAAGGTATGGGTACATCCACTTTCCCCCTTCGCATATCCAGTAGAGAACTGGATTCAGCCAAACTTCCTTACACTAACTCAGATCCATAGATATTACAACTCAGAACCAGATTGGTTCCTACAGCTCAGACTTATACAAGTCTTACCTCATATTCTTCCCAAGAATCCTACCTCAGGCCACAGCCCTACCTCATCCTTTATACCTAGGCTTACAACTCAGACTATCAATAGTCCTACACCTCAGGCACTCAGCCCTACCTCAGACTTTATAATTATAGGCTTATAACTAGGATCTAACAAAAGATCCTATAAGTAACTGAGTATTTGAAAGATATAGGAATATCACCAGATAGATCACTCTATAGGTGAGAGCTTTTTGATCAATTCTTGAATGAACTGAATCTACAGATCCAACCTGACTTAGCTGTTTCAAAGCTTCTTGATAGAACAAAATAAGGTTGAACTCTTCTTGATGTAGAAGTTGATCTCCTGTCAGCTCCTTCCTTGAATTCAGAATAAGATCTGAATCTTCTCTGCACACTGTTCAGAATCTTCCTACTTAAGGGTCTCCCATTTTCTTATTGTTGAAAACTTTTCTTAGATGATCTACCTTTTTTTATCTCTGTCTCTATTGTATATAAGTTGTCACAGATCAGTCCTTTATATAGAGATTTCTCCTGATTACCGGCTGATCCGGTTTATAACAACCTTTTGACAGTTCTGACAAAGGTGTCAGACCTGTTGGCAATGACAGTTGTCGAGTCACCAGTCATGACAGTTGATTTCTCCATGATTGTATAAGTCAGCATAAACCACTCAGCAGCCTGCTTCATATGTGTCGACACAAATAGACTAAGTGTCGACATAAGTCTTGGTGATGTCGACATAACACTCTAGGTGTTGAAATAGTCATACTTCAGCTACTCGACACATCTTCTCTTTGTATGTGTCGACACAAGTCTTTTGTGTCGACACAACTGCTCTTAGACTCGACATAACTGTTGCAGACAGATGGCGTTAAGTGTATGTCCAGCCGTCATTGAGTGTGTATCGACACAAGTCCTGTGTTGCCACAACTGCTCTTGCACTCGATATATTTGTTACAGACAGATGGCATTGAGTGTATGTCTAGCCGTCATTGAGTGTGTGTTGACACAAGTCCTGTGTTTACACAACTGCTTCTGGTCTTGACTTAGCTACTGTAGACAAATGGTATTGAGTGTGTGTATAGCTGTCGTTGATTGAGTGTCGATACAAGTCTTGTGTGTCGATACAAGACTTCTGACTTAGAATAGTTATTGCTGTAAAATGGCGTTGAGTGTGTGTCTAGATGTCGACATAAACCTTCTTTAGGTGTCGACACAATTCCTGAGTGTCGACATATGCCTTTCTTTTGATGTTGACATAACTCCTAGGTGTCGACAAACCTTCTGCTTTAGGTGTCGACACAATTCCTGTCTTAGGTGTCGACACAATTCTGGGTGTCGACACAACCTCTTCTTCAGGTGTCGACAAAATGCCTGGGTGTCGACACAGATTTGCTTCTAGTGTCGACACAACTTCTGGATGTCGACACAACTTTGCTTCTGGTGTCGACACAACCTCTCGACACAATTCTTCACAAGTGTCGACACTTGTACTTAGAAAAATTTTTTGCAAACCTTATACCTACACAATGAAACTCAAACATACATAAAATACAAATTGATGTATATCATTGAGTAAGATGAGGCTTCTCCAAATCTGGTACATATTTTTCAGTGTACCCAACAATCTCCCCCTATTTGGAGAAGTCATAACCCTTAGTCAAAGATATACATCGCTTATAATAAAGCACATAAGAATATATATACATACATTTCAGTGCAAGATAACATATAAACAATGTAAATAACTAAGATTAATAGAGAAGCTGATTTTATTTATTAATCAGAAAATTTTGGGTTTACATGTTTTTCCTTAGAATAAAAATAAAAAGTTACATTGTTCTATACATAAGCCTATCTATCCTATGATTGGCTAGGCTCCTTAATTACAATGCCTTTTCCTGATTGAATCTTTGCCCGCACAGCAGGGTCTGTATCATCAGCAGGTTTCTTCCCTTTTTAGATCCTTCTTCTTTTGTTCTTCAGCCTTTATTCTTTGTCTTTCAAAATAGTGAAAGGGTTTGGGGAAGTACCTGCTAGGCTCTAGAGCATTAGAAGGTAACTTCCCAGCTTTTGCACTCCCTCTATGCTGTAGAATGGCTTCCTACCTAGCTTGATATTTGTTCCATTCCTGCTCAGAATACCACTTACCCCTGTCATGGGTTTTATCCTTTACATCCTTCCAGTAATCAAAATGATATTCCTTGAAGTAGGGCTCCATTGTTCAAAATTTGGCTTCAAATCAGCCTGTTCTCTGGACCTTTTCTTGGATAATTATGCTTCCTTTTGAGCTTGCTTAGCCGCCTCAGACATTTCTACTTTTTCAATGATCACCTTTGATGTCTCCTATGAAGGACTGTACATTATCTGCACATATTGTTGAACCATGTCAAAATCAGCAGGAGGGTAAATAACCTATGCAACTTCAGGCTGATCTCCTTCAATATTTGCAGGTTGCACTCAAGATTCAGCAACATTGTCATCATCACATAAAGGGGGAAAGCCAAGAGTATCTCTGATGGAATTAGAGACCCATTTTTCATGGTCAGAGCTAGCTTTGACTAACAATCTTTCCCTCTTTATGACTTCTCTAGTAACATGATCCCTCAGATCAGTCTTCTGAAACCTTATCTGATCAGCCAGATATTCTATGCCTTCTTTATAATAGTCTTTGAACTTAATTAAGGTATCAGAAATTATCTTTTGAGAGGCTCCAATAGCTGTTTGAATAGCAGCTAGATCTTCTTTGATTTTCTTTGATATTTTAGATTTCAGATCAGTGGTGATACTTCACAGCTTTTTGAGTATTTCTTCATGAGAGTCTTTGAGATTTTCATTGGACCTGAATTGATATTCTAAAACATACCCTTGCTTTGTGGCAATGTCCTCAATCTCAGTCTTGATAAGCTTTTGTTGCTCAGCCAAATACACTACAACATTGCCTCCCTTATGGAAACAATCTGTCATCTCTTTTTTATGCAGATTGACTTCAAATCTGATTGACTTAATGTCCTGAGCCAGCTGAAACTGCAGTTATTTATTTGATTCATCCACATATTTTTCTAGAGACTTCCTTTGCTCATCCAACTTAACTTCCAATTGGACCAGTAATGAACTGAAATCCATGCTAGGGGAAGATGGTTGAGTGACTAATTGCAATGCTTTCTTGTATCCTGAGCTCCTTTTCTTAATTGCAACAATCTTTCTCTTCTTAGCCAAGGTGGCTTCCTCATCATTAGAGGGTTGAGATGAGATATTTATATCAACAGTTTCCTTATTAGGTGGGGCATATAGTAGATCCTCCCCATCAGACCTTGGCAGTTCTTTTTCAATCTGGGATTGCTCGGCCTCAGTCCTTGTAGTAGGGAAATCAGAAAACAGCCCTTCAATTATAAACTTTTGCTACACCTGTATAGGAGGAACAAGATTAGTTTGAATAACAAAAGGTTTTCCCTGGACATCCAGATCTTTATCCAGGGACCTGTCTAGAAAGGGGATACTTACATACTCATTCTGAGCAGGATCCTTCAACTACACATCTTGTGCCTCTTTTTCCACATTTAGCAGTGCCTCTTTGTTGATATCTGATACAATATCCATTACTGTATCAGCTGCATATTCACTCTCTAGAGTAACTCCATCAATTGCTCCCCCTTGAGCAGGCAGCTCGGAAAGTACAGTATCTTTTGCTGCTAGTTCAGGATTTTCTCCCCCTAGAGAAGTGATTATTTGTTTCTCTGGTAGCACACTGCTCTCAACTTGATCTTGAGCACCTTTTTGTTGTCTGTCCTCATCTGAACTGAAGACCACTTCCCTTTCTGAATCACTAGAGGATTCTTCTTGCTGAACAACTTCCTTCTTGTTCTTTTATTTCTTGGTCTATTTTTGAGGAGTAGAAACCTCCTTGGTTAATACTCTATCCCACCTAGACAGGATTCGTGTGTCCATTCTTCTCATATGGTTGATTTTTGATCCAGGAAGTTGGTTCATTATATCTGGTATTACTGAAGATAAACAAAGACTCAGGATTCTTCCCAGATTTGGTTTCTTGATTCCTTCTTATATCTTGTCAAATACTATGGATGCTTTATCTGTCTTTAGCTTGAAAATTATTCTTGTCATTAGATTGAACATAGAAGCTGAGATTCTATCATGTCCACCTGTTTTGCACAGGATCACCTTACCTACTATCTCTTACAGGAACTTCCCTTGTGAATTCATCCCTTTCCTGGTGATGGACGATCCCACCTTAGTATTAGGATTTATTCCGACACAGCATAAGGCATCCTCTATCATGGATGGTAGTATGTCATCTTCATCCTTAACCTTGGGAAGTTGGAGTGTTTTCCTGATCGGCTTTAGTGTAAGTTTTACTCTGGAATCATGTACAGTGGCTTTGATCTTTTTTCCGTCTGTGTCTATAATGGATGATGAATAAAACTCCATGACTTACTTCTTCCAAATCTTCGTCGGTTATGAGACCAAGAATTCCAAACAATTTTCTGAGATTAGGGAAATTACACCCTTAATTTCTGGAGATGCTATCGTGAAACCACCACGAACTAGCTCATACCCTTCGTTCACTTTATCATCCTAATGAGGCGCCATTGTCGGGAGAGAGAGAGAGAGATGGAAGAGAAGAGAAGAGAATATCTAAGTCGACACAGGGTCTAGAGTCGAGAAAGCTGAAGGAGTAGTCGACCAGACTTTAGCTTCACCTATTTATAGTCTTAGTGACAAGGGGAGTTCAAAAGACGAACCTTAGTAAAAATACTAGGTCTCGACAATACTTAGGTTTAGTCGACACGTCTATGTGTCGACATACTTATGTCAGTGTCGACATGGTCTGGTTAAGTCTTGACACAGAGTGTTGACTTTGATTTTTGTGTGTCGAGACAAAAATCAGCTATCTTAAAGTCTCGACAGAGTTGTGTCGACACCTATACTTCTGTCGACACAGATATCATTTCTGTGTCGACACATCCTTTTTCTTTGTCGACACAACATACTGAGTGTGTCGACACAAAGTCTGCTTGTGTCGACACAAACATTATACTTAGACAAATTTCAAGAGAAATTTTGTACTGACAGTTTCTACTTAGGAATACTTGTGCTAACCTATTCTAGGTTAATCATACCTAATTTAATTTTAAAATAATTGAATTTAGTTTCATCCAGAGATTTTGTAAAAATATTAGCAATTTGATTATTTATGTTTACAAATTCTATATTAATATCTTGTTTCTCCACATGTTCTCTTATGAAATGAAATTTAATTTCTATATGCTTGGTTCTACTGTGTGATAAAGGATTCTTAGCAATAGAAATAGCACTTATAGAATCACAAAACTCTGGAATTCTACTTACCTTGATGTAATAATCTTCAAGTTGGTTCTTTATCCATAATAATTGTGCACAGCAACTGCCTGTAGCTACATATTCAGACTCAACTGTTGATGTAGCTATACTGGTCTGCTTCTTACTGCACCAAGACATTAGCCCTCCACCTATGAATTGACAGGTTCATGTAGTACTCTTTCTGTCTTCCTTGCATCCTGCAAAGTCTGCATCTGAGAAACCTGTTAGTATGAAATCTCTATTCTTAGGGTACCAAAGACCTAGATTAGGTGTGCCCTTAAGATATCTCAATATTCTCTTAACTGCAGTATAATGAGATTCCTTTGGGCAAGCTTGGTACCTAGCACAAACACATGTAGTATACATGATGTCAGGTCTACTAGCAGTCAAGTAGAGTAGGGAGACAATTATCCCTCTATACAAAGACTCATCAACAGATTTCCCTGTCTCATCTTTGCCTATAGGCATACTTATTCCCATTGGAGTTTTCATGGTGGAGGCTCAGTCCATACCATATTTCTTAATCAACTCCTTGGTGAACTTAGACTGAGATATGGATAATCTATCATCAGTTTGTCTTACTTGAAGTCCCAAGAAGAACTTTAGCTCACCCATACTGCTCATCTCAAACTTCCCTTGCATAAGTTTAGCAAACTTTTTACAAAGGTTGTTTTCAGTAGATCCAAAGATAATGTCATCAACATATATCTGGACTAGGATTATCTTGCCTTTAGATTCCCTAAAGAATAGAGTTTTGTCTATCTTTCCTCTAGAGAAATTATTCTCAATAAGAAAAGTAGACAAGGTTTCATAACAAGCCCTAGTGCCTTATTTCAAACCATATAGAGCTTTTCTAAGCCTATATACATAATCAGGAAAATGAGAATCTACAAAACCTGAGGGTTGCTCAACATAGACTTCCTCTTTTAAGTGACCATTCAGAAATGCTGACTTTACATCAATCTGATATACCTTGAACCCTTAATAGGAAGCATAGGCCAAGAACATCCTTATAGCCTCCATCCTTGCTACTAGGGCAAAGGTTTGATCAAAGTCAATCCATTCCTCTTGCCTGTAGCCTTTTGCTACCAACCTTGCCTTGTTCTTGATAATAGTGCCATTTTCATCAAGTTTGTTTCTGTAGATCCACTTGGTTCCTATAATGCTGTGATCCTTTGGTTTAGGAACCAGCTCCCAGACTTTGCATTTTCTGAATTGATTCAGCTCTTCTTGCATAGCATCAACCCAGTTAATATCTAGCATGGCTTCTTCAAACTTCTTGGGTTCTATTTGAGATAAGAAGTTAGAACAAAGAACTGTGTTCATGCTTTTGCTCCTTGTTAGAACACCTTGACTTGCATCACCAATTATCTGGTGGGCTGGATGATCCTTCAGGTGTCTTCTAGCTGGAGGAAACCTGTCTACCTCATGGCCTTCTTCATTTTCCTCCACTTGATGCTCCTCATTTTTTTCATCATCCAGTGAGTTTTGTTCTTCCCCTAGACAACATGTATCTTTTCCATCATCCATCCTAGCAGGAGCTTCATCATTGATGGTCATCTTGTCCAACCTGTCTGTTAGACCTGTAGAACTAACTGAAGAACTAGACAATTCATTGTTAATCAATCTAGACTCATCAAAAACAACATGGACTAACTCTTCTACAACTTGAGTAGTCAAGTTATAGACCCTGTATGTCCTACTATTATTACTGTACCCAACAAATATCCCTCATAGGGATTTGGCAGCAAACTTTATTTGGTAGTGCTTACCATTAACAAGGACATAACACTTGCTACCAAAGATTCTGAAGTAAGAAATGTTTGGTTTTCTGCCTTTCAAAATCTGATAGGGAGTCAACTTAAGTTTCTTTTTTATGGATGCTCTATTGAGAACATGACAAGCAGTATTTACTACCTCAGCCCAGAAATATTCAGGGAGAGTAGAGTCACTGAGTTGAGTTCTACATGCCTCGATAAGAGTTCTATTCTTTCTTTCAGCAATTCCATTTTGCTGAGGTCTTCAAGGTGAGGAGAACTCCTGATGAATCCCAAATTCTTCATAGAATTTTATCATACATTCAGACTGAGATTCAGTTCCATGGTCACTTCTGATTTTTACCACTGAACTGTTAAGTTAATTCAGAATTTGTCTAACAAAAGTCTGGACAACCCTAGGGGTTTAAGATTTCTTCCTCAAGAAGAAAACCCATGTGTATCTAGAATAGTTATCCACAACAACTAGAGTGTATACTTTCTTACCAAGACTATGAACTGGCATAGGACAACAAATCCATATGCAAGAGATAAAAGCATCTCAATGAATCTTTGGTATCAAGTGCAGGAAAAGAGGACTTGGTCTGTTTGCCCTTTTTCCAAGCTGAACACACTCCCTCTTTAATGCTCTTTACTTGAGGACCATTCCTCACTAAACCCATGCTAAACAACAGCCTTATAGACTTATAGTTCAGATGAGCAAACCTCTTGCGCCATTTGACATATAATGAAGCTTTCTCACCTGTAACTAGGCAAATGGGTGAGATGTTATACTCACAATCTAGGTTAAGACAATATACATTTCCTCTCCTAGTGCTAGTCAAAATGATCTCTTGATCACTTAACCTCTTAATTTGGCACTCCCCTTTGTGGAAAGAGATGTCATAACCTAGATCACTAAGTTGACTTATGTTAATCATGTTATGTTTTAACCCCTTCACATAAGCCACTTTAGTGATAGTAATTGAGTCACTAGAAATGTTACCAAATCCTTTGATGACTCCTTTTTCTGATCCACCAAAGATGACTTTGGGACCATTCTCTATGGGTGTATAGTCCCTCAACATTCTTCTTGTTCCAATCATGTTTCTGGAACATCCACTATCCAAGTACCATATAGGGGTATGGCCACTTGGATTCACCTACATCAAATAAAGAATCACTCATCCTTAGAACCCAAATTATTATTGGGTCCTAGGTTCTTATTAGTTTGGGAAATAACCAGTTTACCTACATATTTTCTTATAGGTAAACTACTCTTGGTTCTAACACTTGTATTAAACCAGCAATCCATGGCAAAGTGGCCTACCTTGCCACAACACCAACACTCAAACCTATTGTACCTTCTCTTAGGTACAGACGTCACAACCTTGTTTCCAGCAGTCCTGTTAAGTGTAGGTGTTGGAGCAGCAAACCCTAAGAATTCCTTTTGAACCTGATGGGCTTGCCTATAGAGTGTCCTACTGGCATTTTCACACTTGCCAAAGTGATCTCCATACTCACAGTGACCATGAGTAATTTCATGATCATACCTGTTTGTAGGTTGCATCACCTTCCTAAAGAAAATAGGGGCTTAGAGGCTAGTGGCTGAACTAGAACCTTACCTTTTCCATGAGAATTGGTGGCCCTAGTTCTTCCCTCAAAACCTAGACCAGTCTTTCCCTTCTGAGAAATGGAATTGTCTATTAAGAACAAGATAGATTTTGGCTTAGAGAATTTAGCCACTAACTCTCTTTCTTTCTGGAGTCTTGCCTCCAGATTCTTGATATGATTCTCCTTGAAAGTGATTGTGCCCATCTGAATAACAGTTATATTCTTCAGTTTGGCAACCTCTTTCAGTTTCAAATCAATTAGCTTGACTGATTCAAATGCTGCCTGCTTAAGAGATTAAATCTCCTTGGCCTGCTCCTTAACAAGAAGCTTGCTTCTCTTTAAAGCTTGCAACAACCCACCATACTCATCAATGAGTTAGTGTACTTCCCCTTCAGACTTAGAACCATCCACATCTCTTGATGCAGATGCTTTTGATTCTAATCTAGTGAAATAATCAGAAATTGAGGGAGAATTGTATACCTTACGAGGACCAGCCTGATCCTGGCACTGATCATTTTTTGATAGAGCCATCATCCCTCTACAGCAATATTCTTCCACTCCATTTATGGAGTCCAGCATTTGTAGGAATTCTAACTCATTAGAATCCTCTTCAGTTGAGAATAGCCCAACATATGCTTCTGCGTCTTCTTCTTCTCCTGATCCTGATGATGAAGAGTCTGTCCAACTCTTCTACTTCTGGGCAACAAAGGATTTCTCCTTCTTGCCCTTCATTTGTTGTTTCTTCTTGTCCTTTGATTCAGCCCTCTTATCTGGACAGTCTTCTATGACATGTCCTTGTGTGTTGCAACAATAGCAAACAATCTTAGAATTATATTATTTACTAGGTTTAGAAGCATACCTATCCTCCTTGGGAGTCTTCTTTTTCTTGTAATACTCATCCTTGGAAAAGGATGTAGAAGGTCAGGTTCTCCACTTCTTCTTTTTCATGAACCTTTGGAACTGCCTTGTAAAGGCAGCAAAGTCCTCATCAGAGGTGTGGCTATCTGATGTGCTGTTGTCAGGAATTCCTTCTTCTGCCTCAGCACTCCTTCTGGGTGGAGAAGGAGATTTTCTCCCGCCCTTTCTTGTGCCTTCAGCCTTGAAGTCAACTGACTTATCCTTGTACTCAAACCTGCTTCTCTTTTCTTCCTCCTTTTTGGCAGTAAGCTGCATTTCATATAATAGCAGCTTTCCAAATAGTATGGGAGGAGGTATATCAGTAAGCTTGGGCACCTCTCTGATGGCAAAAATCTTTTTGTCCCAGTCCTTTGTCAGAGTCCTGAGAAACTTATCATTAAGTTCATATGTGCTGAATACTCTACAATATGTCATTAGTTCATTAACTATTCTGAAGAAATTTTTGTAACATTCAGCTATGTTGTCAGTCTTGGCTTGTCTAAAGCTCTCATATTCCTGATTCAGCATAGACTTCCTGTCCTCTCTAACTTCTTTTGTTCCCTCCATGTAGACAATCAGGGTGTCCCACATTTCCTTGGAGGTTTTACAATGCACCAGATTCTGAAATGTGGCATCATATATAACACTTACAATAATGTTCTGTGCTCTTTTGTCAAGTATTGCCAGAATGATCTCATCCTTTGTCATTTCAGAATAATTCTTTGGAGTTCTAATATTTGCATCCAGAACTGATACCTTCATTAGAATGAAGGGGCCTTTTTGTACAGTGATGTAGATTCTTGGATCAAAAGCTTCCATAAACAATCTAACCCTTTCCTTCCATATGCCAAAGCATTCTTTCCTGCAGGTAGGCAGTTTCATAGATCCAAACTCCCTTTGACTCTCATTTGAACCCATTCTTGAAATCTGTTAATTGCCTTGGAGATTCACTCAGACTGTTAGGTCAATCTTTGAGTAACCTCCCTCTCATACCACTTGAAAGACTTATTTCAAGAGCCTAAGCACCTAGAGGGGGGTGAATAGGTTCTAATTATCTTTAAGGATTTTAGAACATATAACTAGTTCTTAGCACTGAAATTGTAAATCACAGCACAAAAAAACACAGAACAGCATACACCGGATTTATAGTGGTTCCCCAAGGTATGGGTATATCCACTTTCCCCCTCCGCCTATCCAGTAGAGAACTGGATTCAGCCCAACTTCCTTCCACTAACTCAGATCCACAGATCTTACAACTCAGAACAAGATTGGTTCCTACAGCTCAGACTTATACAAGTCTTACCTCAGATTCTCCCCAAGAATCCTACCTCAGGCCACAGCCCTACTTCAGCCTTTATAACTAGGCTTATAACTCAGACTATCAATAGTCCTACACCTCAGGCACTCAGCCCTACCTCAGCCTTTATAATTATAGGCTTACAACTCAGATATAACAAAAGATCCAACAAGTAATTGAGTATCTGAAAGATATAGGAATATCACCAGATAGATCACTCTATAGGTGAGAGCTTCTTGATCAGTTCTTGAATGAACTGAATCTATAGATCCAACCTGACTTAGCTGTTTCAAAGCTTCTTGATAGAACAAAATAAGGTTAAACTCTTCTTGATGTAGAAGTTGATCTCCTGTGAGCTCCTTCCTTGAATTCAGAATAAGATCTGAATCTTCTCTGCAGACTGTTCAGAATCTGCCTACTAGAGGGTCTCCCCTTTTCTTGTTGTTGAAAACTTTCCTTAGATGATCTACCTTTTTTTTATCTCTGTCTTTGTTGTATATAAGTTGTCACAGATCAGTCCTTTATATAGAGATTTCTCTTGATTACCGGTTGATCCGGTTTGTAACAACCTTCTGACTGTTCTGACAAAGGTGTCAGACCTATTGGTAATGACAGCTGTCGAGTCACCAGTCATGACAGTTGATTCCTCAATGATTGTATAAGTCAGCATGAACCACTCAGCAGACTGATTCATATATGTCGACACAAATAGACTAAGTGTCGACACAAGTCTTGGTGATGTTGACATAACACTCCAGTTGTTGACATAGTCATACTTCAACTACTCGACACATCTTCTCTTTGTATGTGTCGACACAAGTCCTGTGTGTCGACACAACTACTCTTGGACTCGACATAACTACTGCAGGCAGATGGCGTTGAGTGTATGTGTAACACCTCTACCCGTCAAGAAGAATATAATAGAGGGTCCGGCCGGGGCCCCACACCATATTCCACAAACAGGCGGAGACGCTACTAAATAATATCATAACCAACGCATCCTAACACAGAGCATTCTAGCGGAAGCTTCACGGTTGAATTACTGAACTCAAGATAAACAACACTGTCCACTAACATAGGAATGTATATATATATATATCAACAGAGTCTGGCCTTAAGGCCTTACAACAGTTTCTCTTAACAAGAGTGTGGTTTACATACATCGGCACGCAGGCCGGCCACACATGAACAAAAGAAATAAAACAAAGCCTTCAAGGGCAGCAACGCAGCTTTGGGCTTCAGCCCGCTAAGTCCCGCTCGGCCCAGCTCCTCCAGCACCTGTAAGAACCAATCCACCAAACGGTGGGAAAACAGGGCAACGGTCAGCATTCAGCTGACCAATTATAACGACCCTGCCCCTGGCACGGGGCAGCGGAATTCCATCCCTGCAAAGCATTCATCCAACATGATATAGATAGCCATTCAAGCAAGACGTGCACGCCCGCACTGTCATATATCACAAACGTCGGCTCGACGGCCCGACGCTCCGTGCACTCAGGGCACATTCACACCGTTCAGAGGTCCCAGACATAACGGCGCACTATGAGCATTCTAGTCTGATCGGCTCACCGGCCGTCGACTCTCGCTATGTGATCCTAACAGGGTCTTAAGCACCCAAGGTTAGACAACCATAACGCGGGTACAGATCCACCTTTCCCGTTGCTCACATCGTCAGACTCACGCCTGGACTGACGCGGGTACAGTTTCACCTTGCCCGTTCCACCATTTCCTAGTTGCAGCCTCACAGCCCAACTTTCCGTCAGTAGCACTCACGGCCACAAGAGAGTCCAACTCTCATAATTTCCTGGACTTCCTCCAGTACTTTTATCCATCATGCATACAAGCAATCATCACGGAGTCTCCTCCGATATGCAACCAAGCATCACCAATCCAGACCACGTCCAGATGGGCTTCACACAGCATGCCTAGATCCGTACTCCAATTCCGGACTCTAACAAGGGGGACTTCACATATCTACCCCAAGGGACGCCACAACCCACCGCACACTCGCGGGGAAGGGTTTTCCCTATGCAATGCAGGAATTAAGGACTTCACATGTCCAAGCAGGAAATCGTTACCCTAGGAGTTCGCTTCGGAGCCATGGAGAGAAATTTGAGACGGATGAAAGCCTTCGCAGCAGCCTTGCCGTCACAACGCCGGCTTCGGATCGCGAATCGAACCACGGGAGCTCCGCCGGTGGCTTGGTCTCCTCCTCCTTCTTCCTCTCTTCCTCTCTCTTTCTCTCTTCCTTAAGAATAAAAGAAGAATGAATCTTCAGCCTCTTCTCACGACTTATCCAGCCCAAGAACCCACCTGAGCCTTTGGATCAAAAGAGAGAAAACTGAACGGCCAAGATTTCCCCAGAATTTCACTTTTTGGCCGACACGGCCTGTGACACGCCCGTGTCACAGGCCGTGTACCCCTTCAGCGGTGCACACAGCTTGAACCGACTGAACCACACGGGTCAACGACACGCCCGTGTCGGACCTGACACGCCCGTGTCAAACCTCAGACACGCCCGTGTCTCCTGCTCCATCGAGCTGCAACCAGAACACGGGTCGGAACACGGCAGCTGACACGCCCGTGTCCAGCCTGACACGCCCGTGTTCCCGGCCGTGTTCAAGGCCGTGTCCGGCTCTGCCCGGAATAGGCCAAGTTTGCAAAATAAATAGAACACGCCCTGGGACACGCCCGTGTCCCTGGCCGTGTCACCCGACACGCCCTGGGACACGCCCGTGTCCCAGGCCGTGTAACCTGACCTGCTACTCAAATCTCAAGTTGAGTCTTTTGGGCCTTTTTTTTTTTTTTGGGGTGTTACAACCCTCTCCCCCTTAACAAAATTTCGTCCCGAAATTTGCACGGTAAGGAAAGAAAATCAGCAATGCTATAAGCATGTTATAACAAAAAGTACACGGTCTACAGTTATACAAATAACTCGGGAAACTCGGCTCGCATGGTCTGCTCCCGCTCCCATGTTAGCTTATGGTTCACGTCAATTGAAAGTGCATGAGCGGAATTATCCCGTCCATGATTTGGAGTTGGCGGCGGTAATCTTTGCGCTCCAGTTGTGGCGGCACTATCTCTATGGCGTCAAAGTGGATATCTATACGGATCACAAAAGCCTAAAGTATTTGTTGGATCAGAAGGATTTGAATATGCGACAACGAAGATGGATGGAGTTCCTCGGGGACTACACCTTCGAGATTCACTATACTCCCGGGAAGGGAAATGTGGTCGCTGATGCTTTGAGTCGGAAGACTCCGGTCCGGGCAAGCTGGTTGCAGAGGCATGACCAGCGTTTGATCCAAGAATTGGAGGCAATGGAGATATCGTGTGTTGACAAGGGTGCGTCAACCGATGCGTGCTTAAACTGGACGGAGGTGCAATATGACCTTACGGACAGAGTTCGGCGAGCAACGGAGCTTGATGAAAGTCTCCAGCGCTATGCTAAAGATGGGCCGGATGATCAATTCTCTTGGGATAACGGGTTGTTACGGAGACATGGTCGAGTATGCGTCCCAAGTGTGGGTAAACTGAGGGAAGAGTTGATGTACGAAGCTCACTTTGCAAAGTACTCAGTTCACCCAGGGAGCACAAAGATGTACAGGGACATGAAAAAGCTGTTCTGGTGGCCCGGATTAAAGAAAGATGTGGCTCGTTATGTGGCTAAATGCAACACCTGTGCGTTGGTGAAAGCAGAATGCCAGAAGCCTGGCGGTTTTCTGAAGTCGTTACTGAACTCAAGATAAACAACACTGTCCACTAACATAGGAATGTATATATATATATATATCAACAGAGTCTGGCCTTAAGGCCTTACAACAGTTTCTCTTAACAAGAGTGTGGTTTACATACATCGGCACGCAGGCCGGCCACACATGAACAAAAGAAATAAAACAAAGCCTTCAAGGGCAGCAACGCAGCTTTGGGCTTCAGCCCGCTAAGTCCCGCTCGGCCCAGCTCCTCCAGCACCTGTAAGAACCAATCCACCAAACGGTGGGAAAACAGGGCAACGGTCAGCATTCAGCTGACCAATTATAACGACCCTGCCCCTGGCACGGGGCAGCGGAATTCCATCCCTGCAAAGCATTCATCCAACATGATATAGATAGCCATTCAAGCAAGACGTGCACGCCCGCACTGTCATATATCACAAACGTCGGCTCGACGGCCCGACGCTCCGTGCACTCAGGGCACATTCACACCGTTCAGAGGTCCCAGACATAACGGCGCACTATGAGCATTCTAGTCTGATCGGCTCACCGGCCGTCGACTCTCGCTATGTGATCCTAACAGGGTCTTAAGCACCCAAGGTTAGACAACCATAACGCGGGTACAGATCCACCTTTCCCGTTGCTCACATCGTCAGACTCACGCCTGGACTGACGCGGGTACAGTTTCACCTTGCCCGTTCCACCATTTCCTAGTTGCAGCCTCACAGCCCAACTTTCCGTCAGTAGCACTCACGGCCACAAGAGAGTCCAACTCTCATAATTTCCTGGACTTCCTCCAGTACTTTTATCCATCATGCATACAAGCAATCATCACGGAGTCTCCTCCGATATGCAACCAAGCATCACCAATCCAGACCACGTCCAGATGGGCTTCACACAGCATGCCTAGATCCGTACTCCAATTCCGGACTCTAACAAGGGGGACTTCACATATCTACCCCAAGGGACGCCACAACCCACCGCACACTCGCGGGGAAGGGTTTTCCCTATGCAATGCAGGAATTAAGGACTTCACATGTCCAAGCAGGAAATCGTTACCCTAGGAGTTCGCTTCGGAGCCATGGAGAGAAATTTGAGACGGATGAAAGCCTTCGCAGCAGCCTTGCCGTCACAACGCCGGCTTCGGATCGCGAATCGAACCACGGGAGCTCCGCCGGTGGCTTGGTCTCCTCCTCCTTCTTCCTCTCTTCCTCTCTCTTTCTCTCTTCCTTAAGAATAAAAGAAGAATGAATCTTCAGCCTCTTCTCACGACTTATCCAGCCCAAGAACCCACCTGAGCCTTTGGATCAAAAGAGAGAAAACTGAACGGCCAAGATTTCCCCAGAATTTCACTTTTTGGCCGACACGGCCTGTGACACGCCCGTGTCACAGGCCGTGTACCCCTTCAGCGGTGCACACAGCTTGAACCGACTGAACCACACGGGTCAACGACACGCCCGTGTCGGACCTGACACGCCCGTGTCAAACCTCAGACACGCCCGTGTCTCCTGCTCCATCGAGCTGCAACCAGAACACGGGTCGGAACACGGCAGCTGACACGCCCGTGTCCAGCCTGACACGCCCGTGTTCCCGGCCGTGTTCAAGGCCGTGTCCGGCTCTGCCCGGAATAGGCCAAGTTTGCAAAATAAATAGAACACGCCCTGGGACACGCCCGTGTCCCTGGCCGTGTCACCCGACACGCCCTGGGACACGCCCGTGTCCCAGGCCGTGTAACCTGACCTGCTACTCAAATCTCAAGTTGAGTCTTTTGGGCCTTTTTTTTTTTTTTGGGGTGTTACAGTATGTCAAGCCGTCGTTGAGTGTATGTCGACACAAGTCCTTTGTGTCGACACAACTGCTCTTGGACTCGACATAACTGTTGCAGACAGATGGCGTTGAGTGTATGTCCAGCTGTCATTGAATGTGTGTCGACACAAGTCCTATGTGTCGACACAACTGCTTCTGGTTTTGACTTAGCTGTTGTAGACAAATGGCGTTGATTGTGTGTATAGCTGTCATTGAGTGAGTGTCGACACAAGTCCTGTGTGTCGATACAAGCCTTCTAACTTAGAATAGTTGTTGCTGTAAAATTGCGTTGAGTGTGTGTCTAGCTGTCGACACAAACCTTCTTCAGGTGTCGACACAATTCTTGGTGTCGACACATGCCTTTCTTCTGATGTCGACATAACTCCTGGGTATCTACACAACTTCTGCTTTAGGTGTCGACACAATTCCTGTCTTAGGTGTCGATACAATTCTGGGTGTCGACACAACCTCTTCTTCAGGTGTCGACACAATTCCTGGGTGTTGACACAACTTTGCTTCTAGTGTCGACACAACTTCTTGGTGTCGACACAACTTTTCTTCTGGTGTCGACACAACCTCTTCTGGGTGTCGACACAATTCTTCACAAGTGTCGACACTTGTACTTAGAAAATTTCTTTGCAAACCTTATACCTGTACAATGAAACTCAAACATACATCAAATACAAATTGATGTATATCATTGAGTAAGATGAGGCTTCTCCAAATCTGGTACATATTTTTCATTGTACCCAACACTATCAGAACAACACACGTAGAAGCTATGGAAGAATAAATTCTAGTTGCGGCCCCGTAAAAGACTATGTCTTATTATGCGAGGTCAAACTTGGAAGACACCGATTCAAGTATCGTTCATCCTACAGTTGCTAATAATAATTTTGAAATAAAAACCAAGCATAATCCAAATGATTCAAAACTCAGTACAATTCGATGGATTGCAAGATGAACATCCTAACACGCATCTGTCAAATTTTCTAAAAATATGTGATACATTTAAAATAAATGGCATCACTGATGATCCCATTCATTTGCGCTTATTTCTATCTTTGTTACGGACGAAAGCCAAGCAGTGGTTAGGTTCTCTACCTAGAGGATCCATCACTACTTGGGCTGAGATGATTGAAAAAATTTTAACTAAGTATTTTTCGCAAGCTAAAACTGCTAAATTACATGCGGATATTTCTTCTTTGTTCAGGGAGAGTCTGAGTCTCTCTATGAGACTTGGGAATGCTTTAAAGAATTTTTACGTAGGTTTCCACATCAAGCACTATCGGTTTGGCTCCAAGTTTAGACATTCTATAATGGTTTGAATTTCCAAACCAGACAAATGATTGATGTTATCGTCGGTGGAATGCTAAATAATAAAATCCACGAGGCCGCTCAAGCATTGTTTGAGGAAATTGCCATGAATGCCTACCAATGGAACGTGCCTAAGTCACGCACTAATAAACCTACTTGACTTTACGAGCTCGACGCTTCTTCCAATTTAGCACTTCAAGTAGAATATCTAACTAGGAAAGTAGCGGAGATGTCAACTTCCTCCACTACCCCTACTTGGAATTCTAATAATAATATAATAGAAGAACACATTGATTATATGGGGAATCCATATTAATCTCCTTCCTATAACCCAAATAATAATAATAATAATTACAATTCAGGGTTTAGAAACAATCCAAATTTATCATGGAGCAACACCAATAATGCTCAGTGTCCACCTAATGTAAGTCCAATTGGATTTGCACCACCACCACCACAATCACAACCACTATGACTCACCTCGATAGAAGACATCTTCATAAAATACGTCATTACAAATGCGTCCAATATCCAGAATCTGACCAGATCAATAAAAAATCTGGAAACTCAAATTGTACAGATTTCAAAGATGTTGACGGAGCGCTAACCTAGAGCTTTACCAGGAAACACGGTAAATAATGCGCTTGTGGGAGACACCCCATGGTTATCTGTTTATTTTTTACTTGTCTTTTATTTCTATAGGTTTTGCTTACGACCTCCCTGACCTTCAATCAAGAAAGCCTCCTTATTTTATTTTACTTTCAGTTTTGTATATATATCTGCTTTTTCATTATATTTATGCACAACATAAGTATAGGGGAATATTTCCTTAAAATATATATATATATATAAATATATAAAGTTCTTTTATATATACAAATAATATTTTCTTATCAATATTTATGTATACATTTGCTAAAATAATAATATATATATATATATATAATCTTTTTATGTATATATATTGCTTAATCAATCATCCAAAAAAAATTTAAAACCCCTACTTCTTTTATAAAACAAAAAAAAATAATTTTTTAAGTTGATATATAAATAGTTATCTTGTTTTCTCAATTTACTAGTCATTTATTTATTATAAATAGATAGATCTAAATATCTGAGGTTAAGTTTTAAAGAATATCTTGTGCATTTTATTTTTTAAGATAATTTTTTTTGAGCACTACTTCTGGTTTATTATAAATAGAGGCATGTGCATTTTTTTAGCTAAACATATGTAAACTATAATTATTTGAACACCACTTTTATTGAAATATAGGAATTTTCAAGCTATTAGAAATTGCTCTCAAAAATTTTTATCAAAATTTGAATTATTTTTTGAAACCCCTTACCTATTTACTTTTTGTTTGGCATGTTTTCTTACACAAGCAAGCATCTAGGAATATGTGCTTCTAGAAAAGAAAAGATCTTATTTCAATGGGAATAATATTTTATTCTGCAAATATAAGCATCCAATAATTATTAAAAGACTATATGAAATGGAGTATGTGCTCCTAAACATATACATTGGATTAAAATAAAATGAAATTCTGCTAAGTTTTTTTTCGTTTTGGAAAATATTTTCCTAAACAATTGTAACAGAACAAGATTATTGAAAAATTTGAGAGGATAAAATTCATCACCTTCTACATCATTATCTGCTTATAGGCGAACGCCAAGTTTATATCCCATAAAACCACTACAAATTGATCTAATTTTGCTTAAAATTTTGAGTGAGCATATTTAATAGGTTGTTTATTTTCCTCCATATCTCTTTTAAAGTACGGTTTTGATAATACCAATCTAACTTGTTACTAATGATTGCAATATTGCTTGCTATTTGTTTTTCTCAAGAACTCTTTTGACTACGAACATCTATCTCTGCAAAAATAATTTGCATAACATAGGAATTAATGCTTTATACTCTAGATTTTTTAGGTCTATTTTCCTTTGATATAATAAATTGATAGTTTAATTAGAAATTTTATACCTGTTCATATAGTCGACTGATACTTTTACTCTAGAATAGCAAAGCTTAAGTATGGGGGTATTTGATGAGTAGCAAAATATACTTATTTTTAGTATATTTTTTGTTTTGTATTAATAAAAAATGTAAATATATTGTATAAAAACCTAAATGAATCATATCTTTTTATTTTTCAGTTCTAACTTAACCTATTTTTGTGTTATATAGGTAATTCAGGGCAAACTGGGCATTTCGGGAAAATTTCCTAAGTCACACCCCTAGGTCACGCCCGTGACCTAGGGCGTGTAACCTTAAAACAACAATTCCAACGTTTCGGGAAATTTTGGCTAGCAAACAGCAGTCATGCCAATGACATGCCTATGTGACACTTGTCATGCCCTTGATATCACCCATGACCAAGAATTCAACCCGCTGTCGCGCTAGCTGAAGATGTGAAGCTAGCAAGATCAAGTCACGCCTGACGTACATGCTCGTGTGCTAGCTGTCATGCCTGTGAACTCAACCGTGACCAAGCAAGAAGCCAGCTTTCATGCCCAGAAGAAGCCAATCTTCCACGCCATGCAGACACGCCCGGTCTACATGCATGTGACCTTCAACTCATGTCTGTGTACTTTCAACCTGATCTAGAAATTAGCCGAAATTCTATCCACACGCACCATGTCAGGGTCACGCCCAGGCTACACGCCCGAGGGGGCATGTACTTCAGAAATTTCGGCTATAAATAGACCTTTGGGCTGATGTTTAGAGGAGAACTGGTAGAGTTCCACATAGTTATACATAGTAGTTAGGAGTAGCTTTTGAGTTTTATTTTCCTAACGCTAGTTTTGGTTTCTTAGTGTGTAACACTTTTTTAAGTAAAAAATTTGCAGCTTTCAGTAATTTTTCATCTCTTCTTGCTTTTTTTAACTTACCTTTTATTTTTGTTGAGAAAGGGTTTGTGCGTAAGTACTATTCATTTTTTTATTTTTATTACCACCCCCATCCTAGATGTCAGGCTAAGAACTTTTAGCGCTTGATTAAGATGGTTAGTATGGATATTAATTCTACACCTTTATATGTCATTTACTTTTCTATTACCACCCCCATCCCGATGAGAGGCTAAGAACTTTTTAGTACTTGATTGAGATGAGATTTGGGAAGGCTATTAATTCTACATTTAAAAAACGCTATTTTCTAAATTGAAAACATAAGATTTATCAGGAATTGATCATTCTTAGGTAAAAAGAAATAGCGCCTCATTCTCGAAAGAGATGAATGTAAGCATCTCGGGTTGAACCTTCAAAAACTAGTAGGAGGTCAATAGCGGGTGTCACCACATAAAGCGTGCATTAAAGGTATTTTTAATTAGATACAAAAGTTCAGTCAAAATGCATAATCATAGGTGGATGTATCCTCAATAGTAGTGCACTCATATAAAGGGAACCTCCACGGTCAAGTATTTTAATTAAAAAAGAAAAGTAGAGTTTTATTATTTAAAAAGTATTTCCCAAAGTAATTCAAAATCGAGGGCTCTCTAACTCATCTATTTTAAAAACCCCTACGTCTTACTTTTATTTTTATTTTTAAAAATCATAAACTCTTTTCGATAAAATAATAGTTTCATTCCTTAAAGTAGAGTACTCGACACAGATCTGTGGAAAAATACGACCTTGATATTTTTAAAATAATATACTACTATATGATACTTGCCTTAATCGAAGTATATAAGTAAAAAAAGAGAAAGAACACAAAAACGCTAATTTCCAAATCCAACTTAATCTTCAATTTAAAACTATCTCGCATATTTTACTTATCAATAAATAGTTTCTTTCATTTTATTAATGGGTTGTTCAATTTCAACTACCTCCGACTCCTTATTTTCTATAGGCTTTTCTTCTTGTGATTCACTCATTTTAATTGTTTTCTCTCTTTACTCCTCCTCCTTCACCTTTTATAACAACACATCCGCACTCAAAATTTCTACTCTACTCCTTAAGGCGATAGCTTTACAATGGTTATTTTGTTCATCTCTTATAGGATTAGTTGTAGTGTATGAAGGTAATGAACCTATTGGCCTTTGACTTAATGAATTTACAAGTTGACCCAAGGTAGTTTTTGAAGATCTTAAGGAAGATTCAATGCCTACCATTCTAGATTCATTCTTTTGAAATATTCCTAAAATATATTCATCAGCCAATTTCCTATGATTCACTTGGTTATTAAGAGGATTACTGTTGGGTCCATTGCCCACAATGTTCCCTAGATTGGATTTGAAGAGTCATCTCCATCAACACTAAGCGCATAGTTGTATTTGATGTTATTTAAGCTCATCATGTGCAAGATGTTCCATGGAACAAGTCTAGATAGATTGTCTAAGTGATGTGATAGGTGGTCACAAAGTGAAGATACTGGAAAGGCAAGAATTTGCCTAAGTCCACAGGCGTTGAGTGAGGTAAGATCACTCAATGCCAGAAGTCAAAGATCAATTGAATATACAGCTAAGACCATAGGCGTTGAGTGGAGCAAGCTTACTCAATGCCATAGGTAAGGTAGAATGTTGGCAAGCTAGAAATGTGGTTGTCCATAGGCGTTGAGTAGAGTTGACTCACTCAATGCCATACAACTCAAGGTATAAATATGGTTAAGTAGTTTGGCGTTGAGTGATGAAGACACACTCAATGCCATATAGCAAAAAGCTATGAGTCAAACTGAGTTCAGAGTTCGTCGACCTGAGCTCATCATTCGTCGAACTGAGCTCAAAGTTTGAGAATCTGAGTTAGACGAACTGTGTTCAGAGTTCATCGAGCTATGCTCATCGTTCGTTTAACGAAGCTCAAAGTTTGAGAATCTGAGTTAGTCCAACTATGTTCAGAGTTCGTCGAGCTGAGCTCATCGTTTGTCGATCTGAGCTCAAAGTTTGAGAATCTGAGTTAGTCGAACTGAGTTTAGAGTTCGTCGAACTCAGCTCAGAATTCATTGAACTGAGTTCAGATTTAAATGAGACAGGCTGAGACAATCAAAGCCTAAGGAATAAGAGGAAGAAATTTGGCTAATTCTAAAAGCGTTGAGTGAGGCATGCTCACTCAATGCTCTCTGTGCTTAAGAAGATGTTGAGGCAAGAAAATTTGCTAATGTAAAAAGCGGTGAGTGAGGCATGCTCACTCAACGCTCTCAATGCCTAAGATGCAGAAAGCTTTTCTAAGGCAAAAAGCATTGAGTGATGAAGACACGCTCAACTCTCTATGCCACAGAAGCAGGAAGATTTTATCTAAGGCAAATAGCATTGAGTGAGGCTTGTTCACTCAATGCTCTCAACGCCTAGATAGACAGAATTCTGTCCAAGTGTTTTGGCATTGAGTGATGCTTACTCACTCAACGCCAATGGTAATGTTGCTTGATTTTTGGCTAAGTTTATAGTTGGTGACATAAGCAAGTCAACAAGTCAACATATTTCAAATTAGTGGCGTGATGGCTACAGTAAGCGACAAATGTTACCACACACCTACTGTACGACAGTTGGCATTAAAGCAAGGTTGTTGTTGGCCATTAAAGGTGTGGGGCCCACTGCTCAAGAATTATTGGGTCATAATCAATAAAAGGGAAAGACTTTACAGAGGAAGAGAGCTTTTGGAAAGAAGCCATTAGGTCAATCTTATTCTCCGCCATTATTGCTGTGCTGAAGAATAGGAAGCTCAAGTCAGCAAGACGAAGAGCAAGTTAGTTGTTGTCTTCTTCAAAGACTTCAGCAAGTTAAGAGTTAAACTCTAAGAAAAAGAAACTAGCCAAGGCCTAACCCCAGCTGCAGGATCTGTGATCTCAAGAAAGATAGCTGGTGTCATTCTCACCCTCACCAGCAAGTAAGTTCGGAGTATTTCTCTGAGGAAAGAGGAAGTAGTCAAGGGCCAACCCTTACTGCAGGTTCTTCACAGTTCCAGCTGTATAAGTCCTGAAGAACATTTACTGGAGGCTGTTGAGAATAAGTTGGGACTAGGCTTATAAGTTTAGTCAAGGAAGGAGAGGAGAAGCTGAGCTTCTGCAAGTTGCTTCCAGCACGAGTTTCCTTGTTGCTGTGAAGAAGTTGAGCTGAGAAACCTTCAGCTCAGTTGTAGCTAGTATTGCTGCAATAACTTCACAGCTCTAGCTGGAAATATCTCTGGTACTGTGAAGAAGAAGTTAGGACTAAGTATTTCTTAGTTCAGTGAAGGTAGACTCAGGAAATAAATTCCTATAGTCAAAGTTGGGATGAGTCTAACTCAGTCAAGGTAGATTGGCACAGAGAAATTTCTCTTGTTTCCAATCAAGACTCACCAACCCCTTCCACCTTGTAGGATTCTTTTAGATCTGAGTGGTAGAAGCAGAGTTGCTCTGAGGTAGGATCTAAGTGTGGATCTGAGTTGTAAGGCTGTTTAGCCTGAGGTAGGACCTTTAGGTCTGAGCTGTAGGATCCAGATTGGATCTGATCTAGGTGATTAGTTGATCACTGAGCTATAGGGCTTTTGAGCCTGAGATTTTGGGTGAGTCATTCTCACTGAGTGGTAGGGCATTTATGCATAAGTTGTAGGATCCTTTGGATCTGAGGTAGGTCTTAACATCTTGAGATTGTATGAGAGTCATTCTCTCTAAGGTAGGATCCCTAAAGGATCTGAGGTAGGGATGTCCTCCCAGCCTGAGTGTAGGGCTTAACAACCTGAGGAAGGTGGTCTGCTGACCACTGATTTGTAGGCCCTTATGGCTGAGAAGTAAGTCTTGGAGGAGTCTAAGAGATCCTGAGGGATCTGAGGTGTAAGTTCTTTGGAGGGAGTTTTTGAGAAGTTTTTAGTCCAACAAAATAGTTGGATAGGTGGGAGGGAAAGTTGATGTACCCTTGTTAAGGGAACCACTATAAATCTGTGTATGCTTTTCTTTATTATTTTCTTTATTACAGGTTGCATGTCTTGAAAGCAGAATTGAATCAACTAATAAAGCACCTAAAGTAAGAAAAATAAAAGATAGTCACTAAAGACTAATAAACCTATTCACCCCTCCCCCTCTAGGTGATTTAGTTATCCTTAAAAACAAAGATTTTCAAGTGGTATCAGAGGGAGGTTACTCAAAAAGAACTTAACAGTCTTATTAGACCTCAAAGGATAACTAAAAGGTTTGCATTAGTGAGTTCAAAAGAGAACCATATGGAGTGGAGCTCAATGAAGTTTCAAGTCTGCAGTGAGAGCAAGGACCAGATTAGGCTGTTGGTAGCTCTTGTAGATGATGATGTCTATACAGATGCAAGAATAAAGATCAGGGCCCATCTGTCACACTCAGATAGTGACTCAGAGGTAGATGAAGCTGAGGAAGGTGAATGCAGATGTTATGGGATGATTGCTACATTAGAAGAAGAAGAAGACGAATCCTACCAGGATTAGCCTGGTTCTAATCAGGTACAATATCTGTCTAGTTCTTCTAATTGCTCAGGTCATAAGTTCATTTCAGACTCTAATGCTTCCTCATCAAGTGATGATGAGAGCCCTCTATCAGAAGATGATATCAATCAATTGATTGAGAATCATGCTGCACTTCTGAAAGCTTTCAAGAAAAACAAGATGCATATTAAGAACCAAGTAGAGGAAATTGCCTCCCTACAGCTGACTGCTTCCCAGCAAGATGAGACTTCATCTTTGCTATATCTGAAGATGAGGGAAGTTGGTCATCTGAAGACCATGGTAGATATCAATGTTGAGTCCATTAAATATAAGGACTCTATTATCAAGGTTTTTGAAGAGAAACTTGAAAGGGAGAAGAGGATAGTGGCCAATTTCTCTAAGATAGATGTTATTAAGAGAAAATTTGAATCTGAGTGGATTTCTAATGTTATCCAATCTCAGAGGAGAGGCCAAGCTCCTGTCAGGCCTCAGTCTACCTTTCAAAAGGTAATTCTCACATCCAACAGGTATTACCAAGACTGTAAGTGTGGTCACTAGAGGTGTGGGAATCTTTCTTGTAAGACTACAAAAGTACCTTATAAGGGAAGAAGAGGAGTCATGGGATTGAGTGCTCAGAAGGCTCCCCATGTAGAAGTTCAAAAGGCCCAACCTGGACCTTTTGTATTTGGTGCCCCATCCCCTATAGTCAAGGATGTGGCAATGTCCTATTCTAAGGTTCTTCCAGCAAGAACTCAAACCAAAGGTAAGCCAGTCAGTAAGGCTACCTTGGCTATCCCTGAATCCATGAAGAACATGCCATCTGCAAAGAGGGTTGTTGCTAATGCTATTCAGAGTAAGCCAAGCTCCTATACTGGCAGACTCACTTTTGGTCAAGCTCTTGTTGATTGAAACAAGAAGAAGGCCACAGTTATGCCCACTAAATAGGTTGCTAGAAGTGGCTTGCACACTCTAAGGTGTGTTCAAAAAAGGAGATACAACATCCATGAATGTTGGTGTTATGGCAAAGTGGGCCACTTTGCCATAGATTGTTGGCACAACCCCAATGTGCCAAAGACAAGGCAGTGTCTTCCTGACAGGGCTCCAGTAGGTAGACATATGCATTCTTATGCTAACAGGAACCTAGGACCCAATAGATTTTGGGGTCGTAAGGTAAAGTAATCTATTTTGCAGGTTAGTCTAAGTGCCCATCCCCCATGTAGTACTTGGACAAAAGATGTTCCAGAACTTGGACTGGAATAAGGAAGTTATCATATGGATCATTCTCCAAGTGTAAGGATGCAATGTGCATTCCTAAAGTAGGATACAAGTGGTATCAAGTGGCATAGGAGAGCTTGGTTAGTTTTATCAACTCTAGAGATATGCTCTCTAGTCAAGTGATATAATCACTATGGGAGTGGTAACTGGCCATGATCAAGGATGAAGGCAATGATCTAGGAGGAGAATAAAGTTTGAGTTGTCAATGCAAAAAAGGTCATTGGGGCTTGAATAGAAAGTTGTAGCCAGAGATAAGTATTTTGCTAAAGGGAGTTATTGTGATCAACTGATGAGAATCCAGCTACAACTCCAGGACTATAACCTCAAGAGTTGTTTCAGAAGGAATTCCAGAAAAGCTCAGTTTGATTAATGCAGAGATCCATTTGACAAACATTGAGCTCAATTCGACGAATGCATAGATCAGTTCGATGAAAGCCAGGCTTTGTTAGACGAAGGCAGAGAGCTATTCGATGAATGCAGAAATCAGGTTCACAAACAAGTTCAGCTTCCTGTTAAGAGGCAGCTAATAGCTGAAATAGGTCAAGGAACATCACAGCTGATCAGTAGGTCCTCAGTACTATGCACAGTCTGAGGGGGAGATCAACCCTAGTAAATGACCACTGATGTATAGTCAGTACTACTGTCATAATAATATGCTGCTGCAGGACAAGAGTAAAAGTCCAGCATATCGTACAAATGCACGAGGCCTTAAGTGGTGGAAAATACCTTCAGTGGTTTAAAGACTTGTAAAGTAGCATACCTTAATGGGTATCAAAGGTAGCAAAATCATCAAGTGGCATCCACTCAAGAGAGATAGCATACAAAACCCTACAAAAACTATCCAAGTGGTATTTAGCCAACTCAAACATTCAATACAAGGAAGAACACAATAACTCTGGGTTGATGCTCTCCAAAGGAGACAGCAAGGCTGGGCTTGGCAGAGCTGACTGCCCAGTCAGATGAAAGGAGAATAGGTGAGAAGATGCACCTCCACCAAAGGGTGCAAGGGAGATAGGATAAGTAAACATGGAACCTATCAAATCCTATGAAGAAGACTGACTACTTGGAGCTGCAAGAAAGAAACCAGTCTTGTAATATCAGCTCCATGGTATCAGGACCACATCCTCTAGATAAGTAGAACTACCTTATATTGACATTCTACTAGTGTAATCTAAATTGCTAAGAATCTTGTCTTTCAAGTAGGACTATGCATATGTAGATTAAGTATCAATTTGTTAAGGAGTATATGGAAAAACTCAATTCTGAGTTTGTCCTCACTGACAAGTGGCTGACATGCTTATCATGCCACTAGATAAAGTCAATTTTAACACCCTCTAGGTTGAGATTAGGTATGTTGAACTTGGTATAGCTTCAGGTGCACCCTGTTATACTAGTGTTGCAGGATTCACTTCTCTTGTAGGTAGATATGTCCTTGATATGACATCAAGACTATAAAGATCATTAAGTGGTATTAAGACTAAGATGGACTCAAGTGTCCAGCAGAGGGAATGATAGGGATGCTCCTGTTGAGGGGGAGCAAGCTCAGCACCTGTAGAAATGATGATAGGAAATGCTCCTATTAAGGGGGATCATGTCCAGCACTTGCTGAAACAGGATCAACCTCCTATTGAGAAGGAGCAAGCAGCTACTTCTGTGGATCAGAGATCTTCACTGCTGACCAGTTTGTACTAAGGAAAATGCACAGACTATGGGGGAGATAATGAGAAGAGAGACAGCTACCAGCTAACTCAAGTGGATCCATAGTTCACTCAAGTGCCAAGGGGTTGCAGTGATGTGGTGTATCAATGATATCACTCAAGTGGATGTTGATTCTACAGATACAACATCAACAAGTGGAACTATGTGTGTAGTAAATTCAAGTGATGTAGTGTTGTGTTATTTCAATGTATCAACACAAAAGGTATGACCCCTAATCAAGAGGTATGATTACTAGGCTAATTTCCTTAGTAGTATCAATATAGGACTTTGACTTGGATCAAGAGATAATCTCTCCCATGATCCTTTCTCCTCCCTCAATAGATATACCTATTGAAGAATACAAAAATGAGGAGATGTGTGGCTATACATAAGGGGAGATACATAATGGGGAGATACATAAGGGGGAGATACATAAGGGGGAGATATAGAAGCAATACTTAACATGATCAGTTCATGTTGAGTCAATGATTCTAATGGTGCTCCATTTGATTATTAAGAAGCACAAAGGAGAGTGCACATTACATGTGTAGTTGCTCAAGTGGTATAAAAATGCATTGAATTGACTTATTGAGTCAATATAGTTAAATGTAGTACAATAAATTGATATGCTAAAACCTTCATTACATAAGCTAGCAGTTGTAGCAGATTATAATCTACAGCTGCATGAAATTATTCTGCCTAATATGTTAATGCCTCTTAGTATTATTGGGTGTTCTGCCTTCTTCAAATAGAGGGAGATTGTTGGGTCCATTGCCCACAATGTTCCCTAGATTGGATTTGAAGAGGAAACTCAATCTACACTAACAGAATAGTTGTATTTGATGTTGTTTAAGCTCATTATGTGCAGGATGTTCCATGGAACAAGTCTAGACAGATTGTCTAAGTGATGTGATAGGTGGTCACAAAGTGAAGATACTGGAAAGGTAGGAATTTGCCTAAGTCCACAGGCATTGAGTGAGGTAAGCTCACTCAACAACAAAAGTCAAGGAGCAATTGAATATGTTGTTAAGTCCACAGTCATTGAGTGGGGCAAGCTCACTCAACGCCAAAGGTAAGGTAGAATGTTGGCAAGCTAGAAATATGGCTATCCACAGGTGTTGAGTGGAGTTGACTCACTCAACGCCATATAGATCAAGGCAGAAATAATACTAATTAGTTTGGCATTGAGTGATGAAGACACACTCAACGCCATATAGAAAAAAGCTGTGAGTCAAACTGAGTTCAGAGTTTGTTGAGCTGAGCTCATCGTTCTTCGAACTAAGCTCAAAGTTTGAGAATCTTAGTTAGTCGAACTGTGTTTAGAGTTCGTCGAGCTGATCTCATCGTTCGTCGAACTGAGCTCAAAGTTTGAGAATCTGAGTTCGTCGAACTGTGTTCAGAGTTCATCGAGTTGAGCTCATCATTCATCGAACTGAGCTCAGAGTTTGAGAATCTGAGTTAGTCGAACTGAGTTTAGAGTTCATCGAACTTAGATAAGAATTCGTCGAACTGAGTTCATAGTTGAGTGAGACAAACTGAGACAGTCAAAGCATAAGGAATAAGAGGCAAAAATTTGGCTAAGTCTAAAAGCGTTGAGTGAGGCATGCTCACTCAACGCTCTCAGCACTTAAGAAGCTGTAGAGGCAGAAAATTGGCTAAGGCAAAAAGCGTTGAGTGAGGCATGCTCATCCAACGCTCTCAATGCTTAAGATGCAGAAAGCTTTTCTAAGACAAAAAGCATTGAGTGATGAAGACACCCTCAATGCTCTTAATGCCAGAGAAGTAGGAAGATTTTGGCTAAGGCAAATAACATTGAATGTGGCTTGTTCACTCAATGCTCTCAACGCCTAGATAGACAGAATTCTTTATAAGTGTTTTAGCGTTGAGTGATTCTTACTCACTCAACGCCTATGCTAATGTTGCTTGATTTTTTGCTAATAGATAAATAAATACTTAGGATTTACTAATATACTTTGGATTTACTTGATCTCTAAATACTTGATCTCTAAATACTTAGGATTTACTAATATTGCAAGAATTAACACTAAATTAGAAGCACCTCCCCGAAAATGGTGCCAAAAACTTGATACGCCTGAAATAGATTTACGTAATAATGCAAGTGCATGTATCGAATCAAGTAACATAAAGTGAGAAAAGATCGTTCCCTTGGAGAAGTGACTAATTTAGCCCTCGCAAGTACTAGCTCTACCTTTTCTTTAAATTCAAGCGGAATGATTAAAAGTTAATTTAGATCAAGGACAATTAAAAGGAGACAAAATTAAAACTAAATAATGCTTACTTAGAAATACTTTTATCAAGATGGAGAAGTAGTCTTGTACGTTGATTTCCTTTGCCTATTACGATGAGTACCATCCTATTGAAGTTGGTGACCAGGCGGTCTGGCGTTCTGTCTTGGCGGGTTAAAGACCGCGTGGTCTGGAGGTTTCCCTTCAGTAGTTTGGTTGCTGAGCTGTTGCTGTCTGGAGTCAGAGCGGTCTAGCAGTTTGTCGCAGGCGACTTGGAGACTTAGCGGTCTAGCGGTCTCCCATGGCGACTTCTCTCTCTCTCTCTGGTGGTAGCCGAGCAGTTAGCCCTTCACATCTAACTGCGCGGCTTGTGCGGGTTGTTTTTTGTATAGTCGCTTAATCCTGTAATTTTTTAGTCTCACATCTCTAGTTTGTATTCTCTCACTTCTCCTCCATTCTATAAAAGGGAGGACATACCTTTGTAATAGACACATTCTTTGGATAATAAAATTTCTGTTAATCCACTTCCGGTTTGTTCTTGTTCGTTTCTAATATGGTATCAGAGGACTCGATCTTTTCCTCCTGATTCGGTTCCTCTTTTTGTCCGAGCGGCTTGTTCCTCTCTGGCTGTCTGTTCACGCGGTATCTTTTCTCTTCTTCTTGTCGCTGCCCTCTGTGTGTGTGGACTCTGTGTGTGACCTCTGTTCTGCTCGCATGCCCTGTTCATTTTCCCGCAGACTCCTTTCTATTCGCATGATCTTCTCTTCCTTCTGTTCGCGCGGGCTGCTTTCTAGCCGCTCGACTTCTTTCCCTCTGCATGGTTCCACGGCTTGGTCGTGGTTTTTCTTGCCGCTGGTGTCTAACACAGTGACTGCTGCAGTTCTCTTTCTCCTAGCCACCGTATTTTCTCCCTATTCGCGCGACTTGTCTCCTAACCACACGGCTTCCTCATTTTTATCCTATGGCTCTTTCTGATGCTTCTAATACCACCACTCCTGTCGCCAATCCGCTTCCTCCTCTTCCTCCTACTCCTTCCAGGAACCTTGGCACTATTTCCAAGCTTGTCGGCTCCAACTACCCAGATTAAAGTGTCTCCTTCACCTTTCTCCTTCACTCGCAACGCAAACGCCACCATCTCGTTAATGACCCTCCTCCTCCCACTTCCCCTCTGTTTGATGACTGGGATGCGAGCGATATGCTTTTGCATACTTGGCTCGCTAATAGCCTATCCGATGAATGCCTTCCCGTCATCCATCATGATGAGACGGTTAAGGCAGCTTGGCTTCATCTTGTTGCTCTGTACTCCAAGGGGGCTCAGACATCTCGCATCTGTACATTATATGTGGACCTCTTTGACAATCCTACCTTGTCTCTTGCTGCTGCCTACCAATAGGTTCAGGCTCTCGGGGATGAGATTCTTGAGAATCGCCCCTTTTCTACGGATTTGGCTCAACAACACAAGCACTTCCAGGAGATTTTGGATGTGTGTTATCTTCTGCGGCTTCCTGATACATATGATATGATCCGCCAGCAAATTATGGGTGAGGCAGAATCTCCTACCTTAGATGCCATCGCTGCCCGCATCGCCGTTATCACATCTCTCCTTCAGCACCCTCTTATGCCCGCTCCTCCTCCACTAGACAACTATGCTCACCAAACTCAGCGGAGTGGCTCTGGTAGACGCAGTCACCAGTCCGGCGGACGTGCTCCTTCCCGCTACCTTTTCTCTCACTATGACCGCACCGGCCATACTGTGGATCGTTGTTGGATGAAGCATCCACATCTTCGCCCCACGGGTGACTCTTCCACCTCCTTTTCCAAGCCGTCTGCCTCCGTGGTCACATCATCAAGTAATGCCCATGTGGTGACTCAAGGTAAATGGCTTATCGACTCTGGTGAGACTAATCATATGACGGGCAATCCTCAGTGCTTCTCTCTCCTCGAACAGCATGATCGGTTGCCCCCGGTCCTCGTTGCAGACGGTTCTCCCTCCCCGGTTCATAGGTCGGGAGTGGTTCATGTTACTCCATCTCTTTGCCTAGCGGACAATTTCTATGTGCCAAAGTTTCCGTGCAATTTATTGTCAGTTACCTCTTTATGCAAGTAGCTTCAGTGCTCTGTTACATTTACTCCGACTTCTTGTTCTTTTCAGGATCCGAGCTCCCAACGGACGATTGTTACTGGGACTGAGAGCGGCGGTCTCTACTTCCTCGATAACGCTTCCTCCTTGTCCGTCGTCTCCTCTTCTTATACGGATCTTCTCCAGTGGCATCTCCGCCTCAGTCATACTCCTCCATGGCTTCTACGTCATCTTATGCCCCACCTCCCTCCTTCCAGTACTCCTCTCAACTACGATGCTTATCATCTTGGCAAGCATCACTGTTCCTCCTTCCCTCCAAAGCAAGGTCGGTGTTCTACCCGTCCGTTTGATCTAGTCCACTCCGATGTCTAGGGACCTGCTCCTACCCTCGCCATTGGTCGGGGTGGTTCTTATTTTGTTACCTTTATTGATGATTTTTCTAGATGTACTTGGGTGTATCACTTACGAGATCGCTCTGAACTTTTTGATGTATGGCTCTTTTTTTATCAATTAATTAAAACTCAATTTGGTGTTTGTATTAAAACCTTTCGCTCAGATAATGCTAAAGAATATCTGAGTCATGCTTTTACCTCTTTATATGTGCAACATGGCATTATTTATCAACTAGATGTGTTTATACCTCCCAACAAAATGGGGTGGCGGAACGCAAAAACCGTCACCTCCTCGATGTCACTCGCACCTTGATGACCCAGATGCATGTTCCTTGCTCCTATTGGGGCTATGTTGTTCTCCTTGCCTGCTACCTCATCAATCGCATTCCCTCCATAGTCCTCCATGGGCATTCCCCATTCTCCATTCTGTATCCGGGCAAGGAGCCTTTTCATATCCCTCTCCGGATCTTTGGGTGCACTTACTTTGTGCATGCTCCATCTGCCACCCGTGATAAGCTATCCCCTCGCTCCACAAAATGCATCATTCTGGGGTACTCCACCACTCAGAAAGTCTATTGTTGTTTTGACCCTGTTCTTCGTAAGTAGTTTATCTCCGCTGACGTCACCTTCTTTGAGAATGCCTCCTACTTCTCAGATGACTCCTCTCTTCTTCCTCCGAATTTTGATACTCCTGTTATCCCCTTCGTCCCCTCGTCTCCTACTGTGGTCTCACCTCCTACACCATCTCCATCCACTCCTCTCCCTCCACCTCTCTCTCCATCTTCTCCGCCACCATCTCCCTCCTCTCCGACGTTGTCGTCCTCTACTCCCGGGCTATCTCTCTCCACTATAGATGCTTCGGATGCCGAGGGACCCGCCGACCTGGATATTCCTGTTGCTCTTCACAAAGGGGTGCGGACGTGTACCCTGCACCCCTTTGCTATTGTTGTTTCATATGATCGTCTTACCTCTTCTCGAAGGGCCTTTGCACTGGCTATCTTTTCCACTGCCACACCCCGCTCCTACTAGGAGGCTCTTATTATTCCTCATTGGAAGACGGCCATGGATGAGGAAATGACAACCCTCACTGAGCGGGGTACCTGTACTCTTGTTCCACCTCCCTTCGGCACAAATGTTGTAGGCTGTAGCTGGGTCTTTGTGGTTAAATTTGGCCCGGACAGCCATGTGGATCGTTATAAGGCACGTCTTGTTGCTAAGGGCTTTACTCAGACCTATGGTGTTGATTACTTTGAAACCTTCTCTCCCGTGGCTCGTCTCAGCACTATCCGGGTTCTCCTTTCTGTGGCGGTCAATAGAGATTGGCCTATTTCCCAGCTGGATGTCAAGAATGCCTTCCTTTATGGTGATCTTCAGGAAGTCGTCTACATGGAGAAACCTCCTGGGTATGTTGCTTTGGGGGAGACACGAGTATTCCGGCTGAAGAAGGTAACCTATGGCCTCAAGCAGGGACCTAGAGCTTGGTTTGACAAGTTCAGCGGCATCGTGGCGGCCATGGGTTTTATGCGAAGCTCTGCCAATCACTCATTATTCATTCACAAAACCTCCTCGGGACTAGTGGTTCTTGTTGTGTACGTCGATGATATTCTTCTCACTAGCGATGACCAAGAAGGGGTAGCCTTGACAAAGCGGCATCTTCATCAACATCTGGTCACGAAAGATATGGGCCCTTCGAAGTACTTTCTAGGGATCGAAATCTCTCGGAATCCCAACTATTTAATCCTCTCCCAGCGTAAGTATGCTCTTGATCTATTAAAATAGTAAGGGTTGATTGGAGCAAAACCTGCCCGATGCCCCATGGCAACTAAAGAAGACAAAACCTGGACAGATGATTCGCCTCCTCTTTCAGATATTATGCGTTACAGGTGTCTGGTTGGTAATATCATATATCTCACAATGACCAGGCCCGACATTTCCTATGCGGTGGGAAAGGTGAGCCAATTTATGCAAGCTCCTAGGGAGTGCCATCTACAGTCCGCCTTACAGATCTTGGAGTATGTCAAAGCAGTGCCTTAGAAAGGATTACTCTTTCAGAAGAATGGTCATCTGAGGGTTGAAGTAAACTCAGATGCGAGTTATGCTGATGACAAAGGGGATCGCAAGTCCACCTCGAGTTTTTGCACCTTTGTTGGGGGAAATCTTGTGAGCTGGAAGAGCAAGAAGCAGTTTGTTGTTTCCAGGTCCAGTGTAGAAGCAGAGTATCATAGTATGGCACCGACCACTTGTTAGTTATAATCGTTACGGGCTCTCATGCTGGATTTAGCAGAGGTCTACAACCATCCTCTACCTATGTTCTTTGATAACAATGCTACCATATACATCTCCAAAAATCCAGTATTCCATGAAAGAACCAAGCACATTGAGGTCGACTGTCATTTTATTCGTGAAGAGATTTTGAAGGAATAAATTTACACTCCTTTCATCACTTCTGATAAAGAGCTGGCTGACATCTTCACTAAGTAAGTATCCGCCTCGTTTCCTCATAGTTGCGACAAGCTGGGCATGATTGATATATATGCTCCAGCTTGAGTGGGAGTGTTGGAGTTGGTGACCGGGCGGTCTGGCGGTCTGTCTTGGCAGGTTGAAGACCACGCGGTATGGCGGTTTCCCTTCAGTGGTTTGGTTGCTGAGCTGTTGCTGTCTGGAGTCATAGCGGTCTAGTGGTTTGTCGCAGGCAACTTGGAGACCAGGCTATCTAGCTGTCTCCCATGATGACTACTCTCTCTGGTGTAGCCGTGCGGTTAGCCCTTCACATCTAATCGTGCGGCTTGTGCGGGTTGTTTTTTTATAGTCGTTTAGTCCTGTAATTTTTTAGTCCCACATCTCTAGTTTGTATTCTCTCACTTCTCCTCCATTCTATAAAAGGGAGGTCATACCTTTATAATAGACACATTCTTTGGATAATAAAATTTCTGTTAATCCACTTCCGGTTTGTTATTGTTCATTTCTAACACATCCTGCAATGATTTGAAAGTGGAATTCATCATCTCTCGATCTCAGAAATCTTTTTACCCTAATTCCCCTAGTTATCTTTAACTTAGGTAGAACGAGAATAACATAAAGCACACAAATCAATGTTGCTAGCACAAGATGAAATATCTTTCTTTCTTTATGCTATGTCGAAATTTATGTTGCACATACGCCACTACTCTCTCGAATCTCGCAGCGTAGTATAAAGACGGGATTTTGGCTAATGATTTATGTGACTTCTCTTTTGAATCTCGTCGCGCAAAATAAAGGATTCAACCCTAAAATACATAAATCCTCTCTTGAATCTCGCCACGTAAGTTAGAAGAGGAATACTTGATCCAAATATTCCACAAAATATAACATAAATACCCAACAGGGATAGGTTTTCAAACAATCATAAAATAAAAATTACATTCACCACATCACAATAAGTCAAAGTACTCTCAACGTACAAAACCAAGAAATTTAGTTCATACTTGAAGGATGGAACCACACAATAAGAAAGATCATACTAGACATGCTTTTAGAATTGTAAAATTGCAGGAATTTGCATTCAGAATCCACTTTAGAGCCTTCTTTTTCCTTGTCGGTGCGTCCAAACCCTAGTCGTTCTTCTCCTTCTCCAAGATGATGGCTCTAAGATATCTCCCTCTAATGAATTTGCAATCCCTCTTTTAGGTATGAGATTCTCCTCTTAAAAACGTGCAGCCCTCTCCTAATAGATGCCTCCTTCTAATTTTATTTTTGGCATAAAATTCGAATTTTGAATTTAAAATCCATCCAGAACTTATTGCAATAACTTTTTCAGGTTGTTGCAACAGCCTGAGCAGGCCAAAAATAATTCCAGCTTTACTTCTCTTGGTCGATTTCTTCTGCATTTCTAGCAAGAAAACATAAAAAAATTAGACATATTAACCACGAATAAAATAGATATGAATTTACTTATATTTTTAACTTATTTAATTCATTTCTTTATCAATAAGATGAATATTAAAATAAAATAAAACACTAGATAACTTTTTTTGGGGAAGTTATCACTAGCCAAAACTCACACTTAAAGAACTTGGAATAAAGTCGATTCCTCTTCAGGGTATGTAAAATAAGCCACAAATGGTTTGTATGATCTTCTTTCGACTGAGAGTATAATAGGATATCATCTATAAAGACTGTCCCAAACCGGTCCAAGTACTCCCAAAAGGTTATATGCAACAAATCATTAAATTTGATGGCGTATTTATTAGCCCAAATGACATCACGGTGAATTCATAATGCTCATAGCGTGTACAAAACGCCATCTTGGGAATATCATTTTCCTAAATCCTCAACTGATAATAACCGGACTTTAAATCCAGCTTCGAATAAATATTTGACCCAACCAGCTATTGAAATAAATCATCGATTCTACAAATCAGATACTTGTTCTTCTCTGTCAGCTTATTCAATTCATGGTAGTTAATACATAGACGCAAGATTTTGTCCTTCTTCTTCACATAAAGGATCGGTGCACTCCAAGGAGACATACTTGGATGTATATTTATTGTGCTACCCAATACGGTGAGTGATGAGTCTGATATTTTTTGTGTTTTTCGGACTCATCTGGGGCATTTTCACGCACATGCACTACACTTCTCGTCCATTATTGCTTATATTTTATTTGATCGCTATTTTACACTTAGTGCTCGATTTAGGCCCGTTGTGGTGTGCAATTGCACATTTTACCTTGGGGTAAGCACACTGTGCTCCCTAGCTTATTTTATGTTGTTTTCTCTTTGGTTTTATGTGTGTTGGAGGTGTTCTTTAGGCTGTCTATTGTTGTGTAGGTGGGCAGATCACCAGTGCTACCAAGTTCTTCTTAGAAGGAAACACATGATCGTGCATTTTCCTTTACACACGATCGGCGCGATCGTGCGATGCCTACAATTTTTTTTCCTGGTACTCTGCCCTTAGCCGTGCGATTTGCTCTCACACAGGATGTTTTGCCCATGTGTGACCAAATCGCACAATCTTGTCTTTTTGTCTAAAAAATTTATGTTTTTATTGTTCGTGGGTTTTCTTCATGCATGGTCGGGTTCAACTATACGTGAAGGAAAATGCACGTCCTGCCCTGTTTGCCTGATTTTCAGTGATCTGTTACTAACTGTGTGATTTCTTCTCACACGGGCTATTTTTCCCATGCTCGATAAAAAACACACGATCTTCTACTGGTTTCTGTTAGGGGAGTTCTGTGATGATATTAATGCACGATTCATGCACGGTCGTGCATTCGACCATGCATGATCCTTTTTTCTGACTGTTTGCTATTTAAGCTGCAGGAATCCGCTCATTTTGTGGAGAATGATATATTCTCGCTCCTTAGGGTTCCAGTTCGCCCCTTTTCATGCTCCACCTCTGGCTATCATCTCGAGGAGTTTCGACCAAGCTTGTCTCACCAATCTCTTGATAGAGCTTCCTCTCGGCCTCCTCCATCATTCGTAAGTCTCCAAGCTCAATTCCGAGGTATTTCTCGATTATTTTGGAGAGTTCTTCAGTGAAGGGTGTAATCAGAGGCTATTGACTAAGAATACGGGTATATTGGAAGAAGGTGACAGCTTTTCTGAACCCCAAATGGTAGTCAAAGTTTGAGTGCAGATGAGGCGTGATAACCCTCGATTTTGGTTGTGAAACAGGGATGATTCTTCGTGCTTTGGTTATATTCTTTCCTCCTTTTCATTTGTACTTTATTACTTTTTGGATTGTTGGATATTTGGATGTGTTGTATGAACCCAATTTAGTATAAATGCATTTGTTCATGTTTATGTGAATGCTCTGTGGTTTATGCATGTAAGGAGCACCCCTAGTCCATCTCATCACCCCCACCTCCATTTGAGTCCCGCACTAGAAATTGCTAGTGGCGTGCATTGCAAAGAGGTGCTTACGACCCTCATCCATTTGCAATCTATTTCACAAGCATGCCCAACTGGGCATCTACCTTTGTAATGCGGTGAATGCAACCCGCACTAGAGTTTTAGTGTTTTCTTTCTGTTCAACAATTAAAACCAAGCCCAGTATTTTTGTTTTACTTTTATAATTAATTTTCTAAGAAATTAAATCACATGCTCACTCTGCGTTCCTCAAGAGATTAATACTTGGGGATAGTCTCCCATATTATATTACTTAAGCAACAAGTGCACATGCCGAATGTGCATCAAGTTTTTGGCATTGTTGTCGGGGAATGCATTTGGTGTTTTGACTCAGTTATTTAGAAAAATTGTTATAAAGGTATAGTCTTATTTTTGTTTCTTTCAATTCTTCTTTTCCAAACTTTAGGTTACTCTTGTAGATTTTTGTTGAGTGTAGTATCTTGCTCGGAATTATTTCTTTGGGAATCCTGGTTCTCTTCCCACATGTGGGCAACCTTCAATATTCGATGTCATGGGTACGGAGAGACTTCTCATGCTAGTGATAGATGCCCATTGGGAAGTGGTAGCTATAGTTCTCAAGTTTCAATGTTTCGGGCACCGCATCATACGATACCTCATACATTGTACCAAAGGCCTATAGCTACTCTACTACTCTGCACGTACCATTTTTGAATTCTTCTCCGTCCATATTAGGACCGAAGGAAAATTCAAAGTAGTGCTTGTTTTGTCGGAATATGGATCATGCTCTGAAAGATTGTGCTGAGTACCTTCAATAGATTGATGGGGATGATGAGCCGGACATCCGGACCATCCCAAGTCCTGCTTCGGGTTGCACACCTTCTATCTCTGAATATGTGTTTGTATCATCTTTGTGCTTCGAGGGGAATGATGTAGATATGCATACCAAAGTTACGGTTGATCTATGCACCGATATGTTTGTACCAACTTCCCCTGTGCATATGCCGTTATGTATGACATCGATTTCTTGCAAGGATTCTGTGCTCGATTTTTTGCTGAGCACTGCTTCTTCCTCTTCTGTGAATAAGGCTACATTTGTTTCTAACATTGTCGTAGAAGATATTTTGCAGGATGATATAGGTACCTGTAGTGTTGCGTCCACTCCTATTGAGGAGGACATTCTTCATATTGAGGAGGTGATTATCTCATCACCAGTTTAGGAAGTCCATGTTGTGGAGGAGGTCAATACAGTTCTAACCGATCACTATGATAACCTTGACGATATCGATAATTCCCTCTAGTTACATCCTATGAAGAGTGATACTGAGACCCACAGATGAGACATTTTTATGTCGTTCTTCTAATTTATTCCTTCACCCTACTCTCAAGTATTATCATGTGCAGGGCCACGCATTGGAGCTGATTCAGGACGTGGTTGGGCCCATTGTGTTGCATGTTGATGGAATGAATCAACTGCACGAGGAGATGAACATTAGGATTGCTTCATCATACTACCTTCCCCTATCTGACGATCTGCGTAGGTATATATATTTAGGTAAGAGGGTAGTTGCTCTGTCTCCATATCGTTACTCGGTACCGAAACGGGTAATGGAGTGTTTGCCTATTCACTTCAATTTCTATAGACCCATTAGTTAATCTTTATTATTCTTGAATAAGTCATGTTGGGATGATAATAACTCTAGTATTTATATAGGAGTATAAGTAATGGTAATTCGGAAGTTTTATTTTGTAGATAATGTTGTGCTTTACCAGAGACTATATTTGTTTCGTTTGAAGAATTTTGTGCTTTTCCAGAGAGTACATTTGTTTCGTTTGAAGAATTTTGTGCATACTTTGCACAACCCTCACTAATCTTTGTCTATTTTGATGTTGAGTCCTGACTTGGGTATTCCCTTCTTTCTTATGTTTTGTGATGCAGCTTTTACCTAGAAAAGTTTGTTATTGGGGCGAAGTTTGCAAATTGCACGAGCTGGGGTCATATATTGTTTGAGCGCATGGCCGTGCGATATTTATTATGAGAATTGATATTAGCAGTCCATAAATGGTTATTCGCAGTCCACTTTTATTTACAGTTCATAAATTATAATCGTACTCCAAAATAAAACTCGCAGTCCAAACAAAGTTCTTAGATAGAATAAAAAAAATTAAAGTACACCTGGAACGCCGTCTCCTTCGCGATCCCAACCTCATTTTGGGTGAGGTCGGCGGTAGGGAAACGGCGAGGTCGGCGGTGGAGTATTGAAGAGTGGGTTTCTGTGGCGGAGTTACTATTGGATGCGCAGCAGCCTGTAGAGGGTTTGATCTTTTTTGGTGTGCGGAAAATGGTTTATGGTGTGTGGCTAACAATTTTCTATCGCGTCAGCCTCTGTAATCCCGATCAACATGACCGCGAAGCCGATCTAATCGCCCAGACAAGCGTTTCCCACCTGGAATTCCGTCCCCTTCGTGATCCCAACCTCGCTGGCCCCTGTTCGCCCCGAACGCCGCCTCCTCCTCAATCGACTTCGCCCTCCCCGAACGGCGGCTTCTCGTCTTTGCACCCGGACGCTGCCTCCTCAAAAAAGCCGCCGACCACGTCTTCTTCTCATGTTGCCTTTTGATCTATGGACGATCGCAACGATGGCTCTAAATCAATACTTTTGCTCATTTTAAAAATTTTATTGTTTGAGATTTTATTTTTGTGTAATTGGAAATTTATTTTTTTTATTTTATCTATGAACTTTGTTTGGACTGCGAGTTTTATTTTGGACTACGATTATAATCTATGGACTGTGAATAAAAGTGGACTACGAATAGCCATTTATGAACTGCTAATATCAATTCTCTTTATTATTTATATAATCGTTGGTCGTTGCTCTCGTTCGTGCACGCTGACCCTAGCTCCCCTTTCGTGTGATTTGAGGTGCAACTTCATCCGGGCATGATTTTTTAGCACCTTTCCTGCTCTTTCTCCGTAGTTTCGCCCTTTGTCATCCCTTTCCTTTATCATATGGCAGATCCTTCACTACCAATGAACCCTGTTGTGTCGGAGGATGTGATTACGACAAATACGGCTGGCGATGAATCTCCTCCTGGGGTTATTGGTGATGCTTTCCCTCTCGTACATTTTGTTCCTATGGGTGTAGCTGCTCCTTCGCCAAATGTGCCACATAGAAGCATCAAGGAGGAATTCCCCGACTTTTATGCATGCTACATTAAGACAGAGAGGGCATTAATGAACCTTTATGATGAGCTGGTGCGCATTGATAGTCATATGGGGATGGCTATTCATGATCCATCCCGCATGCCAGTCTCTCGTGCTCATCGGCGCCATCATGCCCCCTCCTCCACATTATCCTCCGCTGTCACCGTAGGATCTCTCCGCCATAGCTCTCGGGGACCGCTCAGTTTGGATTCTAGTTTTTCTTGTATTTGGTGTCATTTTTGTTATTTGTTTGTACTAACTTTATTCGGCTGGGGCTTTGACCACAGAGTGGTTATGAACCGTGCTATCCTTTTATCAATCTAGTTTAACTTTCGTTTCTATGCGGTGTTCCTATTCTGTGCTAGCTTATAGTGTATTTTATTTCTGTGTAATTGTTTTTGTTAGATGTTGTTCTGGTGTTTGCTTGGAGGAATCTTTTTTCAGGTGGAGCAGATGTGTTAAATTCAAAAAAAATTGTGATATGGTGGCGAGAAGAATGTATTTTCATTGTGATCTTCTAGTATGCTCATGTATTCTCATTTCTGAGCATGGGAAACTCCTCTTCCTCAATTTTATTATTGATTTTTCATGCCTATCTTGTAATCGTGTTGTTGAACAACGGCCTTGCTGAAGTCAATGTGCGTTTTGATAAGATGGAATCATACTTAGATAGCTAGTTTGTTAAAGGTGGACAAACAATAAATCTAACTATGGTTGGGTTGAAGAGAAACCTAACTGTTCTCATAATTATTGATGCAAATGTCAAAACAGACATAGAGGCTCAAAATGCAGGTATGAATTATTTTGATGAGCAAATGGTATACTACAGCAATGTTATTGCTTCAAAGATACTTAAAGAAGTTAGAAAGGGGGAGGAAGAATTGAAAACTAAGGTTAATGTGTTGGAAGCTTCAATGAAAGATCAGTTCAAGGCCTCAAACACCTACTGCTATGATAACTTCTATTGGCTGTATAGAGATCTATTTCCAGGGTCTACTGAAGTCAGAATGCCAGAATAGGTGATACCAGATCCTGTACATGACTTTGTTTAGCCTGCTCAGGAGTACACTCAATATTGGACAGAATCTCAAGATCAATCTGCTGCTACTGCTGTTGAACCAGAGATTCAGATAGTTGAAAACTTACTTCCACCAGCTCATAAAAGAAGAAGATATGGTGAAGGCTCGTCTGCTGTTAGGTCTGAGCCAAACAGAGAAATGGCTAAAGTGTGGAGTCCTACTTCCAAAAGCATCATTCTAGACACTTTCAAACTAGTCGACTTAGCTGATGAGAACAGATGGGAACATTATGGAAGGGAAGAATGGCAAAAGTATGAGGTAGCTTGTGCTAAAAGAAGATTAAATTTCAGTAAATATAGATATGATGATCCAGATGCTCCTCCAGCTCCGCCAAAGTACTATCTAAAGCCAAAGGCTTATTTTGACTGGCAATACAAGAAGAGCCAGGGGAAACAAGCTTGAATGTTCTTACTTTTCTTGATGTTTATGTAAAAGTTATTTTCCCCGATAGAACTTATTTATATATGTTATTGTTTTGACTGCAATTTATTATTTCTATATTTTCACGATCTTTACTCGACTTAAGATTATTGTGTGTACAATTTACCTTAGTTTGTAGGGTTATGATTTCTTCAAATAGGGGGAGATTGTTGGGTATTGTATTCACAATAATCCTGATTTAAAGATGTGTCACTTGAACTAAGATGAATTGAGATTTTATTTGATGTTGTTTTTCTAGTTATGTGCTTGCAGGACTATATTGCTAAGTACAACCCAATGTCATGTTGCAGTGGGTCTTGAAACACAGGACTATATAGTGTAATCTTTCTTTGTGTAGATCAATGTGTTGACTCACGTATAATCTCTCTATTGGGGTGTACTTCTACTTCAAGTATGTTATAAGAAACTAAGAAGGACAAGTTGCTGATTTCAGAAGAAAAGAATTATTCTCTAAGTAAAATTCGTTGAGTATAGTAGTGAATATTCGTCAAATTCGTCGAGTATACTCATGAATACTCGTCGAATTCATTGTGTATACTTACTAGCACTCATCGAATTTGTCATATTTACTTAGGGTATAATCTCTGGGTTTGTGAAAAATAGTTAAGTAAAAATCGTTGAGTATCTTCATGTATACTCGTCAAATTCGTCGAGTGTATCTATCAATACTCATCGAATTCGTCGAATATATATGTCGATATACGATGAATTCGTTGAGACTTCTCGAATTTACTTCTCTGGATTTCTCTACGTGATATTCGTCGAATATCACTTGGCCTAGGCATCGAATGCATCGAGTTAGCTAGCCGATACTCATCGAATTCGTCGAGTAAACTAACTGATACTCGTAGAATTCGTCGAGTGAACTAACCGATACTCGTCGAATTCATCGAGTATCTCTTCAGGAAGGCGTTGAGTTGTCTGTTGGATCTGGCTAGAATTGTCTAAGTATTTTTCATCGAGTTTCGAAGTAGTTCGGCGAGTATACCCTTATATACTCGATGATACTCGATGAATTATACTTAGGGTTATTTCTTCTGTTTTCAAAATCCGTCACGGCTCAATCCCGACCACCATGTTAAGTGTTCCGCGATTTCTTTATTTGGAAGGTATTTTTAGCCGTTAAATAAGAAGGATTACTTTAAATACTTAGGATGGATTTCATTCAACCCTAATCGTGCATATACACTCAAATAGAAATATTCTAAGAAAGAACCTGTCGGCTATCGTTCACGATCTTCGCGATTCTCTCGTCTGACATCAACGTAACTCTCGATTCATTCTTCTTCAAGAAGTGTCGACTAGATCTCTATTCTCAAAAGGTTCAAGTTTTATTCAAATCTATTGGATCCTTTCTTCAGATCATGCTTTCAACGATTTTAGATTTCCTTTCTCCTCAAGATTTTCAAGTTTCATTTTTCGGAGGAAAGAAAGACCGAAGATTTCAGATCTGGAGAATAGTTTTAATCTATTATTACAAATCATTTTATGATATTGTAGGAGGTTTTCCCTCCGAGTTGTAGATCCTTATTTTAGGATCGAGTTATAGGAGAGGTTGTTCTCTGAGATGTAGGAGAGGTTGTTCTCCGTTGTAGGAGCGTTGTCTCCGAGTTATAGGATTTGAGGCTCCGAGGTGTAAGATTTGAATAATCATAGATAAAGGTGAAGTAGCCGAATCTAGCCCTTTGTGGTAGATAGGCGAGGTGGGACAATGGACGTACCCAACTCGGGGAACCACTATAAATTTCTGTGTTTTGTGTGTTTACTTTCTAATAATTTTTATTTCGCAAAAAGATGCAGAACTCACCTATTTACCCCCCTCTAGTTGATTTAGGTTGACACTAGATACTTTAAAGAAGGATCAAGGGAGAATAAGTTGTTGTATTCAGAAGAAACAAGATACTTTCCTAAGTAAAATTCATCGAGTATAGTAGTGATGTGACGGCAAGTGCACCGGTCGCTGTCAAGTAATAATTTTGGGAATAGCTTCCCCGAATGTAGATCTCGAGGGAATGCAGGTTGGGTATCGTGATAGCATCGTAGAAAAATCATTACTAAGACTTAAAGGAAACAACAGAGGTTGGATTTTGATTCTTAATGCTAAAAAAACAAAAAGAAAACTAATGCGGGTCATAAGCACCGCTTCGATTGGTAGATGGAACTAATGCAGGCCGCTATGTCGTGCTTCGTGAGGCGAATGGACGGAGAGAAAGTGGATGGAATGACCACATGTGCGGAGAGTGAGGGTCGTAATCACCTCTTCAACCACCAACACTAGACTTTGCTAGAGTGGTTCTAGTGCGCGAGTGGAGTGGATGTGAATGGAGGCGAGTGCATCACAGCTAACAAAAGAGGATGTAACTAACCCAAGAAAACTTCATTCATAGACAAATAAAAGCAAGTTCAGGTTCATTACAAGCTTTAGAATACAATTCACTATGGAGAAGAGGTAGAATAAATCGAAAGGGGGAAAGCCTGGTCGTGGTTCTTGGCGGAATGGTGGGTTGTCAGTCCACTTCTTGACGCAGACTGTGGTTGCATCCGGAGGTAAATACATTGTTTATCCACTTGTCTTCCTCCATCTTCTTCCCTTTCCTTCAGTCTTTTCTCCCTTTTTTCCCAAATAAGTAGTACCGAAAGATCTCTATTGCACACTGCTGGTGGCCGGGAACTCTCCAAAGGGTTGAAGATGACTTCGGATCGTCAGAGAAGGCTTCTAGGAGGGTGGAGATGAGTGGAGGACCTGTAGGGGAGAGAAACGGCGCTTTGCGCGCAGTAGCGGGCCGAAAAATGAAAATGGCATGCCCTAATTAACGGGAGCACGGGCGTAAATACGGTCAGCAGAAAATCAGAGCGCACGATCAGTGGCGCACGACCCATGGTCGTGCGTACTGATGGTTGATGATCGTGTGCTCTGCTCTAGAGAAACCTGTAGCTGGAAAAAAAATTAATATATATGCACACAATTAGTGGCGCACGAACAGAGGCCTTGCACACTAGGTCCCATGATCATGTGATTAGCAATGGCAGAACTCCAGAAAAATGGGATAAACATGCACGAGCAGTGGAGCACGACCAGAGGTCGTGCGCACTATGTCTAATGGTTGTGTGATTGTCCCTAGACAGAACTTGGAAAAATGGAGAAAAGCGCGCACGATCAGCGGTTCATAACCAGTGGTCGTGCGCAATAGATCCAATGATTGTGTGCAGTGTTCCTGTACCGTTTGGGGTTCGATGAACTGATCACGCACGACCAGCGGTCATGCGCTAAGGAGTCCACTGATCGTGCGCATGTAAAAATGCACGATCAGTGGCCCTTAGGAGAAAAAACATTCCCAAACAATCCCGAAACACTCACACGACCTTTATAACTGGAGTAAAAATAGAAGAGCCACCAAAATGGGAATTCCACATTCTCTAGACATAGAAAAACACCAAGTATAGGGCAAAAGTACAACAACTACGAAATCACACTGAAAACGGGCCTAAAGTGCACTTAACATGGAATGGACATAGTAACAAATATGAACAATTATGGCTCTCAAGTGTAGTGCATCATCGAGAAAATTGGCCCAGATGAGTCCAAAAATATGTATATAACTTGGACTCATCACACCCCCAAACTTAAGCATTTGCTCCTCCCGAGCAAATCATCACTCCGTGGACTAGAGAATAGTTAGCTGGCTTAGAAATTTCCAAATAAAGTATTGAAAGAAATCAAATATATCATGGGCATAAAAAATATAATAGACAAACTTTTTAATTATACTACAGAATTTATACTTTTCGATGGGAATAAATAAATATTGTATCTACACAAAATTTGGAATTCTGGAGAATCGTTCGATCATACGTAGTAATAAAGTAGGTCGGCCACTCAGGTGAGCATTGCCAAAGCCAGGGCTCAGGATCGCCTCCAAAGAAATCCATCAATGTCGGGGACCATACGCTTGCCCGTTTACACTCTCTCCACGGTACTAGTTCGACCCAAGCATGAATCCATAGGACTTTAGGATAATCATGGGGCTGGGAGTATACATAGGTAAGGATTCACAAGGATAAAAAATGACAGCTAAGAACAACCCAAATGAGCTCGTACAATAATTATCCTCAAACCAACAAAAATTGCAGGTGCACCACACCACCAGAATTGAACTTAAAAATAGGTGTGTGTGCAACGCCTACCACTATAGCAATAATACAAATGGAGTTTCTTTTTCACTATCTTATTTCTCAACAAAAAAACATTTTTCTTTCTTTTTTTTTACTTTTATAACCACATTCAGCATATATTATCATGAAAACTCCAACTCACAATCACATAACAGCACCATAGCAACAACACCAAATGCAAGAAGTGACATACTAATAGCTCGAGATATGGGCGTGCTACTGGGAAAGGCTTTTAGGTTTTGGTGATCGCATAGTAGGTATGAATCAACAAGAGGGATAGGCACATCATTGGCTAACAAGGATTAACGTTACGATAGGGTACAAATCTCAACCGGGCCAAAATGATGGCCTACATCACGCTCACGCTTGGCTAACCATGCCCCAATGCTTCGAGAGTAGCTTGGGGCAAGTTCTTAGCCACTGAGAAAGATGATCCTTCCCCCACTCGAGCAAAATGAGTCTAGTGATCGTAACACACATCCCTACACTACCGTTCGATTTCACCAGATTCAACATTTTTTTGAGTAGTACAAACAATATTTACATCTGTAGAAAAAAATATAAATGTACGAGCATAAAGAAAAATTAAATCTATACTATTTCTACACAGACCATGAGTACATGATTAGGAGCACTGCACGAGTATCACACTACTCTATCCTAAAACCTAAGCCAACACCACTATTTTAAAGTTTATACACAAGCAATGCATTTGACTAGAGCCACGCGCATGGATAAGATCGCGCTTAAGTGGGTGATTCAGTGTGTGCTACAGTGATTTTGAAATAAATAAATAACAAACTGGTATGCTATAAAATGTGTGCTCGTGTAGTGACCACAGACATGCTCTCCCCCCAGACTTGAATGCGACAACTCGTAAAACTAAACATTCCAAATAATATAAAGAGCTAGGGGTAAGAAGTACCTATGCTCAAAACTGAGCATACCAGTCGTGCTGTGAGGTTGTCCTTTAGCGGCTGGTTTTCGCGCTTCAAAATTTTCCAGCACCTGCGAATTAGAGATCCCACACAAAATAAGAAAATAGAAATACACATATAAAATGAAACACAGCACACAAAACAGGACCAAGTGGTCCTACTTGGGTTATCTCCCAAGAGCCCTTTTGTTTACCGTCCTTAAGGTGGACTGAATACCTGTATTAAGCATGATATAGAGTTGTATGTCCACAACAAACTATATAAAAAAAAATCTACGCAAGTCCACCAAGCAGTTACTAGCATAAACTATCCAACAAACTATCAACTAAACATCGATTTATGATATAGCTCCCCACAAGAGTGAGAAAGGCCAGGGTTTGAAGCTTTAGTGTTCAAGTTGGATTTACCCAACCGGCCCCAAGCCCCTTTCTTCTCTCCTTGGAGAGCAACAAAATGAGCGGATCGCAAAAAACTTTCATTTTTCTTTTTCTCCACTGTGGGGGAACGCCACCTAGCGTAATCAATTTACTCTCCATCCAAGGTTTTAGGTTTCATTGTCTCTGACACCATAGTGGCAACCAGATCCGCCCACAAAACCTTACGATTAAATTTTTTTATCCATAAATTAAGCATGAGGAGGTGGAGAATCATGCTCCCATACAGATCTAAACTCTAGAATTTCATCAGCAGCCTCCTCACGAACCAACAGCTCCTTCTTCTCTTCCTCATCACCACGCTCTTCTTAAGAGGTACTTATTCTATCCTTCTACTTCCACATCTCCTGTTTATCTCTATGATCGACATTACTAAACAATTCGTCAGTGATAAAAATAGGAGGGGGGTATATAGGTTCAGTCACGGTGCCAGGAAAGCATGCCGGTTTCACCACATTTGGTACAACCACCTGCCCCTTGGAAAGTCCAAGGTGGCATTGCTTTCCCTCAAAAATGGGACTCCCAAGATTGGGATCGAAGTATTTTTGATAGGCCCCAATACTTGGAAATCCTCAACAACCTTGGTTCTGTCCATCGTAACTTCAACCTCTTTCACCTCTCCTTCAGTCTCCACAAGAACTCCGTTAGATAAAACAAGAGAGGTACGATCATCCGGATTTAATTTTAAATTAAACTTCTCAACGTCTTGTAAAGCGAGAATGTTTTTAGAAGATCATGAATCACAAAGGGAGGAGGTCTCGATTTTGTTGATCATATAAGCAATCACTAGATCCCTACACACGCCCTCTTCCTTCTCAGCAAGACTCCTCCCCTGATCTATGGGGTTCTTTTCTGTATTGACTGGAAGAGTCCCTTAGGGATGCTCAGCTATCACCTGGGCCAATTGTCCCAGTTGCACTTCCAGATTTCGCATAGATGAGATCTGATTAGCCATATTTGATTGAGCGACCTCAATGAACTTCTTCATCATTTCTTCCAAGTTACTCTTCCTAGGTGCCGAAGGGGTCTGATTATAACCCGGATTAGGTGGCCTTGGTTGGCTCCCAGAGGCTGACGCATCGAATTGATGCTGCCCTGGTTGCCATCGTTGGCCACCGGCATTTTGGTTCCCTGAAAAGTTGGAGTGATTTCTCACCCCTGGGTTATACGCATTCCCATATGGCAGACCCCTATTTTGGTTAGCAAGGAAATTCACAGATTCGTTCATATTTAGATTATATAGCTCACCAAACAGTTCGTCTCCTAGGCATTCATATGTGTGTTGGCCGTCCCCGCCGCATCCTTGGCAAGATATTTTCATGACAGGTATTGCAGTGGGTACAGCTGATCCAAGAGCGAATATTCCACGGGTGTTCCTTTGGGAATTTCTCCAAGCAGTCCAATATATGATGTGTGAGGTTGTATCTTGCTGAAGCCTCAGGGCTACCTCAGGTGTAAGGTTCATCAATGAACCTCCTGCAGCGGCGTCAATCATTGCCCTATAATTGGGCTCGATGGCAAAGTAGAACTGGCCCACCAAGTTCCAAGGCTGGAACTCATGGTTTGGGAATTTCCGTAGTAAATCATTGAAGCGTTCCCATGCCTCTGCCAGGCTCTCCTTATTGAACTGGCGGAAGTTACCCATCTCCCGGCACATGTTCACAATCTTGTCTACCAGATTGAACTTCTCCAGGAATCGCCCGGTTAAGGAATCCCACGTTGTGGAAATTCCCGGAGGTAAGTTGTGCAGCCACTCCTTGGCTTTATCATGCAGTGAAAATAGGAATAGCTTCATCTTCACCATTTCATCGGGTATTCCACAGTAACGGAAGGTCCCGCATATCTCAGAAAAATCCGAGAGATGCATGTGTGGGTCCTCGCTCGGCAACCCAGAGAACTGAGCATTTTTGCGTATCATGTTCAAAATGGCCGGTTTTATTTCAAACTGCAGGTTAGGGATGGTCGGCCCAAAAGCTGGATACACACTTCCAACAATGGGGGTAGTGTAGTCTCTCATCGTGCGAGGCCTCAGCCTATTTACCTCATTCTCATCAACATGCTGCACTCCAGCAGCAGCTACATTCCCTCTCAGACCAGCCCTATGCATTGGTTATCCCTGCCGGTTACCAATGTTCTCATCAGCATTTTGCCCTGAGATGGGCTCTTCCCCTCTTCCATTGCCTCCAACCTGAATTAGATTGTGATACATCTCTAGCCGAGCGCTTGCTGTATGCCTCTGTGCTCGAGCGGTCCTCTCTATTTCAGGATCAGAGGCAAGCAACTCTCCCGATCCTTGCCTCTACATGCACCAAAGATGACAACAAAACAAAAAAATCAAAAAATCAAAAACTCTTGAGTAACTACCTTCGACAACCCAGATCACTTACACCTGCATTCCCCGATAACGACGCCAAAAACTTAAAGCGTCGGCAAGTGCACCGATCGTTGTCAAGTAATAATTTTGGGAATAGATTCCCCGAATGTCGATCTCGAGGGAATGCAGGTTGGGTATTGTGATAGCGTCTTAGAAAGATCGTTACTAAGAGTTAAACGAAACAACAGAGGTTAGTTTTTGATTCCTAATGCTAAAAAAACAAAAAGAAAACTAATGTGGGTCATAAGCACTGCTTCGCTTGGTGGATGGAACTAGTGCATGCTGCTATGCCATGCTTTGTAAGGCGAATGCACGAAAATCAAGCGGATGGAATGACCACACGTGCGGAGTGTAAGGGTCATAATCACCTCTTCAACCACCAACACTAGCCTTTGCTAGAGTGGTTCTAGTGCGCGAGTGGAGTGGATGTGAATGGAGGCGAGTGCATCACAGCTAACAAAAGAGGATGTAACTAACCCAAGCAAACTTCATTCATAGAAAAGTAAAGGCAAGTTCAGGTTCATTACAAGCTTTAGAATACAATTTGCTATGGAGAAGAGGTAGAATAAACTGAAAGGGGGAAAACCTAGCCGTGGTTCTTGGCCGGAATGGTGGGTTGTCTGTCCACTTCTCGACTCAGACTGTGGTTGCGTCCGGAGGTAAATGGGTTGTCAATCTACTTATCTTCCTCCGTATTCTTCCCTTTCCCTCAGTCTTTTCTCCCTTTTTGCCCAAATAAGTAGTACTGAAAGATCTCTGTTGCACACTGCTGGTTGCCGGGAACTCTCCGAAGGGTTGAAGATGACTTCGGATTGCTGGAGAAGGCTTCCCGGAGGGTGGAGAAAAGTGGAGGACCTGTGGGGGAGAGAAACGGCGCTTCGCGCGTAGTAGCGGGCCGGAAAATGAAAATTGTGTGCCCTAATTTGCAGGAGCACAGGCTTAAATACGGTCAGTAAAAAATCAGAGCACACGATAAGTGGCGCACGACCGGTGGTCATGCGCACTAATGGTTGATGATCATGCGCTCTGCTCCATAGAAACCTGTAGCTAGATAGACAAAATTAATATATATGCGCACGATCAATGGCGCACGACCAGAGTTCGTGCGCACTGGATCCCATGATCGTGCGATTAGCAATGGAAGAACTCCAAAAAAAATGGGATCAACACGCATAAGCAGTGGCGCACAACTAGAGGTCGTGCGTACTATGTCCAATGGTCTTGTGATTGCCCTAGACAGAACATGGAAAAATGGAGAATAGTGTGCACGATTAGTGGCTCATAACCAGTGGTCGTGCGCAATAGATCCAATGATCTTGCGCAGTGTTCCTATACTATTTGGGGTTCGATTAACTGACCGCACACGACTAGTGGTCATGCGCTAAGGAGTCTACTGACCGTACGCGTGTAAAAACGCACGATCAGTGGCCCTTAGGCGAAAAAACATTCCCAAACAATCCTGGAACACTCACACGACCTTTGTACCTGTAGTAAAAATAGAAGAGCCACCGAAATGGGCATTCCACATTCTCCAGACACAGAAAAACACCAAGTATAGGGCAAAACTACAATAACTACGAAATCACACTGAAAACGGGTCTAAAGTGCACTTAACATGGAATGGACATAGTAACAAATATGAACAATTATGGCTCTCAAGTGTAGTGCATCATCGAGAAAACTTACCCAGATAAGTCCAAAAATATGTATATAACTTGGACTCATCGAGTAGTGGATACTCGTCGAATTTGTCGGGTTTAATTATGTATACTCGTCAAATTCATCGTGTATACCTATTGACACTCGTCGAATTCGTTATGTTTACTTAGAGAATAATTTCACTGTTCTTGAAAATCTGTTAAATAAGATTCGTCGAGTATCCTCAAGTATACTCATCGAATTCATTGAGTGTACAAATCGAAACTCATCGAATTCGTCGAATATTCTAGTCAATACAAGTCGAATTCGTCGAGTCTCTCTGGAAAAGCTTCTGAGTTCTCGAACTTACTTTTCTGGATTTGTCTAAGTTAAATTCATCAGATATCAAGTGATTCGTCGAGTATCTTCATGGATATTCAATGATACTAAATGAATGGACTTATCAAAAGTTTGTCGATTTTCTGCCTGATGGGTTTCTGTTTCGAGCCAACGGCCATGTACAGTACACGTGGACTTTTCGTTTAGGATGGAATTTTTTCAGCAGTTAGAAGAAGGAATCCTATAAATAAATAGGGTTAATTTGTTCAACCCTAATCACTAATTCCTACTTTGAAATCGAGAATACGGCCGCTCATTTCGTCTAACACACAACTTTTGGAAATCGAAGAACTTCGACCTAGCTTTTCTCGATCAGCGATTCCTTTAAGAAGTGATTCAACCGATCTTGTTTCAAGTTATACAGAAGATTTCAGATCTAGTCGGATCAAGATTTCAAGTCAAGCTTTCAATAGAATTTCTAGTCTTCTCCTTCCGCAAGAACTTTCAAGTTTTTCATTCCAAGGAATAAGAAGATAAGATACTTTTAGATCTGAAGGATTAGATTAGTTTTCAATCTAAAAGCATTGTATAAACTCTTTTGTACTTTTGTAGGAAGATTTGTCTTTTGAGGTGTAGATACTTATGATAGGGTCGAGTTGTAGGAGAGTTTTGTTCTTCGAGTGTAGGGGAGGTTAGTCTCCGAGAAGTAGGAGTGTTTACTTCGAGTTGTAAGATTTGGTTAAATCTGAGAAAGTTGAAGTAGTTGAATCTAGCCCTTTGTGGTAGATAGGCGAGGCGGGATAGTGGACGTACCCAAATCAGGGAACCACTATAAATTCCTTTGTTGTGTTTTGTTTGTTCTGTCTGCCTGTTGGTAATATTTTTTAATCTGCTTTTAGATGCAGAACTCACTTATTCACCCCCCTCCCTCTAAGAGATTTAGGTAGGCAACTAGGCACTCTCAATTTTAAATAAAAAAATTAATTTTTTTAAGAAAATATGTGATATGATTGCTTAACTACTCTTGGTTGTGAACGGGTCATGTTGGTTTGTGTCTTGTGAACGTAAGTTGAGAAATAATAAAAGTACTTGTACTCTACTTTCTCCCAATGTGGTGGTGCACGAGGTTCATTGGTGTGCCCCTGATATTTTGTTGGGTTTTTCTATACGTCACAACACTTGTGCACAACAGAATATGGAAATAAGAAAAACCCAAAAGAAATAGATCTTGCAATGAACATTGATCAAAAAGTAAAATCGCTGTAAATAAAATTTACCTTTGCGGGATTGAGTCACTACTCAACCAAGATGCTCAAAGAAATCTGTCGATCACTAACGGCTAGAGTTTTGAGCACAGAATAATTTCCACACCTCTACAGATGATTCAAACGAACGAGAGAACCCTTAGACTCTTGTCACACAAGATCTAGGTTGGAAGAAAGCACTCTGCGTCTCCACAGACTGCTTGGTCTGCTCCAAAAGAAGCGGTTGCGACGAATACGACGCCTTGGAAACACTTTCCGACGATGTACAAGGACGTCAGACGGTCGGCAGCGAGATCGGCATTCACGACCTTGGCAGAACGGTTCCGTCGGGAGGAATAATATGTCGACTCGCAATTATGTCAAAAGATATCGTCGCTTACTCGGTTTACTGTACATATCGTATATATACTGAATACTGAGCCAACCGATACTAGCAGATCACGCCGAATTGGACTTACAGGAATTATATCGGATGAAATGGAGTTCATCGAGTATTCACATCGATAATCGATGAATCAACATTTGACTCGACGAAGCGTTGAGTGCACTCAATGCCTAACTCGACGAATCAACATTTGACTCGACAAAGCATTGTGTGGACTCAACGCACCTAGCGCTACACTCGTCGAATCAACACTTGACTCGATGAATCGTCGAGTGAACTCGACACTCTCAAAGCCTATTTTGACGAGTCAACATTTAACTAGAAGAAGGCATTGAATGGTATCGACGCTCTCAGCGCTTAATTCGACAAGTCAACATTTGACTCGATGAAGGTGTCGATTGGTCTCGACGTACTCAACGTCATCATTCGACGAATCAATAATTGACTCGACGAATCATCGAGTGGTCTCGATGCTCTCAACACTTACTCAACGAATCAACACTTGACTTAACGAAAGCGTCGAGTGGTGGGTTGGGCCTTTAGTTCCCCCTTTCTGGAGCCTAACCTCCCAGGATACCTCCGTAATGGCAAACGGAAGCGGTGGGTTGGGCCTCGCCCACCTCTAAACCGGTATCAGTGCTACCAGTCAGACCTATCATACGCCTCAACGCTGGTGCACTAATCGGAGCTCCTGCATACTATTGTCGGCTGGCGCCCTGGTATTTATTTGTCTATGTATAAAATCACACCCGCCGAGTCAACGTACTGGTATCGGTGCGACGACCCTCCAATACCGAAGACCCACCACCTTATATCTTATGCACATGAAATATTAATGTATTATCAACCGAGCCAAAGCTCCCCATACTATCCCGTCCATCACAGCCAACAACCGAGCCAAAGCTCCCCGGGCTATCCTTTCCATCACAAATATCTATCGAGCCATCGGCTCACCGGGCTACCCTGCCCATTTCCACAACCACCGAGCCTACCGCCCGAACATCCTAGTCACCCTATCTTCCCGAGACACTGGGGTGTGTGAAATTGAACCCCTAGTTATACTAGTTACTCTTTAACATTTATTATTCTTATGGTTTACATTAGCTCAGGACTGCCCAAGGCATACCCCGTGAAGGGTTCTCGAGGGCACTAGGAACTACGATGGGCTGAAGCCCAAAGCTCCCTTTCGAAAGGCACTTAATATTATTGATTTCTACACATGACCAATCCTCCCTTTTATTTCAATGTGAATTCCCTAAGTGTGTTTAAGCTCTCCGAGCTAGCCTATTTCATTCTACGTACTATATGCAGACCGTGCTAAGCTACATGGTGCTCCTACTAGGGGGTACTCCATTTACTCTTCCAACAGATCCATAACAATTTCTGGGAGTCTACCATGACCTATTTAGACTAACTCTAGAGTTTCATAATTTTCCTAATTATTTGGGCATTTATCTAATTAACCTAAGACTCTGAATTCCCTACTTTGAACATGAAATGCACTTTAAATCAGAAACAAATCACCACAAAATTATGATAAATACTAGCTAATATTTCTACAGCAAATCCAAGGTCTAAGAATTTTAAGAATTAATTAGGCCCGAAATCCACAATTTAAAACATAAAGTCAATATTACCATTTTAAGAAGCAAAGGCCAGCAATATTATTCTAAAAATTATAATAAAAATTCAGTAAGTCCATCATGTCCTAAAAAAACTCTAGAAGTATTCTCATAATTTTCCAGTGAACAATAGCCCCTAATTTAATTTTAAATCAATAATTCCGTAGCCAATGGTTATTGAAGCAAGTACTGTAAAGATTCATCTAATAATTATGACAAAATTCCAGAAAATAGATAATGATCTAAAACTAACCCTAACAAACTTTTACAATTTTCTAAAATATGAGGAACTCTGAATCTAATTAAAACTAATTTTTGAGATTTATAACTTTGTGAAACAAGTACTATTTTTATTCGCCTAAAAACTATGAGAAAACTCCAGACTCAACATAATGACATGAAACACTCACTGACCAAGTTTTATAATTTTCTTAGTAATATTGGGCTCTATATATATTTTTAATCAGAAATCCACAATTCATAATGTATGAAACAAGTACTTAAAATAATAATCTAAAAATTCCAATAAAAATACAGAGGGAACTAACATGATGTAAAACTTCCAAATACTAAATTTCACAACTTTGCATTGGACAGAAATATCATAACAAGCAAAATAAACTTAAGGATACAACTAGGGTTATTAAGTAATGATTTTATTAGCCCAAAATTTCCACCAAAATTATTTTATGACTCTTTTTATCAGAGAAATACCCTGCAAAAGTTTCAAGTTATTGTGAGGTGTTTTGGTTGCCTAAACCCAACTATTGGGCTTGTGCCTTAAATTAGGATTAAGGATTTGAGGGGGTTAAAGGCTTCCAAATTTAATAAAACTTCAACCAGAGGACAATAGCAACCCTAGGATCCCTTCCACCAAGTCTAAAGTCAATCCAAGGACATTTGACCCCATGACCTCCAAACCATAAAAATCTCCACAAAAGGAGCCTACCCTAGGGTTCTAGGGCTACCCTACCCCAAACCACCCCAAATCCCATATGAGGGTGTTACATGCCATATAAAATCAGTTTCCAAAATATCAGCCTCTGTTGAGGGGATTTGACAACTCAAACACCAAAAAGAGCACTTTGACCTAAATAACCCTATAAGGGTAAACCTAGGGTTGGATCAATACCTAACCAAAACATCTCCAAATGAGATGGAATTTTTACCAGAGACCTAAAATTACCTCTAAAACCACCCACCCAAATTTGGGGGAGTTTTGAGATGTTTAGGACACCTAATTAATTTATTCATGGATTATTAAATTTTTACAAAAACTATAGAAAAAGGTTCTCCAAAAATTCCCATTTTTGAATAGGTTCTAGGTATATGCAAGTGTGGCCCCTATCCAAAATTTTAAGTCATTTGGATGGCTAGATTGATGGGAGCATTCAAAATAATCTCTGGTCTAGCCTAGGTATAAACCTCACCAAAATGAGTGTTGTGGTCAAACCACTTACCCAAATTAGTTGAAATAAATTTTAAATTAAACTAGAATTCACGGGATACAATTTTAATGTTGGCCACTTTTTCTTCGGGTAAACCTAGGTATTTTTAATATTTAATGTAATACAGCCCAGTAAACAGGACAGAAAATACAAAAAATCAAAACTAAATATAAAATGATGCAGCACGAATCCTAAAGCAGATCAGAGGGATCCTAGTCATCTTCTTCCTCCAGCCAAGGGATGGGATTGGCCAAACCTAGAGCTATTTCCAGCCATGTTTCCCGGCCACCCATCCACCTCCCTGGCCGGCCACAACCGCCGCCACCTTCGTTGAAGTGGGGGCTATCGCCGGGCGGCGGCACGGCCGCCGGAGGGGTGGTTTTCGGTGATCCCGCAAGGTTGAAAATCCATGAAAATCCATGAAAATTTCAAAAAATCTCTTCTCCAATCGGGCTCAATTGAGCCCGATTTCTCTCCTAAAATATCTAAGGATTTAGCCAACGAAGAGAGGAGTAGAGGAGGACCTTTAACCGTGCTTGCCGACGGGTTTGGTGGTGGTGCGCCATGGTTGAATTTTGGATCTTTGGGTATGTTACAACCATGCAGTGGGAGGGCTCGCTTCCTACAGGAAAAATGTGGAAACTCCTCCCCTCTGCCTAGTGAAGCTTTTAAAGTCATCAAATGGGGGAGGGGAAGGGCCTAGGCTTCAAAGCCATTTATGGCCATGAAAGGTGAAATTCGGCCATGGCATATCCCTTGTATTCAGCCACCTAGAGGCTTGGGAAAACCCTTGGTCTCCTCTAACTAATGAGGGGAAGATGAATCAAGGCTTTGGAATTAATTGGAGAGGAACTCTTGCTCTCCCATGGCCATTAATGGCTTTCTCTCCCCTCTTTCTCTCTCTTCCTTATGGGAGAAATTAAATTCATCCACTTTTATGGATGGTTATGGTTATTAAACTCCTAAAAACTGATGAGGTAGAATATATTCAGCCCTTCAAATCAATTGGAGAGGCCCTTGGTCTCCCTTGGCCATGAATGGACCCTTTAAACCACTTTCTCTCTCCTCCATTAAAGGGTAACATAGAGTTTTCTCCCCCCTAGTCATCAAGGCCGAATTTGTTCATCTCCCTAGTCTATTGGCAGCCCATAACCCATATGAATAATAATGAGGTTAGCCCAAGTGGGGGAAATGGGTTTGAGCTTGGGTTAGCTCATTTGGGCTAATTTGACCTATTTCAAGGATTGAGTTGACATTGGTCAAATTGACCATTTAGGTTGACCCCAATGGGTCCTTGGTGACCCATTGGCCTCCCCTAAGGTCTAGGTAGGGTTTGTTGGTCATATTAGCGGCACATTGACCTTAGTTAGGGCACCTTGCCCATTTTAGGCCTAGGATGATCCTAGGTCAACTTGGCCACCCTGGGTTTATTTCAATGGACCCTTAGGGCTCTAATGGACCTTACAATAGTTTAGATATATTTTGGTGGGTTCATGGAGTCATGGTGAAGCCTTATGGTCATCCTAAACTAGTGTTTAGAATTCTTCTAAACACTTGGTCTTCTTAGGGTTTTGTCATGACCTAGTCATGACAAAACTACTCCTAGGGGTCTAGCTTGAAATGGGATGTCACAAATCCCAATAAACAAAAACAAAATTTTGTCCTCGAAATTCAAGTGAGGCCTACGGGGTTTCTACTGAGGGTAACTACTTGTAACATCCCATATGAAGTTGAATGTATACTTTACCCGAAGAGATTTGGGTACCTCCGATGCATTAGATTCGGTGGCTCCCAGGTATGCTCCTCCTGCCCATGGTTTGTCTACAAGACCTTGACCAGTGGGACCTTCTTGCGCTGCAAGACCCGCACCGTTGTGTCATCTATCCTGACCAGCTCATCTTGTTACCAATTGATCAAAATCTGTCGAGCCATCTATGCTAAGAACCTACTATTCCGGCCGTAGTAGATCCTTCCTAAGAAAGGAGACGTGGAATACATCTTGCAAACCCGCTAACTTCGGCGGTAGCTCCAGCCTATAAGCCAATGGGCCGATCTGCTCCTAGATCCTATAACACCCCATATTCCATGGACTGAGCTTCTTCTGCCCACATACCCGCGAGACTCCATGCACCAGATGTATCTTCAGGAATCATGGTCTCCCTCTTGAGACTCTACTTGGCAATGTCACGCATCGTAATATTTGGCTGGTCTGCTCTGGTCCTCCAGCATCCTATCTTGAATTAGTCACACCTAGGTATATAGGTTCTTCATAAATTTCGAGTCGAGTGCCTTTGGATCCTCATCCTAGATCCATGATAGTGGAATCATGTACTTCCGCACGAGGGTGGAGAGCTGTGTTGAATGTTGGCCGACAGTCCAGATAAGCCTGGACTGATCCTCTCTCCTTGGACGTACACCATCCATCCTGATTTGACACAGTCATCTTGTACACACCCTGATAACGAACAAATACTCACAAAACTTATTAAACACCAACGGGAGTTTTCTTCCAGGTCTGGGTGACATTAGCTACTTCGGCCAGTCTATCCTCGATGTTCCCTTTATACTTGTGCCCAGAGTGGGGAAGAGGAATCCTGTGTATGAAAATCCCTAATTATACCCTCGAACATCTATGCCAACTTGGGCAGTGGCTGTAATAGTTCCCCAAAAACTCTTTCACATAGCCTACATCAACTGACGGACCTTACCGTGCATCACCAAATCCATGACACCTTTCTTCACTCCGGGGGTACATGTTCTGAGATACACTATACTTCCGATGATACAACATAGCGATTAAATTTTTAACTTCTCAGATATCCTGAATCTTATTACCCGTCATCTAATTTTACGTGATAATAGTTAATCCTCGTAATTACTGCGTCTTATTACCATGTCATTGTCTTTGTAATGCTACAGATCAACATTCCAAACATGTTTTTACAAAATCTTATCTTCGGTCGAATAACGTCAAATTATATCGACTTCAACCTCACTATGTTTGTTACGCCATATTCTCTAAATTAGATCTAAGGAAACCCAAGTCAATACTAATTTGCCCAATAAACAAAGGACAAGTCCCCAATAAACAAAAGATAAGCCCCCACCTACCTTGGGCTAAGTATATTTGATATTACCATGTTATATTTGTCCTAGCTAGGTGCACAATCCCTAGGGCATCAATCTTCGACTTGGGGTTCCACCCTGAAACTCGTCAATATATGTAAGACCCTTTTTTTTTCAAACCCCGAGGTCTTAGGCTCAGAACCGCCGCTTAGCGGTGACACCAACACGTCCGGGAATTTCGTCACTACAAAATGCTGATTCTGCCGGCCATATCGATCGCAGAAGTGTAGAATAAAGTATAAGAGTAAGAATGAGCTAAAAACTAGTCCACAAGAATCACATGTATATAAAATAAATATCTTTATGAAGAGAGAGTCCACAAAAAAATAACGTACTTAAAACAGGGCTCATGCCCAGTACATCAAATCATCACTACAAGAGTCTCTCAAGTGGAAGCAAAACTAATAAACTACTAGCAATTGGGACTCACAGTCCTAGCTTGCTGAACTCCAGTACAAGACTGCCCATCTCCAAGCGTGTCGACCTCCAGGGCTGCTCCTCCATGTTGGGCTCCACGGTCCCCTAAAATGATGTGGTTCGAAAACCGTTAGTCTAAAAGACTAAGTCTGATCATCCCCCACCCCTCCCCCATGGCTCCTAGGCACCGAGCGGGGAGAAGGAAAGGGAAGCTATGAAGGTGGAGAGTAACAAATGTAAGCAGGTGGCAACAGAACTAATCTAGCAGTTCTATGAGAATAATCAGTAGTAATACAAGTATGAAAGACAGAACATTAAATATGTAACCTTAACTTATATGAAAACACATAAGCTAAAGGATCTTCTGCAAGGCTCCCATCGTATAAAAAGTCTCATACCAATTTATACGATGAGGTGTCGGTTTACAAGCAAACAACATTTCTCATAAGAAAATAATCATAACTTATAAGCATGCTCACGCAAGCCTATAAGCTAAGGGGTCATTTTGCGGGTCCTATTGTATAAAGCGTCCCATACCACTTTATACAATAGGTGACAGGGTTATATGCAATGGTTATGCTATGACATGCAATTATGCCATGATGTGAACATGCAAGTGCAACTCACCCACCCGACTCTATGTACAAAGACCTTTAGTTCCACCTTTCTGGATCCAAACCTCCCAGGATACCTCCGTGGTTGCAAACAGAAGCGGTGGGTTAGGCCTCGCCCACCTCTAAACCAGTATAAGCACTACCAGTCAGAACTATCGTACGCCTCAATGCTGGTGCACTAAGTGGACTCCTGCGTACTCTTGTCGGCTGGCGCACCGGCCTTAATTTGGCGAAGTGCAAAACCACACATATCGAGCCAACGTATTGGTGTCGGTGCGACGAACCTCCAATAACGAAGACCCACCACCTTTCCTTTATGCACATGCAACATTAATGTATTATCCACCGAGCCAAAGCTCCCCGGACTAACCCGTCTGTCACAACCAACAACCAAGCCAAAGCTCCCCGGACTATCCCGTCCGTCCCAATTATCAACCGGGCCTCCTGCCCGCCAGGCTACCCTGCCCATTTCCACAACCACCGAGCCTACCACCCGAACATCCTAGTCACCCTATCTTCCTGAGACATTGGGGTGTGTGAAATTAAACCCCTAGTTATACTAGTTACTTTTTAACATTTATTATTCCTATGGTTTACATTATCCCAGGACTTCCCAAGGCATACCCCGTGAAGGGTTCTCGAGGGCACTTGGAACTACGATGGGCTGAAGCCCAAAGCTCCCTTTCACAAGGCACTTAATATTATTGATTTCTACCCATGACAAATCCTCTCTTTTATTTCAGTGTGACTCCCCTAAGTGTGTTTAAGCTCTCCGAGCTAGCCTATTTCAGTTCTATGTACTATATGCAGACCGTGCTAAGCTACATGGTGCTCCCACTAGGGAGTACTCCATTTACTCATCCAACAGACCCATAACAATTTCTGGGAGTCTACCATGACTTATTTACACTAACTCCAGAGTTTCATAATATTCCTAATTATTTGGGCATTTAATCTAATTAATCTAAGACTCTGAATTCCCTACTTTGAACATGAAATGCACTTTTAAATCAGAAACAAATCACCAAAAAATTATGATAAATATTAAGTAATATTTCTATGTCAAATCCAAGGTCTAAGAATTTTCAGAATTATTTAGGCCCCAAATCGATAATTTAGAACATAAAGTCAATATTACCATTTTAAGAAGCAAAGGGCAGCAATATTATTCTAAAAATTATAATAAAAATCCAGTATGTCCATCATGCCCTAAAAATACTGTATAAGTATTCTCCCAATTTTCCAGTGAACAGTAGCCCCTAATTTAATTTTAAATCAATAATTCTATAGTCATTGTTTATTGAAGCAAATACTGTAACAATTCATTTAATAATTATGAAAAAATTCCAGGAGATATATAATAATCTAAAGCTAACACTAACCAAGTTTTACAATTTTTTAATACATGAGGGGCTCTGAATCTAATTAAAAGTAATCTTCTAGATTTATAACTTTGTTAAACAAGTACTATTTTTAATCCCTTAAAAATTATGAGAAAATTCCAGAGCCAACATAATGAAATAAAACACTCACTGACCATGTTTCATAAATTTCGTAGCAAGATTGGGCTCTATATCTATTTTTTATCAAAACTCCACAATTCATAATATATGAAACAAGTACTTAAAATAATTATTTAAAAATTCTAATAAAAATACAGAGGGAACTAACATGATGTAAAACTTCCAAATACTAAATTTCATAACTTTTCATTGGACAGAAATATCATAACAAGCAAAATAAACTTAAGGACACAACTAGGGTTATTAAGAAAGTACTGATTTTATTAGCCCAAAAATTCCATAAAAAATATTTCAGGACTCTTTTTATCAAAGAAATACCCTGCCAATTTTCAAGTTATTGTGAGGTGTTTTGATTGCCTAAACCCAACTATTGGGCTTTGTGCCCTAAACTAGGATTAGGGATTTGAGGGGGTTAAAGGTTTCCAAATTCAATAAAACTTCAACCAGAGGACCATAGCTACCCTATGATCCCTTCCACCAAGTCTCAAGTCCTTCCAAGGTCATTTGACTCCATGACCTTCAAACCCTAAAAATCTCCACAAAAGGAGCCTACCCTAGGGTTCAAGGGCTACCCTACCCCAAACCACCCCAAATCCCATTGGAGGGTGTTACATGCCATATAAAATCAGTGGCCAAAATATCAGCCTCTGTTGAGGGGATTTGACCACTCAAACACCAAAAAGAGCACTTTGACCAAAATACCCTTATTATGGCAAGGCTAAGGTTTGCAAAATTCCAAACTAAATCATCTCTAAATGAGATTAAATTTTATCCAGAGCCTTATACTGATCCCAAAGACCACTCACCAAAACTTGGGAGCCATTGGAGGTAATTAGGCCCCTTAATTAATTTAATCATGGTTTATTAAATAATTACAAAAACTATAGAAACATGTTTTTCAAAAATTCCCATTTTTGGATATTTTCTAGGTATAGGTATGAGTGACCCCCGTCCAAAATTTCAAGTCATTTGGATGGCTGGATTGATGGGGGCACTAAAACCAAGTTCTGGTCAAGCCTATGTATAGACCCCACCAAAATAAGTGTTGTTGTCAAACCACTTACCCAAATGGGTTCAAACAAATTTTGAACTAAACTAGACTTTACGGGCTAAAACTTTGATATTGGACACATTTTCTGTAGGTGGTCCTAAGTATTTTTAATATTTAATTTAAAAGAGTCCAATAAACAGGACAGAAATTTCAGAATTTAATAAACATGATCCGGCACGAATCTTGAAGCAGATCCAACGCCTTCTGGTCATCTTCTTCCTCCAGCCAAGGGCTGTGATTAGCCCGACCTGGAGAATATTCCAGCCCTATTTACAGGCCACCTTGCCACCTCCCTGGCCGGCCACCACTGCCACCACCTTCGTTGAGGTGGGGGCTATTGCCGGGCAGCGGCACGGCCGCCGGAGGGGAGGTTTCCGGCGAACCCGAGTGGTATAAAACCATGAAAAATCTGAAATTTTGCTCACACAATCCGGCTCATTTGAGCCCAATTTCTCTCCTATTTGATTCCTAAGATCAATCCATAGAAGGAGTAGAGGAGGGCCTTAAACCGAGCTTGTCGACGAGTGTGGTGGTGGTGCGCCATGGCCGACGGTGGAGCTTTCCGATGATCTATAATGCTACAGCGAACTCCCTCATTTTCTTTAGTGGGATGGTGCAAACGAATTCTCTTGGCCTAGGGAAGCTTTTAAAAGAGCTAAATGGGGGAGAGGGAGGGTCATGGCTTCAAAGCCATTTATGGCCATAAAGGGGAATTTCGGCCATGGCTTGGGTTCATTGTTTCCAGCCTTGCACAGCCTGGAAAACCCCTTGCACTTCTCCTAATTCAGCAAAGGAGATGAATCAAGCCATTGGGATGAAGTAAGGAGGCCCCTTGGCCTTCTATAGCCATTAATGGCTCTCTTTAAACCACTTTCTCTCTCTAGAAATACATGAAACTCTCATTTTCTCTCTCCTAATCACTATGAACGAAATTGGTGACCTATCTAGCCTAATGGCATCCCACTAGCTCATAATATCAATTAAAATAAAGTTAGCCCAAGTGGATTGTGTAACACCCCAAAATGTTGTAGGAGCGACGGGGATCGAATTTGGCCAAGACAGGGTTTTGGTGCAGGTGACACGGGCACCGACACAGGCGTGTCAGAGGCCGTGTCGGGCGTGTCGAGCTCGGGCCGTCGAGCTGCCGTGTAGTTGACCAGTTCAGGTCGATGATGGTCGTGTGGTGGAATACGGCCTAGGACACGGGCGTGTCCCAGGCCGTGTCACACCTGGGCTGCACGGTGGGTTACACGGGCAGTGACACGGGCACGAACACGGGCGTATCTAGTTTGACACGGGCGTGTCTAATGCCGTGTCACCAAGCCGTGTACCTCTCTAACTGCAGAGTGTTGATAAATTGCACACGGGGGGGCGTGACACGGGTCCCGACACGGGCGTGTTGTAGGCGACACGGGCGTGTTGGAGGCCGTGTCAAAGGCCGTGTGCTGGTTTTCAATTTTGGTCGAGACGGCGAATGAGCTACACGGCCAGGCACACGGCCGTGTGTGAACCCGTGTTCGGCCCAGATTTTATAATTTCAGATCTAATCTTGACCGTTCGTTTCCTTGGCTTTGGATCCGACGGTGGGGGGCTGTTCCTGAGGGGTTTTAGCTGGGTTTTAGGGTTAGAATCCCTCATTCCACCCAAGCAAATCTCTCTCTAAGTTTTAGAGAGAGGGGAGAGCAAGTTTGGAGGAGGAGACCAAGATCCGGCCGCCGGAGGAGCTTCAGGGCTCCAAATCGCGAGCCGTCTTCGGATCCGCGGAGGAAAGGAGATTGCGGTGCTTTTCATCCGCATAGATTGTCATGGCGCCGCGGAAGAACGCAAGGGTAACGATTCTCTTCTTGAGCATTGAAGCTCTTCTTCCTTTGCATGGGAAAACTCCTCTCCCGCGAGTGTGCGGCAAGATCGTGGTATTCCTTGGGGTAGATATGTAAAGTCCCCCTAGTTAGAGTCCAGAATCGTAGTACGGACATAGGCATGGTGTGTGAAGCCTACCCGGACGTGTTTTCCGGATCGGTGATATTTTGCTATGCATATTTTAGCCGGAGAAGACTCCGAGCGTTGTGGTTGCTATGTGGTAGAATGCATCAGGGAATCTTGGGGATTAACCCCGAGGTGCACCCGGAAATCTGGGCGGAAACGAAGTTCTGCCATCTCGGTGGCCTGGGTGCCAGCCGGGAACATAGCGGGGCTATGTATCATGTTTTGATTGCAGCAGGGAGCCTGGGGGATGAAACCCGAGGTGCACCCGGAATTTTTGGATGGAAATGTAGTTCTGTCATAACGGTGGCCTGGGAGCCAACCGGGTACTTAGCGGGCTATGTACCGTGTTTGATCGTTAATTGGGACTAGGGAAAGCTTAGTCTGCGCCAAAGGGCCGAATGGCAGTGGCTGAGTGAGCAACGGACTAGTAGCCCTCTACCCGCTCCACCTGCTCGGTTAAAGCGACCTAAAGTTTTACGTGGGACTTATCGAGATTTGGAGATCGAGTCTAGGCTGCGGCTGAGAAGACTAAATGCTCACAAAGATTGCCATCCTGGGGGTGGTGGTGGAGTCGAGGACCGGACGGGGTTCGGACTGGCTTTGCCGAGTAAGTGCCCTGAGAGCACGGGGTGTACGGCCGTGAGAGCGTGCACCTATGATGAGATGCTTGTTTTACTGTGTTGCTTGTTTTGCTAACAAGTGCAGGGAAGAAGCTTTGCCGCCCCGGTTTGGGGGCGGAATCGTTATAATTTGGTCAGCATTGCTGACCGTTGCCTTTGTTTACCACCGTGCGGTGGGTTGTTGCTTGCAGGTGCTGCGGAGCTGAGAGGTAATTAGCAGGCTAAAGCCCAAGTTAATGTGCTGGCCCTCGAAGGCCTTGTATTGAGTGTTTTACCTCTTGTACTCATGTGTGGCCGGCCTGCGTGCCGAGGTTTGGAAGACACTTGTATTTAAGCAAACTCTTGTAAAGCCTTAAGGCTATTTTTCCGTTTTGTGTATTATACATTCCTATGGGTTTGAGTAGTGGACATTCATGCTTGGCAGGGTTCTTTATTTTTTGCAACTCTAATAAATTGCTTCCGCTAGGTGTTGTGTAGGACGTTGTGATTGGTTGAATGGTTTCAACGCGTAACCAACCGGTCTGTCCGTAGTATATGGCGTCGGGCGCCGGCCGGACCTACTGCTATATGCTATGCGACTGATAGGGGTGTTATAAATTGGTATCAGACTACTGGTTTCGGTCAAGCTTAAATGAATTCGTGGGCGAATTCACTTTTAGGGGTGGTGAGCACATGTATGTGCGTCATCGTTATAACATGAAAAGAACCCATGAATGTCCACTTAGGAATGAAAATACACATGTTTGGGGAACCTGCGTGTTCCTATAATTGCTTTTTGCAATTTTGTTCGGTTCCTTATTGGTGTTCGGTACGATTGTAGGTGTCCGAGAGAGACCCCTACGTCTTTGGAAACCATAAGAAGGGTGGTTGAAGTGGTGTTCGCTGTGAGCAACGCACATCATGGGAGTAATGTGCAACCATTTGTCCCTGAGTTGGCCCCAACATCGGGCGGTATGTTGGAGCAAAGGGCATTTGGGGGTCAAGTAGAGCAGCAGAGGAGCATGACTGTGGCGTAGGGAGCGCATTCGGTGGACGCATATTTGCAGACGTTCCTTATGGTAAGGCGCTACCCAGGCTTTGAATGGGAAAGCGAGCAATCTATAGTGGATAGATTTTATAACGGTCTGCGCAGCGAGTTGCGTATCCTACTGCTAGGACAAAAGTTATTGGGGTTACGAGCTTTGGTGGAATCGGCCAGAGCGTTGGAAGTGGAGTTGGAGGAAACTCACCGAGTACCAGTGAATAGGATACCAAACCTTACAGATCCTATAAGGACTGCTTATCGAAAGATGCCGAGAGAAGAGGTTGGGTCATCTACTACCCAAACTACTGTCAAATGTTATTCTTGTGGCAAGAAAGGGCACCTCGCCAGAGAGTGTTGGGAGAGTGCTCAGAAGACAAGGAATGTTTTGGCAGGAACAGTCGGAGATTCTGTGGAAAAAGATTCGGTGGTCAAGCGGACAACCTCAAAATCTGGGTACCGTAGGTGGTACAAGAAGGCTAGGAGGTCGGGTCTAGTCCCTTCCTCTAGCACATCCGGAGCGACTATAGTCCAAACCCTGGATGAATGCTTTGTTTGTGGAAAGCCGGGGCACTATGCCCGGGATTGTTGGTTTGGACGCCCAATGTCCAAAAAGAAGTCGGGGGCAATTTTTGAGGAGAAAGACAAGGCGGTGGCATCCGCCGCACCGCTATTTACTCCGGCACAACTGGGAATGGACATCCTTGGCTAGCAGGAGGCCTTGTGACCGACTGTCGGGAAGACAGGTATGGTTTAATTGATAGCAATTTAGCTTCTTATACCTGCTACCTTTTGCGTGTTAGCTTAGGACTGGAGGTTCTAGGCTTTGTTCGGATTATTGGCAATCCGGCGAGAGCATTGTTCGATATGGGAGCTTCGCGCACCTTTTGTCCAAGGGGTTTATATCATGTATTGAAGTACCTTCTTCGATGGCAAAGGACAGATTGGATGCGTTGTGGCGTTACGGATGTTCAATGTGCGCGAAAAGAGTTTCTTTGTTGCAAGGTTACGGTTTAGGGGTCAGGGATTCGACGTGCAAGCGTCGTTACTGCCACCATGGGAGGCTTTGAAGCCTATGCCTACATTGGGTAGTATCTCGGGTGTATCCGAATATCCTGATGTGTTTCCCTAGAGTCCCTCCGTAGAGAGCAATCGATTTCGCGAGTGAGCTGGCGCCAGGTGCCAAATCTGGGTCATGCTCTCCTTATAGGCTAACGCCTAATGAGTTGGCAGAACTGAAAGTTCAACTTGAAGAGCGTATGGATCAAGGTCTTGTGCGTCCAAGTTTGTTGTCTTGGAGCACACCGGCCCTCTTCGTGTAGAAGAAGGACGGGAGTTTGCGGCTCTGAATCGTTTATGAAAAACTGAGCAAGTCGATAAAAGAGATCAAGTACCCGATCCCAAGGATTGGCGATCTGTTTGATCAGTTGGGTGGGTCATCGGTGTACTTAAAGTTGGAACTTAAGTCTGGTTACTATCAGATGAGAATCAAGGAAAGTGTTATCCCAAAGATAGCGTTCAACACAAGATATGGGCATTTCGAGTTTACGGTCATGTCGTTTGGGCTGACTAATGCGCCATCGGTGTTCATGGACCTGATGAACAGAACGTTCAGGGAGTACTTAGACCATGTTGTGATCGTCCTTATTGACAACCTATCGGTGTGCTCGCAGTGCGAAGAAGATCGCTTCAAGCATCTGCGTTTGGTTTTGGGGACGCTAAGGAGGGACGAGCTATACGCAAAGTTCTCCAAAGGCGAGCCTTGGTTATCTTCAGTGACGTTCCTTGGTCACTTAGTCAGTAGGGAAGAGTTGCGGTGGATCCGGCGTAGACTGTTACAATACGAAAGTGGCCTGTGTTGTCTTCGATAGCGGAAGTACGGAGTTTGTTGGGGCTTGCCGGCTTTTACAGGCACTTCGTGGAGAACTTCTCGCGGATAGCGCTACCTCTCACGACTTTGACAAGGAAAGATCAGAGTTTTGTGTGGGCGCATGAGTGTGCGCAAGCTTTTGAAGAGCTGAAGAGTCGGTTGACCACGGCGCCAGTGCTTAGTTCGCCGAGTGGGACCGAGGGCTTCGAGGTTTTTAGTGACGCTTCGGGTAGTGGTTTGGGCTGCGTGCTGGTGCAGCATGGGAACATGATAGCCTATGGTTCGCGTCAGCTAAAAGTGCATGAAAGGAATTATTCGGTCCGCGACTGGGAGTTGGCGGCCGTGATATTTGCTCTTAAGCTGTGGAGGCGCTACTCGTACGACGTTAGGTCGATATTCATACCGACCTTAAGAGCCTGAAATATCTGTTGGATCAATAGGACCTGAACTTGAGGCAGCGGAGATGAAAGGAGTTCCTGGGGGACTATACGTTCAAGATTTATCATGCACCCGGCGAGGGCAACGCAGTGTGGATGCATTGAGTCGCAGGGCTCCCGCCCAAGCCAAATGGTTGTTGGTACATGTTGAGAGGCTAGTTCAAGAATTGGAAGCGTTAGGGATCCGTTGTGTTGACAAGCATACTAGTGCCGAAGCAGTGTTGAACTGGACGGAAGTCCAGTATGACCTGGCTGATCGTAGTTGGCAAACTATGGTTTGTGTAGCTGCGTGAAGGAAATCATGAGTGCGGCTCGATGGGTCGAAATCCCGAATCGACGGTTGTAGGTGGGCTACCAAGGAAAGACCATTGTTTGTGCGGCCCAAGCATGGGTAATCTATGGGTGGAGTTGTGATACGGTATATCAAGTACTCAACTCGCTTAGGAGGCACGAAGTTATGCCGATATCTGAAGAAGTGCTCTGGTGGCCAGAACTCTAGAAGGTCGTAGCACCATATGTAGCAAAGTGCCAACCTTGCGCCTTAGTGAAGGCAGAGTGCCAAGTGCCGGGGGATTCTTGAATCCATGCCTAGTTCGGAATAGAAGTTCGACGGGACTGTGGGCACGGTTTGCCAAAGTCACAGTGAATTAACGACGCCATTTGGGTGATCGTAGTTGTGTTGACACTAGTGTCGCACTTCTTTCCGCATAGGAAGGATGACTCGGTGGAGAAGTTGGCAAAGTTGTATGTTTACAATATCGTTAGGCTGCATGGTGTGCCCCGTAGCATTGTGAGTGATCGCGACGGGCGGTTCACGTCAAATGATTGGAAGTGGTTGCAGAAAGTGCTGGAGGTTAAGATGAAGTTTAGTCCAGTCTTACAACCGCGGACGGATGAGCAGACCGAGAGAGTCAATAGAACAATGGAGGACATGCTCCGCATGTGTGTTCTAGACTTCGGGAAGCTTTGGGAGGACCACCTGTGTTAGTGGAGTTCTTGTACAACAATAGCTACCAGGCGAGTATCCAAATGGCGCCCTTTGAGGCCCTATATGGTAGAAAATGTCGCACGCCGTTGTCCTGGTTAGAAACGGGTGAGGCAAGGTTGTACAAGAAGCAGGAGGTGGAGAGTGCTACCTCGTTAGTGCGGATCATTCGGGAGCGCTTGTTGATCGCTCAGGACCGGCAGGTGAAGTATTACAATGCCAAGCACCGGAACGTGGAGTTCGCGGTAGGCGATTGGGTATACCTTAAAGTGAAGCCGTTCAAGGGGGTTTCGCGGGTGAGACGCTTGAAGAGGCTGAGCCCAAGATACCTTGGACCTTTTGAGGTTCTGGAGCGAGTCGGCGAAGCGGCCTACCGTTTGAGGTTATCGGAGAAGTTAAGTGGATTACATGATGTGTTCCACATTTCTGTGTTGCGGAAGGCGGTGCAAGAGCCTTCGCAGGTGATCGCGGTTGACCAAGTGCCGGTGGACGAGGGGTTGACGACTAGGGTCAAGCCCATTCGTATTGACGATGTTGAGGTCAAGAGACTCCGTAACAAGGAGATCCGGATGGTTAAGGTCCAGTGGGAATAATTGCGGGTGTGAGGAGCTCTCTTGGGAACGGGAGCAGTCTATGCTCGAGGAGTACCCGGAATTGTTCCGCTCAGGTACTGTTTTGCGTTAAGTCCTGTTTTTCCTTTATTAATTTCGTGGACGAAATTCTTTAAGGGGGGTAGAATTGTAACACCCCAAAATGTTGTAGGAGCGACGGGGATCGAATTTGGCCAAGACAGGGTTTTGGTGCAGGTGACACGGGCCCCGACACTTGCGTGTCGGAGGCCGTGTCGGGCGTGTCGAGCTCGGGCCGTCGAGCTGGTCGTGTAGTCGACCAGTTCAGGTCGACGATGGTCGTGTGGTGGAACACGGCCTAGGACACGGGCGTGTCCCAGGCCATGTCACACCTGGGCTGCACTGTGGGTTACACGGGCAGTGACACGGGAACGAACACGGGCGTGTCTAGTTTGACACGGGCGTGTCTAATGCCGTGTCACCAAGCCCTGTACCTCTCTGACTGCAGAGTGTTGATAAATTGCATACGGGGGGTGTGACACGGGTCCCGACACGGGCGTGTCGCAGGCGACACGGGTGTGTCGGAGGCCGTGTCAAAGGCCGTGTGCTGGTTTTCAATTTTGGTCGAGACGGCGAATGAGCTACACGGCCAGGCACACGGCCGTGTGTGAACCCGTGTTCGGCCCAGATTTTATAATTTCAGATCTAATCTTGACCGTTCGTTTCCTTGGCTTTGGATCCGATGGTGGGGGCTGTTACTGAGGGGTTTTAGCTGGGTTTTAGGGTTAGAATCCCTCATTCCACCCAAACAAATCTCTCTCTAAGTTTTAGAGAGAGGGGAGAGCAAGTTTGGAGGAGGAGACCAAGATCCGGCCACCGGAGGAGCTTCGGGGCTCCAAATCGCGAGCCTTCTTCGGATCCGCGGAGGCAAGGAGATTGCGGTGCTTTTCATCCGCATAGATTGTCATGGCACCGCGGAAGAATGCAAGGGTAAGGATTCTCTTCTTGAGCATGTGAAGCTCTTCTTCCTTTGCATGGGAAAACCCCTCTCCCGCGAGTGTGCGGCGAGATCATGGTATTCCTTGGGGTAGATATGTAAAGTCCCCCTTATTAGAGTCCGGAATCGTAGTACGGACATAGGCATGGTGTGTGAAGCCTACCCGGACGTGTTTTCCGGATCGGTGATGTTTTGCTATGCATATTTTAGCCGGAGAAGACTTCGAGCATTGTGGTTGTTTTCGGGTTGCTATGCAGTAGAATGCATCAGGGAATCTTGGGGATTAACCCCGAGGTGCACCCGAAAATCTGGGCGGAAACAAAGTTCTGCCATCTCGGTGGCCTGGGTGCCAGCCGGGAACATAGCGGGGCTATGTATCATGTTTTGATTGCAGCAGGGAGCCTGGGGGATGAAACCCGAGGTGCACCCGGAAATTTTGGATGGAAATGTAGTTCTGTCATAACGGTGGCCTGGGAGCCAACCGGGTACTTAGCGGTGCTATGTACCGTGTTTGATCGTTAATTGGGACTGGGGAAAGCTTAGTCCGCGCCAAAGGGCCGAATGGCAGTGGCGGAGTGAGCAACGGACTAGTATCCCTCTACCCGCTCCACCTGCTCTGTTAAAGCGACCTAAAGTTTTACGTGGGACTTACCGAGATTTGGAGATCGAGTCTAGGCTGCGGCTGAGAAGACTAAATGCTCACAAAGATTGCCATCCTGGGGATGGTGGTGGAGTCGAGGACCGGACGAGGTTCGGACTGGCTTTGCCGAGTAAGTGCCCTGAGAGCACGGGGTGTACGGCCGTGAGAGCGTGCACCTATGATGAGATGCTTGTTTTACTGTGTTGCTTGTTTTGCTAACAAGTGCAGGGAAGAAGCTTTGCCGCCCCGGTTTGGGGGCGGAATTGTTATAATTTGGTCAGCATTGCTGACCGTTGCCTTTGTTTACCACCGTGCGGTGATTTGTTGCTTGCAGGTGCTGCGGAGCTGAGAGGTAATTAGCGGGCTAAAGCCCAAGTTGCTGTGCTGGCCCTCGAAGGCCTTGTTTTGAGTGTTTTACCTCTTGTACTCATGTGTGGCCGGCCTGCGTGCCGAGGTTTGGAAGACACTTGTATTTAAGCAAACTCTTGTAAAGCCTTAAGGCTATTTTTCTGTTTTGTGTATTATACATTCCTATGGGTTTGAGTAGTGGACATTCATGCTTGGCAGGGTTCTTTATTCTTTGCAACTCTAATAAATTGTTTCCGCTAGGTGTTGTGTAGGACGTTGTGATTGGTTGAATGGTTTCAACGCGTAACCAACCGGTCTGTCCGTAGTATATGGCGTCGGGCCCCGGCCGGACCTACTGCTATATGCTATGCGACGGATAGGGGTGTTACAGATTAGGTTTGAGCTCGAGTTAGCCCATTTGAGCCAACTTGACCTAACACTTTGGTAAAGTTAACCTAGGTCAATTTGACCTTTTGGGTTGACCCCAATGGGTCCTTGGTGACCCATTGGCCTCCCCTAAGGTCTAAGTAGGGTTGGGTAGGGTTGACTTGGCACCTTGGAGGTCACTTGTCCCTTACTAAGGGCACTTTGACTACTTTGGGGCTAGAGTTGACTTGGGTCAACTTAGCCTCTTTAGTTGACCCCAATGGGTCCTTGGTGATCCATTGACCTCACTTAAGGTCTAAGAAGACTTAGGTAGGGTTTGTTGACCACATTAGAGGCATGTTTCTCTTAGTTAGGGCACCTTGTCAAATTTAGGCTTATGGTGTTCTTACGTCAATTTGACCACTTTGGGTTGACCCAAATAGATCCCTATGAATCTAATTGACCATATAATGAGTTAGGGATGTTGTGGTGTGGTCATGGAGTCATGGTGAAGTCCTATGGTCATCCTAAATTATTGTTTAGAATTCTACTATTTGCAGACCATGGTGATTTCCACTTTCATGCCTAAGCTCACTTGGTCTTCTTGGGCTACTAGGGCTTTGTCATGACCTAGTCATGACAAAACCACTCTTAGGGGTCTATTTGGAAGTGGGATGTTACAATATACTTGAAAGTCCACCTAGTGCCAACTAGCTTCACCTATGGGGGGGATAGGTGTCTTGTGGGGTTTTTGCGGAATTAAAAACTGTACCTGCACAAGTAAATCAAACAACACAACACAGAAAAGACTCAAACAATTTATAATGGTTCCCCGATTTGGGTATGTCCACTTTCCCCCTTCGACCTATCTCCCAACCAGGGACAACTCGGTCACTTCACCAATTGCATTGAAATCCAATCCTTGCACTAACGGAAGGAACCCTTCCACACGTAGGAGTCACCACTCCCACAACACGGGTTGCACCCAACCCTTACAACTAGAGACCAATCGGACCTTTACAAAGAAATTGAAAATAGATTGTATAAGAAATACAAACAACTTATGGAGATTAAGGTGCTCTTCGTTCGACGACGTGTTCTTGAAGTCAACGAAGAGTCTACAACCTTAGATCTCTCTTGGAATGAACCTTCCCGAAATCGGCGGTAGCTTGGTGCGGCGGCTAGGTTCTCGGAATAAGCGGCGACGACGGAGAGCTGCTGCAGTGCTATGGGGATTCAAACTTCGTAGCAAAGGAAATAAGGTCTTCCAACGGTCACACTAGGATCGGTCGTCTCGATCGATTCGAAAGGGGAAGGTTTTTCCCGATCAACGAATCAAGAGACAAGGGATCTCTGGTTAGACGCGTGAGATGTTATGCTAGCTTAAGCTTCTGTCGCCGGAGATCTGGAAGAACTTGAGATCAACAGCGGCGACAACTGCACGAATGGCGGAGCAAGATCGCGATCTACGTCACGTCGGTGGCTGTTCTTTTTGAATTCGCGTATTCGTCTGTGTTTCCGCTCATACATACGGAGGTATAAATACCTTAGGTCAAGCACATGACCGTTGTGGGCCCCACCCACAATAAGACCTAAGTCCGGTTCGAAATACCGCAGGTAACATGGACTGGTCCAGAAAGAATCGGAAAATTGCCCAAGTCAAATTCGGCGAGAATCATAGGTGATTCTCGACGAATCGGCAAGAATCACCTACGAATCTCGCCGAATTCTACTTAGCCGAATTCTGGCTGCACTGATATAGAAGCCGGGGAGAATCGGCGGGAATCATACTTGATTCTCGACGATTCTGCCTTAGAGAAATTTCTGGCGCGTCGAGACAGCTGGTTCCAACCGACGAGAATCAACCTGTGATTCTCGACGACTCGGCGAGAATCATTAGTGATTCTCGCCGAATCGGCGAGAATCACTTAGTGATTCTCGTCGATTCTTACTTAGACAATTTTTCCTCTTTCTTTCCGAGAGCTGGTCTTTGGCCCATCCTTGCTCCTTGTCTGCTCTTGCTCTATCATAGCCCTGTACTTGAAATTAAGTACACTCCAATAGAGAGAGTACACGTAGGCCAACACACTGATCTGCTCAACGAGGGATTACGTCGCGCAGACCCGTGTATATTGACCCACTGCACCCTGACATTGGTGTGTACTTAGCGTGGAATAACTGCAAGCACAACTAGAAGATTTCATCAAATACAATGTGAATTCATCTTAGCTAGACAGGTGGCTTCCTCAAATCCAGGTAATTGTGGATACAGTACCCAACAATCTCCCCCTATTTGACGAAGCCAAAATCCTACTAGCTAAGATGAATTTCAACAACCAAGATAATAAGTGCATTAAACCAAGAGAACGATAATGAGAGCAATCAGACTAATATGAGAGCCAATCAACAAATCATATATATATATATATATATATATATATCCACATTAAATGTTCACAATTTTACATAATAGTGAAAATCAAAATGTAAGGAAAGCACTAGCTAACACCTAGAGTTCTTTATCCTTAGCTATCTCTTCTTTAAGCTGCTGAGCCAAGAACTTTCTGCATTGCCGCTCAAAATATTCTTTGGGCTTTGGATAGTATCTCGGAGGGGGAGCTTTGTTTGCCACCGTATTGGTCCTGACGAATAGGTTTCTTTTGGCTTCATACATTTTGTGCATCTCCCACTCGTATTGACTATACACATCATTCCTTTTAACTTGCCCCCTTGGTGTAGTGCAAAGGTGTCCAATATGATACTTTTTGAGACTGGGCTCCACCTTTCATTACGCACTTCATCTTCCTTCACTCTGATCTTCTTTTCTGTTGGTGTTTCCTTTGAAGTTCCTTCTTGGATTTGCCTTTTGCCTTTAGCTTTTATGAGTGCTTCCTGATCAAACCAGCTTCTTCGCTCAGCCCTTACAGCAGCCTTCTTTGATTCGGCTTCACTCAGTGGTACTTCTTCAGTCCTTATTTCTTCCTCAGCAGCATCAGCTAAGCCCTCATCCTCTGGCGGGGCAACAGGGACATGTATGCTCGATGCCTGCCGTACAAGCCAGTGGGCCGTTTCAAACACATACCTATTAGACTGAGCGAAGTTTTCGATTATCAATTGTTGAAGCCCCGCCATCTTAGCTTTATACTCCTCCCCCTTTTTGGCTTCAGCGGCTATAGAGTTTGCGTAAGAATGCAGGGATGTATCAATGTGCTTCACAGTTTTACCTAATTCATCCAGCAGTGTCTTCTGATTTTCATTCAGCGTCACCATGTTGGCATTAAACTTTTGGATGTTATCTGCCACAACATGTGTATTATTATTGACCACTGCCAGGTCATCAGTGTTCTTTTTCAGTCCTTTCATTAGAAGAGAGAATTCTATGCCTGCCTTTGTATATTTTTCTTCAAATTTCTTCTCCATCTCATCTAGCTTATGATTGATTTGTACTACATTCTTGAGCATGAGATCCTCAGATTTCTTCATTCTCTTCAGCACTTTGTTTTGGGATTTCTCAAACTTATCTTTAAGCTCATCCAGCATCCCTTGGACAATGTTTACCGTATGATTTGCTATACTTGCTTGAAGTGGAGGAACCTTAGGCATGCCCTGGTCTGTCTCCTCAGCGGAGGCACTGGGTAAGCTGGACACTAGAATAGATTCTACGGGGGGAATACCGGCATCCACTGTAGGATGTTCCGGATTGTTCACAGAGGGTTGTTGGGAGGGCTCCCCCTCCATTCTTGCATCCAATCTCTCAGGAGCTTGTTCCTCAAATGGAACATCAGCATCCTCCCGAGAATCCACCCCTTTCTCCCTCTTAGGTACTGCTTCCACCTCCTCAGTTTCCATGTTCTCAGTCTTATCGGCCATATAATTCATATCTTCCTCTTCTTCCTCTTCCTCCTCCTCATCAGCCACTTCATCTTCCACCACCTCCTCACTATCTTCTTGCACAGTCTCAACCGCATCTCTAGCTATCTGAGAGATATCAGATATGATATTATCAGAAGCGGGTAGAGGCTCCCCCTCAGTTCCTGCAGTCAGTGCATCAGAAACTTCACTGGGAACTGCCACAGAATGTGTAGGAGCACTGGTGTCCTCAACTGGAGATGCTTCTTGGTCTATGTCCACGGCAACCGGCCCAATTCGACGCTCCCACCGGTCGAATATGCTTGAGTCCATCTTTTTCAAATAGTGCAGGGGAACTCCTTTGCTCATGTCAAATTTATCTCCGTCCAGCTGATTAAGATAGAGACTTATTATTCTACCAAAGCTTGGGGATCGGAGAGTGTCTTTAATTTTCTCAAAGAGCATGGCTCCCCAGTTGAACCTTTTTCTGCAGACAATCGCCACCAGAGTCTTGAACATATCCCCTGAGATATGGTCGTGTGATCCAGGTTTACAAATTAGAACCTTCCCAATGATGTCTGATAGCAGTTTCCCCTCCTCGTTCATGTCTTTTCTCTTTATTGACCTTGTCCCCCTGGACAGTCCACAGAATGATAGGGTCCTTGTTCTATCATGTTCCTCTAGGTAATCTTCTTGCTCAGAACTGGATAACTGCAGGCATTGGGTCAGCTTCCTTGCAGACATCTTAATCTTTGCCACAGCAACCTTACTCTTGATGTATGTGTCTTCATTTCGGAGTTTGGCTGTCGCGAAGAACTCCATGACTTACTTGTCCAGGATTTTGCAAGGGTGCTCCAGTACGAAAGTGAGTCCCGCTTCCTCAAGCATAATGATGATATTTCTGAATTCATCCGAGGCATGGGAGAACCCGGTTTGCAGCAACTCGCATCCGGTGACCAGGCCGGCAGTAGTCCTTGGAGCCATTGCAAACCTAGGGAGGGATTTCCCAAGTCTAAGTCTAATCCGAAACCACGAGAGTGAATACCAAAGCTACACTAAGCTTAAATCACTATAATGGACAAGAGAAGGTTACCTAATGTGGAGAGGAAGAGGGAGTTCCGGCTGCTTCACCAGTGAGACGACGGACCACCCGAAGAAACTCGCGATAATGATCCGCGGCGAAGCCTGGACGAACACCCTAGTTACGAGCGGGAAGGCCTACGGGATTCGGAGTTAGGTCAACACCGGCTCACGAAGATGGAAATCGCCGGGAGGAGAGGATTCGGTGGGATTCCTGCGGGGAGGTCTCGGCGAATATCGAAAGTCGAAGAGTCGACGGAAATTATAATAGCGGAAGGTTTGATTGTTGGGTATATATATGTAGACCGAGTTTATCTATGTATAACTTCAGTTCGATGGGAATGACTTTAGTTCGACAGAAATCGCCGGGATTCCTAATTTACGTCTTTGTCAAGGGTTGGAAAGGATTCAAAATGATTGTTTCTTAATCCAAGTATGTTTCAACACACCACACGGCTTAGGAGGCACTTCAACTTTGGTTTACCTAACCCAATAACAGTGGCTAGCAAATTTCATAAGTTATTTCTAGATCGATAAACGCAAGATCCTTGATGTCAGTTATCATTCTCAGTGATTCCCAATGACGTATCTTCTCAATTTTCAGAGGGTGAACTTGTACCTGATGATGTCAGACTAATCTTACTAATGGAACTAAAGGTTATCTCACAATTTTACTTCTTCCCTAGGTGAAGGAGCACATGTGAAGAATTCTCCATATGACCATTTACTTTCAAAAAGTGGGAATTTATTACTTAGTGAGGATATGTAAACATACATATATACATATATGGAACTATTTATGCATTATGGCTCAAACATTTAGGCTAATTGCAATTACCTGTGATAACAGGATGTATCATTTAGATCATCAGCACAAGGCACATCAGGAGGTTAACTGACATGTGCATGTGTTGATGGCACTGCTCCTATTCCATATACTTTTTACACGTCATTCTTGGAGCATCTCCTGTCAGGTTCCCATCAGGTTTACGGGAACCTAGACTACCCTGCAAGAAAGAGTTATCTTTCCTTAGGAACCCAATAAGTATTGGGTCCTAGATTCTTGTCAGTATAACAATTTGAATGCCTTCCCACAGGAATCCTGGTGGGAGGGCTAACTTTGCCTCGAGGATGTGGATATGCCCTTGCCCTTGACACAGAGGGGTTGTGCCAACAATCTATGGCAAAGTGACCCACCTTGCCACAGCACCAACACTCGTGAATGTTGTATCGCCGTTTCTAACCTGATCTGTTGACTGAGGTAGTCATGATCTTAGGTCTAAACGGGATAAAGCCAGTTCTGCTCACAAAATTGCCTTTTCCACCATGACACATGGGAGGGTGGAAAGAATGCATGTGGTGAGTGTCAAGTGGCCTTGGAGGTGGTGCCTTCCTTTCAGTCAGCACGCTTCCAGAGGCCCTATTGGTACTTGCCACATGTTTCCTGACCCCCCTTTCCTGTGTCCTAGGGTGGAAAGTATTGCAGTGAGAGCTGGTTCCGGTAGATTCATGATGAGTTGGGGCTGAGGCCGAGAATACAAAGGGCTCAGGATGAGCCTTGAGTATTCTCTCCGGGGTAGCCATGACAGCTCTGGCACTGTGGGTATTTCCACATGAGGGCTGATCATTCTTGTAGTGACCATGGTTGTTCCTATGGTCATACCTGAATGCATGATGTGTGCCCTTCCTGCTCGGGGTGGGGGGTCTGTACACAGTTTCCCCATTTCTCCATGAATTAACGATTTGGGAGATCCACCCATTTTCTGCTTTTCTTTTGATAGCATCTATCTTTGAAAAGTTAGAAACAATCCTCTTCTCGGTCTCTAGACGACTCTCTAGATCTGAGATCTTTGAGTCCTTTACAATGATGGATTCCAATTGGAGATTCATCAAGGTCTTCAGCTGAGCAATCTCCTTAGCTTGCTCCTCCACAAGTAAGTTGCTCTTCTGAAGGGCACTCTCAAGGGAATCAGGATTTTCAATCTTTTGATTGAAGCTATCCATATCCCTTACATCTCTGGAAGGACTACCCTTTGAATTGTTCCTGTCTTCAGGAACTTCAAGAGGAGGGGGCATGAGGAAGAAGTTACCTACTCCTGGCTTTGATGTTCAGGGTTACCGTTAATATCGGCAGAGACTTTTAAGTCAGCTTCATCAGAACTGCTTTCCTCAACTTCTTCTTCAGTCTCTGACAAGGACACAGGAGCCCTGATACTGAGAAATTGGTCATCACTTTCTTCTTTAGAAATGCTGACCCCCATATATGCCTCATCCTCTTGCTGGCGACTTATCCCTGTTCTGTCTGATCCCTCCATGAGGTCTGATACAGTTTGCCACAAGGACTTGGCCGTCCTACACTTTTCAAGTCTTGACCGGGAAGGTCTAGTCCAGACATCCAGGATGATTTTACGAATCATTTTATCCAAGTTGAATAGAGAGAATTCAATCTCAGACATTTCGGTAGTCTCCTTGGGGATCTGCATATCCTTTCCAGAGCAGGAGGCCTTCATGGGAATGAATGGACCCTCTTCCATGATGATTGATGCGCGAGGGTCGATGGCCTCCAAATAAAAAGATACCCTCATCTTCCAGATGGGATAATAGTCCTTTGTGCACGCAGGGAGTCTAAGAGGAGAGATATCATATTCCAGCTCCATTCTGGTTGACACTGGTGGTAGGATTCTCCTCAAGGTGTGAACCTTTTTGACGAGGAACCTCCCTCTGATACCACTTGAAAGTCCACCTAGTGCCAACTAGCTTCACCTATGGGGGGGATAGGTGTCTTGTGGGGTTTTTGCGGAATAAAAAACTGTACCTGCACAAGTAAATCAAACAACACAGCACAGAAAAGACTCAAACAATTTATAGTGGTTCCCCGATTTGGGTACGTCCACTTTCCCCCTTCGACCTATCTCCCAACCAGGGACGACTCGGTCACTTCACCAACTGGATTGAAATCCAATCCTTGCACTAACGGAAGGAACCCTTCCACACGTAGGAGTCACCACTCCCACAACACGGGTTGCACCCAACCCTTACAACTAGAGACCAATCGGTCCTTTACAAAGAAATTGAAAATAGATTGTATAAGAAATACAAACAACTTATGGAGATTAAGGTGCTCTTCGTTCGACGACGTGTTCTTGAAGTCAACGAAGAGTCTACAACCTTAGATCTCTCTTGGAATGAACCTTCCCGAAATCGGCGGCGGCTTGGTGCGGTGGCTAGGTTCTCGGAATAAGCGGCGGCGACGGAGAGCTGCTGCAGTGCTATGGGGATTCAAACTTCGTAGCAAAGGAAGCAAGGTCTTCCAACGGTCACACTAGGATCGGTCGTCTCGATCGATTCGGAAGGGGAAGGTTTTTTTCGATCAACGAATCAAGAGACAAGGGATCTCTGGTTAGACGCGTGAGACGCTATGCTAGCCTAAGCTTCTGTCACCGGAGATCTGGAAGAACTTGAGATCAACAGCGGCGACAACTGCACGAACGGCGGAGACGGTCGGCGGAGCAAGATCGCGATCTAGGTCACGTCGGCGGCTGTTCTTTTTGAATTCGCGTATTCGTCTGTGTTTCCGCTCATACATACGGAGGTATAAATACCTTAGGTCAAGCACATGACCGTTGTGGGCCCCACCCACAATAAGACCTAAGTCCGGTTCGAAATACCGCAAGTAATATGGACCGGTCCAGAAAGAATCGGAAAATTGCCCAAGTCAAATTCGGCGAGAATCATAGGTGATTCTCGACGAATCGGCGAGAATAACCTACGATTCTCGCCGAATTCTACTTAGCCAAATTCTGGCTGCACTGATATAGAAGCCGAGGAGAATCGGCGGGAATCACACTTGATTCTCGACGATTCTGCCTTATAGAAATTTCTGGCGCGTCGAGACAGCCGGCTCCATCCGGCGAGAATCAACTAGTGATTCTCGATGACTCGGCGAGAATCATTAGTGATTCTCGCCGAATCGGCGAGAATCACTTAGTGATTCTCGCCGATTCTTACTTAGACAATTTTTCCTCTTTCTTTCCGAGAGCTGGTCTTTGGCCCATCCTTGCTCCTTGTCTGCTCTTGCTCTATCATAGCCCTGTACTTGAAATTAAGTACACTCCAATAGAGAGAGTACACGTAGGCCAACACACTGATCTGCTCAACGAGGTATTACGTCGCGCAGACCCGTGTATATTGACTCACTGCACCCTGACATTGGTGTGTACTTAGCGTGGAATAACTGCAAGCACAACTAGAAGATTTCATCAAATACAATGTGAATTCATCTTAGCTAGACAGGTGGCTTCCTCAAATCCAGGTAATTATGGATACAGTACCCAAGAATACTCCATACTTTAAACTCTATGAGTCACATTTACGATGACCTTATCGGGGTCAAAATGTTCCCAATCCCAAATGGGTATCTTCCGAACTTGAATTTCTATCCGACCCTCAGTGTTTGTCTCGGTGGTTGCCTTCAGGTAATTTTTTTACTGGTACGAGGGTCGAGATAAAATGTCTTCTGCCATTCTGCTAATAGATTATTGGCCTCAATTCTCCTTAAGACCGCCTACCTTTTTTAGTAATCCTTGATTGGGACAGTAGGGACACCTGAGTTTATGTCTTAGGTAGTCATTCTCGTGCTAAACTCCTCCTTTATTCTCTTTGGGTATCTCCTTACCTTAACCAAGGTCATACCCAAGGTCTATTTTTGACAAGGGCATACAATAAGTTGTCGTGGTTAGTTATGAGTCCTAGTGGGTTGAGTCTAACTCGTTGGTTAGAGAATTATAAGATGAGATCTTCGTAGCCGGAGGTGCTCCCTAGCATGGGCAGGGTTTGCCACAGGCTACAAAGAAGAATTCAAATTAATGATGAAGTGGACTTTTATATGTGATTTCCCTTATGGGCACACCACTGCTTCCACTGCTAGTTTGTCCTCAAACTAAGCTCGCGCGGGAGTGACCTAGAGTTAGTGGACTTCTACTTTTCCGATCGAGGTTTCCCTCTGATACCACTTGTAAGACCCCCATTTTTTTTCTTTTTAAACCATCGGGGTCTTAGATCCAGAACCGCCGCTTTGTGGTGACACCTTCACACCCGGGAAGGCCGCCACTACAAAACGCCAATCCTGTCGGCCAATTCGATCATAGAAAAGTAGAGTAAACACAAGTCCACAGAAAATCACATATCATAGTAAATATCTCCACGAAGGGAGAGTCCACAGAAAAATAACGTACTGAAAACAGGGCTCATGCCCAATACATCAAATCCTCACTACAAGAGTCTCTTAAGCGGAAGTAAAACTAATAAACTACTAGCGGTTGGGACTCACAGTCCCGGCTGTCTGAACTCTGGTACTAGAATGCCCCATCTCCAAGCGTGTCGACCTCCGGGGCTGCTCCTCTATGTTGGGCTCCGCGGTCCCCTAAAATGATGTGGTTCGAAAACTGTTAGTCTAAAAGACTAAGTCCTATCATCCCACACCTCTCCCCCATGGCTCCTAGGCACCGAGCGGGGAGAAGGAAAGGGAAGCTATGAAGGTGGAGAGTAACAAATGTAAGCAGGTGGTGACGGAACTAATCTAGCAGTTCTATAAGAATAAGCAGCAATAATACAAGTATGAAAGATAGAACATGAAATATGTAACCTTAACTTATATGAAAACACATAAGCTAAAGGATCTTCTGCAAGGCTCCCATCATATAAAAAGTCTCATACAAATTTATACGATGGAGTGTCGGTTTACAAGCAAGCAATATTTATATACATAATATAAACCTCAACTTATAAGCACGCTCACGCGAACTTATAAGCCAAGGGTTCGTTTTGTAGGGCCTATTGTATAAAGCGTCTCATACCACTTTATTCAATAGGTGTCAGGGGTTGATACAATGATGATGCTATGACATGCAAATATTCTATGATGTGATCATGCAAGTGCAACTCACCCACCCAACTCTGTGCACACAGGCCTTTAGTTCCCCCTTTCTGGAGCCTAACCTCCCAGGATACCTCCGTAGTAGCAAACGGAAGCGGTGGGTTGGGCCTCGCCCACCTCTAAACTGGTATCAACACTACAAGTCAGACCTATCGTACGTCTCAACGCTGGTGCACTAAGTATAACTCCTGCGTACTATTGTCGGCTGGCGCCCCGGACTTTATTTGGCTAAGTGTAAAACCACACCCACTGAGTCAACGTACTGGTGTCGGTGCGACGACCCTCCAATACCGAAAACCCACCACCTTATATCTTATGTACATGCAATATTAATGTATTATCCACCGAGCCAAAGCTCCCCGGACTACCCGTCTGTCACAGCCAACAACCGAGCTAAAGCTCCCCAGGCTATCCTGCCCGTCACAAATATCTACCGAGCCATCGGCTCACCGGGCTACACTGCCCATTTCCACAACTACCGAGCCTACCGCCCGAACATCCTAGTCACCCTATCTTCCCGAGACTCAAGGGTGTGTGAAAGTGAACCCCTAGTTATACTAATTACTCTTTAACATTTATTATTCCTATGGTTTACATTATCCGAGGACTGCCCAAGGCATACCCCGTGAAGGGTTCTCAAGGGCATGAGGAACTACGATGGGTTGAAGCCCAAAGCTCCCTTTCGCAAGGCACTTAATATTATTGATTTCAACCCATGACCAATCCTCTCTTTTATTTCAGTGTGACTCCCCTAAGTGTGTTTAAGCTCTCCGAGCTAGCCTATTTCAGTTCTATGTACTATATGCAGACCGTGCTAAGCTACATGGTGCTCCCACTAGGGGGTACTCCATTTACTCATCCAACTGATCCATAACAATTTCTATGAGACTACCATGACCTATTTAGACTAACTCCAGAGTTTCATATTTTTCCTAATTATTTCGGCATTTAATCTAATTAACCTAAGACTCTGAATGCCCTACTTTGAACATGAAATGCACTTTTAAATCAGAAACAAATCATCATAAAATTATGAAAAAAACTAGGTAATATTTCTATAGCAAATCCAAGGTCTAAGAATTTTAAGAATTTTTTAGGCCCCAAATCCACAATTTAGAACATAAAGTCAATATTACCATTTTAAGAAGCAAAGGCCAGCAATATTGTTCTAAAAATTATAATAAAAATCCAGTAAGTCCATCATGGCCTAAAAACACTCTAGAAGTATTCTCCCAATTTTCAAGTAAACAGTAGCCTCTAATTTAATTTTAAATCAATAATTCCGTAGCCATTAGTTATTGAAGCAAGTACTGTAAAGATTCATCTAATAATTATGACAAAATTCCAGAAAATAGATAATGATCTAAAACTAACCCTAACAAACTTTTACAATTTTCTAAAATATGAGGAACTTTGAATCTAATTAAAAATAATCTTCCGGATTTATAACTTTGTGAAACAAGTACTATTTTTATTCGCCTAAAAATTATGAGAAAACTCCAGACTCAACATAATGACATGAAACACACACTGATTAAGTTTTATAATTTTCTTAGCAATATTGTGCTCTATATCTATTTTTAATAAGAAATCCACAATTCATAATGTATGAAACAAGTATTTAAAATAATCATTTCAAAATTCCAATAAAAATACAGAGAGAAATAACATGATGTAAAACTTCCAAATACTAAATTTCACAACTTTTTAGTGGATAGAAATATCATAACAAGCAAAATAAACGTAAGGACACAATTAGGGTTATTAAGGAAGTACTTATTTTATTAGCTTAAAAATTCCACCAAAATTATTTTAGGACTTTTTTTATTAGTGAAATACCCTGCCCAAGTTTCAAGTAATTGTGAGGTGTTTTGGTTGCCTAAATCCAACTATTGGGCGTGTGCCCTAAACTAGGATTAGGGATTTGAGGGGGTTAAAGGCTTCCAAATTCAATAAAACTTCAACCAGAGAACAATAGCCACCGTAGGATCCCTTCCACCAAGTCTCAAGTCATTCCAAGGACAGTTGACCCCATGACTTCCAAACCCTAAAAATCTCCACAAAAGGAGCCTACCCTAGGGTTCTAGGGCTACCCTACCCCAAACCACCCCAAATCCCATTGGAGGGTGTTACATGCCATATAAAATCAGTGTCCAAAATATTAGTCTCTGTTGAGGGGATTTGACCACTCAAACACCAAAAAGAGAACTTTGACCTAAATAACCCTATAAGGGTAAACCTAGGATTGGATCAATACCTAACCAAAACATCTCCAAATGAGATGGGATTTTTACCAAAGCACTAAAATTACCTCTAAAACCACCCACCCAAATTTGGGGGAGTTTTGAGATGTTAAGGACACCTAATTAATTTATTCATCGATTATTATTTTTTACAAAAACTATAGAAAATTGTTCTCAAAAAATTCCCATTTTGGGGTAGGTTCTAGGAATAGGTAAGAGTGACCCCTATCCAAAATTTGAAGTCATTTAGATGGCTGGATTGATGGGAGCACTCACAATAATCTTTGGTCTATCCTAGGTATAGACCTCACCAAAATGAGTGATGTGGTCAAACCACTTACCCAAATTAGTTGAAATAAATTTTAAATTAAACTAGACTTCATGGGATACAATTTTCATGTTGGCCACTTTTTCTTCAGATAAACCTAGATATTTTAAATATTTAATTTAATACAGCCTAGTAAATAGGACAAAAAATAAAAAAATCAAAACTAAATATAAAATGATGCAGCACGAATCCTAAAGCTGGTCAGAGGGATCCTGGTCATCTTCTTCCTCCAGCCAAGGGCTGGGATTGGTCGAACATAGACCTATTTCCATCCATGTTTCCCGGCCACCCATCCACCTACTTGGCCGGCCACCACCGCCACCACCTTCGTTGAGGTGGGGTCTATCGCCGGGCGGCGGCACGGCCGCCGGAGGGGCGGTTTCTTGCAATCCCGCGAGGTTGAAAATCCATGAAAATTTCAGAAAATCTCTTCTCCAATCGTGCTCAATTGAGCCCGATTTCTCTCCTAAAATATCTAAGGATCTAGCCCACGAAGAGAGGAGTAGAGGAGGACCTTTAGCCGTGCTTGCCGACGGGTTTGGTGGTGGTGCGCCATGGCCGAATTTTGGAGCTTTGGGTAAGTTACAACCATGCAGTGGGAGGGCTCGCTTCTTTCAGGAAAAATGTGCAAACTCCTCCCCTCTGCCTAGTGAAGCTTTTAAAGTCATCAAATGGGGGAGGGGAAGGGCCTAGGCTTCAAAGCCATTTATGGCCATGGAAGGTGAAATTCGGCCATGGCATATCCCTTTTATTCAGCCACCTAGAGGCTGGGGAAACCCTTGGTCTCCTCTAACTAATGAGGGCAAGATGAATCAAGGCTTTGGAATCAATTGGAGAGGAACTCTTGCTCTCCCATGGCCATTAATGGCTTTCTCTCCCCTCTTTCTCTCTCTTCCTTATGGGAGAACTTAAATTCAGCAACTTTTATGGTTGGTTATGGTTATTAAACTCCTAAAACCTGATAAGGGAGAATATATTCAGCCCTTGGAATCAATTGGAGAGGCCATTGGTCTCCCTTGGCCATGAATGGCCCCTTTAAACCACTCTCTCTCTCCTCCATTAAAGGATAAAATGGAGTTTTCTCTCCCCTAGTCATCAAGGCTGAATTTTTTCATCTCCCTAGCCTATTGGCAGCCCATAACCCATATGAATAATAATAATGAGGTTAGCCCAAGTAGGGGAAATGTTGGGTTTCTCTATGAGTGGCACAATACTTGTGCACGCAGCGGAAGTAATAAAATCAAGAACAACCCAAAAGAGATTTGGGATCGGGCCATGAATGTTGAATCAAGAAATAAAGAAATAACTAGGTCAAAGTTACCTTTCCGGTGTTGAGTCAAAACTCAACATAGATGCTCCAAGCTTTGAGTCCTTGTTAGTGGCGAGTTCTACGTAGAATAACGTCTACGTCTCTGCAAAAATCCACACAAGCAGGAGAACACCGAGCTTCGTCGCACGAAGGGTCGGGAAGGAGATCAACTGCACCTTGCACTTCCACGGACTGCTAGGTCCGCGCAAGGAATAGCAACACCGGCGACTATCGTCGGAGAGTAGGTGGTCGGCGGAGCGAACGATGCGGCGGAACTCTTCCATCGAGTGTGGTACGGGATGCGGCGGACTGAGAGAACGGCGGAACTCTTCCATCGGTTTCGAGCAATCCACCGATTTTTTTTACCCAAAACCCTAAGTCCTTATTTATACCAAAGGTATAAACAGATCTAAGAGTATCGCTATCCGCAGACCACACAACATAAGTATCCAGAATCATTCGCCGAGAATGAGCTCCAGGTTCGGCGAGAATGAGATCCAGATTCGGCGAGAATCAGCAGGCAAAATCGACGAGAATCATCTGCAGAATTGTCGAGAATCGAGGAAGGAATCGTCGAGTATCACCAATCGCCGGGAATCAAACAATTCGATTCTCGACGAATTCGTCGAGAGTCGGCGAGTCATACTCGACGATTCTCAACGAATCATTCGCGACGAATGATTCTCGACGAACTTGTCGAGAGTCGGCGAGTCATACTCGACAATTCCCGACGAATCATTCTCGATGAACTCGTCGAGAGTCGGCGAGTCATACTCGATGATTCTCGACGAATCTCCTTGGCAACATTTGTCTGACCCCCATTCTGTATGGTGATTGGTAACCCTTACCAACACAGTCAATCTTCCAACTTCTCCACATACTATTATGTGCGACCGTGCAGGCTCATATCCCGTTGGCAGTGAGATTACATGTTTGACCACTTCTAGATCACCATGGTAACTCCAACAGGAAATGGCTTTGAGCTTGGGTTAGCCCATTTAAGCTAATTTGACCTATTTCAAGGATTGAGTTGACCTTAGTCAAATTGACCATTTGGGTTGACCTTAATGGGTCCTTGGTGACCCATTTGCCTCCCCTAAGGTCTAGGTAGGGTTGGTTGGTCACATTAGGGGCACATTGACCTTAGTTAGGGCACCTTGCCCATTTTAGCCCTAGGATGATCCTAGGTCAACTTAGCAACCCTGGGTTGATTTCAATGGACCCTTAGGGCTCTAATGGACCTTCCAATAGTTTAGGGATATTGTGGTGGGGTCATGGAGTCATGGTGAAGCCCTATGGTAATCCTAAACTAGTGTTTAGAATTCTACTCTTTGCAGACCATGGTGATCTCCACCTTCATGCCAAAGCTCACTTGGTCTTCTTGGGCTTCTCAGAGTTTTTCATGACCTAGTCATTACAAAACAACTCCTAGGGGTCTAGCTGTAAATGGGATGTTACACGAGGTCACCATTAGTGAAGGTTCTTCCAAGAATTCTTGAGGCATTGAAAATCTTTGTAAACCATGTGTACATTGTGTCCACGTCTTCGTCCACTTCCATACAAAAATGTTCGTATTCTGACTCGAGTTGAAATAGCTTTGAGTCTTTAACCTGCGAGGAACCTTCATGAGTTATTTTTAAAAGATTCCAAATATCATATGCCATTTCACAAGAACAGACTCTATTAAATTCATGAGCACAAAATAAAGAATTCATTGCTTTAGTATTATTTTTGCATCTTACTTTTACACCCGCGTCCCACTTATCCTTAGGTTTGTCTATGTTAACTTCTCCCATAAAGTACATAGGAGTCGTATAGCGTGTTTCTACCATGTTCTAAACCTTAATATCTTGCATTATTAGGAAACATCTCAAGTGTGCTCTCTAGTAATTGAAATCATTCGTTATGAATAGTGGTGGTCTTCTAATTCCTTGCTCCTCATGAAAAGCGAGATCATGGAGTGCCATTATTCCCAGATGTTAAGCCGATTTGAAAGAACTTGGCTCTGATACCACTTGTTGTATCGTGTAGTGCCCTTAGAGGGGGAAGAATAAGGGGTTTTACATCTTTAGAGTGTTTGACCGAATAAACCAAAGATTACATATTTTTATTGCTACCGTCGGCGATAGTGATATAGCCTGCTATTATCAACTGAAATCTAAATTTTACAATTAAAGATCAGATAAAGAAGTTTTGATGAAAGCAGAAATTTTATTTCAGTAATAAACTTGATTACAAAAACTTGATCGCAATAATGCTTGGGGTTGAGGGGATGCTATAAATCTTTTTTTCTATACCTACCCTTATCCCCAATGATCGGTTGGTTCTAGCCTATCTATCTCAGATATGGTCGCAAACCGCCTCCTAGACCTACCCATAATCTAGTCGCCAACACATATAGCGAATTCACGGATTCCTCCCAGGAAACTGACGTCTGCACTAGATGATTTTTTCCCTAGGTCTCACAAGACCTAGTTACCCCTCCCTACGAAAAATTAACAATTTGTAAATGTTAAAGAAAAATGAAAATACAATAATGAATAACTCCCACAAATATTGGAATCGATGATAATGAAGCGTGAGAGATCTGTTGTTCGAGTTCGTCGTCTTCAAGTATTCGGGCGGAGTTATTTTCTCCAAGTGGAAGCCTTGAAAATTACAAGAATACTGGTACTGTCGTAGACTCCAAGTAATGTTCTTAGGTTCTCGTTATTTCGCCTCCCTCATCATCCTGAAGATGAATCCTTTTATAGGCTCGGGAGCTACCTCCTGCGGTATCGGTACAACCTGACAATAATTACTTTAGGCCGCTTTTTCTTCCTTTGACAATCTTTATCTTTGACAACCTCCAATTTAGGAAATTTTCTTCAACCAAATTAGGAAACCTTTGATCTTTGGAAATAGGCATTTTTGGTTCCTAATTTTTCAAACAATGGACCTTCCATAGGGCTATCGCCTGGCGGTAGCAGTTTCGCCCCGCAATTGGACTTTCCATTTTTACCAGTTTCCTTCTACGGCTTCTATCATGCAGTCGATGCAGTCGATCCTCTATCGCCAGCGGTAGCGATATCGCCTAGTGGTAGAGATGCAGTCGATACAGTCAAAAAGCTATCGTGAGTGGTAGTGATATAGCTTGGTGGTAGCAATGTAGTAGAAGAATTGATGCAGACGAATGTGTTATCTCTAGTGGTAACGTTATCGCCTAGCGGTGGCGACAGAACTTTGGCATTTGAACCGATAATTCATGCACACTATAAACATACAACATACATGAGCAAATTCAAACTGAGATTTGTTATTCTCAAATCAAGAGATATGGAACGCATGTTCCAACAATGCCCTAGTGACCACCACTCCCATGGCTCGAAGTTCAACACTTTGCTGATGTAGTAGGTTACAGCACTAACAGGGCCTGCCCCACTCACGGTCTCTGAGATTCAAAGGTCCGCCATTCACTTACTTAGCCAGGAAAACCCACAGCACGGTGGCCTTGACCTCTTACTACCCTGGCTCAAAGGTCTACCCTTTACCTATAAAGAAAGTTATAACATCATTAGGGCCTTGTCTCCTCCCTTGAAAGATCTTATTTTCAAGGTAGCTAGCAACCTAGAGGGGGGGTGAATAGATTTGCTTAGGTATTTAGATAGTCTTTTAAATCACTTGTTTATTTCTTTTAGCTTTTAGCTTAGAGTTATCTAGAGCTTGTCCTTAGCACCTACAATTAAGAAAATAAAAGCAAACACAGAAAAGTACACAAGTGTTTTATAGTGGTTCCCCAAAATTATGGGTACATCCACTCTCCTCTCATCTTGCTAATTTCCTGTTAGTCAAGGCACTTCTCCAAACCAATGCTCCAAGGAACTTACACCTCAAATCCCTCAGGATCTCTCAGTCTCCTTCAAGACTTACACCTAAACCACAAAGGCCTACACTCAGTGATACAAGTATCACCTACCTCAGGCACTTAAGCCCTATCACTCTGGCTATGGAGGATAGCCCTACCTCAGAGCAAGCTTGCTCCTACAACTCAGAGAGATGTACCCTCCTACAGTTAAGGCAAAACTACCTTACTACTCGGTGAGTAAAACTCACCTACCTCAGAGAGCAGCACTCTCCTATAGCTCAGGCAAATTAGCCCTACCTCAGACCCAAAGGTCCTACAGCTCAGATCTAGAAGGATCCTACAAAAAGAAATAGTTTAATTTACTTTTACACCAAGAAATTTCTGTGTCTACAACTAGAGTAAAAAATTTTTGCTCCAACTCTCCTCACAGCAGGGAAAGAATTTGTTGGAGGAACTCAGAAGATAACGTCTGAACTTGATGCTAAAGGCTAAAGATCTTTTGAACTTGAGTCTTCAAATAGCTGACTGAACATGTTAAAGGATGAAGGTTCTTCTTTCTTCAGAATTGATTCTGAATCTACTGTGGAAGATGGATGCTTGTACAGCTAACTGAACTTTTATTGCTAGAGAGCTTCAAGCTTTTCACATGCAGCAATGGCGAAGAAGATGAAGACGGCTGCTCTCCTTTTTGAATATTGTATGCCCTAAAAGTTATCTTTGTCTTGGACCTATCTCTTCTTTTTGTAGTTCACCGATCAATGGCTCTTAGAGATCAGTGGGCCCCACTTGCAGCTTCCAGCTGCGCCTTGCTTTAATGGAAGAATACGTACAGTAGCTTCACAGTAAGTTTTGTTGTGTAGTGTAGCTTCCCCATGTCTGAATTGAACTTAGTTGACTTTGTCGATTTTGCTGACGTCAGCACCTGTGGACTTTGCCAAAATCGAGCATCAGAGAATAGGCGTTGAGTGAGTAAGCATCACTCAATGCCAAAACACTTAGACAGATTTATTGTCTCTTGGCGTTGAGTGAGTAACCTTCACTCAATGCCAAACTACTTAGAATATAAAGTCGGATACTAGGTGTTGGGAGATTCAGCTTCACTCAACTCCAACTTGCTTTATCAGCTTTCAGCTGCTTGGCGTTGAGTGAGAAAGCATTACTCAATGACAAACCCCTTAGACAAAATTCTGTCTTCACTAGGCGTTGACAACATTGAGTCAGTAACCTCCACTCAATGCTTTTTGCCTTAACCAAATTTCTGCTTCTTCATCAACTTAAGCATTGAGAGCGTTGAGTGAACATGCCTCACTCAATGCTACCAGCTTTTAACTTATTTTTGCATAAAGGCATTGAGAGCGTTAAGTGATTAACCCTCACTAAACTCTTTTTGTCTTAGCCAATTTTCTATGTTTAAAACGGCTGGGCTTAGACTATCTTACTTTGAACTGAGTTCGACGAATGGTGAATCTAAGCTCGACAATCTTTGAAATCAGTTCGACGAACTCTAAAATGAGCTCGACAAACTCAGAAATCAAGCTTTGAACTGAGCTCGATGAAAGGTGAGCTGAGCTCGACGAACTCTGAACTCAGTTCGATGAAATCTCAATTGAGCTCGGAACTCAGAACTCAAGCTCTGAACTTAGCTCGACGAAAGGTGAGTTGAACTCGACGAACTATGAACTCAGTTCAACGAAATCTCAACTGAGCTAAACGAACTCAGAACTCAATCTTTGAACTTAGCTTGATGAAAGGTGAGCTGAGCTCGACAAAAGGTGAGTTGAGCTCGACGAACTCTGAACTCAGTTCGACAAATTCTGAACTTAGTTCAACTTACAACCTTTTTTCTATATGGCATTAAGTGAGTAAGCATCACTCAATGCCTGTGGAATTAGCCACATTTCAGCTCATTCCAACTTAGGCTATGATAGTATAGGCTACGCTCAGCGATATAAGCCATCTGGCATTGAGTGATGTTCTTTCACTCAATGTCTATGGACTTAAATAGATTTCTATCATCCCATACCTTAGGTAAGTGTTTTCCTAACTTTGCCACTTAGGCTACCTGACCTATCATAGTCATCTACTGATATGTGTATATTATTGATAAGATTGACTTCACTCAAATCCAGGATATTGTGGGCAATGGACCCAACAATCTCTCCCTATTTGATGAAGTCAAAACTCTTAAGCACAATCAATGACATATATAGAACTATGCAGCACAAGGCATAATAAAAGAAAACTAAATAATTGAGAGGTGATCTATAGTTACCACACTTTCCTACTTACAGAATGGAACATTACTGCATCTGTCATCTACTTTCCCTGAATTGTTGCTGCCATCTTATCCTCTCCCCCTTTTTGAGTGCAGCAAATAGTTGGTAGGATACACCTGATCAACTGATCATCTTATCACATGCTCCCCCTCAATTAGGCAGTTGTGAAATGTTGGAATGTGTTGTACTTGCTCCCCCTCAATTGGAGAATCTTCATTTCTTTAAAGGACAATACTATCTGCATAATACCAAATAGTTTGCAACCAGATGAGGAGTAATTGAAGCTATACTAAGTTTAACATATCAAACTCAAATTTGAAGGTGTTAAACTTAACTTCATCTAGTGGCTTAGTGAAGATGTCAACCACTTGCTTGTTTGTTGGGACAAACTTAAGGGTGATGTCTTCATATTCCACATGCTCCCTAATGAAATGATATCTAATCTCTATGTGTTTAGTCCTGCTATGGGAGACAGGATTTCTAGCAATAGAGATTGTACTAGTAGAATCACAGAATAAAGGAGTTTTACTTATCTGGAGGTTGTAGTCTTGAAGCTGGTGTTGGATCCACAGCAACTGAGCACAGCTGCTTCTTATTGAGATGTACTCTGGCTCTACAGTTGATATTGCCATAGTGGTTTGTTTATTGCTACTCCAAGATACCAGTCCCCCTCCCAAGAACTGACAGGTGTCAGATGTTCTTTTCATGTCCTATTTGCAGCCTGCAAAATCTGCATCTGAATAGCCAGTTAGTTCAAACTCCCCATTCCTAGGGTACCAAAGACAAAGATCTAAAGTGCCCTTAAGATACCTCATGATTATCTTAACTGCAGTGTAGTGAGATTCTTTAGGGCAAGCCTGATACCTAGTACAAACATATGTATCACATGATGTCTGGCCTACTTGCACTCAGATATAGAAGGGAGCCAATTATCCCTTTATACAAAGTTTCATCAACACATTCCCTGCTTCATCTTTGCCTACATACATACTTGACCCCATGGGAGTTTTCATGGTGGAGGAATTCTCCATGCCAAATTTCTTGATTAACTCCCTAGTGAACTTAGACTGGGATAGGGACAAGCCATCATCAGTCTGTCTTACTTAGAGACCCAAGAAGAACTTAAGTTCACCCATACTTCTCATCTCAAATTTCCCCTGCATAAGTTTGGCAAACTTTTTGCAGAGGTTGTCATCAGTAGATCAAAAAATGATGTCATCTACATAGATCTGGACTAGGATGATCTTACCCTTAGATTCCCTTAGGAATAGGTTCTTGTCTATTTTCCCCCTTGAGAATTTGTTCTCAATGAGAAAACTAGACAATGTCTCATACCATGCTTTGGGAGCTTGTTTCAGCCCATATAGAGCTTTCCTAAGTCTATAAACAAAATCATGTGAGTTAGGAACTACAAAACCTGGAGGCTTCTCAATATAGACTTCTTCTTTTAAGTCACCATTTAGGAAGGCTGACTTCACATCCATTTGGAAGACCTTGAATCCCTTGTATGCTGCATATGCAAGGAATAATTTGATGGCCTCCAATCTTGCTACAGGGGAAAAGGTTTGATCAAAATCAATCCCTTCTTCTTGCATGTACCCCTTAGCTACTAGTCTGGCTTTGTTCTTAATTATAATGCAATTTTAATCAAGCTTGTTTTTGTAGATCCACTTGACTCCAATGACATTATGACCATGAGGACTGGGAACAAGCTACTAGACCCTGCACCTCTTGAACTGGTTCAGTTTCTCCTGCATAGCTCCAATCTAATGCTGGTCTATGTTCGCCTCTTCAAACTTCTTGGGCTCCACTTGGGATAGAAAGCTTGAATATATGGCTGTGTTTTGACTTCTGCTCTTTGTCATTACTCCATGACTTGCCTCACTAATGATCTAGTGTGTTGGATGTTCTCTCATATATCTGACTACTGGTGGCAGTCTTCTTTCAGCAACAGGGCATCTTCTTGTTGATCTTCATCCACTCCCAATGTGTTAGGTAGATCTTCTGGAGTATCCATATCATCTTGGATGACTGGTGATGCTTCCTTGATGGTCAACTTGTCCATCACCTGTTCTGTACCTGCAGTACTATAAAAGGAACTAGGCAGTCCATTATTAATCATGGTAGACTCATCAAAGACTACATGAACTGATTCTTCTACAACTTGCCTTTTCAAGTTGAAGATCCTATATGCTTTGCTATGATTGTTGTACCCAACAAATATTCCATCATAGGATTTGGCAGCAGACTTAGTCACATAGGACTTGCCATTGTGAAGCACAAAGCATTTACTACCAAAGATTCTGAGATAGCCTATATTTGGTTTTCTGCCCTTCAAGATCTCATAGGGAGTATTCTTGTTGCCTTTGGTGATAGAGGCTCTATTGAGGAGATGACATGCAGTATTTACTACCTCAGTCTAGAAATATTCTGGGAGAGATATGTCACTCAATAGTGTTCTACCAGCCTCTATGAGAGTCCTATTTTTCCTCTCAACTATCCCATTTTGCTGGGGTGTTCAAGGAGAAGAGATTTCTTGATGAATCTCATGCTCTTCACAGAACTTTGTCATGCTATCAGACTGGAATTCTGTCCTATGGTCACTTCTGATTTTGACCACAGAACAGCTAAGCTCATTCTGAATTTGCTTGACAAACCTCATGAAGATATCAAGGGTTTCATCCTTCTTCTTAAGAAAGAACACCCAAGTAAACTTGGAATAGCCATAAACTACCACAAGGGTGTAGACTTTCCTACCAAGACTGTGAATTGGCATAGTACCAAATAGGTCCAAGTGCAAGAGGTATAAGCACCTCACAGAGTTTTTGGTCCCAATCCCCTTGAAGGAGACTTTTGTCTGCTTACCCTTTTGGCAAGATGAGCAAATGCCCTCCTTAGAGCACTTCACATTGGGGTCATTCCTAACTATCTCTTGACTGAAGAGCTTGCTAATAGTCTTGAAATTCAAATGGGCTAGTCTCTTGTGTCATTGGACACAGTAGGAGACTTTCTCATTTGCTACTAAACAGATAGGAGAATCTATGTCTAGACATAGAAAGTTCAAGCAATAAACATTTCCACTTCTAGTGCCTATCAAGATGACCTTTTGGTCAATTGACCTCCTAATTAGGCACTCATCCTTGTGGAAGACAATAACATAGCCAAGATCAGAAAGCTGGCTTATGCTTATAAGGTTGTGCTGTAACCCTTCAATATAAGCCGCCTTGGTGATGGTGACTTTTTCATTGATAGTCTTACAATTTCTTCTGGTTACACCTCTATCTGAACCTCCAAAGATGACTTTGGGTCCATCTTTTACTGGAGTAAACTCCTTCAAGTTACTCCTTATTCCAGTAATGTGCCTGGAACAACCACTGTACAAGTACCATATAGGTGTATGGAACCTTAAACTATCCTAGAATATACAAATTACTTAACCGTAGTACCCCCAATATCTATTGGGTCCTAGGTGCATGTTAGCATGAAACTTAACATGTACACCAGCAGAATTTCTGACTGGTGGACTGACCCTAGATCTGGCCACATTGGGATTGTGCTAGCAGTCAATGGCAAAATGCCCTATCTTACCACAGCACCAACAATCATGTATGTTATATCTTCTTTTCTGTGAAGGCCATACAGCTTAATGAGCAACAACCTTGATAGGAGGAAGATGTGATGCAGCCTTTTCTGATTTCTTTTAGCCAGAATTTAACTAAAGGTAAGTCTTATAGCTGTCTAGTTTGGTCTGCCCTGAGTGCTAGTAGGAGCTAGCTTCTTTTCAGAAAGCATGCTTCTCATGGCTTCAGAAATGCCCAGATCAGCCTGATTCTAAGACTTGCCCTTAGTCAGAACCTTTGCTGTAAGATTCTAAGCCTTGGCTGCAGCATCTTTCTTGAGAGTTGGTGCATAAGACCCAAACACAAAAGGTCCAGATTGGGCCATTTGAAATTTCTCATTGGCAGCCTTGACTGCACACACCCTGTCAAAACTTTCACCATGATAGTGAACATCTTTGTTCACTCCAAATGAACAACCCCTCTCCCAATGGCCCTAAGAGCTTTCTTGGTCATACCAGTTAGATGGTATCAAAACTTTTCTAAAAAGAATGGGAGGCTTAGAAGCAATAGGCTGAGGTGGAGCTGGAGTTGTGCCCTTCCTTTTGTAAGTAGCAACTCTTGTGCTTCTCTTGAATCTCAACCCCTTCTTGCCCTTTTGAGTGGAGAAGGAGTCTATCAAGGGGAGGACAGTACTTAGCTTTGAATATATAGCCACTAATCTTTTCTCCTTCTCAAGCTTATCTTCAAGATCCCTGATGAGATAGTTCTTGTGCTTGATGGAGGCTACATGAATGTCCAAGAGGGACTTCAGTTGGCTAATTTCCCTAGCTTTCCGGTCCAGCAGATTTGTTATTATAGTCTGCTGGGCAACTGCAAGCTTAAGAGATGAGATCTCTTTAGCTTGCATCTTAGACAACTTCTTGAAGGCATTCAAAAGTTCTCTATACTTGTCAATCAGTTGATTGACATCTCCCTCAGATCCAGAATCTTCTTCACCATAGGGTGAAGAGTTTCTGAGCAAGGACTAGTCTCAAACTCAGACAAATAAGTAGAGTTAGGTGATAGATGTGCCTTGCTCTGACCAGGCTAATCCTGGTTTCCTTCCTCATCTATCATTTCCATCAGCCCTCTATAGTTGTGGACATCTTCATCCACCTCTAACTCACTGTCTGACAGAGTCAGAGGGGCTCTGATTCCTATCCTCCCTGGAGGATTGACTTCTCTTGCTGCAATAGCTTAATCTTTAATAGCAACAACAACTAACCCAATATAGGCTTCCTCTTGTTCAGACTCATAGGATGATGAGTCTTTCCAACTCTTTTCCTTCTTGGCAATAAAGGACTTTTCCTTCTTTCCTTTGTGTTGGTGTTGCTTCTTCTCTTAAGTCTCCTTCCTCTTCTCTGGGAAATCAGTTATCACATGCCCAGGCTTGCTGTAATAGTAGCAAATTACTTTAGAGTTGTTATATTTATTATGTTTTGAACCATACCTGTCAGTCTTGGACTGGTACTTTATGTGATGAGTGGAATTGGAAGGCATATTCTTCCAATGCTTCTTCTTCATAAACCTCTGGAGTTGTCTGGAAAAGGCTGCAAAATCTTAATCAGACATGCTGCTGTCTGATGCCTCTGAGTCAGAGCTGTCTGACTCAGCTGGTCTCCTTCGTGGAGAAGGAATCCTTTCCTTGCCTTTCCTTGTGCTTTCATCTTTAAAGGCCAAGGACTTTTCTTTGGCAAATGATTTGTTGGAGGCATCCTCCTCCTTCCTGGCAGCCAGCTGCATCTCATAAGAGAGCAGCTTCCCAAATAATATTTGGGGAGGAGTGTCAGCAAGCTTGGCCATCTCTCTTATGGCACAAATCTTAGTATCCCAGTATCTAGTGAGAGATCTGAGAAACTTGTCATTTATTTCATAATTATTGAAAACCCTTCCATAGGTCTTCAACTCATTTATGATCCTGAAGAATCTTTCATAACAGGTAGTTATGTTCTCTTTCGGGATCTTCCCGAAAGCCTCATACTCTTGGTTGAGCAGATACTTCCTATCATCTCTTACCTCATTAGTACCCTCCATGTAGACCACAAGGGTGTCCCACATCTCCTTGGAGGTCTGGCAGTGAACCAAGTTCAGGAAGGTTGAGTCATCTACATCACTGATAATAATGTTCTGCGCACTCTTTTCCAGGCCAGCTAATATGACCTCATATTTATTCAGTTCAGAGAGTGTCTTTGGTGTCTGGATGTTAGCATCTAGAGCAGAGACCTTCATGGGAATAGCAGGTCCCTCCCTAATAGTTATAAAAATTCTTGGATCATAGGCTTCCATGAATAGCCTCACCCTCTCCTTCTATATTCCAAACTGCTCATTTCTGCAGATGGGGAGTTTCATGGAACTCAGCTCTCTCTAGCTCTCTCCTGAGCCGATAACCACTTAATAGTAGCAACCTTGGAGGATCACTCAGATTGTTAAATCCTTTTTAAAGAACCTCCCTCTGATACTACTTAAAAAATCTTATTTTCAAGGTAGCTAGCAACCTAGAGGGGGGTGAATAGGTTTGCTTAGGTCTTTTGATAGTATTTTAAATCACTTGTTTATTTCTTTAAGCTTTCAGCTTAGAGTGATCTAGAGCTTGTCCTTAGCACCTGCAATTAATAAAATAAAAGCAAACATAGAAAAGCACACAAGTGTTTTATAGTGGTTCCCCAAAATTATGGGTACATCCACTCTCCTCCCACCTTGCTAACTTCCTATTAGTCAAGGCACTTCTCCAAACTAATGCTCCAAGGAGCTTACATCTCAGATCCCTCAGGATATCTCAGTCTCCTCCAAGACTTACACCTCAGCCACAAAGTCCTACACTCAGTGATACAAGTATCACCTACCTCAGACACTTAAGCCCAACCACTCAGGCTATGGAGGATAACCCTACCTCAGAGCAAGCTTGCTCCTATAACTCAGAGAGATGCACTCTCCTACAATTCAGGCAAAACTGCCCTACTACTCAGTGAGTAAAACTCAGCTACCTCAGAGAGCAACACTCTCCTACAGCTCGTGAAAATTTGACCTACCTCAGACCCAAAGGTCCTACAGCTCAGATCCAGAAGGATCCTACAAAAAGAAATAGTTTAATTTACTTTGACATAGAGAATTTTCTTTGTGTCTATAACTAGAGTAGAAATATTTCTACTCCAACTCTCCTAACAATAGGGAAAGAATTTGGTGGAGGAACTCAGAAGATAACTTCTTAACTTGTTGTTGAAGGCTAAAGATCTTTTGATCATGAGTATTCAAACATCTCACTGAACCTGTTAAAGGTTGAAGGTTCTTCTTTCTTCAGAACTGATTCTGAATCTGCTGTGGCAGATGGAGACTTGCACAGCTAACTGAACTTTTCTTGCTAGAGAGCTTCAAGCTTTTCACATGCAGAAATGGCGAAGAAGATGAAGACGGCTGCTCTCCTTTTTGAATATCATATTCCCTAAAAGTTGTCTTTGTCTTGGCCCTATCTCTATTTTTTGTAGTTCGCTGATCAACGGCTCTTAAAGATCGGTGGGCCCCACTTGCAGCTTTTTGTTGCGCCTTACTTTAACGGAAGAAGACATACAGTAGCTTTACGGCTAGTTTTGTCATGTAGTGTAGCTTCCCGGTGTCTTAATTGACCTTACTTGAATTGTCAATTTTGCTGATGGCACCACCTGTGTACTTAGCCAAAATCGAGCATCAGAGAATATGCGTTGAGTAATTAAGCACCACTTAATGCCAAAACAATTAGACAGATTTACTGTCTCTTGGCATTGAGTGAGCAACCTTCACTAAACACCAAACTACTTTAAATATGAAGTCTGATACTAGGAATTGAGAGATTCAGCTTCACTCAACGCCAACTTGCTTTATAAGCTTTCAGCTGTTTGGCATTGAGTGAGTAAGCATTACTCAATGCCAAACTCCTTAGACAAAATTTTGTCTTCACTAGGCATTGACAACGTTGAGTCAGTAACCTCCACTCAACGCTTTTTGTCTTAAAAAAATTTCTACTTCTTCAGCAACTTAAGCGTTGAGAGTGTTGAGTGAGTATGCCTCACTCAATGCTACCAGCTTTTAACATATTTTTGCATAAAGGCGTTGAGAGAGTTGAGTGAGTAACCCTCACTCAACGCTTTTTGCCTTAGCCAATTTTCTATATTTAAAACGGTTGGGCTTAGACTGTCTAACTTTGAACTGAGTTCGACGAATGGTGAATCTGAGCTCGAAGATCTTTGAACTCAGTTCGATGAACTCTCAACTGAGCTCGACAAACTCAGAACTCAAGCTCCGAACTTAGCTCGACAAAAGGTGATGAAAGTGAAGGATAGATCTATCTTAACTCTAAAGGGGGGTGAATACAGTATTTAAAAACTTTGATTAATTTTTACAGCGGATTAAACTAAGTGATAAGTATATGTATAAAGGGAAATGAAAATAAAAACAATCACAACACACAGAAATAAACAATAGAGCAATCCAGATGACACAAAGAATTTATAGTGTTTCCCCTAAACTTGGGTACATCCACTCTTCTACCACCCTGGTAGGAATCCACTACAGGTTTTTGATCAGGTGCCCTTCCACTATAGGTTTTTGCTCAGATGCCCTGTAACCACAAGATCTATTTCAAGGGAGATCTCACAACCCTTTGAGCTTTTGACTAGGTGCCCAAAAACCAAACCATGTCTTTTGATCAGGTGACTTGAAAACAAAAAGGAATAACTTTTGAAGGGAGCAAAGAAATCCTTTTACAGTTGATGAAAGAAAGTAAAGATGGTGTCTTCTCTATCAATGATCAGAGAGAAGACTAGTGGATGTTGCTGTTGTCAAAGCTCCCCCTGAGATGTAGAAGAATTCTGGAGAAAGAGAGCTTTGCTCAGGGTGTAGGCCTTCAGATTGAAGATTGATCTTCAGGAAACTTTTAGACTGGTGAAGATTATTTGTCTCTTGAAAAGTCTTGAAGTAAAACTGAAGAAGACTGAAGATGTATGAGAGCTGTTCTTTTTCTTTCAGTTTTCTGTATTCACAATTCAATATATTCTTCAGTAAATTCTGTCTATGCTCTCTATTATGTTCTCTGTATCTATTCTTCTAAGAGAAAGTCTTTTATATTCCTTGAAGAAAATCGGCTTTTGAATTTTAAATCCAATCCTTGATTGACTGCAGAAAATCTATATGATTGAATGACTAGAATTGTCTTTAATTTGTTTCCTTAACTGTCCAAGAAAATAAGCCAAGTAATTACTCTGTGAATACCATAATTAATGCTGCCATGGAATGGCTATAATCTTAAGAATATAAGCATTAATTATCAGAGTATTACTGCTTAAATATATTCAAATAAATTGACAGTCAAACTGAGAAACTGAAGAGGGAAAATGTCGAACAGAACCTGACAGAAAATAGTCGATCTCAGGAAGAATTTCTTCGACCAGAACTCCAAGTTCGTCGAGCTGAGAAATCTCCTTCATCGAGCTGAGCTCAGCAATCATGAACTGAAAAAGGACTGCCAGTCGGAGCTCCAAGTTCGTCGACTAGAGAAAGAATTTCGTCGACCTGAACTTCTGATATGAGATCAAAAATCATCGACCTAAGCTGGACATTCGTCGAGCTCAACTCTGATAAGGAACTTTGAGTTTGTCGATTGGATATCGACGATCGTCGAGCTGAGTTCAGCTATCGTCGAGAAGAAAATCTGAAGTCTTTAACACTGCTTGTCTCTAAGTTCTTGAGTCTCTGAAGTCTTCTGAAGGCAGGTTCAAAGGATAACCTAATAAGACTAACCTTAACCTTAGAAAAACAAATAACCCTAGACTATACATGATGGGTCAATAAACCTAATAGTGAACCTAGCCCAAATCAACCCTAAACAAGGTGGGGTTCCAACAATCTCCTCCTATTTGGGTGAGGTCACTATAAACAAAAAAAAAATCACAAAGCATAAATTATCTGGCAGAATTGTAATTGTCCAACAGATATAAACAACAGGGCCTTGTGACAAATATTATAACAAAATAAAAGTTAAGATTAAAAGCAGAAAATGAAGAACTGTAAAATTTTCTTTAAAGAATCCTGTGAAGTTCAAGCAGAAGATTTGGTGAAGATAATTTCTCTATTTGGATCAACTGCTTGTTGCTTTGACATCTTTAAATCTTCAGCTCCAAGAATTGTAACAGAAGCAGCTCTTGGAACAACTGCTTCAGGATGAAGAGACATATAAGTATCAATCATTAAAAAGATTTTGTACCTAATACTTTTCAAGTTCTTTCTTCCTATAAGAGGAACATTGTTGTATATTGAGAAGTGTCTTGTCCTTCTTTAGCTTTTCTATTTAGGATAGTCATATCAGTTCTTTGAACCTGGCCATCCTAGAGTTAGGATCCATCTCTGGATCACGCATTGGGGACAAAGGCCTTTCAGGACAAGATTTGTCTTGCTGATATGATTTAGATGATTTCTACTATCTGCTTTGCCTTTGGTACTGTTATTGTCTATTCCTGCTGGAACTATGTTATTGTCTATTGTAAGAAGATCTGGAATGCTAAGAAGATATAGACTTTGGATCTTGAGAAACACTTCCAGAGTATCCAACTGCTGGAGGAGGAGGAGGAGGAGGGCCTCTCCTGAATGGAGGTGGAGGAGAGTACCTCCTGCTCTTCTTCCTTGCTTTTAATTCATTTTTAGAAAATCTCATCCAGTTAGGGGAATCTGGAGTGAGCTTTATATTATGCAAAATATAGTATGGAGTATCAGCAGATGGATTGGGCTTTGGAGAAGCCTTAGGAGGAGCCTTTTTCTTAGCCTTTCTTTTCTTGGAGCTTATATCCTCAGAATCATCAGATTCTTCATCATCATCATCAGAACAGTTTACTGGATTATCATATAGAGCATGAATCTTTTTCAACATATCATCAGTGAGAATTGGATGATCCTGAGGCTATTCTTAAATTACTGGATCTGTAGAAACTTCTGAAACAACTTGATCCTGAATAGAAACATTTTCCTCTTCTATATCAGCAAACATTATCTCATCCATGTATGGCATGGGGGACTCAGCCCATCTAAAGGTTGGAGGGTAAAAGGCCTTTTCTCTGAATTAATTGTTGGATCTATAATAGTATTAGAAACTAAGAAACTTATCCTAAGTTTTTCTAAAACTTCAGGACTTATAGCAGATGAATAACAAACTATATCTTTAGAGATATCTGGAGCTAAATCAATAAACACTGGTAGGATGTTGCTATAAACTGAATCAAAAGAATATAGCAAAGAATCTAAATCAACTGTGGGATTTATAATGAAATCACCAACAGTAGTTATTTATGTATCTTCAAAAGCAAGAATCTATGTATCTTCATCCATAATCTCAATGATTTCTACTAGAAGATCTGCATCTGGAACTGCTATTGCTGGAGGAGTTGTAACTGGTGTTGGAGCTTCTTCATGGAACATCTCCCCCTGTCTTGTTTCAGAAAGACCTGAAGCCAGGCCACCAGAAGAAGGGACAGAGGAAAGAGCAGCAATTTGGGCAGAAAGAGTGGAGATAGAAGCAGAGAGAGGAGCAATAGCCTCAGCTATTAGCTGCTTAAGAGTAGGAGAGATGATTTTGAGAAGATCTTTTGTTATGTCAAAAAAGTTTAGGTAGAGAGGTTTAGGAGAAGAAGGGGTATTTGTGGATTGATGACCACAATTAGAACAAATGGACATGGCTTGAGGGAAATCTGATTGAAGGAATTCTAGAAATGATGATGGAGTGTTTGATGGAATGTTGGTAGGGATATCTTCCTGGATGGGAGAATGAATTGGAGAGTGGTGTGCAGATGGTTTGGAAGATGGAGATGACAGAAGATTGAAGTTTGGTTGAGTTGAGGTGGATAGAATGTCATCAGTATGAGATGGGATAGGAGATTGAGGAGGTGGAGATGGTGGTGTATCCTCATTAATATGAATAGGTGATGATGGTTGAGATGGAGATACTGGATGAACAGAAGTTCGTTGGAGGGGAGTTGATGAAGGAAATGTTGAAGGAGGTGGAGATGGAGGATTTACAGGAGAGAGCAGCAGGAACTTCTTCATGAGGTTGGGCAGTGGCTGAACCAGCCCTTGTGTTCTTAGAAGCTATTCTGAAAGAGGAGGCCCTAGAAGGCTTGGGAATGGTCCTCTCCTATCTGCCAAATAGGGTAGAAGAAAGACTCTTTGAGGCATTGATAAAAGTTGTCTGAGAGACCAACAGAGTTGGAGTCTTTGCCTGCATAAATATTCCTAATATCCTTCCAAAGAAAACATTCTTCTTACTAATTTTCTTATTTATCAAATCAAACAAAATATTTCCCCAGTTTATTGATTTCTGATTAACTAGGGCACACATCAAGTTGAACTGGTGCCTAGTGATATGATCATATGCAAAGTGCTTTCCCAACAGCACTTTGCCTACAATATCAGCCAAAAATCTATATTCTATAGATAAATTCTTCTTCAGAAGATGGTTAGGGTTTCCTACAGTATGCCCTAACCTATCTAGCATTTCATCAAACTCTCTGCTAGATAATTCTATTTCATCTTCTCCATTCCCAAAACCAAAAATTTCAGTCAAAATCTCGGGAGAAAGAGGAATCGGATTACCAGAGATCGAGACGATAATAACTTGCGAATCCTGAATCTATGCCGAGAAAACCTATTCCTTAATCTCTTGAATTGGCAACTTAATCCTGGTAGTCATGAGAAATTGCAGATTTGAACTTTCAAAAAGTTTCAGAATATCTTAAAAAATCTAATCAGTATGAGAAAAATATTCCAAGTCTATATCGAATCCGGCATCAAACTTCATGTTTGCAAGAAGTGCTGGGGAAATTACCATTGCTCTGCAAAAACAAACAACAAAAGATCAAGTGCAGAAGGGAATTGGAAAGCGCGGGATGGAGTTCGATGAGAATCTAGATATAAGGTTTTAGAAGGTGAAGCGACGAACTCCGTCCAGTGAAAAGAAAAACTTCGAGCTCAGGTCGACAAAAATACCCAGAAAGAGATAAAAGTCGTCGACTTAAGGTAGAAGAGCGAGAAAACAGATCGTTGATCTCCGTTCGATGAAATATTTTAAGAAATAAATTCGTCGATCTCCATTTAACGAAAGAATTCCTTAAAGAGATTTCGTCGATTTTCGTTCGACGAAAAACTCAAGAAGAGTTCACAGATCATCGATCTCTGTTTGACGAAAAGTGATCAATTCTTAAGACCTTAGACAGAAATCAAATTTGGCCTTCTCCATTAATCATACCTAGCTAATTTAGGAAGAACAGATGTTTCTTCACATCTAATGGTTTAGTGAAGATTTCTGCTCTTTGTAAATCAGTAGAGATAAAGACAAGGTTAATTTTCGTTTTGTCCACACAATCTCTAATGAAATGATGTCTAATCTCTACATGATTGGTCCTACTATGATGCACTAGATTTTGTGTAATGGAAATTGCACTAGTACTATCACAAAATATAGTTGAATTATTTAGATTGTAACCATAATCCAGGAGTTGGTTTTGAATCCACAATATTTGTGAACAACAACTGCCAGCTGTTATATTTCAGTTTCTACAGTTGAAGTTGACACAAATGTCTGCTTCTTACAAAACCAAGACACAAGCCAATCACCAAGGAACTGGCATGTTCCTGATGTGCTTTTTCTGTCTACTCTACATCCAGCAAAGTCAACATCTAAGAATCCAGTTAATTCAAATTCGGACTCAGTTGGATACCAGAGTCCTAGATTTGGGCAACCCTTTATATATCTCAAAATTCTTTTAAAGAAAATAAGGTGAGATTTTTTAGGTTCACTTGGAACCTAGCACAAAGACATGTAGCAAACATTATATCTGACCTACTAGCTATGAGATACAACAAGGACCCAATAATAGCCTTATATATTTTCTGATCAACTAGCTTGCCCTGTTCATCAGAATCAATCAAAGCATTGGAAGTCATGGGTGTTTTCATAGTTGAGGCATCAGACATCACAAATCTTTTAACTAGCTCCTTAACATATTTATATTAGGAGATGAAAATGCCATCAGGGGATTGCTTAACTTGAAAAGCAAGGATGTATGAAAGCTCACTCATGCTACTCATTTCAAACTTGGAATGCATTAGGTCAGAAAACCTTTTGCATAGTTTGGAATTAGTAGAGCCAAAAATGATGTCATATACATATATTTGTACTAATAGTATTTCATTTTTATGATGCCTAAACAATAAAGTCCTATCTACAATGCTCCTAGAGAACTTATGCTCTAAAAGAAAGCTAGGTAGGGTCTCATACCAAGCTCTGTGAGCTTGCATTAAACCATAGAGAGCTTTATGCAATTTGAAAACTAAAGAGAGATGAGTTGGAGAGATAAAACTTGGTGGTTGCTCCACATAGACTTCCTCTTTGAGTTCACCATTTAAGAAGGTACTCTTGACATCCATCTAGTAGACTTTGAACTTTTTGTAGGCTGCATAAGCATGGAATATCCTAATAGCTTCCAACCTTGCAATAGGGACAAAGGTATGATCATAATCAATTCCTTCCTCCTGAGAATATCCTTGAGCTACCAATCTTTCTTTGTTCCTTACTATGGCTCCTTATGCATCCAATTTATTTCTGAATACCCATTTAGTTCCAATGACTGGGTAGTATTTGGGTTTTGGAACTAAATCCCAAACTATGCATCTCTCAAATTGATTGAGCTCCTCTTGTATTACAACAATCCAGTGGGGATCTTGCTCTGCATCTTTTATGGATTGGGGCTCAAGTTGAGATATGAAGCAAGCATGCATCAAATCTTGGTTGAGTTGATGCCTTATTTTCACACTAACTAACATGTCTCCAATTACTTAAGATATAAGGTGATCTCTAAGTGTAACAAGATCAGTAGGAGGACTTGGTTCAATAACAGCTTGGGTAATTAATTCCTCCTGTGGAATTATATTGGTTGTTGTAGGTTCAGCAATTATTTCAATAATATCTTCTTCACTGTCTCCATCAACTTGTGGAGAAGGATGTGATATAGCCTCTTGGGTGAGGTTTAAATCATCCAAATTCTCACACAGTTGGGGTACCTGTAATAAATCTCTGGAAGAAGAATCCTTCTCCTTGTAAAACATGTTAGCTTCATCAAAAGATATATGAACAGATTCTTCCATTTTCAAAGTTGATTTATTAAATACCCTATAGGCCTTGCTGACTTGGGAATATTCAAGAAAAATTCTCTCCACAGCTTTAGCTTCAAACTTTCTAAGATGTTTCTTATTACTATTGTGTATGTAACATCTACAACAAAAAACTCTAAAATAATCTATTTTAGGTTACTTCCCTTTAAGCAATTCATAGGAAGTCTTGCCCTTAAGTTTATGTATTAAACTCCTATTTAGAACATAGTTTGTTGTGCTTACAGTCTCTGCCCAAAAGGATAGGGAAAAATAAGCATCTGCAAGCAATGTCCCTGCAGATTCAATTAGAGTTCTATTCTTCCTTTCAACTATCCCATTTTGTTGAGGAGTTCTAGGAGACAAGAAGCAATGTCTGATACCTTCCTTCTCACAAAATTCTTGCATGAGAAGAGAATCAAACTCAGTGTCATGATCACTTTTGATCAATGCAACTAGAGTAGAGTACTAAATCTAAATGCTCTTAAGAAAGTCTATAAGAACTTTGAAGTTATCTGACTTATTTCTCAAGAAAAACACCCAAGTGAATCTAGAGAAATCATCTACAATAACTAAAGTGTAAAATTTCCCTCCCAAGCTCTATACTGCAATGGGTCTAAAAAGATCCATATATAGCAAGTGTATAATACTGGGTGAATCACTCTTATTAATAGATTTAAAGCTATTTTCAGTTTGTTTGCCTAATTGACAAGCCCTGCAGAGACTTTCCTTCTTGTAGGGGCAAGAAGGCAATCCTCTAACAAGGTTGTCCCTAGATAATTTAACAATTTTTCTAAGGTTTACATTTCCTATTCTTTTATGCCATAAATCATTATTATTACTAATTTGATTGAATAAGCAAATTTCTTAACTAGCTAACTTGAAATTAACTACATAAATATTTTCTTGTCTAAGACCAGTTAAAACAGTTTTGTTGTCTAATGAAGTAATAATACAGGAAGATTTATTAAAAGATACTTGATAACCTTCATCACATAACTAGCTTATAGATATCAGGTTATGTTTTAAACCACTTATATATGCAACCTTTTTTAATGTAACAGCTCCAACTTTAACATTCACATAGCCTTCTGTTTGGCCACAGTTGGAGTCTCCAAAGATAACCTTTGGTCCAAGCTTTGACTTGTAGTTAGTTAGGTTGTCCTTGCTTCCTGTCATATGCTTTGAGCATCCACTTTCCAAGTACCATTGTTCCTGTGTGGTATGATAGCTCTTCACCTGTATAAAAAGAGATTATATGTTCTTGACCCACGTAACCTTTAGACCTTGATTCTTTTCAGATTTAAAACTAGTAATATAAGAAAATTCTGGTTGACTCTTATAGCCTAAGGGATGGAATTTTCTTGAAGGAATTATCCAATGGGTAAAGGGATTAACAAATGATTTAGGTTGATTAATATTTCTGGAGAAATTTAGGTTTTTGTTGAAATTATCTGAGGTCGACGAATTCCAGTAAGTTCGTCGATCTGCGTTCAACGAATAGGGATTAGTTTGTCGAACTCCGCTTAGAGAATGAAAGTATTCATTTCCTATGCCCCAATTTCATCGATCGCAGTTCAATGATCCATATAAATTTTTTCGATCACAGTTAGACGATTTATTATATATAAAATCTGCGTACATAGTTCGTCAATCTGAGTTCGACGAACCATATATATTTCGTCGATCTGAGTTCGACGAAAAATGTTGAACATTGTTTTTACTGAAATTTTTATATTTCCTTTTCTTTTGTTTGGGTTTTTGAAATTCTTCTATTTATTTGTTGTTGTCTTCTAATTTTTCTTTGCCCTTTTCTGATATGAATTTGATAGAAGTTGAAAGAATATTTTTCATAAGTATTGGTGGCTGACTAGATGAAGCTCCTATGCCTAATTTACTATTAAGCCTAGCATTTACTGTGCTGGTTATATCCATTAATTTAATACTTCTCCCATTTAGGGATTCTTCAAATTGTTTAGCCTCATTTAGTTCAGTTTTTAAAGAAATAATTTGTTCAGAAGCTCTATCTAGTTCATCTTTCAGTTTTATGTTTTTAGAAAACAAATTATCAAATTCAATTTGTTTATTTCTGAGAAGTTTGATTTCCTTCTCAGACTTAATTAAATCATTACATAACAGTTTGAATTCAGCTTTAAAATGATTAGAATTGAAATCAAAACAGGCTATTACCCGATCCTCTTCTGATTCTGATTCTTCTGCAGATTCATCAGCTGCTGAATGACTGCATGAAGCATCAATTGCCATCAGGCAAATCTCTCTTGATTTTTACTCTTCTTCATCCTCACTAGAGCTGGAAGATGAAGACTCTTCTTCAGACTCACTTTAATTCTCAGCAACAAAGCCTTTTTCCTTCTTCTTGTACTTGTTGGAAGAAGGCTTGCAGTAGTGCTTCTTGTATTCCTTCTCTTTTCTTTTATCCTTATTTTGAGCCTCTGTACACTCTGGAAGAATGTTTCCTGGCTTCTTGCAATCATATCAGACAACTTCCTTAGTAGGATTCTTGTCATACCTTGGCTTATCTTTATTCCTTGTTGATCTTCTTCTGAAATCCTTCTTAGCCAATTTGTAAAATCTCTTGGCTAAGAAACTCATCAACTCTTCATTTGTAGGTAGAGTTTTTGATTCTTCAGTTTCCTTGAAGGCAATGCTTTGCTCCTTCCTTCCTAAGATAGGAGTCTTCTGTTCAGCTGTTTATCTAGTCTTGATAAGCTGCTCATAAGACTTGAGCTTGCCATCAGAGACTCAGTAGAGATTTCATTTAGGCTCCTAGCCTCCTTGATTGGCCAGATCCTAGATTCCCATATGCTAGGGAAGCACATAAGGATTTTATCATTGATCTCATTCAGTGATATGTTCTTGTCCAGGTGTTTTAGCTCATTGATGATCAAGATGAGTCTGTTGTACATATCAGCCACTAACTCTGATTCTTCTTTCTTGAAGTTCTCATATTGGGAATGAGATGATATCTTCTATCTTTTCTCTCATCAGCTGATCCTACTACCATTTGGTTGAGGGAATCCCAAATGGCCTTTGCTGATGTACACTCAGCAATCTTCTGGAAAATATCATCTGACATTGTTTGTGCCAGAATGTTCATTGCTTTGGCATCAGCAACCTTTTCTTTCTTCTATGAGTCCACTTAGGTGGTGGAACTGCACTGGTGCTTGTAGATGTTGTTGCAGAAGGAGTAGGGGGACCTATCAAAATGGAATTGTAGATATCTTCATCAACTGAATTCATATATAACATAATCCTGGTCTTCTAAAGTGCAAACTTATTAAGGTTGCACACTGGAGGTCTGGTGCTTGAATATTCTTTATTCTGTGTCATGATATAAAAAAGATACTAGATATAATAAGATCTATCAAAGATCATTTGGTTCAGGTGTTAGCCTGTGAAACCAAACAACCTTACCCTCTAATACCAATTGAAAGTGAGGGATAAATCTGTCTTAACTCTAAAGGGGGTGAATAGAGTATTTAAAAACTTTGATTAATTTTTACAACGGATTAAACTAAGTGATAAGTATATGTATAAAGGGAAATGAAAACAAAAATAATCAAAGCACACAGAAATAAATAATAGAGCAATCCAGACAACACAGTATTTATAGTGGTTTCCCTAAACTTGGGTACATCCACTCTTCTACCACCCTGGTAGGAATCCACTACAAGTTTTTGATCAGGTCCCCTGCCACCACAGGTTTTTGCTCAGGTGCCCTGTCAACACAAGATCTATTTCAAGGGAGATCTCACAACTCTTTGAGCTTTTGACCAGGTGCCCAAAAACCAAACTAAGTCTTTTGATCAGGAGACTTGACAACCAAAAGGAATAAATTTTGAAGGGAGTTAAGAAACCCTTTTACAGTTGGTGAAAGAAAGTAAAGATGGTGTCTTCTCTGTCAACAATCAAAGAGAAGACTAGTGGATGTTGCTGTTGTCAAAGCTCCACCTGAGATGTAGAAGAATTCAGGAGAAAGAGAGCTTTGCTCAGGGTGTAGGCCTTTAGATTGAAGATTGATCTTCAGGAAACTATTAGACTGGTGAAGATTTTTTGTCTCTTGAAAAGTCCTAAAGCAAAACTGAAGAAGATTGAAGATGTATGAGAGTTGTTCTTCTTCTTTCAGTTTTCTGTATTCATAATTCAATATATTCTTCAGTAAATTTTGTCTGTGCTCTCTATTATGTTCTCTGTATCAAATCTTCTACAAGAAATTCTTTTATATTCCTTAAAGAAAATCGGCTTTTGAATTTTGAATCCAATCCTTGATTGACTGTAGAAAATCTGGAAGACTGAACGGCTAGAATTATCTTTAATTTGTTTCCTCAACTGCCCTAGTAAATAAGCCAAGTAATTACTCTGTGAATATCATAATTAATGCTGCCATAGAACGGTTATAATCTTGAGAATATAAGCATTAATTATCAGAGTATTACTGCTTAAATATAATCAAATAAATTGACAGTCGAACTGAGAAACTGAAGAGGGAAAATGTCGAACAGAACCTGCTAGAAGATAGTCGACCTCAGGAAGAATTTCGTCAACCAAAACTCTATGTTTATCGAGCTGAGAAATCTCCTTTATCGAGCTGAGCTCAGCGATCATGAACTTAAAAAGGACTGCCAGTCTGAGCTCCAAGTTTGTCGACCAGAGAAAGAATTTCGTCGAGCTGAACTTATGATATGAGATCAGAAATCGTCGACCTCAGCTGGACTTTCGTCGAGCTCAACTCAGAGAAGGAACTCTGAGTTCATCAATCAGAGATCGACGATTGTCTTGCTGAGTTCAGCTATCGTCGAGCAGAAAATTTTAAGTCTTTAACACTGCTTGTCTCTAAGTTCTTGAATCTCTGAAGTATTCTGAAGGCAGGTTCAAAGGCTAACCTAATAAGACTAACCTTAACCTTAGAAAAACAAATGACCCTAAACTATACATGATGGGTCAACAAACTTAATAGTGAACCTAGCCCAAATCAACCCTAAACAAGGTGGCGTTCCAATAGGTGAGCTGAGCTCGACGAACTATGAACTCAGTTCGACGAAATCTCAACTGAGCTTGATGAACTCAAAACTCAAGCTCTGAACTTAGCTCGACGAAAGGGGAGCTGAGCTCGATGAACTCTGAACTCAGTTCGATGAAATCTCAACTGAGCTCGACGAACTCAAAACTCAAGCTCTGAACTTAGCTCAACGAAAGGTGAGCTGAGCTCGACAAAAGGTGAGCTTAGCTCGATGAACTCTGAACTCAGTTCAACGAATTCTTAACTTAGTTCAACTTACAGTCTTTTTGATGTATGGCATTGAGTGAGTAAGCATCACTCAATGCCTGTGGACTTAGCCACATTTTAACTCATTCTAACTTAGGCTATGACAGTATAGGCTACACTCAGCGCTATAAGTCATCTGGCATTGAGTGATGTTCCTTCACTCAATGTCTATGGACTTGACAGATTTTTGTCATCTCACACCTTAGGTAAGTGTTTACCTGACTTAGCCACTTAGGCTACCTGACCTATCATAGTCATCTACTGATATGTGTATATCATTGATAAGATTGACTTCACTTAAATCCAGGATATTGTGGGCAATGGACCCAACATACCCTCACTGCCGCAGCTCGAAGGTCCGCACTTCACCTCCAAAGTAGGTCCCACTATAACCAAGGATAACTCATAGCATAGTGGCCTCGACATCTCACTACCTTAGCTCGAAGCATCCTCCCTTCACCCGCGCACTAGTTTGTGACATTGTTAGGGTCTTGTCCCCACGTTGTTGACATATACAAGCAATCCGCGTTCAACAAAGCAAAGTTTAAAAAGCGCATGATTCATGACGACATACAATACAAGATACTACAAGTACAAAGGTACTAACATAAATACAAATACGCCATCAAAAGGGACAAAAGCACAAGATACAAAGCTATGAAGATTCTCCTCAACATTAATGTCGTGACAACGATCGTCAATATCCCCGATGATATGTCTCGCAATACTGCAACTAAGCTTCTGCTCCTCCAAGCAAGCAATACTAACCCTAACAATGACTACCTTCGGGAAAAGCACTATTGTCAAGCGATAACTTTGGAACCCGCGCCAAGCTGCGAGATTCCGCCAACCAAACACAAACCACTTGCATAACTACGTCGGATGAGTTTCCCCCATAAATTCAAAGCTCATAATAGGAAGAAAAATTATTTCACTCCTCTTAGAGCCGACAACTCCTGGAATTTGGGGGGCAAATGATTGGGACCCCCTAATATCATGAGAAATCCATGCTACAGATTACAAAGCAACCACCTCCTTTGATGGAGAAATTAGGGTTGAACAAAGTCATCCCTAAAGTCAACCCCACTAACGTTATGACCACAATCATCGTCGAAGCAACAAGCGCATGTGCGTGGCAACGCCAACTCACGTTATCGTAAGATGTCATGGTCCTGCGCACATGATCATTTCCTATGCCCACCGATGTGTATTCGCAAAGACACGCGTACAAGGCCACCCACTGTAAGACCCCCCCTCCCGGAACATAGAACACGGCACAAGAGGGGTCTTATGCCCAAAATAGTCGCCTTGCAGTAGCACTAGCACTCGGGCTAGCCTGTACTACAAGACGCCTATTCTACCAGCCTTAACAATATCAATCAATGCCAACCCAACCAAGATATAGAGTTAGAATTCAAAATCCACACAAAGCATATATTAGTTAAAACAAAATAAGTAGAAGCTACAACAAGCTTCTATAATCAGAGTACGTAAAATATTTTGCCCAAAAGGGCTACATCAAGTCTCTCAAAGACTCACAACAGACACCGACGGTAATGACCGTACCGTCCCCTCAGGCCCTGTCGTCCTAGCATGGTTGTCCTGCTGCAAAACCTGTTGTTGCTTCGCCTGCGGGGTTTCCTCCTAAAAAGGAAGACGTAGCAACCGTTAGTCTTAAAGACTAAGTGGCTTCACATCCGCTCCCCCGGCGACTCCTCGGCACCGGGCGGAGAAATGGACAAAGGTACAATATATATAAAGTATGTAAGCATAAGTACAAGCAGGTGGCATTGTGTGATCAGTAAACATGATAATAGTGTAGCAGCCCAATAAATGAATAGCCATTACTCTAGCAGTTCTATCAACTACAGCAGTATAATAATATAAGGCTACAACAGAAAGTAACTCAACTTATATAAATGCTCATACAGACATATAAGTTGAGGATCAGCTCAATAGAAAAGTAACTCATCGTATAAGAGCGCCCATACAAACTTATACGATGAGGATCTTGTGTATGCTATGAAATGAATGCTATGTTATGACTCACCCATGAACATGCACAAGCAATTGTTGTGTCGACACAAACTCTGTAGTTCCCACTTTTCAAGCAGGTTGCTAACCCCTCAGGCGTCAGCCTTCGTGGCCGGACGGTGAAAGTAAAGAGGGCATCTCCACTGCTAGGCTGGTCTCCATACCACCTGGCCTAGGCCTCTATATGCCTCAACGCTTAGAACACACAGCAGAGCTCACACATGTACTATGGCTCAGCGGGTGTCTCGGGTAGATATGCACTGAGATTCTAGCCCCAAACTGGCCTATGATGTGACCCGGAAGGATCCTCAGAAATGAGCACGAGGACCAAGCCCAACCGTTCACTTGGCACGGAAGGAGCCTCGGGACGTGAACACTAAGGACCAAGCCCAACCGCCCAAGGTCTAACTATCAACTCCCATCGGTGTGACGATTGGCTAGCCCGTAAACCTACAACAAACACAAGTGGCGAACCACCTCATACAATGGACCAACTTAGACTTCCCTATATGACAAGCCTCAAAACCATGCATCACTCTTACGGCCAATATGATTATGTTTATGCTATGGTCACTTAACTGTTACATCTCCGATTACAACTCTTTCACTAAACTCAATCATTCGTGTGCACATAAATAAATCATATAACTATCAACAATGAACGAATACACAAGTTCAATACAATCTTGTTATTAATCGACGAATTACCATTCGTTCACTAACTCCCACCAAATCGTTTCGTTCAATTACATTTCATTTCACCAATTGTTTGCATCGGGTCTATCCAACAATTTCCTCACTCATTGAATTATCACAGTTAGACATATTATAATTCGCCAAAACCCCAATGACAATTTGTTACAAGATCTCCACCGAGTCCAAACCTGATTCTACACCATCCCAAGAAATTTAGGTGCAGAACACCTACTAGACAACAACTTCGACCGGAGATTCCCGAGGCTACAGGAATCCAGTGAATGCATGTAACCACTCGATGGAAAGGTATTTTAATTGGTTACAACTTTCATGTTCAGTCTACAACCCAGATCAGACTGTATCATACATGAAATTGGCTCCAAAGCATGCTGCGTACAGAATACATTTTCTGCACGCTTGGCATGCCAGCCCTCTACTTCGATCAGACTTTCCTGTTGCTACAGGCATCGCCTGAAGATGTGTAATCACTCACTGGAAAAGTATTTCCAAGGGCTACAACTTTCGTGTTTAGTCGAAAGCCCATATCTGGCTGTTTCATATGTGAAAACCTCCATGAAGATCGCTGCGCGCAGAAAGTTGATTTCTACGCGCATCTTAAGGCGGAACGAATGACATCGATTCGTCTTCTTCCTCCAGCCGATCTTCCCAATTCACATCAGAAATTCCTCCTCCCTTATTCTCCCTCATTAGGCCATTCCTCTTCGCGAGACCATCCCCCATCATCACATTGAATGAATGAGAGTTTGAAGATGACTAAACCCTAGAACACAAGTCCTTGCATGGCCTCTCCTAGAAATCTTCATCTCACACATCAAGACTCATTTGAGTCGATATCTTGCCTAGGATAACTACAGATATAGCACCAAGGGAGAGGGGAGGAAGCTCACCTCGTTTCCGACACTTCAGCTATTTTCGGCCATGGATCTCGTGACTATTCGTGGCGGCATCCTCTTTTCCTTGGCGGAGGCGGTGTTTCTTCATGAGTATAGTTGATTCCAGCAACTCTTTCCCTCCTCCAGCAGTTTCTCCACAGAAAAAAAAAGCTTGGGAAGAGGATGAAAAACGTCCAAATCCTATATAAATAGGACCAACACGGGTAGGAACACGCTCGTGTTCCTACCCGTGTCCCGCTCGGTGAAGCGTCGTCGACGGTTAAAGCGTCGTATGGACATAGACACAGGTAGGGACACGCCCGTGTCAACTTCTCGTGTCACGGGACACGGCCGTGTGCATGTCCGTTTTCTTACTCGTATCCTTCTCGGGATACACGTTCATTGATCTTCACTCAACGCACACGGGTAGGGACACGCCCATGTCTCTAGCCGTGTCCTGCTCGGGATAGGCCCTGTCGAGTTCCACTGAACGCCTCTCGACACGGGTAGGGACACGCCCGTGTCACTACCAGTTTCCTTCTCGAGACACACCCTGTCGAGTTCCACTTAACGCCTCTCGACACGTGTAGGGACACACCCGTGTCTCTACCCGTGTACTTCTCGGGACACGCCCTGTTGAGTTCCACTCAACGCCTCTCGACACGGGTAGGGACACGCCCGTGTCTCTACCCATGTCCTTCTCGGGACACGCCCTATTGAGTTCTACTCAACGCCTCTCGACACAGGTAGGGACACGCCCGTGTCTCTACCCATGTCCCTCTCGGGACAGGCCCTATTGAGTTCCACTCAATGCTTCTCCAGTTCTACTCGATGCACACGGGTAGGGACACTCCCGTGTCTCTACCCGTGTCCTATGGACCAATTTCCCTTTTCCACGCGAGTGTAAGCCTAGTCGCCTGCACTCCCTAGGCCCAAGTCATCTCTCTTGACTAAGAAGTACGCACGAGGGGCCTAGCGCGAATCAGGACGTTACAAATCCTATAAAAAAAATAAAAGATTTCATCCCCGAAATCAGGCTAAGGTTATGGGGAGAGAAAAGCATTAAATAAAATATGCTTTTAAAGATTACCTTGATGAAACAGCTCCGGGTAGCGCTTTTGCATCAAGTCCACCGGCTCCCATGTATACTCCTCCTTCCTATGATTAGACCACAGCACCTTTACCAAAGGAACACTTTTGTGGTGCAAAATCCTTGTCTCGTTGTCTACTATCCGCACAGGCTTTAGTAGCACTGACCTATCAGTCGCAACTGCTCCGTCAGTGGTGGGAACATATTGATCGGGCCGAAACAATGCCTTTCGAAGTGACGACACAAGAAATATGTCATGCAGATTCTCTAGCTCCGGCAGTAACTCAAACTGATAGGCAAACGGGCTAATCCTTTCCAATATAATATAGGGTCCAATGTACCTTGGGCTGAGCTTCTTCATACCACGTACCCGTGATACTCCATTCGTCGGTCTGATCTTCAGAAACACTTTGTCTCCCACTTGAAATTCCACCATCTAGTGTTTTGCATTATAATATTTTGCCTGCCGACTTTGAGCCTCAATCATGCAGTCCCATATTAGTCTCACAACCGTGTCAGTATCATCAATATATTCGATTCCCAATGCCTTCGGGTCTTCATCCTGCACCCAAGACAAGGGTGTTTTACACCTTCTTCCGTAAAGGGCTTCATGGGGCGCCATTCCGATACTGGTCTGGTGACTGTTGTTATATGAAAATACCACCAGGGGAAAGAGCCTTTCCCCCGGCTCTCCTCTATCTAATACGCGCAGTCTCAATAGATCCTCCAATGTCCTGATAATCCTTTCAGACTTCCCGTCTGTTTGAGGATGAAATGATGTGCTAAAGGTAAGACGTGAACCCAAATACGCCTGCACCGCCTTCCATTCTTTAGAGGTAAATCGACCATCCCGGTCAGAAACAATCGTCTTTTGCACACCGTGATACCGTATGAACTGCTCAACAAAGAGGCGTACCAAAACATCCACAAGAGCTTCTTTCTTCATAGGAATAAATCGGTCCACCTTCTTCAAGCGGTCAATGATTACCCATACTGAATCATTCCCTGAGCATGAGCGAGGCAAACCGTGGACAAAGTCCATGGAGAAATCCTCAAACAACTACTCGGGGATGGGCAATGACTGTAATAATCCACCGGGGCTCCTTCATTCTGCCTTCACCCTTTGACAGGCCTCGCAGTGCGTAACAAAATATCGGACGTCCCTCTTTATTCCTGGCCAACACATGGTCTTTCGCAGGTCGGCATACATCTTGGCAATTCCAGGATATACAGAATACTGGGTGCAGTGTGCCTATCTCAGGATATCTTCCCGAATTTTACCGCCCTCGGGAATGTAAAGCCGGCCACGAAGATGAACGAGGCCGTCTTTTAGAGAGTACTCATCAGTTGTCCCATCTTCAATCGACTTGATTGTCTGGGCCAGTGCCGCATCCTTTCCTTGCTCTGCCCGGATCCGGTCTCGAATATCACAGACTATGCTCAACGCGGTTAGGTACTCTGTATACCCTTCCGATTGGTTTTTGTACACCAGAGTGATCTTCATCTCTTCGAGCATCCGAGCTAACTCCATACGCATCAACCGGGACTCGGGGCTTGTTTTCGGTACCTTCCTGCTCAAAACATCAGCTACAGAATTTACTTTTTCGGGGTGGTAGTTCAGGGTGAATTCATAATCACACAAAAACTCCAACCACCACCGTTGTCTTAAATTCAATTCGTTATGGGTATGGACATACTTTAAGTTCTTGTGATCCGAAAAGATTTCGCAGTGAACGCCATATAGATAGTGCCTCCAAATCTTCAAGGCGAACACCACTTCCCCCAATTCCAAATCATGTACTGGGTAGTTGATCTCATGCTTCTTCAACTGTCTTGAAGCATATGCAATCACATGCCCGTGTTGTATCAGTACCGCTCCCATCCCTTGATACGATGCGTTAGTGTAAACTTGAAATCCCTCCCTCCCGGATGCAAGGGCTAGGATGGGTGCGGATATAAGTCGGTCCTTCAGTTCCTGAAATACGGCTTCACACTGAGGTGTCCACTTATACGACACACCTTTCTTTGTCAACATAGTCAAAGGAAGGGCGATCTTTGAGAAGCCTTTTACAAACTTGTGATAATACCTGGAAAGTCCAAGAAAGCTCCGCACATTGGCCGCTGAATTCAAGGGAGACCACTCCTTCACGGCACGCACCTTGGCCGGATCCACAGCTAACCAGGCCCCACTGATCACATGGCCCAAGAAGGCAACCTCTTAGAGCCAAAATTCGCACTTGCTGAACTTGACAAACAAGGCGTGCTCTTTTAGCTTCTTCAGTACCAAGGTCAGATGTTCGACATGCTCTTGCTCTGTCTTAGAGTAGACCAAGATGTCATCGATGAAAATGATGACGAAGACATCTAGATATGGCTTGAATACTTTTTTCATCAGGCTCATGAAAGCTGATGGGGAATTTGTGAGCCCAAACGGCATCATAGTGAACTCATATAAGCCATACCTTGAGCTAAAGGCCATTTTCTTAATATCCTCCTCTTGTATTCTCAACTGATAATACCCCGAGCGCAAATCCAGTTTGGAAAACCAATGCGCTCCTACCAATTGGTCGAACAACTCATCGATCCGAGGTAACGGATAGGTGTTCCGTACCGTCAGTCGGTTGAGCTCCCGATAGTCTATACATAATCGCAAGGTCCCATCTTTCTTCTTAACGAACAAAATAGGGGCTCCCCAAGGTGATGAGCTGGGGCGAACTCTAAACTCCGCGAGTTCCTTTGGGGCCATCCGATAAGGGGTCCTGGAGACGGGCTTGGCTCCTGGTACTAGCTTAATCTGAAAATCCACTTCTCTATGTGGGGGTAATCCTGGAAATTTCTCATGAAATACCTCAGGAAAATCCTGCACTACCCGCACGTCCTTCATATCTATTTATATCTCCTTCAGTTCGAAACATATCATATAGACTTCATCCCCTCTCAAGTGAGCTTTCAAGGTCTGAATCGAAGATAATAGTAAATGTGGTGCAAATTTTATACCTTGGAAGATTACATCGGTATCCGCATGTATCAAGTAGATTCGCTTCTCCGCGCAGTCAATTCTTGCATAGTGCCAATCCAGCCATGCCATGCCCAAAATGAGATCAAATTCAGGTATTCTCAAAACTGTGGTAGGGGTATCAAAGATCTTTTCCCCAATGAGTATCTCTAATTCGCACTTGGCGGTTGCGGTCTTCTCAGAGCCGTATGGGAGGCGTACTCTTCGAGCAATACCAATGAAGTATTGCACTCCATATATATTTTTAATGAAGTCTTCAGACACAAAAGAGTGCGAGGAACCGGTATCAAACAACGTATAGGTTGGTTTCCCGCCGACCACCACAGTGCCTAAGTACCAATAACCATACTCAAGCTAGATATCTAGTATGACTTAAGCAACTTAAGGTTACTAATGAAAATAAGATGATTAATTGTATTCATACCTGCAATCACCACCTGAGGGTTCCGCTCCTGTGTCATTTCTAGTGCGAAAACCTGATTCCGAGCAGGTCCGGGGTTTCCTCCTCGTGGTACTCGTCCTCGACCACGCATGTGCCCCCGTCCTCGAGGAGCTGCTGGAGGGAGAGCAAGAGGCGCATTTCCAAATAATTGCGGGCAATAGTATCGAATGTGGCCTGGTTGGTTGCATTCGAAACACACTCGCTCCTACCACCCACCGAGTTACTGAAATTGTTGTGGCTGCAGTGGTGGAGGCAATGCTGGCGGTTGTGGAATCGGGTGCTCCACTCTATAATTCTTGTGGAAACTACGGCTACCTCTCTGGCGTGCTCTTCCTCCTCCGAGGTCGTATCTCCTTCTGTTGTTAGGGACATCTTCCATCACGCCCTCAGCTGGCCTCTTACCACTTCCCAAGTGGTCTGCTTCTAACCTCTTCGCCATGTCAATTATTTCGGCTAGACTGGAGTCCGCTATAAATAAAAGGGCTTGCCTCAGGGGGTCTCGCAAGCCTTTGTAGAACCTCTTTGCATACCCTCTGTCATCCAACTCGTAGGAGTCAGCAAATCTAGCTAGATGTTGAAACTCCCGCTGGTACTCCGTCACTGACTTGGACCCTTGCTTTAACTGTAAGAACCTCTCTTCGAGTTCATCCCGAGCAGACGAGGGGATGAAATGCTCTAAAAAGGCTTCAGAGAATTCGCTCAAACTGATTTCTGTATACACTCGTCCTTGAAAGGTGGAGCCCATGAGGGACTTCCACTAACTCATGGCGTGCTGTTCTAGGAGTGTCACTACCAGGGTCACAGTCATGTTGTTTGGGCATCTAATTCCTTCCAGCAGTTCTTGCACGGTGTCGAGCCATTCTTACATACGCACTGCCGATTCTGTCCTATGGTAAGCTGGAGGGGAGAGAACTCGGAAAGTGCTCACCCAATTAGAGCCCGGACATTGTTGTTACACGGGGGCTTGTTGGGATCTGAAGGCATCTAGGATCGCTGTGAGCGTTTGCCCTTACTCCAATTGCTGAAACTGTGTAATTACGGATGGGGTGGGGGTGCCCCCAACTAGCTCAGTGTGCACTGGGATCTACACGTAGAATACAAACCTAAGGTAAGGTTGGCTAATCTTAAGGTCAAAGTTGGACTTAATTATTGTGAATTATATATGGGCACACCACTGCTTCTGCTAAGTCATTTTGTCCCCAAACTAACTAATCGAATGGGGGTGGCACCATTGTTAAATGACTTCTCTAATTCAAGATCGGAGCAAGCTGATACCATTTGTAAGACCCCCCCCCCCCTCCCAGAACACAGAACACGACACGAGAGGGGTCTTATTCCCAGAACAGCTGCCTTGCGGAAGCACTAGCACTCGGGCGAGCCTGTACTACAAGACGCCTATTCTGCTGGCCTTAACAATATCAATCAATGTCAACCCAACCAAGATATAGAGTTAGAAGTCAAAATCCACACAAAGCATATATTAGTTTAAGCACAACAAGTAAAGAAGCTACAGCAAGCTTCTATAATCAGAGTACGTAAAATATTTTGCCTAAAAGGGCTACATCAACCTCAAAGGCTCACATCAGTCACCAACAGTAACGACCGTACCGTCCCCTCAGGCCCTATCATCCTGGCCTGGCTGTCCTGCTGCAAAACCTGCTGCTGCTCCGCCTGTGAGGTTTCCTCCTAAAAAGGAAGATGTAGCAACCATTAGTCATAAAGACTAAGTGGCTTCACATCCGCTCCCCCGGTGACTCCTCGCACGCTCCCCCAATGACTCCTCGCACCGGGCGGAGAAATGGACAAAGGTACAATATATATAAAGTATGTAAGCATAAGTACAAGCAGGTGGCATTGTGTGATCAGTAAACATGGTAATAGTGTAGCAGCACAATAAATAAATAACCGTTACTCTTGTAGTTCTATCAACTACAGCAGTATAAAAATATAAGGCTATAACAGAAAGTAACTCAACTTATATGAATGCTCATACAGACATATAAGTTGAGGATCGTCTCAACAAAAAAATAACTCATCGTATAAGAGTGCCCATACAAACTTATGCGATGATGATCTTGTGTATGCGATGAAATGCGATGCAATGAATGCCATGCTATGACTCACCCATGAACATGCACAAGCAATTGCTGTGTCAACACAGACTCTATAGTTCCCACTTTTCGAGCAGGTAGTTAACCCCTCAGGAGTCAACCGTCGTGGTCGGAGGGTGATAGTAGAGCGGGCATCTCCACTGCTAGGCTGGTCTCCACACTACCTAGTCTAGGCCTCCGTACGCCTCAACGCTAAGAACACATAGCGGAGCTCACACGCGTACTACGGCTCAGCGAGTGTCTCGGGTAGATGTGCACCGAGATCCTAGCTCGGAACTGGCCTATGATGTGACCCAGAAGGAGCCTCGGAAATAAGCGCGAGGACCAAGCCCAACCATTCACTTAGCATGAAAGGAGCCTCAGGACGTGAACACTAAGGACCAAGCCCAACCGCCCAAGGTCTAGCTGTCAACTCCCATCGGTATGACGATTGGCGAGCCAGTAAACCTGCCACAAACATAGGTGGCGAACCACCTCATACAATGGACCAACTTAGACTTCCCTATATGACAAGCCTCAAGACCATGCAGAACTCTTTCGGCCAACATGATTATGTCTATGCTATGGTCACTTAACTGTAACATCTCCGATTATAACTCTTTCACCAAACTCAATCATTCGTGCGCACATGCGTTAATCATCTAACTATCAACAACGACCGAATGCACAAATTCAAGGCAATCTTGTTATTAATCGACAAATTACCATTCGTTCACTAACTCCCACCAAATCGTTTCGTTCAATTACATTTCATTTCACCATTTGTTTGTGTGGGGTCTATCCAACAATTTCCTCACTCGTTGAATTATCACGGTTAGAGATATTATAATTCGCCAAAACCTCAACGAAAATTTGTTACAAGATCTCCAACGAGTCCAAACCCGATTCTACACCAACCCAGGAAATTTAGGTGCAGAACACCTTCTGGACAGTAACTTTGACCGGAGATTCCTGAGGGTACACGAATCCGATGAATGCTTGTAACACCTCGATGGAAAGGTCTTTCCATGGGTTACAACTTTTATGTTCAGTCTGCAACCCAGATCAGACTATATCACACATGAAATTGGCTCCAAAGCCTGCTGCGTACAGAATATATTTTCTGCACGCTTAGCCTGTCAGCCCTCTACTTCGATCAGACTTTCCCGTGGCTACAGACATCGTCTGAAGATTTGTAACCACTCACTAGAAAAGTATTTCCAAGTGCTATGACTTTCGTGTTTAGTCGAAAGCCCAGATCTGGCCGTTTCTTATCTGAAAACGGTCATGAAGATCGCTGCGCGCAGAAAGTGGATTTCTTCGCGCATCTTAAGGCGGAACAAACGACGTCGGTTCGTCTTCCTCCTCCAGACGATCTTCCCAATTCACATCAGAAATTCCTCCTCCCTTATTCACCCTCAACAGGCCATTCCTCTTCGCGTGACCATCCCCCATCATCACATTGAATGAAGGAGAGGTTGAAGATGACTAAACACTAGAACACAAGTCCTAGCATGGACACTCCTAAAAATCTTTATCTCACACATCAAGACTCATTTGAGTCGATATCTCGCCTAGGATAACTACAGATTTAGCACCAAGGGAGAGGGGAGGAAGCTCACCTCATTTCCGGCGCTTTCGCTATTTCCGGCCATGGATCTCGTGACTCTTCGCGACGGCATCCTCTTTTCCTTGGCGGCGGCGGTTGTTCTTAATGGAGTATAGTTGATTCCAGCAACTCCTTCCCTCCTCCAGCAGTTTATCCACATAAAAGAAAGCTTGGGAAGAGGATGAAAAACGGCCAAATCCTATATAAATAGGACCAACACGGGTAGGAACACGCCCGTGTTCCTACCCGTGTCCCGCTCGGTGAAGCGACGTCGACGGTTACAGATTCGTATGTACACAGACACGGGTAGGGACACGCCCGTGTCCACTGCCTGTGGCACGGGACACGGCCGTGTGCATGGCAGTGTTCTTACCCGTGTCCTTCTTGGGAGACACGTTCGTTGATCTTCACTCAATGCATACGGGTAGGGACACGCCCGTGTCTCTACCCGTGTCCTGCTCGGGACAGGCCCTGTCGAATTCCACTCAGCGCCTCTCGACACGGGTAGGGACACGCCCGTGTCTCTACCCGTGTCCTTCTCGGGACACGCACTATTGATTTCCATTCAATGCCTCTCGATACGGGTAGGGACATGCCCGTGTCTCTACCCGTGTCCTTCTCGGGACACGCCCTGTTGAGTTCCACTCAATGCCTCTCGACACTGGTAGGGACACGCCCGTGTCTCTACCCGTTTCCTTCTCGGGACATGCCCTGTTGAGTTCCACTCAACGCCTCTCGACACGAGTAGGGACACGCCCGTGTCTCTACCCGTGTCCCTCTAGGGATAGGCCCGTTGAGTTCCACTCAACTACTCTCCAGTTCTACTCGATGCACACGGGTAGAGACACGCCCGTGTCTCTACCCGTGTCCTATGGACCAATTTCCCTTTTCCACGCGAGTGTAAGCCGAGTCGCTTGCACTCCCTAGGCCCAAGTCAGCTCTCCTGACTCAGAAGCATGCACGAGGGGCCTAGCGCGAATCGGGACGTTACACCCACACTACATATGCGCAAGGTCTTGCGCGCCAAACATACGCGAGGCCGAGTGCGCCTCACGAGAGCAGGGCCCTGCATGCTTGGCCATAAGCATCACGCACCCTGTTAGCGAACATATGGCAGCTGCACTGTGTACAGCCAAGGGGCCTCAACCGTAAGGGCTATGGACAGCCCTTCGTGCTCCGTCGCAAGGGCTGCACTAGCCCTTCGCGTATGGCCGCAAGGGCCGTTGTCGGAGCTCTGCCCATGGTCGCGATGGTCATGTTCATCCATCCTCCCGCGACCGCGAGGGAGGCGGTTGACCTAGCTCCCGCGGTCGGGAGGATCGTGGCAGTCCCTTCACCCACGGTTGTCAAAGGTGTGGACAACCCTCTGCCTGCAGCCATAAGGGTCACGACCAGCCCTCCACCAGTAGCCGTGAGGGCTACGAACGGCTTTTTGCATACACCGGTGAGGGAGGCCGCCAGCACGGGACCTCGCGGGAGACCCTCCGGCTGACCGCATGGTCGTGCCAAGTCGTTCGCTCGGTCGGCCTCCTGATTGGCTGCTTAACTGCCCTCCCAGGCCATCCGACCAACTCTTGTCGGTCGAGTTCCATGCTGCCAGTCGTCCCTCTCCCCGTCGTCAGTCATTTCTCCACCGTCTGATCATCCCCATGTGATCTCCACTATCCGATGTGCGAGTAATCACCCGTGTAACCACCTACGTAACCACTCATTATGATTGTGTACACATATTCATAATTATATCGGTCTGTGTGTAGTAAAGTTATTAATTTGGCCAACAAATAATAATTAGGATAGTTATGGTTTGTGGATACCATCCATGTGGCCTATAAATAGGACCCTAGTCTCTCATTCCTTTCCATCTTTTTCTCCTCCGCTTCTCCTCCTACCTACTTGAGAGCTCCTCTAGGAATATCCATCGCCCGACGAAGTTCTTCATCCTTCTTCATCCATCTTTGTGTGCCCTATGAATGCTTCGTTCAGTGCACATGTATCCTGCCGCAACAAGCAATCTATGCCCAACACTCTCAACATTCATCACCCTCCAGTCATCCACAAGCTCTCCCCTCTCCAAACTCCATTGAGAACTGCAGGAGGGAAACCACACACGCAAAGACGCACAGAACGCTCCGCTCTAGATTCCATGAGCATGTTGAAGACCACCTAGTCTCCAGAGCGCGATGCTCCCATCCCTGTGAAAGAAAAATATTCAACTTTGTGAGTGGTGGCCCGTCGCCCTCCAAACGTCTCTCTACAAGTTGTAATGAGAAGCAGTCTTGCGCCCTCACTTCTCAAAAAGCTCTATACAATAACTAACTAAATAGTAGAAGTTTGGTCGGTAAAGTCTCAACCACGTGGTTTTTCACCCCTTTTCGTGGTTTTACACATAAAAAAATCTTCTTGTCAACCATCTCATTTCTCTATGTCTGATTGTGCGCTCGATCGCTCCCGGACTAAGAAGATGTAATTTAGATCGGTCTACAAGTGCCTTGAGTGGGCCGCAACAATACATTTAGGCCTCCTTTGGCGCAGTTGTCGTGCTGTGCAGTTTTGACCCACACCGTGGAATCGCAAACACGGTTTGCGCGGCGCAGATCAGATGAAATTCATGTCAATTTTTTTTATTTTAGTTGTGGGTTTGATCTCCGACGCCCATCCACAGTCCCGCCAAACAATGTGGGGTTGTGACCAGGCAGTGCGGTCCGCCCGACCACCGCAGATCAGCACTGCCAAATAGGGCCTTATACTAGAGTGTCATATCTCATTATTAATGTGTCAATTAAATATGAGCATCTTCGCACGAGCTTTTGAGGCTTTTAGGCGAGCATCGCCTGCATTCAGGTGGGCTCCGCCTGTATGAAGCATGTGCTCGCCGCTTGCACCCCCCACAAATTCTTTCATATGTCATGTGAGGGATGAGCACAAGCTACATGTGGGCGGAGCCCATCTGGATGTGGGCGTTGCCCGCCAAGGGCATCAATCACAGGCGTAGCCCATACAAAAATACTCATATAAATATAGCTTAAATGTTTATATATAATGAGTCGCAGGAACGAGGCTCTGCCCCTACAACTAACCACGATTGTAGTTCGATCGCGACACTGCACGAGACAGGCCCCCAATGCCCTGCGCAACAGTACCTCAATTACGTCATTTCCCCAGTTTGATGTCGCTTCTGCCGCTAGCAAACCCCCTAAACGCTATACTCCGTTCAACGCTCATTATTTTCTATGCATGAGGGTTTGCGAACTGCTACGAGATAATATTTTTTTATTGTAGATAAAACACTTTGCCTATATAATAATAAAGACAGCTAAAATAAAAAAGATGAATATTTAATTAAATAATATTTTGCCATTTTATCATATTATAGATAATAATTTATAATCTATACCGACTATACGTACATATTTGCAAAGTCTGGATTGTTACAGTGGTGTTGTGTCATCCCTGGCAGCCTGACTGGATCCGCTGATAGTGTCATCGGATGTCAGCAATCTGGACGAGGGTAGGCCGAAGGTGATCAGACAGGTCCACCACAGGCGGTGGCCTTACCGTGACCACCGAAATGGGCGGTCATGGTAAGGCCACCACCGGCAGTGGCCCTGCCACACCGCCTCCGTCCTACCACAGCCGGGGTTGGTGGGGTTGTCGTTGACTCCGTTGGTGGGTCCGGTCAAGCCACAACCTGCGACAGTGAACTCCACAATCGAGTCATTGCTGGAGAAAATGTAGAGAAGAATGAATAGAGTTTCTCCGGTAGCGATGGCCTACTTCGGAGATCAAGTCGGCAACGGCTGTGGAGCTCCTGGAAGAGGTTAAGCATGTCGTCTCAGAGCACTGTGAGATTCCAGAGCAGGCCGAAAATACAGAGAAAATAATTTGCCCGATGAAGGCGACACCCCCATCCAAGCATCTCTGCTCCGATCATTCTGTGGTCCCTTTCGCCCCCTCTGTCCATGATGTTGTAGAGCGTGAGCATGATAGTGGAGTCACATTCCCATGCATCAGGTTGAGAATCTGACTACATAGCAGGTCACGGAGGAAGCGAAGAAAGAGACGAGGATCGACAAGGAAGCGGGTTTACGAAGAACCGTCTCAAGAAGAACAAACTGACGGTGGCGAATCCGATAGGCGAGAAAACAAAAGGCAAATGTGGAATTTTTTCTAAGTTCATGTATCCCGTCATAATCGTCACGGCGGATTCTTTGCGGCCCATGCACATCAAAAAAAATAAAAAAAAATATTTGAATATTGTATTTTTTTAACTTTCTTTTACCTTTTTTAGTATTATTAATTTGATATACATGTATTTGCAACTAATTATCATATTATGTACGAGGACATTCGCACGGACTATGCCCGTGCTCGAAGCTTTCGACCTACATTTGGCCGCCTATACGTGGGTTTCGCCTGCCTTCTCAGTGGCCGGCTTCGCTCGTGCTTGATGCTCCGGGTGTCCTTTGGTCGCATAGATGCAGACTTCGCCCGCTTCCACGCAATCCACCAACTCAACGCTGTGCCTGCCACTTGCGGCCCCCCGGATCGCATATGCAAAATCAAACAGCAATCATAGGGCACCAGGGGTCCGCGAATGGCGGGTGTGGCATCGAGCTTGTGGATTGCGTAGAAGCGGGCGAAGGCCGCCCGAAGCATTAAGCATGGGCGAAGTCCGTGCGAAGGCGGGCGAAGCCCACCTAAAATTGGTCGAAGGCCACCCGAGAGCATCGAGCACGGGCGTAGCCCGTGCGAGGTATCTCGTATATCTATACATATTATTATATATAAGCTAGCAAACGCCACTAATTTTCAGATATGTTTATACAGAGGCATATCCGGTCATGAGTTCGAGTTCAATTTTACGAAAAAAAATTTGTGGGCTAATTGAGATCCATTCTTAACATTCAGGGGTCAATTATTTTCTATCTTGACACCAATATGAACTATCTTCTTTGGTGGGAGCAATCTCCATAGAAAGCTGTTAATTTTCACACAATCTTCCAAGCATAGAAGTTCATAATAGTTGAGGGGGGATTTATATTAAGGGTCTTTTTGGCGCGTTGGTGGTCGTCAAGAAAGTGATGATTTTGAATCGTATTAAGGGTCTTTTTGGCGCGGTGGTGGTCGTCAAGAAAGTGATGATTTTGAATCGTAGTTTTTGAACGTGCCTCACTTCAGGAATTTCCTCTATTTTATGTTCAAAACTAGTTCTTTTTTAAAGACCGTCTTAATCATTGTCATGCCAAACATACATTCTATGTGACTGTTTTTGTCCAAACTCTCCGGGGCAAAAAAAACCCCACGCCAAACAAAGCGTAAATCAGAGGATAGTTATAAATACAATAATTTTGGCTATTCACAAATAACTGTTGTTCATTGATTATAAAATTTATTTAAAGATAGATCATTTGAAATCAGTGCCCATTTCTAATACATTTTTATCAAACTAGTCAAATAATTAGTCGAGCTACAATCGTCGCTTGTGAGTACCAATTGACGAATGCACAATCGTCCACCTACAAACTTTCATGTGAATAATATTAATAATCATAATAATAATAATTGAAAGGAAATAGTTACATATGCCTGTGATCCCGCATTTGCTTCCATCAAGTTTACTCTTTTTCCGAAAGAGTAGATTTTTTAAATGGCGGGCAATAAACCTCTTGATATTGCATCAATGAGAACATTGGTTGAACTACGATTTTATTAGAATTAAAAAAAATTCATAGAGGGTTCTAGATGATATTTCCAAGGATGAATAGAGTTCAGGAACTGAAAGAGGCAGGAGAAATCATATGTAAAATCCTGAAATTTGGACCTACTTCAAAAAGGCTAAATTGACCAAATGTACTAGAATGGACCAATGTGACATATGTTAGGTTCAATTGGGTAACATATGGCCCAAATGACTTAGATTACATATTAGGGTCTTATGAGTCTTCAATGTCCCAGTTAACACGCCCAAGGGTCATAGTTTACCAAATCAATAATCGACTCGACTAACCATGAGTTAGACTAAGTGAATGTTAAGAAAAACTAATATGAGTGAATGAAAATTGGTGGGCTGTAGTAGATGCATTGCGACCTCTCCCATTCTCTGCTCAGCCGCCCCACCGGTGGGAAGGTGATCAGAAGAAGTTAGCCACCACCGTATAGCAACCCACTCACTTATATAGAATGGACTTCCCCTCAATCCCAAGTCTAGGATCAATAACGACGGTTAATGATAACTACAGAGGATAGATGTATATATGTGGCTATTGATAACCCCAAATGATATATATCTTTATTATATAAATGAATATACCTATTTGAAAAGCACATCAAGTTTTTTGTTTCAGCCGTTGGATCCAATATCCTTCAAAGCATTCCCACCGTTGGATTGAGAGATGGACAAAAACCAAGCAGATTGGGAGATGGACATAAATATTTATATATAATTTAGGACTCCACTCTGCAACTCCAACTGTTCAAATCTCATCCCATCCCGCACCTTTATGGACATAAATATTTATTACACCTTTATCCCATCCCATCCCATCCCTCACATCTCATCCCTCCGGCTTATTACAGCTGTTCAAATCCAGTCTTCTCTCCCGTCATCTCCGCCGAAAGCAGCACACATATCCCCCTCCTGCACGATACGGCAGCACGCCTCACCGCCTTTTCCTCAGCTCTAACTCCGTAAACGCTGCCGCTTCAGAAGTCTTCCTCCCGCCGCTTCACAACTCTTCCCCATGCCGCTTCGGAAATCTTCCCGTGCCTGAACCTTGCTCCTTCGGTCGGTGGTGTCGGATATCTTTCTCCTCCTCGACAGTAAGTCTTCTCAACTAAGCTTCAGTTTTGTATAAGCCTTTTTCTGAATCTTTTCCTCCTGCCGCTTCAGACCTCTTCCCGCAGACGCCTACGGCATAACCGGCTGCTGAAGCTCACTCCGTCGGACGGTGGTGTCGGAGACATTTCACCGCGTCGACGGTAACTCTTCACTCTTCTCACCGTCGCTTCAGTTTTCTATGGGATTTTCCCCTCCATCGTGCCATAACTGTTGTTGATCCCCTGTTTTTTTCTCGCCTTTATCTTCAGTTTTATGTTTTAAAAGTGAGCTTTTGTGGTCAACTCCCGGCTTACTAAGTTTACATGACGATTCTCTAAGAAATTTTACAAAATGTAATTCAATTCTCTCTATATGTATGTGTGTGTGTATGTCAATTAGCCGTCTCTGTTTTTTTCTCGCCTTTATCAATGTCCTGCTCTTGAAGAAATTTTGAAAAATGTAGTTCAATTCTCTCTCTCTATATATGTGTGTGTGTATGTCAATTAGTCGTGTCTGTCATTGGTTTCCTGAATTTGGTTTTGGGCATGAATGAACTTTTTGTTGATTATTATATATATTGTGTAACTAATTTCATTTTAATTACTTTATGCAGTATGAAATTATTAAGAATAACATATTGTGTATGTCAATTAGTCGTGTCTGTTTTTTTCTCGCCTTTATCAATCCCCTGCCCTTGAAGAAATTTTGCAAAATGTAGTTCAATTCTCTCTCTATATATATATGTGTGTATGTCAATTAATCGTGTAGATGCTACAGTGTTTTGATGTTTTTTTTAAAATTATTTTTATAATTTAATAATTACACTCTGCAACTCCAGCTGTTCAAATCTCATCCCATCCCGCACCTTTATGGACATAAATATTTATTACACCTTTATCCCATCCCTCCCATCCCATCCCTCCGGCTTATTACAGCTGTTCAAATCCAGTCTTCTCTCTCGTCATCTCCGCCGAAAGCAGCACACATATCCCCCTCCTGCACGACACGGCAGCACGCCTCACCGCCTTTTCCTCAGCTCTAACTCCGTAAACGCTGCCGCTTCAGAAGTCTTCCTCCCGCCGCTTCACAACTCTTCCCCATGCCGCTTCGGAAATCTTCCCGCACCTGAACCTTGCTCCTTCGGTCGGTGGTGTCGGATATCTTTCTCCTCCTCAACAGTAAGTCTTCTCAACTAAGCTTCAGTTTTGTATAAGCCTTTTTCTGAATCTTTTCCTCCTGCCGCTTCAGACCTCTTCCCGCAGACGCCTACGGCATAACCGGCTGCTGAAGCTCGCTCCGTCGGACGGTGGTGTCGGAGATATTTCTCCGCGTCGACGGTAACTCTTAACTCTTCTCACCGTCGCTTCAGTTTTCTATGGGTTTTTTCCCCTCCATCGTGTCATAACTGTTGTTGATCCCCTGTTTTTTTTCTCGCCTTTATCTTCAGTTTTATGTTTTAAAAGTGAGCTTTTGTGGTCAACTCCCGGCTTACTAAGTTTACATGACGACTCTTTAAGAAATTTTACAAAATGTAATTCAATTCTCTCTCTATATGTATGTGTGTGTGTATGTCAATTAGCCGTCTCTGTTTTTTTCTCGCCTTTATCAATGCCCTGCTCTTGAAGAAATTTTGCAAAATGTAGTTCAATTCTCTCTCTATATATATGTGTGTGTGTATGTCAATTAGTCGTGTCTGTCATTGGGTTTCCTGAATTTGGTTTTGGGCATGAATGAACTTTTTGTTGATTATTATATATATTGTGTAACTAATTTCATTTTAATTACTTTATGCAGTATGAAATTATTAAGAATAACATATTGTGTATGTCAATTAGTCATGTCTGTTTTTTTCTCGCCTTTATCAATCCCCTGCCCTTGAAGAAATTTTGCAAAATATAGTTCAATTCTCTCTCTATATATATGTGCGTATGTCAATTAATCGTATAGATGCTACAGTGTTTTGATGTTTTTTTTAAAATTATTTTTATAATTTAATAATTACTTAAATAATTTTTATTATTAATAAAATTATTAAAAAATCTGAAAATTAAAATTTTGAATAATTTTTAATTTTAAAATATTAAATAACGACTAGGGGCGCGGGCGAAGCCCGCAGCGACGCATCGAGAACGGGCGGAGCCCGTTCGAAGATGCAAGTATATATATATATATATATACTACCCACTTAAGTGAAAACTACCCACTAGTGATAACTATCATTGAGTGGATGCGATTGATGACAACACATCTATAAATACGTATGGAGGGGTATTTGGTCCCGAAGTTCAATAATGCATTCATCCTACACCATCTAGAGGGAGTGATTGAGAGCTTAGAAGATCGTTACTCGTGTCGAAGCTATGTTCGGTGAAAGTATCAATAGTCGAAGGTTTGATCTTATTTTTCCGCATTAATTTTTATTTCGCATAATACACGTTTTGCATTGTCGTTTGCGTAGATTTTACTCTAACATTTGGTATCAGAGTCAGGTTATGAGTATATATATTATAAAGACATATTTTGGAGATTGGTGTTTATTAAATTAAATTTCAAGACACTAATTAGAGAGTCGCTCAGACTCGTTCGATGCATATTTAACACACCGATTGGAAACAATCTTGTCGTTCAATTTTTGAATGTCATTTTGACATGCATTTGTGTGTTGTTATTAATATAATTTGTCCAATTGGACATATTATTTTAAGTTAATCTCTTTTTATGCAATAGTTTTATATGTCATTAATATTACGACATATTTATGCATAAAATATCAAGTTTAATATATCGGTGATCCGTATAATTTTGATTAATTGAGCTTAGCCAAAGCAAGTCATTTATATTAAAATTATACATTAAATATTTTAAATTATTAGGATCATATTTTGATCAACAGATATAACTGTAATTAATTGTATTAATATAATAATTTTACCACAGAAATTTTGTTATATTTAATATAATTAATTAAGACAAATATCAAATATATCATTTTATATTTACCCATGGAAATTAAAAATTGATGAACTTTGATAATTTTATCATTAAATCTCTAAACATTAATTTATTTTAATTAAAATTTTAACTAACAGACAAATTTTATGTCCTTCAATTTATGATATAATTTACATTGATAAGTTATATATAAAATTTTGTAGTCTTTTAATTGAAAAATAAGTTTGTGCATTTATTTATTTTTTGCAGTTATTCAACATGTTAGTACATCTTATTTGAAACATGATGTTCTTGAATTAAGAGGTGATAATCATAAAGTTTGGAAGGATTCAGTTCTCCTTCAATTAGGGTGGATGGGCATTGACTATCCTATAAGAAAAGACAAACCACCTGCAGTAACTGATGCTAGCTGTGACTGAAGTTGCTCTTTATGAAAAGTGAGAGCGATCAAACTGTCATAATGTGATGTTCATTAAGAACAAACTTTCTACTAATATTCGTGATTCAGCTGAACAACATATCAATGTTAGAGCTTTACTAAAGTATATTGATGAATAATTTGAGTCATCAGCAAAAACTCATGCCATGACCCTAATTATGAAATTTTCATCTCTAAAACTCACCAATAATAGAGGTATGCGCGAGCACGTCATAAAGATGGGAGATATTATTGCTCAGCTAAAGAACTTGGAAGTGGATATATCTAAATTTTTTTCTTATGTATTACATCCTGAACACTCATCATCAATGTTATGGGCCTTTCAAGATCGCTAGCTTATAACACACATAATAAGAAATGATTAATTAATGAACTCATGACCTTGTGTGTTCAAGAGAAAGAAAGAATCAATATGAAAATGAGAGAGTGCTCATTTGACGGCACATGGAAAGTATAAAGACCAAGGAAAAAGGAAAGCAAGGATGTTTTTCAACCTAAAGCTGACTAAAAGAAGGAATCCAAGTGTTTTTTTTGTAAAAAGAAAGGACACAAGAAGAAGGATTACGTTAAGTTTAAAGTCTGGTTTGAAAAGAAAGGTAATCTACTTTTTTGTGTTTGTTATTAATCTAATATGATAGATGTAAGTCATAACTCTTGATGGATTGATTCTGGATCAACAATCCATATTTCAAATTCCTTGCAGGGTTTTCTAAGTCACATGAAACCATTGGGAAGTGAGCATTATATCTATTCTAGAAACAAGATGCGCTCGCATGTGGAGGCTATTCGAATACATAGATTAATTCTCAATAGTGATTATCTTTTGAATCTTGAAAAGACTTTTTATATTCCAAGTTTCTCTAAAAATTTGATTTCTGTAATAAGACTTATACCTTCATGTTATCATTTATATTTTCAAACTTATCTTTCAGTTTATCTTATAAATCTGAAATTATTTAAAATGATATTTTGTCTGATGGTCTTTTTTGAATTAATTTACAAAATAATAACTATAATAATGCAATGCATGTTCACAATAATACATGAATTAAAAGAAATTTATGAAGGAAGAATCCTCTATGTTGTGGCATTAGAGATTAGGACATATCTCCGAGGAAAGAATAAAAAGATTAGTAAATGATGGAGTACTTAGTACTTTTGATTTTACTAATCAAGCGACTTGTATTGACTGCATTAAAGGAAAACAGACAAGCAAATCGAAGAATTAATGGTGTCAAGAGGAGTACCACCATGTTAGAGATAATACATACAAATATATGTTGTCAAGATATAGACACATATGGTCAGAAATATTTCATCACCTTTATAGATGATTACTCACGTTATATGTATCTCTACATGTTTCATAATATGTTCGAAGCATTAGAAACTTTTAAATCTTTTAAGGATGAAATAGAGAAACAATACAATAAGTAATTAAAGATTGTAAGATCAGATATAGGTGGTGAATATTATGATTGATATACAGAGGATGGACAAGCACCTAGTCCTTTTACAAAGATTCTTCAAGGAAGTAGGATAGTTACTCCATACACTATGCCTGGTACTCCTAACCAGAATGGTGTAGCAGAAATAAGAAACCAAACATTACTAGACATGGTGTAGAGTATGCTTAGTAGCTCAAAACTTCCTAAGTCTCTGTGGATAGAAGCTTTGAAAAAGGCATTGCACATATTAAACTATGTTCCAACCAAGACTGTTCCAAAGACGTCGTTTGAGTTATTCAAAATTTGGAAACCGAGTTTGCTAGTTGCACGCATATGGGGTTAAGCTTCAGAAGTAAGAGTGTATAAACCACAAGAGAAGAAGTTGATCTGAGGACTATCAGTGGGTTTGCTAGTTGCCGTTTGAGAAGTTCAAGGGATATAAATTTTATTGTCCATCTTATACGACTAGGATTATGGAATCAAGAAATGTTAAATTCCTTGAGAATGATTTAACTCGTGGGAGAGATCTTTTTAGGGATTCAATTCCAAATAAAGATCATTTTGATACACAACCTTTCACCTCAAGTTATAATTTTATCATTGCTCACAACACTCCTACAGTATAAATAGGTGTTGAAGAACCAGACATTAACATTTCACAAAATATTGACATTGATTTAGCAGATCATAATATTCAGCAATTAGCAGTGTCTGTTGAACAAATAATTGAACAACATGCTCCTACAGAAAATCAGCAATTTTTAGTGATTACATTATATATCTATAAGAATCTAACTATAATATTAGAGTTGAGAATGATCCTGAAACCTTTTCACCTGTAATGAATATTGATAAATCAAACTTATGGTACGATGCTATGTTAGAGGAGATGAATTCTATAACATATAATTAATTTTGAGATTTAGTTGAGTTGCCCAATAAGGTGAAAGTCATTGGCTATAAATGTGTCTTTAAGATTAAGAAAGATTCATTGAGCAACATTGAATGATATAAAGCCAGACTTGATGTCAAAGGATTTACTCAAGACGAAGGAATCGATTACACATATACCTTATCTCTTATGTCTAAGAAAGATTTTATTCGTATAATATTAACATTAGTAACATATTTTGATATGGAGTTACACTAAATGGATGTGAAAACTGTATTTCTCAATGGAAATCCAGATGAAGTGGTTTACATAAAATAATTAGAAGGATTCATCTCTCATAATGCTGAGCATTTGGTATGCAAATTTAAGAAGTCTATATATGGATTAAAGCAAGATCTCGATAGTGTTATTTAAAATCTCATGACATCATTTCTTCCTTTGAATCTATAGAAAATGCAATGGATCAATGTATATATCAAAATGTTAGTGGGAGTAGGATTTGTTTTATTGTGCTCTATGTAGATGATATTTTACTTGCAACCTATGATAAAGGTTGTTACATGAGATGCAACAATTTCTTACTAAAACTTTTGACATGAAGGATATGGGTGAAACATCTTATAACATTGGCATTAAAATACATAGAGATAGACCTTATGGAGTTTTAGGACTCTCTCAAGAAATATTTATTAATAAAGTCTTAAAGAGATTTCAGATGAAGGATTGTACAACAAGTGTAGCACCGATTATGAAGTGTGTTAAGTTCTATTTGAACCAATGTCTTAAGAAAGATTTTGAAAAGGAACAAATGAATAATATTCCTTATGCTTCTATTGTTAGAAGCTTGATGTATGCTTAGGTTTGCACTAGACTTGACATCACTTATGTTGTGAGAATGTTAGGAAGATATTAGAGTAATCCATGTATGGACTACTGGAAAGCTGCAAAGAAAGTAATGAGATATCTTCAAGCTACCAAAGGATACATGTTTATATACAAGCGGATTGATCAGTTGGAGGTAGAAGGATACTTTGATTCCGACTTTGCTAGCTGTGTTGATTCTCACAAATCAACATCAGGATATATTTTGTGTTTGTTAGTGGAGCCGTGTCTTGGAGAAGTATAAAGTAAACAATGACTACTACTTCTATTATGGAGGCAGAGTTTGTTTCTTGTTTTGAGGCTATTTCTCATATTGTATGTATGAAGAGTTTCGTTTCAGGGCTTAGAATTGTTGATTCTATTTTTAGGGCACTAAAGATATATTGTGACAATTCAGCTGATGTCTTTATGACTAAAAATAACAGATGTAGTAGTCAAAGTAAACACATCGACATTAAATATTTAGCCATAAAGGAACGTGTTATGGAAGGAAAAGTGGTCATAGAACATGTAAACACTAAATGGATGATAGTTGATCCTTTAGCTAAAGACATGCCACCGTTTAAATTTAAGAATCATGTGGATAATATGAGATTGAGTCATATTATGTAATGTTGTCTTTATATGTATAATGTGATTTATGAAACTCTTATTTTATGGAATTTTTCTCATATTAATATGTGCACTTAATATTATTGAGAAAAATTATTCTGTGCAGGACCTTGAATAAACATATAGTTTATTCATTAAGTAATATTATCATATTTAGATAATATCTAAGAGGTATTGTGCATGTGATACATAGATGATATTACTCAATACAGCAAAAGACTTGTCGGCATGAATCATGTATTGTATTTCATAGATGGGTGTGTTTTCAGATTACACTAAGTGGAAGTATTGACCAAGTGTGAGAATGTTAAAATAATTTATTTAAATATTAATTATTTAATTATTTATTAATATGGTCAATAACTCCCAATTTATGTTATAGTCAATAACTGATAATTATAGGATAAGTCCTCATTTAGAATTAATGGTTAATAATTAACCATTATGTGGATAACTACCCACTTAAGTGAATACTACTCTATAGTGGTAACTATTAATTAAGTGGATGTGATTGATGACAATACATCTATAAATACATATGGAGGGGTATTCGTTCCCTAAGTTCAATCACTCATTCAACCTACACCATCTAGAGGGAATGATTAAGAGCTTAGAAGATCCTTACTCGTATCGAAGCTCAATTCAGTTAAAACATCAATGGCCAGAGGTTTGATCTTATTCTTCCGCAATAATTTTTATTTTGCATACTGCGCGTTTTACATCGTCGTTCGTTTAGATTTTAGTCTAACAAGTTATAACTAATAACCCTAAATATCAGAGGTGTCTTTTATAGTCAGTGATGGAGTTGTGTTGGAAATGTTTATAGTTAAGCATGTTCTGATATATATATAGTAATGGGAAGAGTGAAATCCTAGGAAGTACTCATAGATAACCTATGAAAAGGTAAAACTATTTGCACTTTAGCTTATGATGCATGGGTTGGCTTCAACCAAAATGAATATATAACACCTTTGATATTATGGGCTGGGATGTTACAAATGATATCATAGCTGAATGTCCTTCAGTATAATGTGTGGTTCGGGTAAGAGTCCGAGTCTCAGATAAATATGTGGCTAGTGATAACCTTGGAGGATGGATAGTTGTTGTTAATGGTAGCAGTAAATGATGGATACCTGTAGTAAGTGATAACTATGGATGATGTCTATGGAATGAGGTTAATCTCTTAAAGATACAATATCCAATCAATAATTTGAGCCATAAATATTAATGGTGTCTTTTAGAGAAAATAGTGAAGCTATGTTCAAAAACTTTTTAGTTAAGCATCATCTGGTGAGAGTATCCTACCAGGTGACCTCTAAGGAAGTAATCATCATATGTCACATGTGAAAAATAATAAAAATATGCAGTTCACCTTAATATGAGATAGGTTGAATCAAAATGGACAATAACTCTAATAATATGTCGTAGGTCATTACATATCCTGCCTTATACCCCCATGCTCTTCAACTTGGATCTAAGAATTGATGCGTTGAAGTTCTGAAAGATGAGACGACAAAGAAACTTGAGGAATCGTAAGCTCTATTTTTCGTATACAATTTGTCCTCCATCAGTTAACACACATGCAACCTTCAATATTAGCTTTTGATTATTTTGACTGCAAAGTTGCTAAAGTATGAAATTTGTGTACTCCCTTCACCAGCAAATTATTGAAGCGCATTTGTTGTTAATGATATAACCGCATTGGACTATGAGATTGACTAGTTGGTTAATATAGGCTCAAATGTCTTCTCTCATGCGCAACTAGTGACGAAACTAGAATTTTAGAGTCGTCCGGACACAATAAATTTTAAAAAGCATATCAATGTTGAAACCATCTCTTAATATGTGAACTAAAGTATTTAGTTATAAAAAATCCTATGTATAATGAATTAAGTGTATGTTTGGTGAAAATTGACTAATGTATGAATGAAATCCATTTTAAACCTAAAGTTGAAAATTTTCGTAAATAAAAAGATCTAAGGAATGCACATCTAAGTACATTAATTTAATTAAGATACATCCAAAATTAAGATCTTCAGGAGATTCAAAGTTTACGATGGTCAACAATCAAAGAGACTAAAATATCTTAAGCATAACAGAATAATTGAAATTTGCTATTAAAAAGATGAATCTGGCAACCATGGCCTGAAAAACAACCATGACAATTCAATTAAGTTGTCGTGCATGACAAATAACCATGAACACAAAATCTAGTATTAACCCATCAAAGTTCTGTATCAAAAAGTATAAAGAAACTAATAATTAGGCACATATATCTTGCTTCTTTAGCAGCCTGCAAAGTATGAAACAGTTGAAGGTTAACCCAAAGTTGCAATACAACACCAAACCATCAACACTACAATAATTTAAATTAAAAACAAGATTAATGAAATTGAAGCAGTAACTCAAGAATAAAGAGTTTCATTTGTCACCTAGTATCTATTTTTAACTGGAACCACCATCTGCACTCTTCCAAATCAGACCTAAATATGTCCCCTTCCAATACACTAGAAGGATTGCAAGAGATTTTAATAACTGGGAAGTAAAAATTACTCCCCTTCATTTTAACAACTGGGAAGTTATGGTCCATGGAATGAAGTTATGAAGAAATTAGGAATGAAGAAATCGAAAGGAAGGAAGATATGAAAACCTAACCTTAAACATGGTCTGAAGTCCGAAGCAGACCCCTGTTCGTGCGGTTCAGATTCCACAAATCAGAAGCAAAAACTTCTGACCAACCAGAGTCACTGGAAAGGGAGAAGGGTTGAAAGTCTGAAACTCAGAAAGCCAGAAAGGGACTACCAGAGTCACCAGACAACAAAACAAAGAGCGAAGTCGGCTGACGGCGCCACGCCGACGCAGAGTCGCAGACGTAGGGATCATGCCTAGTCGTCGACATCATGCAGGAGTCTCTCTCGGTCTCTCTCCGGCTCGTCGGCTCGCCGCTCGCCAGTGGCCAACGTCGTCTAGAGTTCTTCAAAAATGGGAGGGAATAGGAGGGACGCAAATGCCCAAGCGGGAATTCACGAAAAACACGGTCGGGCACGTGCCCAACCGTGTCTTAACCCAGGTCGCCTATATAACATCACATTTCCGGCTAGACCCCTGGAGGTGGTTTTGTCATAACAGAACCTTAGGAAACCCAGGAATTGAAGATTATCGACAAAAATTTCGAGTCAAGGGTGGTCACGCCCGTGGCCGACCCGTCACGCCCGTGACCTAGGGCGTGACCCCTTCGACGATCGTCGACCTCAGGAAGACGATCGTCGAGCTCAGAAATGTCAACATGGGCCTGACACGCCCGTGACCGGTCCGTCACGCCCGTGACCGATCCGTCACGCCCGTGACCGATCCGTCACGCCCGTGACCTTGGAATGGCGTTGAGTGAGCTAAGCTCACTCAACGTCGTGGGCTGGATGGCATTGAGTGAGCTTAGCTCACTCAAAGCCATAAGCTGGATGGAATTGAGTGAGCTTAGCTCACTCAAAGCCATAAGCAGGATGGCGTTGAGTGAGCTTAGCTCACTCAAAGCCATAAGCAGGATGGCGTTGAGTGAGCTTAGCTCACTCAAAGCCATAGGTTGAAGGGCGTTGAGTGCACTGATTGCACTCAACGCCATCTGGTGTCGGCAGAAATGGCGTTGAGTGAGCTGGGCTCACTCAACGCCGTAGACTGGATGGCATTGAGCGAGCTTAGCTCACTCAACGCCGTAAACGGTCAGGCGGGATGGCGTTGAGTGCACTCAATGCCATAAGCTGAACGGCATTGAGTGCACTGACTGCACTCAACGCCATTTGGTGTTGTCTGGATGGCGTTGAGTGAGCAGAGCTCACTCAACTCCATAACCTGGATGGCGTTGAGTGAGCTGAGCTCACTCAACACCATAATCCGGATGGCGTTGAGTGATCTGAGCTCACTCAATGCCATAGTCTGGAATGGCGTTGAGTGAGCAGAGCTCACTCAACGCCGTAGCCTGATGGCGTTGAGTGAGCTGAGCTCACTCAACGCCATTATACTTAGACTTTTTTTTTCTAGCATTTTTATTTCCAGCTGGGTGCTGGTTTAGCTGAACCGGGCCGGTTCAGGAGTGAGCCGTCTTCTCCAATAGGACCTGATAAGTTTTATTTAATTTAAGTTGACCAGTCATGCTGTGCCACGTGGACCGCCGGTTTTGCAAACAGACGGTTGCGGCCATGGCCGAAAGCTTGTAGTCACGGCCATCAATGGCATTTGATGCTATGGCTCTTTCCCTTCCCCTGAAACTGCTGGATTCAACTCCTCTCAGGGAGAGGAGGAGTTTCCAGCCCTCCTCCAGCTGTCATAGAGCCGTTTCATCCCCCCTCCATCATGGCCGAGCCAAGCTTTTATGGGCCATTAATGGCCACCAGCTTTTGGCCGATCCCCCTCCTTGCCCAAGCTTTTAAACACCTTTAAAGGCCCAAGGGGAGTTTTTCCCAGCTGTTACCCGAAGTTTTCGAGCCTCCCCTTGCTGTTGAAGAATTTCCGCCGATGCCACCACCGCGCAAATGGCTTCCCGACGGTCTGCACGCCTCCAGCCCGCGAATAAGATCCTCCCCTCCCTCTTCTTCTGCGGATAGATCTTAGGATCAATAGGTTTGAGAATCGAGCTCAACTGAGCCCGGTTGAAACTTCCATTTTCATGGATTTTCCATGAAAGCCGTGTTCGGGCTCGCCAGAAAAAGCCCCTCCGGCGGCTGCGCCGCCGCCCGGCGATGGCCGCCACCTCAACGGAGGTGGTGGTGGCGGTGGCCGGCCAGGGAGGAGGCTGGACGACCGGCAGCTGCTCTTGCAAGTAGTTCCAGGTCGGGTAGATCACGGCCTTTGGCTGGAGGAAGGAGACAAGTCTAGAGCCCTTAGATCTTGCTTCAAGATCAGTGCCATGAAATTAGATTTTATTTTATAAAGCAATTTCTGAATGAAAATATCTGTCACTTTAGATAATTTAGGAAAAATATATAGAGGCTCCTACAGGAAAAATGGTCAACATTAATATTGTAGCTCTTTGGGTCTAGGAAATTTTAAAATTTGTTTCAAGCATTTTGGACCACTGAATAGACCTCAGCACTCAATTTGGTAAGGTCTACCCATAGGGTTGTTCTGACCTTAGAAAAATTCTCCACTCCAATCCAGTTATCAAAAAGACTTGAAATTTGGGGTGTGGCCTAATCTTATCTATATCTAGATTCTATCCAAAAATTAGGATTTTTGAAAAATATTTTTCTATAGTTTTTAGAAAAATTCAATAATCCTAGCATAATTTAATTAGATGGCTAAATGACTTACAAACCCTCCCAAATTTTGGTGAGTGGTCCCTAGGTTTATCATAAGGTTCTGGTAAAAATTTCATCTCATTTGGAGATGTTTTGAATAGGTTTGTGTCCAACCCTAGGTTGATCCTTATAGGATAATTTAGGATCATGCACCCCCTTGGTATTTGGGTGGTCATATCACCTCAAAAGAGGCTGATATTTTGGTCACTGGCTTTTTAGGGCATGACACACCCTCCAAGGGAGTTTGGAGAGACTTGGTGTGGGGTAGCCCTAGAACCCTAGGGAAAATCCCTTAATGGTGGTTTTTAGGGTTGTGAAGGTCATGGGGTCAAATGACCTTGGACTGACTTAATATTTGGTGAAGTGAACCATAGGTCCATTTTAGTTCTTTGGACAAAATTTTAGGTTATTTGGAGACAGTTAGGCCACCTAAAATCCTAACCCTAGTTTAGGGCACCAATCTTAACTTGAATTATTAAGCTATCAGCTGAACTTCAAATCAAGTAAAATTGGAGTAGGGTGATTTTCTGATCTAAATGGCCATGTTTTAATTTTGTTGAGATTTTTGGGTTAATTTATACAGTACTTCATTTACAACCCTAGTTGTACCCTAGATATTTATTTTGATGATTATGGAATTTCTGTTCACTGGAATGTTATGAAATCTTGGATTAGGGCATCTTATATCATTTTATATCTTCTATATTTTTCTTGGAAGTTTTATCTGATTATTTTGGGTACATATTTCTTTAACATACTAGTTGTGACATGGAGTCAAAAATACAAATAATGTCCAATTACTGTCTGGAAAATTATGATATTTGGTCAGTGAGTAATTTAAATTATTTTAGTCACCCTGTAATTTTATATGAAATTTTAGATGATTAAAAATAGTATCTCCTTCTCTAAGCTGGGAAAATCAGTATTTTACATTAAAATAGATTCAGAGCCCAAATATTAGATAAAAATTATGGGACTTGGTTTCTGATGGTTTTAGGTCACCAAAAAGCTTCTAAAATTTTCTTGGGATTTTTGGATACATATTTACAGTACTTCCTTCATAATATAGTAGAAATAGCCTAAAATGGTAAATTCAGAAATATAGGCCTAAACACCCTGGAATTTCTCAAAACTTGGAATTACTGTTTAAATGTCTCATAGGATTTTTACTGATTTTATGATGATTTATTGTTGGCTCATTAGTGCACTTAATGTTCATACTAGGGCATTTGGAATCTTAGAATAAATAAATTAAATGCCCGATAAATAGGAAAATTTGGAAATCTTGGTTTTAGCTATATTATGTCATGATAGACCTCCAGTAAATATTATAAGAGATTCGGAAGATAATTTGGAGTACCTCCCCTCATACTCCTCACGTATCTTAGGATGGTCTGCATGTAGTAAAACCACAGAAACTGAACTAGAGCGGATAATGAACTTTGGGAGATGGAATTTTTGGTAGTTGCTGGTTGGTTAGGGCAAGCTAAGTTAAGTTCATTATTGGAGGTCAGGATAAGTAGAGTGTGAGACTGGTTAAGGATAAGTGGCGTACGAGAATGACGAAAGATCGTCCACCCCGGGTAGTAGTGGAAGAGTCTTAATACACTAGGGCTAGATCTAAAGTAACTTAAAAAGGGATCGGGTAATGGGTATCAACCAATAACAATAAGTGCCTTGCGAAAGGGAACGGTGGGCTTCAGCTACCATCATAGTTCCTAGTGCCCTTTGAGAGCCCTTCACGAGGAATACCGGGGGCAGTCCTGTACTAACGTAAACTATAGAATTAATAATCTAAAGAGCAACTAGTATAATTAGGGTTGCACACACATACACCCCGATAGCTAGGAAGGTAGAATAATTGGTTTGGTTTCCATTCAGACGGTAGCTCTGAAGGTAGATGCACGGACGGGACAGCCCGGGGAGCCGAGGGCTCGAGGGTTGGAGTATAGAATAAAGGTGGTGGGTCTTCGATATCTGATTGTCATTCACACCGGCATCGGTACGTTGACTCGGCGGTGTGGGACACTTAGCCAAAGAAAGTTTGGTGGGTATAGCCAGCAGTAGTACGCGGATACTCTAGGTTGTGTTCTTCTAGGGGCGTACGGAAGGGCTAGGCCCGGTAGTGTGGATACCTGCCTAGGAGTGGGGGGCCCGACCCACTGTCTCCGTTTGACACTACGGAGGTTCCTGGGAGTGAAGCTAGCTGCCCGAACAGGGGGAACTAAAGGTCTGTGCGCATAGAGTCGTGTGCGTGAGTTGCACTTGCATGAATCATGGCATAGCATATCACTACACTCATATTTGCATACAACCGACACCCCAACGTATAAATCGGTATGAGACTTTTTATACGATGGGAGCCTTGCAGAAGACCCCTTAACTTATAAGTTTGTATGGGCATTCATATAAGTTATGGTTACCTACTTACTTACTTACTTACTTGTTTACTTACTGTTCTCTAGCTGCCCTTTTATACAATTGCTACTTACAACTTCTCTTCTTTACCACTCACTACCATAGAATTGCTAGTTGTTCTTTGTTCTAGATAGTTGTTAGAATAACTCCCCTATCATCTGTTTGATTATTCTCCACCTTTATAGCTTCCCTTTCCTCCTCTCCGCTCGGTGCTTAGGAGCCGTGGGGGGAGGGGTAGGGGATGATAGGGCTTAGTCTTTATGACTAATGGTTTTCGAACCACAACATTTCAGGAGCTCCGGATGGGAGACAGGGACTAGCAGTCCAGGGACCGGCACCAGCGGAGTACGGTGCGCATGGAGGTGGGTCAGTCTAGCACCGGTGCACCTGCGACCAGCTCCGTGAGTGATTAGTACCTTTATAGTTCTGCGATGAGTGATTTGTAGTGAGGACTCTGATGTACCCGGCTCGAACCTGTTTATCTATATTTCATCTGAACCGTATCTTGCAGTACTTCTATTATCTATTTCCTGTTATTATTTACTGATAGAGTGGATATGATTTCACTTTTATACATGCTTCTGTGGACTTGTTTACATTTGTGTATAATTACTTCTCTCTCTTGTGATCGAAAAGGGCCGGCAGAATTGACGTTTTGTAGTGGCGGCCTTTCCGTGAGTCGGTGCCACCGCAAAGCGTCAGTTCTGGGCTAAGACCATGGTGTCGAGAAAAGGAAAAAAGGGGGGGTCTTACAGCCCATGTGCGCAACAGCCAGCAATCATGACTAGGGCTTCGTTTGGCATGGTGACATGGTCATGAATGCGGTAAATGACTATGAGTCGTTCGTGTGCGCCCGACCTCATCAAAGTAACTCCATCCATTTTTATGTTGAAAACTACATTTTTTTCCTGATGGTGGTTGTAACCATCAGTTAATATTTTATGCAATCATCTGGACAGTCTATCGGCTATCGCCTTAATTTATAGCATCTTTCTGCAAACCTCCACGAAATCCTTTGCAGCAACTGAGGGAAAATGTTTCGTGCGTCGAACGCACACGGGCTCTGTGCGTCGGACGCTATATAAGCCGTAGCTCGTGGCTGTTTTTTTATTATTATTTTAACTTTTTCTAAAAGACTGTTTTAACTTTAGCCCTTGGATCAAGGATCAGGTGGAATAGGAGGTATGTGCACACTGTTCTGTGAGCACGCACGCATCAAAATATTCTCGCAATTGAGAAGCTCAATAATCTCACGTCAGTCAGTCAGTGAGGTTGAGACGCTGAGGCAAAGAAACCGAAGAGTGCGATCTAGAGCTCATGCATGCAAAGAAATCGAATAGGATTTCTATACACACTTGTATATAACTTTTTCTATACACATCGTTTAGGATGCTGACACGTGGCAGACCCACTCCAAACTCCTGAAAATCACCATAAATTCAAGAAATCCCTACATCACGGAAATACCTATAATAACATTATTTTATTAACATTATTTTATCCAGAACTTTGAGCCGGCTAGCCCTCCTCTTTCTATCCAGAAATCCTTATAATAACATTATTTTATTATATATTCACAGATGTGTATAACTTTTTCTATACACACCTCTGTATAGAATCCGGGTTCAAAGAAATTGCCATTAAAATTCAGAAAGTAATAATAACCAACAGCACTCCCCTCAATAACCATGCAACCGCACTCCCCTCTATATATAGCACGTTGTCATGAAGTAATGGGATTTGACGGTTTTGAAATCAAGCGCTTCTATAAATATTGAAGCACATAGAGCATGATTTCAACCAATTAAGGCGCACGAAGCAATCTGCAGTTATAATGGAGCGTGGCGGACTACAGCTTCTTCTTCAACCCTTCGCTGCTGCCATTTCCCTCCTCTTCTCCGCCGCAATTCTTGCTACTGCAGGTATTACTTAATTAATTATTCCCCCTCCTTCCTGTTATTAAAAAGGTTTAATTAAAGAATGTGTTAATTCGATGCATTAATATTGTACGTGCTGCTGCAGGAGGACAAGGATTAATGGGAGTAAACTACGGCATGAAAGGTGACAACCTCCCCACTCTGCCGGAGGTGATCTCCCTCTGCAAATCCCGAAACATTACTAAGCTCCGCCTGTTCGACCCCAACGCCGCTGCCCTTGCCGCCCTCCAAAACTCCGGCATTGACGTCATCCTCGGTTCCTACAACGAGGACCTCCCGAACTTCGCTGCCGATCCGTCGTCCGCTGCAGCCTGGGTGGACGCGAACGTCGTCCCCTACGCCGCGGCCGTCAACTTCAGCTACATCGATATCGGCAACGAGGTTATTCCTGGTGAATTGGCTTCATTCGTCCTCCCCGCCATGCGCAGCATTGACGCTGCTCTGCGCGCGGCCGGAATCTCAGGAAATCTCCACTGCTGTGCTGGGGACATCCTACCCGCCGTCGCAAGGTGCCTTTACTGAAGAAGCCTCAAAGGTGATATAATTAAAGATACTTTTTACTGATTAATTTTAGTAGTCTCTTTTTATGTAATTATGATTAACATTAATGACTTCATGAAATCATGCCCGTCAAAAGTCCGACCAAACTGGAACATTAGAGTAATATTTTGGATGTGGTTCGGTTTAGTTTGGACTATTACTTTTTTTTCAACTTTAGAGTAATATTTTGGCTTTTATTTATTTAGCCATTTGGCCAAAATGAATATCTACATCTACAATAATTAATGAGCATTATAAATCAAAAATATGTGAGCATGATTTAAATGTGAATTACTCTCTATATATATATATAATCAAATAAATTTGCAAGAAAATTAAGCATCAAATATAATATTATTTATATGTATGTGAAGGGTTATATGTAAAACTTCAATAGGTTAATTGTAAGTGAAAAAAAAACGTTATACGACTCTACGTGAATTTCAAATCTAAGGGCCTGTTTGGGAGGGCTTTTTAGCTCCTTTTCGTTTTCTGGAAAACGCTACCACACTTAATAGACCGTTTGGATTGTCTATCGGTGGGAAAAGCTACCGCAAAAAACTCCATTTGCTCATCTTTTGGAAAAGTCACATGTCACCTACTTTTCAACCTTTTCGAAAAGCACTTTCTCATCCAAAAACATTTATCTCTTAAAAAAATCTACAACTTGATTTTTTTTGTCTTGGCGCGATTTTTTTTCCGAGCGTAATTTTTTTGCCCGGGTGTTTTTTTTGCCCGGCGCGAATTTTTCGCCCGGGCGCGAATTTTTCACCTGTGGACGAATTTTTCACCCGGGCGCGAATTTTTCGCCCGAGCGCGGATTTTTCGCCTGAGCTAGCATTTTTCGCACTGGTTGGCATTTTTCGCCCGGGCTGGAATTTTTTGCTCGAGCGTGCGATTTTTTACCCGGGTGAGTTTTTTGCCCGTGCATGATTTTTTTTCCCCCGAGCGTGTATTTTTCGCCCAAGCCGGTTTTTCGTCCGGCGTGATTTTTTCGCTCGGGTGCGTTTTTTTCATCCGGGTGCCATTTTTTGTCGTTGCACGATTTTTTTCACCCGAGCCGATTTTTTTGCCGGGGGCGATTTTTTTGCCTGGACGCGCTTTTTTCGCCCGGACTTAATTTTTTTGCACCGGCGCGATTTTTTTGCCCGGGCGCGATTTTTTTACACCGGCGCGATTTTTTCGACATCGCGTGATTTTTCTCCGGCGGGCGTTTTTTTCTCCCGCGGGCGTTTTTTTCGCCCGGTCGCGATTTTTTCGCCCGGGCGTGATTTTTTTCTCCCGGGCGCGATTTTTTTGATCGGGAGCAGTTTTTCCCCCGGGCACTATTTCTTTCGCCCGGTAGCGAATTTTTCGCCTCGACGTGATTTTTTGCCCGTTCGTGATTTTTTTGCCCGGTCGTGTATTTTTTTCGCTTGTAAGCTATTTTTTTCGCTTTCGAGCGGAAATATCACGTTCGTGCGAAAAATTCTCTTACGTGCAAAAAATTCGCGTCCGGGCGAAATTTTCCCGCCTAATCGAAAAATTAGTGCCCGTCCGAAAAAATCGCGCCCGTCCGAAAAATTTGCCGTCATCTGAAAAAATTCGTGCTCATCCGGAAAATTCGCGCCTGTTCAAAAAATTTGCGTTCGTCCGAAAAATTTGCACCCGGCTGAAAATATAGGGTTTGGCCGAAAAATCGGCGCCCAGGCGAAAATATCGTCCCTGGGCGAAAGTATCGCGCCCGGGCGAAAAATTCACGCCCGGGCGAAATATTCACGCCAGGACGAGAAAAACCACCACCCGGAGAAAAATTCGCTCCCGGGCGAAAAAAACCTGCCCCGGCGAAATAATTGCGCTTTTTTCCCCGGACGCACATTTTTAATAAAAAAAGTTACCGTAACGGAGATTTGTAAAACGATTTATAAAGTGTTTCTCTTTTTTGAAAAACTCTGCAAAAGAAGTTCACCCAAACAGTTCTCCTTTTCTAATAGACATTTTCCAAAAGCTCATTTTCCTACCATCCTTTTGCCACCGCTCCTTCTCCTTTCTGAAAAGCCTTCCCAAACAGGCCCTAAATGTGTTGGCTGACAGGTGATGGGTCCGATTGTTTCCTTTCTCGCGGCAACTAATGTGTCATTGTTGGCCAACGTGTACCCTTACTTTGCTTATGCCGGGAACCCAGAGGAGATCCGACTTGACTACGCATTGTTCACGACGAGCGACGTTGTGGTGCAGGATGGTAGCCTGGGTTACTCAAACTTGTTTGATGCAATGGTGGATTTGGTGAACTCGGCAATAGAAAAGCTCGGCGGAGTTGGGGTGTGGGTGGTGGTTTCAGAGACCGGTTGGCCTTCGGCAGGCGGCGAGAATGCAGCCACTATCGATAATGCAAGAGCGTACAACAACAATTTGATAAGACATGTGAACGAAAAGAATGTTGGAATGAAGATGGTAGAGAGAAAAATGCAGTTTGACTTGTTGACTGGGACCCACTTGCAAGTGGGGTGAATTGTGAATTTTTTGGTTTTTTCGTCTTCTAGCCTATTTCGTCCTGTAGTGGACTTTGTCCTTTAGTGGGTTTGTTTGCCTATAAAAGGCCCCCCCCCCACCCCCTTGTATTTTATATATATGAAGTTTGAAAGTGGAGAGTATCTAAAAACTTCCAAAATCTTCTTGTGCGTTTTGAGAGAGGAGCGTAGTGCAGCAGCACTAGTCGGCATCTCGCGGCGGCTAGGAATAGTAGTCGGCCGGACTAGGGTACTCGCACGGAGTATCTCGCTAAGCTCGCCAAGTCTCTGTGAAGTCGTTGGCGGCTAGGAGTTGTGCTCGCCCGTGGAGTTCGCCGGGTGTAGGTGCGGCTCGCAAGTCGAGCTCGCTGTGGTTGGAGTTCGCCGGAATAGTAGGCTTAGAAGTTATAGTCGCGCGAGCTATCTCGCCGGGCTTGTGTTTGAACTCGTCGATTAGTGAAGGATCTCGCCGGAGGTTGTTTGCACTAGCCGAGAGGAAGTCGGAAGCAAGGTGGCGAGTAAAGGCTTGCGGGTAATAGTGCTCGCCGACCTGGTGGAGAACTCGCCCGGTGAAAGAACACGCCGGTCACGATCTCGCAAAGTGGTTGTTAGTACTCGCCTGTGCAGAGGAGGAGCTCGCGAGTAGGTTAACTCGCCGGTTACTAGGTTAACTCGCCGGAGATACTAGAACTCGCCAAGAAGAGGAGAGAACTCGCAGGGCATACCCGCTTCCAACAAGTGGTATCAGAGGCAGGTTATGACCCCGGGAAGTGTTGTGAAGTATTTGGAAGCGTCGAGAGATGGACATGGGAAGTAGCATGCCAGGGCAGGTCCCGAAGTTGAACAAAACTAATTACGGCAATTGGAGCATTCAGATGCGCGTACTCCTCACATCAAAAGAATTATGGGAGATAGTGGACGAGGGAGTGCAAGTGCTTACTGCCGAAGCGGAGGCAGCTCTGACGAACCCTCAGAAAGTGGCGTTGCGGGAAGCGAAGAAGAGAGATAAGAAGGCTTTATTCCTTCTGTATCAAGGTGTTGATGAAGCAACTTTCGAAAAGATCTCGGATGCAGGAACATCGCGAGAAGCATGGGAGATACTTCAGCGCTCCATGTAGGGAGTTGATAAAGCAAAGAAAGTGAAGTTGCAATCTCTCCGAGCACAGTACGAGGTGATGAGGATGCAAGGCTCGGATAAGGTTGGCGACTACGTGACATGTCTGCGGACGCTCACGAATGAAATGAAGAGGAATGGGGAGACTATCGACGACGTTAGTTTCATGGAGAAACTATTGCGATCGATGTCAAAGAAGTTCCGACATGTGGTTGTAGCGATCGAGGAGTCGAAGGATCTCACAGTGATGACGGTGGATGAACTCATCGGCTCGCTGCAAGCCCATGAGTATCGGATGGTGCAAGATGAAGAGGAGTCGAGTGGCTTGGGGAGAGCACTCCAGACTCAACTAAACTTTGGAGAAAGTTCCGGAAGAGGAGGAAGCCAGCGTGGTCGTGGCTATCAAGGAAGAGGAAGAAGAGGAGGAAGAGATTCTGGAAGAAGTCAATACTACCAGCGAGAGGTGGAGCAACCTCAGGGCTGGAGGAATGACGGAGGAGGAAGAGGAAGAGGCCAAGGCAGAGGCCAAGGCAGAGGAGGAAGAGACCAAGGTCGAGGTCAAGGAAGAGGAGGAAGAGAGATGTCACAAACGCAATGTTACAACTGTAACAAATTTGGACATATGAGTTACGATTGCTGGGCTCCTAGAAGAGGTGGTGAAGCCAACCACTATGCGGAAACTAGCAACACGGGTAAGGACCCGATGATGTTCCTTACCATGCAAGGCGATGCAGGAGGGAAGCAAGGTGTGTGGTATCTAGACACCGGAGCTAGTAACCACATGTGTGGTGAGAAAGGGCTGTTCACCAGCCTCGAGCAAAACAAAGGAGACGTCAGTTTTGGCGACGCCTCAAAGATCTCGGTGGAAGGCAGAGGAGTGATCCTAGTGACGATGAACGGGAAGGAAGTACTCATCAACGACGTCTACTATGTTCCGGGCTTGAGGAGTAACATCCTAAGTCTCGGACAACTAGTGGAGAAGGGCTATCGAGTCCTGTTGAGGGATAGTACTCTGGCTATGAAAGATAGCCAAGGAAGAGAAGTGGTGCGAGTGAAGATGGCGACGAATCGCCTCTTCCCTCTAAACATGGATGCCAAGGAGACGGCGTGTTTGGTGAAGACTAGAGAGGATGAAGAAGCTTGGCTGTGGCACCACCGGATGGGGCATCTGGGGTTCACAGGCCTAAAGCTTTTATCACATTCCAAGATGGTGGAGGGGCTGCCGATGATCTCGCCCCCTCAGAAATTTTGTGAAGCTTGCACGAAGGGGAAGCATAAGCGAGAGACATTCGAGGGAGGAAAGTCTCGGAGGGCTACTAAGCAACTGGAGCTAGTTCATTCGGACATCGCCGGTCCGTTTGAGACGACCTCTATTGGAGGTAGCCGATACTATATTACTTTCACCGACGACTTCAGTAGGAAGTGTTGGGTATACTTCCTGAAGGAGAAGGCCGAGGCTCTGGACAAGTTCCGAGAGTTCAAGGCGATGGTGGAGAAAGAATGTGGGCAGCCACTGAAGGTGCTCAGGACAGATCGAGGTGGGGAGTACACCTCGAGGCTGTTTAACAATTACTGCAAGGAATGGGGAATCTCACACCAGTTCACGGCAGCATACTCTCCTCAGCAAAACGGGGTAGCTGAGAGAAAGAATCTGACCATTATGAATATGGTCAGAAGTATGGTGAAGGGAAAGGGGCTACCTAAGAAGTATTGGGCGGAAGCGGTGCAGGTAGCTGTGTACTTGCTGAATCGTTGCCCAACCAAGAGTGTGAGGTTCAAGACCCCTTTCGAGGCTTGGTGTGGGTGGAAACCCAGTGTGAAGCATCTGAGGATCTCCGGGTGTGTTGCTTATGCACACATCCCGGAACAGAAGAGAAAGAAGTTGGATGACCGGAGTGAGAGATGTATCTTTGTAGGTTACGCTCCTGAGAGCAAGGCTTACAAACTATACAATCCGGTGACGGAGAAGACCATCATCTCGCGGGATGTGGTATTTGAAGAAGAGAACAGCTGGAGCTAGGATGTGGAAGTGAAGAACATCAAGGGGATGTTCTTCGATGAAGATGAAGAAGAAGGCGGCCATGAGGATGAAGTGGAGATGGGTGGAGCTGATCCACCATCACCACCGAGCAGAGATTCAGGGGGAGCTCTCACCCCTTACTCCAGTAGAGCTAGTTCGAGCAGGGGAGGATCTGGTGGAGCAAGCACCAGTGGAACCAAAGATGATCGCCCTCAACCTCGGACAAGGAGGTTGGAGGAACTTTATGAAGAGACGGCGGCAACACATAACAACTATTCGTTATACTGCTTGTTCGCGGATGTTGAGCCATGCTCTTATGAAGAAGCAGCCCAAGAGAGTACTTGGAGGAAGGCGATGGACACGGAGATCGCTTCCATTAAGAAGAATGAAACTTGGAAGCTGGTGGATCCTCCTGCTGACCAAAAACCCCTTGGAGTGAAGTGGGTTTATAAAGTGAAGAAAAACAAGGACGGTGGCGTGGAGAAGCACAAAGCACGATTGGTCGTGAAGGGCTACCGTCAAGTTCAAGGAGTGAACTACGATGAAGTGTTCGCCCCTGTTGCGAGGATTGACACCATTAGGTTGATCATCGCACTTGCTGCACATCATGGATGGAAAATTATGCAGATGGACGTGGTCGCTGCATTCCTGAATGGGTACCTGGAGGAGGAAGTATACATCGAGCAACCTCCAGGGTTCGTGATGAAGGGGCAAGAGAGGAAGGTCTGCAAACTCGACAAAGCACTCTACGGACTCAAGCAAGGAGCGAGAGCATGGAACGGCAGGATAGATACTTTCCTGCAGAAACATGGCTATCACAAGAGCCCGCACGAGTATGCGCTCTATACCAAGGAAGAAAAGGATGGAGGCATCATGATAGTGTGTTTATACGTGGACGATATGATCTTCACGGGGAACAGCACAGCTATGTTTGCAGCGTTCCGAGATATGATGAAGAAGGAGTTTGAAATGACTGATCTGGGAGAGCTAAGTTACTTCCTGGGAGTGGAAGTGAAGCAGGGAGAAGATGGGATCTTCATATCCCAAAAGAAGTATACGGCGGAGATACTTCAGAAGTTCAGGATGGAAGATAGTAAACCTATCTCCACTCCTGCTGATCCTGGGATGCGACTAAGCAAAGAGTCGAAGGAAGGTGCAGTGGACCCGACCATGTTCAAGAGTCTGGTGGGAAGTCTACGTTACCTTACTTTCACCCGACCAGACATAATGTTTGCGGTCGGAGTGGTGAGTAGATATATGGAGGAGCCGAAGGAGGACCACTTCACTGCGGCGAAGAGGATCCTGCGGTATATCAACGGAACCAGAGGACATGGGTTGAATTATTCAACCGGAGATGAACTGACGTTGGTAGGTCACTCAGATAGTGACTACGGCGGTGATGTGAACGACCGGAAGAGCACTTCCGGGTACGTCTTCAGCATGGGAACGGCGGCATTCTCATGGAGCTCAAAGAAGCAAGCGACGATAGCTTTATCGTCTTGCGAGGCAGAATACATTGCGGCAGCAGCCGGCACCTGCCAAGCTATATGGCTAAGGAATCTTTTGGGAAGCCTGCGCCATGAAGTGGAAGGGCCAACGACTATGTTAGTGGATAACATGTCGGTCATTCAGCTTGCGAAGAACCCGGTGCTACACGGGAGGAGCAAGCATATAGAGACGAGGTACCACTTCCTCAGGGAGCAAGTGGAGCTGAAGACTGTGGAAGTTATATATTGCCCGACCGGAGAGCAAGTAGCGGACATCTTCACGAAGGCGCTGAAGGTGGATACTTTCTTAAAGCTCAAAGGCAAACTCGGCATGCGATGCCAAGTTTGAGGGGGAGTGTGTTGGAATGAAGATGGTAGAGAGAAAAATGCAGTTTGACTTGTTGACTGGGACCCACTTGCAAGTGGGGTGAATTGTGAATTTTTTGGTTTTTTCGTCTTCTAGCCTATTTCGTCCTGTAGTGGACTTTGTCCTTTAGTGGGTTTGTTTGCCTATAAAAGGCCCCCCCCCCCCCCCCCACCCCCTTGTATTTTATATATATGAAGTTTGAAAGTGGAGAGTATCTAAAAACTTCCAAAATCTTCTTGTGCGTTTTGAGAGAGGAGCGTAGTGCAGCAGCACTAGTCGGCATCTCGCGGCGGCTAGGAATAGTAGTCGGCCGGACTAGGGTACTCGCACGGAGTATCTCGCTAAGCTCGCCAAGTCTCTGTGAAGTCGTTGGCGGCTAGGAGTTGTGCTCGCCCGTGGAGTTCGCCGGGTGTAGATGCGGCTCGCAAGTCGAGCTCGCTGTGGTTGGAGTTCGCCGGAATAGTAGGCTTAGAAGTTATAGTCGCGCGAGCTATCTCGCCGGGCTTGTGTTTGAACTCGTCGATTAGTGAAGGATCTCGCCGGAGGTTGTTTGCACTAGCCGAGAGGAAGTCGGAAGCAAGGTGGCGAGTAAAGGCTTGCGGGTAATAGTGCTCGCCGACCTGGTGGAGAACTCGCCCGGTGAAAGAACACGCCGGTCACGATCTCGCAAAGTGGTTGTTAGTACTCGCCTGTGCAGAGGAGGAGCTCGCGAGTAGGTTAACTCGCCGGTTACTAGGTTAACTCGCCGGAGATACTAGAACTCGCCAAGAAGAGGAGAGAACTCGCAGGGCATACCCGCTTCCAACAAAGAACGGGACACCCAAGTGTCCCGAAAATAAGTGGGAGGTCTACACATTTGCCCTATTTAATGAGAATTTGAAGCCCGAAGGAACTGAGCAGAACTTTGGCATGTTTTATCCAGATACGACGGAGGTTTACAATGTGGAATTCTAGTTATTAAATTGTGTTTAAATACAGAATTGATGACATATGTAATTTTGGAATATTTTATTATTTTAATTCTGCTATATATAGCATTGTAGTTTAAAAAAATAATAATTTTTAGATTTGTGACTGCATGATTTGATCTTCAATTATGCTCTTTTTTGGGTCAAAAATTTGATTTAAACCTCTCATTTGGCTGTTTGAAATTAGTACAATGAAAACTAATCACCATTACTTAAAAATTTTTAAAACACTTTCTATGGCTCTATTTGGCATGATGGTTGTCATTGTGAACACATTAATTGTGAACTGTCATTTGTGAACGTCGGGCGTCACCTAAGTGTAACCTAATTCACTTTTATTTTCAAAATTAGTTTTGTTAATTTCTTGGCGACGGTCATAATCATTATCTTGCCAAACATACATTTTATGTTGGTGACATTTTTTGTCCAAATTCATCTGAACAAATAAAACTGTGCCAATGGAGTGAATCAACAGCCTAAATTGCAGAGGAAATTATTTCAATTTAAAAGGCAAAATTTGTAACATTAGTTAAAAACTATTCTGAAAAATGTATTTTCCTTTTACAAGTCAAGAAATGAGCTATATATTAAAGGGCAGGGTAGCCCAATGAGCTATAATAAGAACTCTGATATTGCAAACTAAGTGCCCAGCTGTTAATAAATTTAGGGAGTATGTGTCGCTAATGCGAATTTACATTATCGAAAAATTCTACTTAATGCAACGATTAATGAAATTCCTATGATTGTTTTAACCAAACTCTATTAGTCTTTAACAATAGTTCATGCAAAATTTATTTTTTAAAAAATTTATTATAAATTACGAACACACAATGAAGCGAGTTTGAACGAAGAGTAACTGAAGTACTGAAGTTAATTTATATCGTTCTTGGATTCTTGCTCGTTCTTCGTGATTGTGAATATTCACAAATGTTGAGATGTGGTTCTTTTTATGAAGTCCGCAGCGTTAGCGGATCCAGCCATTAGCCATTAGCATGCAAAAAGGTCCATAATTTATAATTTCTACAACTAGAGAAATTAGCACGCAACATATATATGTCTATACAAACCTCTTGATTCCAAGTTAGAATCCAATGATATGCTTAACAATTGTTACGGGTCACTAGATTTTTTTCCGGTCCGGAAAATCAGACTGCCTTAGTTCGGAATCGGATCGGGTGCACAAACTGTCAATGAAATCAGCAGAAAAGGACAAAAGGTTTTTTTTTGACGTGGAAAACTTGTAAAAGGTAAAAAAAGCACGTGCTTGTAGGAATAAAAAACTTGGAGAAGGTAGCCGGTACTACCGCTAGTTTTTGATTAAAATGGACAATAACTGAGTTACAACTTACAACAAACCATTTCCATTATATATAGGCAAATGGAACCAGTACTAGATATTAAAATAATACTTAACCACCATATTGGTTTTACAAAAGGGGGGTGGATGACATTGGAACTCTAAACGAAAAAGTCTTCATCTTCTTTACTGCAGGAATGGAGGAAAAGATATGCGGCGCCTCCAATCTTCTTCATCTGGAAAACAAAACTGATAATCAACATCTTGATTAGGATCAACACCTCCCCTTAATCAAGACTGTTGATTATTCTCATCTTCTTCCTTAATTCTTCAAACTGAATGGTAGCAAGCCACTTTGTTAGGGCATCTGCGATTTGGCTTTTGGTAGGACAATATTCCAAGGTAACTTCTCCATTACTCACAAGCTTGCGAGCATAGTGCCATTTGAGTTCCAAATGCTTGGTTTTGTTATGGAAAATCGGATTATATGCCAGGGCAATTGCTGAGGTGTTATCAATTTTGATTTTTAATTTTACTTCAGTTGTTGTTTCAATTTTCTTCAACATTCTCTTAATCCAAACTCCTTCTCTTGCGGCTTCGGTAAGGGAGACATACTCGGCTTCGGTAGAAGATATAGCAACAGTTTTTTGCTTACGGGAACTCCATGAAATGGGCATATTGTTAAGAAAGAAAATATGTCCTGAGGTGCTTCTTCTATCATCAGAGCATCCGCCCCAATCACTGTCAGAGTAACCTTGAAGATTATATATTTTGTTTCTTTTCTCCTTCTCTTTTATTTCTCTGCCTTCATTTATAGTATCTTCTCGGCTATAACTTAGCCCATAGCCTCTGGTTCCTTTTATATATCGCAGAATGCGCTTTGCTGCTGCAAGATGCTTGATGCTGGGTGAATGCATAAACCTGGAAACAATGCTTACAGCAAATTCTATATCAGGTCGGGTATTAGTGAGATAAATTAAGGATCCCACTAAACTTCTGTATTCTTCTTCATTTACTTTCTCTTCTCCATCTTCTTTCATAAATTTTTCTCCAGCGGCCATAGGTGTTGAGGCCGGCTTAGCTGCTTCCATATTGAACTTAACCAGAAGGTCATCAGAATATTTTGTTTGGGTGATAAGAATTCCCAGATTATTCCTGGCGATTTGCATGCCTAAGAAATATTTCACATGACCTAAATCTGTCATTTCAAATTCAGCTTGTAATTTTTCTTTAATGGTGGCAATACCAATGGCATCAGAACCTGTTATGAGTAAGTCATCTACATATATACACAAGGAGATGTATAAACCATCTTGAGTGTGTCTTATGTAGAGAGCTGGCTCATAGTCTGTTTTAGTAAATCCTAGCCTCAAGAGTGAAGCATCAATCTTACTATTCCATGCTCTGGGTGATTGTTTCAACCCGTATAAGGCCTTTTTTAGTTTATAGACCTTGGATGATTCATTAGGCACCACAAAGCCTTCAGGCTGCTGAACATATATTTCTTCTTTTATTTCCCCATTAAGGAAAGCATATTTTACATCTAATTGGTAGACATGATAGTTGTTCTCTGCAGCAAGAGCGAGAAGCATTCGGATTGATTCAAACCTTGCAACAGGTGCAAAGGTTTCAAAGTAATCACTGCCAGGTTTCTGAGCATACCCCTTAGCAACTAATCTTGCTTTATATTTTAGAACTGAACCATCTTCTTTGTGTTTAATTTTGAAGAGCCATTTAAGGCCAATGCCAGTTTTGTGGGCAGGTAATTCAGCAAGTTCCCATGTTTTATTTTTATTGATTACATGCAATTCTTCCTCCATTGCGGCCCTCCAGAGTTCTTCTTTCACAGCTTCTTTGTAATTGGTTGGTTCTATGACAATGGCAGCTATATTACTGTCATGGTATATGTCACTGACTAATCTGAACTTTTGTGGAGATGATGATTCTAATGGGCTTCCTGAATCATCTTCAGAAGAATCATTATGTTGCCCTTCTTCAGTCAAGGATGGTTGAGCCCTAATCTCAATATCTAGAGGAGTTTCCTGGGAAGTCACCTGAGGGGTTGGCTGGCATTCATCTAGAATTGTGGGATTAAGTTTTATAAGGGAGAAGGGCTCGGCAACCTGCTGGATAGAATTCTGATCCAAGGAATTCTCCCACACCCATTCACTTTCTTCATCAATTATAACATTTCTTGCTATAATGAGTTTGTCGGTTAAGGGATTGCATAATCTGTAGGCCTTAGATTCTTCGTTATATCCTAACAGAATGGTTTTTTCTCCTTTACTTTCTAACTTATTTCTGCTAGCTGCTGAAATCAGGCTATAAGCTAAAGAACCGAAGATTCTCAGGTGGCTTATATCTAGTTTACAATTGTACCAAAGCTCATAAGGTGTGGAGTTGAATAATGCTCTAGTAGGAGCTCTATTTAGCAGATAAACAGCTGTGTTAACTGCCTCTCCCCAATAACAGTGAGGTATATTTTTCACATTCATCATACACCTGGTCATTTCAAGGATAGTCCTGTTTTTCCTTTCCACAACTCCATTCTGTTGAGGATTACCTCTAACAGTTAATTCTCTTGCAACCCCTTTTTCATTGCAATATTTGGTGAATTCTTTACTCATGAATTCTCCACCTCTATCAGATCTTATGGCTTTTAATTTCTGATTTGTCTGATTTTCTGCTTTATTTTTGAATATTATGAAGTTGGAGTATGCTTCAGCTTTTGTGTTGAGAAGGTAGATCCATGACATTCTGCCATAATCATCTATTATAAGCAGGAAGTAGAGTTTATCAGAAAGGGTAGGGACTGGTGCAGTCCCCCATAAATCAATGTGAACTAGTTCTAAGGGCATAGTTGCTCTTCTACTACTGTGCTGAGGAAAGGGTAATTTATGAATTTTATTTTGTGCACATCCTGTGCACTTACTTTCATCAGTAAGGATGGTAGGCAGTCCTATAACCAAATCCTTTTTGCTAAGCTTTTGTAGGTCTGCATGGTTTAGGTGACCATACCTCTCATGCCATTTTCTTGTATTTGATGTATTGTGGCCGATCATTGCTTTGTCAACCATGAGAGAGAGATTTAAAGGGAAAATCTTATTCTCAGTCATGGGGACAAGAGCAATGAGCTGAGAATTTTTGTCAAATATCTTACACATGTTGTCTTTAAATAGAAGATTGTAACCTCTGCTTACCAATTGACCCACACTTAAAAGGTATGGGCAAGATCTGGCACAAAATGAACATCATGAATATGTTTTGTTTCTCCACTTTTAGTTTTAACTGCTACTACTCCTTTTCCTTTTATAGTTGAACTTGATCCATCTCCTAAGACAACTTGAGCTTTCTCTTCTTCATTTAGTTTGGTGAAAGCTTCTTTGAGGTTTGACATGTGGTTAGAACAACCACTATCAAGGTACCATATATTTGCAGCTTGAGTTTCTCTTGAAGATTTTGTGAAGAACACTCTGTCAACATCTTTTTCTTCTTCTTTTACTTCAATTTTATCATTCCTCTGTTGGTTCTTATGCTGAAACCAGCAATCCTTTTGAAGATGGGTTGGATTTTTACACCTTTTGCATTTATAATAACATTTGTAAGGTTCATGCCCATTTCTGTTACATAAATTGCAGAATAAAGGTGGTCCACTTTCTTTCTTCTTGATTTCTTCTTCTTTAACCAATATCTTACTTTGAAAGGCTTGTTCTAGAGTTGGTTCTTCATATTCTTTCAATCTTTCTTCATGAGTTTGGAGGGATCCCACAAGTTCGGTTAAGGAAAGATGGTTAATATCCTTAGCTTCCTCTATTGCAACTGTTACATAGGCATACTTTTTTATTAATGTTCTAAGGATTTTAACAACAACCTTCTTTTCTTCTACTGCATCACCATAACATCTTATCTGATTTACTAAAGAGGTTACTCTTGTAATATATGTATTGATATCCTCTGTTTCTTTCATCTTAACAGTATCAAACTCTTGCAAAACGTTATGAAGTCTTATAGAGATTACCTTGGGAGAGACTTGAAATTCCGATTTGAGGATATCCCATGCTTCTTTTGATGTGGTGGCGGCAAGAATTCGTGGAAATATGTTTCTCCCTACACCTTGTTGGATGAAGAGAAATGCCTTTGCATCTTTTTTTTCATTTTCATTAAACTGAACGACTTGCTCTGGTTGCCATCCTTCAATAGGGTTTTCAGGTGTGGGTTTTGTATACCCAGTCTGCACAATATTCCAAAGCCCTTGGGATATGAACAAAGTCTTCATCTGTATTTGCCAGAAATTGAAGGCCTCCCCTTCAAAGATGGGAACGCCACTTGGTGCAAATATAAAGTTTTGAGGTGAATGGTTGCTTGATGATGCCATATGATGATTTTGGGAAAAGAAGCTAAGAACAAATATAACAGGTCGGAGATACGGGGATAAAGATCTGATGGCAGAGAGCAATCTTCACACCACAGGAACACCAGAGCAACCTGGCTCTGATACCATATAGGAATAAAAAACTTGGAGAAGGTAGCCGGTACTACCGCTAGTTTTTGATTAAAATGGACAATAACAGAGTTACAACTTACAACAAACCATTTCCTTTATATATAGGCAAATGGAACCAGTACTAGATATTAAAATAATACTTAACCACCATATTGGTTTTACAAAAGGGGGGTGGATGACATTGGAACTCTAAACGAAAAAGTCTTCATCTTCTTTACTGCAGGAATGGAGGAAAAGATATGCGGCGCCTCCAATCTTCTTCATCTGGAAAACAAAACTGATAATCAACATCTTGATTAGGATCAACAGTGCTCGTATCTGTGTCAGGTCAATATCTACTATTTTGTTTGAGGTTACAAAAGTTGACAGATTTCCTCTCCGTTACAAGTTTGAATACGAAAACAACAGAGAATAAACTAAGTCCTTGAAGCCTGAGTGGGAGCGCTCCAACGGTAAAAACCACTAAGTACTTGGAGTCTCGATGGAAGCACTCCAGTTGAATCAGAGCCTTGATGAGAGCGCTCCTGCGGAGAATGATGTCACGTTTTTGATGTCTTGAGGTGTCTTCACACTAGAGAGGGAGTGGAGCGTATTCCAAGCGACAGTGGAGGAACTAGAATTTTGATGTCACTCGGACACAATAAATTTTAACATAAATGTCGTTGTTGAAAATATGACAAATGTTTTTTTGCTCTTTTCGCAATGCAAAATCATAACTTATCATTAAAATTTATGCTAATTAGAGAAACAAACATCAAATAAAACTTATAGATGTTTCTTCTGATTTCTATTTGGGAAACTTTTCTAAATGAGGTTTGTTTGGGAATTCTATTTGAATCCATAGAACTTTGACGGACATAAAAAAACTTCTCTATTGCACAAATTAATCACACTGCATAGAATGATAAAAATTAGAGATAAGGGTAAAAGAAGATCAACATATTTTTCATTCAATATTAACGCAACTTGGATGAGTAATTTCATTCCAAACAGGGTAGTCTGGAAGCAATGAAACAATAATTGGACTAATGTATTTTCAAGCACTTTCATATTATTTTGTGAGAAAATAATTTTTGAAAGTAACATTGATGTTTTATAATTGACAATCAACGAATGTATTTGGAGCATGGAAACACTCAAGCAGGGAAATATTGCTGAATAGCCTGAATCAATGAATTGAAAATCTTATAATCTAAAACAATACCTTATACTCAACGAATGTATTTTCAACCACTGGCTTCAGATTAAAATACTGCTGATTGCTGAATCCTGATTCCTGAATATAGAGCATGGAAGCTATAAAAACAGAATGAAATAGAGACATCAGACAATCAGATTAAGACAAACAGACGAAATAGAAACTCAGAGAATGTTAATAGGTAAAAAAAATTAATACCTTATCTGCTTATCAGTCCCCACAATCTCATATTTGCTGGCCTGAAACACTGCTTAGGGACGACACAACTCACAAGTGAAAAATGTTGCTCGCGACGGCCTCACTGATTGAAAGTCTGAAAGATGGTCGGAACTCAGATGGGAGAAAGGATGCACACCTCGTCGGTCGCCGCCAAAAATCGCAGAAGTCATCTTGCTGACGCCGCCAAAACTAAGGGAGAAAGAGCTCATGGGAAGGAGAAAATGAGGAGCGTGACCGTAGATTTGATAACCAGCCTCGACGCAGAGGGCTCGCGAGGAAGGATGGCAAATTAGTGAGGGAGGAGATGCGCGAGATGCCAATGGTTGGACACCGGCGAATGCGCGGATGAACCAAACCCTTGTTCTTTTTTGCGATTTTTAAGCCCGGGCGTGTCTCCATGTGTGTCTACCCATGCCAAGCGGTGGAATGATCTAAGACTCACGTTTTTGCCAGAAAAACACAGAACTCTATCTAGCCTTCAGAGTTCTCTGGCTTCAAATGAAGGTATGTGGACATATTTATAGTTTTCTGTATGTATACACTGGTAATTCCGTCTGGGAGAAATTTATGTTGCGCAATGGCGTTGCTCCATTATGGTCACCCAGATCACTACTTCTAGCGAACTGACGAAAGTGCCCCCCCCGGCAGTTCGGGCGGCCCCGATAGGTTGCCCACCAGCGGCCGGAGGCGGCAGAGGTGGTCGGAGGCGGCAGCAGCCGTCGACGCACAAGGGATGCGCGCTCTACCACGTGCGCAAGGGGGAACATGTGCGCCCGTCTGGGCGTGCTTCACGCGCGGTGCTTGTGCGCGCCGCGTGCGCTCTCCCACCTGGGAGCATCATGCATGCATGCCTGCGTGTGGTGTGCGCGGATGCCGTGTTTGGTTTGGCTCCCATTTCGGGGTGATTTTGGGCTTTTAGTTGAGCGTGGCTTGGTGCACGTGACTCATGTCGGAGCATGCGTTCCACGCTTCTCGGTTTGTTAATAACAAATCTCGTTTGTATTTGATCATTAGATATTTATAATGTGCATATATCACAGATCTAGCTCTAATGGAATTTGGGTGTTGATTCGGGTCAGAACAGATGAGCTCAGGAGATATCGCCAGACAATATTAGGTATTGCCCATAGGTGACAGCAGCATGAGCAGTTAACTCACTATCTACACACGACTGTCAGTTTCTTCCCCTTCGCCCGACGACATCGGATATCGCCAGGCAATAGGCCACGATTTACATGACTAATCTGCGATGCGAAAATGAGGAATATGTGGGACATGTGACAGCCGGTAATGATATCGCTAGTTGGCGATACCCAGTGTCGCCAGGCGATATCTCTAAAATATAAAAGCCAGACAATTTTCTGTAGAGATCACGAATTTCATTACCTGTAGTGTTCCTTCCTGTTTATACGATCCAGAGAGCTCCAGAATCCATAATTAATCCATACTCTCAAGAAGGACAAAGCGCAAAAGATCGACGGCACTTACGCGACATTCAAAGCAATACTGGCAAGGATTCATCGGCATCTCCAGCGCGTCGTTTAGAGGGAGTTTTAATTCTGTAGTTTTCTTTTTGTTTTATTCTTTATTTCTATTGCAATCGAGAGAGAAAATCGCCGTCTTGTGTGTGGCGTCTAAGTCCTTACGTGGCTTAGGAGAGAATCGTCGCCTTGTGTGTGGCGTCCAAGTCCTTATGTGGCTTAGGGAAAAATCGATTCCTTGTGTGCAGCGTCTAGATCGTGGTTAGATCTATGGGATGCTAGTAGCAAGATCTAGGGAGAGATACGCTTTAGCCTTCCGGTTTTTGGTAGAAGGACTGGTGAAATCAAAAGTAAATTGTATTTTCATAAGCCTTTGTCTCTAGCTCTATAGAGATATATCATATTCAGATTTAGCACTTTTGAAATAAATTGTTGTTGTTTCTGTTTTTATAAATTTCTGAGTGTTCAATTCTGCTTATGAAAAATTAGTCTTGATTTCCCTGTGTTTCACCAAGTAAACTCTGTTTAGTTAAAGTAAATTAATTAACCCTTATTCATCCCCCCTCTAAGGGTGCCTCACGATCCAACACTTGGTATCAGAGCAAGGTTACTCCGAAATCGGTTTTACCACCGGGAGTGATGGCGCAAAACACTCACACATTTTCTAAGGGGCAAGGTATAAGTAGACCTCCCTTATTCACTTGCATAGACTATAACTATTGGAAAGCTCGAATGCGATGCTTTCTAATAACTATAGATATTAAAGTATGGGGCATGATAGAAACATGATACACTTCTCCTATAACTGTAGTAGGAAGTGTCATAATGGAAAAACCCAATGACAAATGGGACAAAGTTGATAAGCTTCGTTGTAAGAATAATGCTAAGGCAATGAAAGCCTTATTTTGCGCGTTAGATAGGACTAAGTTTAATCGTGTTTGTGCATGTGAAACTGCGTATGATATATGAAATCTCCTTGAAATTACTCATGAAGGTACATCGCTGGTGAAAGACTCAAAGATTTTCTAGTTAGAGTCAGAGTTTGAGAAGCTCAAGATGGAGATGTATGAGGATGTAGACTCCATGTACACGAGGTTCAGCAAGATCGTGAACGACTCAAAGATTTTGGGAAAGAGTTTCTCAAACAGTGATTTGGTGAGAAAAATACCTAGACCGCTTCCCCCGAAGTTCAATCCAAAAGTGACTTCCATCTCAGAGTCACACGATCTAAAGTCTCTCCAAATTGAGAATCTAATAGGAAATCTGAAAACCTATGAAGTGGAACTAAGGATTCAACAACAGGAGTATAGCCTAGAGCCAAGAAAGAAAGCTTTGGTGTTGAAGTCCAAGAAGGAAGTGAAGAGTGAGTCAGATGAGAATGATGATGAAGATGAAGAAAGTCTGTTCGTGAAGAAGTTCAGGAAATTCATGAGAAATCCTGAAACAAGAAATTTTTTTAGAAATTTTTTCAAGAAGCAAGAATCTTTGTTGGAACTCTAGTTATGATTTGGTCAAGGATTACTATTAGGATGCTTAGATTGACCCATCTTGTATAGTCTAGGGTCATAGGATTTTCCAGGGTTTTAACTTTGAAGATTTCAAGTTCAGGAATTTAGTTCGACGATAGTCGAACTCAGCTCGACGATCGTCGATCTCAAATTGACGAACTCAGAGTTCCTTCTCTGAGACGAAAGTCCAGCTGAGATCGACGAACTGTGAGCTAATATCAGAATCTCAGCTCGACGAAGGAGACATCTCAGCTCGACGACAGCAAGTCTAAGCTCGACGATCTCTGAGCTCAGTTCGACGATCAAGCATCTTCAGCTCGACGATCTCCAAGCTCAGGTCGACGAATTTCTTGCTTAGTTCGATGATTTCCAGACAGAGTTTTAGGCAGTCATATCTTTCAAGAAACAGATTATTTTCAAGGCTTAATTTCAGGCAAATTATTCTAAAGGCAGAATATTCTAATGGGATTAATTTCAGGCAGTTATGGCTCTGACATTTAATGCAATGTGTTCTTATAAATATAGCTGTTTAGAGGCAACATTAAATGTGGATATTATCACAGAGTTAAGTGCTAATCTTTTTCCAAGGCAGTTACCATTCTAGGGATTGCTCTAGCTATTCAGAATGAATTCAAATATTTGAATTCCTCAAGCATATAAATATAGAATATTATCAGAAGTTTTTCTGCCTAAAGAGTCATATACAGACAGTTACAGATTTACAGATTCAGACTTTCTGCCTCAAGCTTTTCTTCCAACAAACAACCATCATTTTTAGATCAACTTCACAATCACTCAGATACATATACTGGAAGGAGAAGTTTCTTTAAAGGCCTGAAAGTGTAAAGTTGCCAACCTAAATCACCTAGAGGGGGGTGAATTGGTGAATCGTGCGTCTAATTGTGGAATAAAAATTTTAACGATCTAGCACAAGAAATCAAGCAATCACAGAAAGACAAGAAGATTTATAGTAGTTCCCCAATCTTGGGTACGTCCACTTTACCTCACTGATCTAACAAATCACTAGACTCGACTACTCCACTATCTCGGATTGAAAACAATCCTACGCCTCGGAACCAAGTTCCTACAAACTCGATCCAAATGGATCTACACTCGGAAGATGAAAACTTCTTACAACTCGGAGAACAACGCTCCTACACTCGGAGAAAATCTCCTACAATGATAACAAAAAGATTTGGAAAAATACAAACAGAGATTTCTCAGATCTGGAAAAATTCAGCCCTAGGTCTTCTTCTTGAATTGGCGGCTCTTTCAGAAACGGTTGAAGAAGACTTGACGATCTGACCTGAGAAAGCTTTGACCTACTCGATCAAGGAGAAGATGATGATCCCTTGAACAACAAGTCTTCTTGGATCGAAAGCAAGAATTTCGATCTACTCGTGAGCGGCGACGGCGGCTTCAGAACGTGTTCTTTTGGAAAGTGAAGGCCGATCCAGAAATTTAGAATGTACGGAATTCTGCTCCTTATAATTGTTAGGGTTTTGTCTTAACGAGAAGACTTTATATAGAATTACCCTTAACGGCTAGAAAAGACATTAATGACGACACGTGGATCAATCACGTCAAGTCATTTGAAAATCCGGTCGATCTGGACTTAAAATAATTATTCTGAAAAATTTGACTTTCAATTCTCGAGAAGTAACTTTAGTTCTCGAGAACTAGAAACTGAGTTCTCGAGAGCTATCAGGACTTCTCAAGAACTATACTACTTAGAAGATGTCTGGACTTCTTGAGAACAAAAGGTTGAGTTCTCGCGAACTAACTGACTTCTCGAGAACTATGGAGACATCTCGAGAACTAACACTTGAGAGAGATTTCTGAGGCAACTTTTGACTATTAGAGAAATAGGGCTGACAGTTCTCGAGAACTTAAGCCAAGCTTCTCGAGAAAAGTTGGACTTCTCGAGAACTATAATTGAGACTTCTCGAGAACTGGCCAAGACTTCTCGAGAACAAAGACTTAGAAAAATTCTTGAACCTGTCTGGACTCCTCGAGAACCAAAAGATGGGACTTCTCAAGAACTTTGAAGCTAAGCTTCTCGTGAACTCTAAGCACTTTTCGAGAACTTTGAAGCAAAGCTTCTCGAGAATTCTAAGGACTTCTCGAGAACTAAGAGGCACTTCTCGAGAAGTGGACTTAGAGAATTTTCTGAACTTTAGAAAAAATCTTTCTCTTCTCTTTAAGAGTCCAATCTTCATTCCATGATCCAAGGTTTGAATATGAAGTGTATCCCAATAAAGAGGCTACACATGAGTCAACACCTTGGATCACACAGTGAGGAATTACACTGTATGGTCCTGTGTTCATGATCCACTGTAGACTAACATTGGTCTACACTTAGCAATAGTAATCTGCAAATACACAACTAGAACAAGGATGTCAAATACAACTTAATTCATCTTAATTCAAGGGTGACTTCATGCAAATCTGGGTTATTGTGGATGCAATACCCAACAATCTCCCTCTATTTATAGAAGTCAAAACTCTCTACACTAAGGTGAATTATGACAATTAAGAAAGAACTGGAAATGAATAATTGAATCTAAATACAATAAGAGATTAATTGAGCACACAATTAGGCAAAACTAGGAATTGTATATATGTAATGTTTTAGATTTCTAATCAACAACCATTTCATCCAAATTGTGGTGTCATAAGTATAGAATTTCACTGACTGGATTTGATCTAAAACATTCTTATTAATCTCAGTCAATTTCTCATTCCAGAGAAATTTTGCATATGTAGTAAGTTTTTCCACAAGTTTGAGTACATGTTCTTTCACTAGATTCTCCCCCTTTTTGATTTCTACACAGAGCTTTTCTATGGCATTTTCTATGGCTGCGACAAAGCTTTCTGTCGACGGAAGACGAAGAGTTTTCGAGAAGACTGTTTGAAGTGGCGGTTGATTTGGGATTTCTAAAGTATTATATATATAATCCTAGTAATGTCAATTAAGTGTCTAATTAATCTAGGGTTAGGACTGAAATCAAGCGGGTTTTCGAAGTAGAAGAAATTAATTAGAAATCGAGAAAAAAAAGACGGGCATTTCTCGAGAGGTAGGGTTAGCTTTCGAGAAGTGTCGTATAGTTCTCGAGAAGTAAGGAAATAAGTTCTCGAGATCTGATAGTAGACTTCTCGAGAAGTAGCGCCTAGTTCTCGAGAGCTTCCAGAGTACTTCTCGAGAGGTAGAGTTATTAGTTCTCGAGAACTTAAGGGACTTCTCGAGAGACAGACTTTTGTTCTCGAGAAGTTGAGTAAGTTTTCGATAACTAGTACTTTGCTTCTCGAGAAGTAGGCTGAGTTTTCGAGAACTAGCTTCTTCTTGAGAGATTTCTGACCTTTTTGAAGAGTCTTAGATTCTTGAGCCTTGAACTGATCCACTTTGGTCTATTCTTCTTTGTTCAGCAGCCCAAGTTCAGTTTTGAAGAAATTGAACTTGGTCTCGTCCAGCGGCTTTGTGAAAATATCTGCAAATTACCGATCTGTTGGCACGTACTGTAGATCTAAATCCCTTTGCTCCACATGCTCCCGGATGAAATGATATCTGAGCTCGATGTGCTTTGTCCGGCTGTGCGAGACTGGGTTGTTTGCGATTGCGATCGCGCTGGATGAGTCGCAGAACAATGGAATATCTTTGACCTTCATATTGTAATCTTCTAGCTGATTCTTGAGCCACAACAACTGTGCACAACAACTGTCGGCAGAAATGTATTCTGACTCGACCGTTGAGATTGCGACACAATTTTACTTTTTTGCTGCTCCATGATATAAGCTTTCTTCCCAGGAACTGATATGTCCCGAAAGTGCTTTTCCTGTCATCTTTGCTACCTGCAAAATCTGCATCTAAAAAACCAATTAGTTCGCTGTCATTACTTCTTGGGTACCATAAGCCAAGATTCGGTGTACCTTTAAGGTATCTCAAAATCCGCTTTGCAGCAGCATAGTGAGATTCCTTACAGTTCACTTGGAATCTAGCACAGACACATGTAGAGAACATTATGTCTGGTCTATTGGCAGTAAGGTAGAGCAAGGATCCAACTATGCTTCTGTATTTGGTTTCATCAAAAGGTTTCCCTTTCTCATCCTTGTCCAAAGACATAGCTGAGGCCATTAGAGTCCTCATAGAGATTGCACTCTCTATTCCGAATTTCTTAATCAACTCCTTGGTAAACTTTGTCTGTGAGATGAAAATTCCATCTTCAGATCGTTTCACCTGAAGTCCTAAGAAATACTCCAGCTCTCCCATACTACTCATTTCAAACATCCCTTGCATAAGTTTAGAGAACTTTTTGCAGAGGTTGTCGTCTGTAGAGCCAAAAATAATGTTGTCGACATAGATTTGCACTAGCAAAATCTTGCCTTTAATTTCCCTAAGAAATAATGTCTTATCTATCTTTCCCCTTGTGAACTTGTTCTCGAGGAGAAAGGTAGATAGCGTTTCGTACCAAGCTCGAGGAGCTTGTTTCAAACCATACAACGCTTTTGATAATAAATAAACATACTCAGGAAAGTTAGGATCAACGAAACCTGGGGGCTGTTCCACGTACACCTCTTCCTTAATGTCACCATTCAGGAAGACGGACTTCACGTCCATTTGATAGACAGTGAACCCCTTCAGTGCAGCATAAGCTAGGAACAGTCTGATGACCTCCAGTCTTGCCACTGGAGCATATGTTTGGTTGAAGTTGATCCCTTCTTCTTGACGATATCCTTTGGTGACGAGTCTGGCTTTGTTCTTGATGATTATCCCATTCTCGTCCAACTTGTTCCTGTAGACCCATTTCGTTCTGATGACATTCTTACTTTTGGGTCTTGGAACAAGCGTCCAAACTTTGCAGCGCTTGAACTGATTCAACTCTTCTTCCATGGCCAAGATCCACGATGCGTCTAAGTTTGCTTCCTCAAACTTCTTTGGTTCAACCTGTGAAAGAAAACTTAAAATAGAGATTCTCGTTAGTTGTACCTCGACGAGTTCTGACACCATCCTGGGGATCTCCTATGATTTGGTCCATTGGGTGATCCTTCAGATGTCTGAGCTCTAAATTCCTTGCATCTGGGACTTCTTCAGCCACTGGAGTGACTTCATCAACTTGGACAATATTTTTATCTTGATCATCTACCTCTCCAATAGGGGTTGGAGAGGTGATCTTGATGAACTTTTCATTTTTACCTTCGGTCGGTTCCTCCAAACTGATCTCTTTAAGCCTTGTACCTGCAACTTCAACAAGCATACTAGACGATTCGCCTTGCAGAAAGCTCATCTCATCAAATACAACATGTATTGATTCCTCTACAACCAGAGTTTTTCTATTGAAAACCCTGTATGCCTTACTATGGCTACTATATCCTATAAAAATACCTTCAAAACTTTTCTCACTAAACTTGATAGTATGATACTTACCATTGTTAAGCACGAAGCATTTACAGCCAAAAATTCTAAAATATGAAACTGTTGGTTTCCTGCCTTTTAGAAGTTCATAAGGTGTCTTATCATGATTCTTGTTTATGAGGGCTCGATTTTACACGTGACATGTAGTGTTGACGGCTTCAGCCCAGAAGTACTCCGGTAGTGAAGCATCACTCAACATAGTTCTGCAGGCCTCTATGATTGTTCTATTCCTTCTCTCAGCTATTCCATTTTGCTGTGGAGTACGAGGAGAGGAAAACTCATGAAAGATATCTAGGCTTTCACAAAATTCTGTCATGGCCCCAGATTTGAATTCAGTTCCATTGTCACTTCTAATTTTGACTATGGTGTTGTTGTATTCATTCTGGACCTGCTTGACAAAATTTATAAAGATATCGAAGGTATCTGACTTGTGTTTCAGAAAGAACACTCACGCAAAACACGAGTAGTCATCAACAATTACCAACGTATAATCCTTACCTCCTAAGCTTCTAATTTGCAGTGGACCGAACAAGTCCATATAAAGTAGTTGTAAACACCTATTAGAGTTTTTGCCTATGATGCTTTTAAAGGTAGCCCTTTTTTGCTTGCCTTTTACGCATGCATGACAAGGTCTCTCTTTGACGTACTTGATATTTGAGGCATCACGTACTAAGTTATGGGAGAATAATTTATTAATAGTTTTAAAATTAATATGTGCTAGCCTCTTGTGTCATTGGTCACTAAGAGACGCACTATCTTTTGCCAAAAGACACACTGGTGTAAACGAATCTATACAAATGAAATTTAAGCAAAATATATTCTTGCTCCGAGTGCCTGATAGAATTGTTTCCATATTGTCAACAGACTTTATCAAGCATCTGTCAGCGTGGAACTCAACTATGTATCATTTGTCGCATAGTTGACTTATGCTTATGTGATTGTGTTCAAATCCCTCCACATAAGCTACATCCGAAAAGGATACACTACCGTTAGTGATCATACCGTAGCCTTTAGTTATCCCTCGGTCTGAACCTCCAAAGATGACTTTTGGTCCGTTACAGACTGAAGAGAAATTCTGGAGTAGGCTTCTTGTCCCGGTCATGTGCCGAGAGCATCCACTGTTTAAGTACCAGATTGACATTTTGGTGACCTTTGAACATACCTGCATTCATGATCACTTTGCCTTAGGAACCCAAACATGTTTGGGTCCTTGGTCTCGGGTTAGAATACTCCCCCTACGAAGATTAGCATCCTGAGTGGTCAATCTCATGTTGCCAACTTGAGGAGTAGCGACTTTCCTGGTATTAAACCAACAATCGATGGCAAAATGACCAATTTTGCCACAACACCAACAGTCAAACCTGTTATATCTTTGACTTATGTACTCCTACTTGACCTTTTGAGATTGTTGTCTAGCAGGGGTAGCATTCTTGGAGGAGGAAGCTTCATGGTGTTGGCAGTCACATGATTTCTTCTCCTTAGGAGGATTTTCCCCAACGGGCTTTACTTTAGGTGCTTTCTTGAAGTTATGGCCATGATTATAAGGACCATAGCCCTGAAGAATCACTTCTTCATAAGGTGCCTTAAAGACGCTCTCACAAAAGTTCTGAGGGCGAGTCCATCCTTGGTACCGAGACTTTTGCTCTACATAAGTAGGCCTGGTCAAGTGACCATAGGACGAGTCCAGATCAAACTTATTTGTTGGAAAGATAACTTTCTTAAAGACAGTCTGATCCAGAGGGACTTTCCCTTTTTCTTTGGCCAAGGCCTTCTTGGCGGCCTTATTCTTCCGTTGAGCCTTGTTTCTCCTAGAGGATTTACTAGGAGCACCCTCATGCCCTAGTCCAGCTCCTTGGGCCTTAGCTGAGAATTCAGCAATGAGTGAAAGAATATTCTTGGGCTTGGAGAAACTTTCAACAAGTTTCTTTTCAGCTTCGAGTTGTTCTTCCAACTCTTTGATGATTTTATCTTTAAGGTCGAGGTGCTTAAGAGCTTTATTGTATTCTTCAATAGCAAGATTGAAGTTTTCTTGAAGAGTGTCAGTCTTAACGACTTCTTCTCTCAAGTTGCTCTCAATAGCCTTTAGAGACTTAATCTCTTTTGCCTGAGTTTTCATGACTCGACGACATTTGTCGTAAGTTATGATCAACTCCTTGTACTGGGTCATAAGTTCAGACTCATCTTCAGAAGAGTTGTCCTCATGATCATGCTCAGAACTTTCAGATTCAGAGACAGGAGTGTGAGATTTTACCTCCCTAATGAACTGAGGCTCTTGTTCGTCATCTGATTGAGCCATGAGCCCAAAGTAGGCTTCCTCTTCTTCACTTGACTCAGATGAGTCGGATTCGCTGAGAGTCTTGCCCTTCTTGGCCAACAGGCTCTTCACTGTCCTCTTCTTGTGGTATGAGGACTTCTTTTCCTCTCTTCTGCCACCGTCCTTCTTTTTGTGGGGGTAGTCAGCTATGACGTGACCTGGTTTGTTACAGCAGTAGCAAACAATGTAAGTAGAAATCTGTTTGTTCTGTTTAGAGGTATACCTGTCATGCCTACTTGAGCCTTTCTTTCGCTGATCACCGTCATGTCGTGATCTTCTGTATGAGGCATCCTTGCCTCTCCACTGCTTCTTCTTGTTCAAGAATTTCTTGAACTGCCGTGAGAGCAAAGAGAACTCTCCTTTAGATAGTTCTGACCCCGAGGTGCTTGGCTCAGAGTTTTCTTCTTCACTCACTTCTTGAGCAGGTGCTGGTGAGGCACCTTTTCCCTTCCTTGAACTGTCAGTCTTTATGCAACAGACTTCTCTTTTAAAGAGAAGCGACTTTTCTCTTCTTCAGCTTTCCTGGAGTTGATCTGCAGTTCATAGGACATCAGCTTACCAAATAGGTTCTGTGAGTCTGTCTCAGCTAGTCTGCCAAACTCCTGAATGGCACAGACTTTGTTGTCCCATTCCTTTGTGAGAGACCTCAGAAACTTATCATTCAGCTCCCCATTAGTGAAGACTCGGCCATACACTCTTAGGCCATTTACTATCTTGAAGAAATTCTCAAAAGTATCTGCAATGGTCTCCTTTGACCCTTGCCTGAAGGCTTCATATTTCTGGTTTAGTAGGGATCTTCTATCATCCCTCACTTCTTCAGTACCTTCCATCAGAGTTACTAGAGACTGCCACATCTCCTCAGCCGATTGGCAGTGAATCAGATTCTGCAGCAGCATCGAGTCATCGACTGCACTTGCTATAATATTTTTAGCTTTCTTGTCCAAAGAGACAAGTGCAATCTCGTCCTTATCTAGATCCATCAATTCCTTAGGAACCTTCTTGGTTGGATCTATAGTGGAGGTAGTCTTGGGGACGTAAGAACCTTCTTCAACAATCATGAAGATCTGGGGGTCCACAGCTTCCATGAAAAATTTGATTCTCTCTTTCCACATGGGAAAGTTATTTTTTGTGCACAGGGGAAGCTTGACAAAATCTTTGACCTTGTCCATTGCTTGAATAACTAAATGACAACTTTCGAGAGGAAATTGATCAATGTGTTAACCTTTTAACGACCAACCTCCCTCTGATACCAATTGAAAGTGTAAAGTTGTCAACCTAAATCACCTAGAGGGGCGTGAATAGGTGAATCGTGTGTCTAATTGCGGTGATTTATCTCCATATCTGTCACAGTACTGTCATCGAAAAAGAAATTATGGTGCATTAGTTTGGAATTTAGTTTATAGTATGTAGCATTATCAATACTAAATAGTACTTAATTAGGCAATACTGGCTTAAGCTCGCAAAAACCAGATTACTTCAGCAAAGAAAGACAAAAAAGTTGAATCACGACATCACGTACTCTTTAGAAAATTATGTGGTTCACACATATTCATAGGATGCGGCAGATCTTCGGCACGCCACATATATACCCTACAACTAAAAATTTATACACGATTATAGGTGAATTTTTGAAAAATCTCTGTGAAGGTCGCATAAGCTAAAATATTAACCGAAGAAATTTTAAACATATTATAATTCAATACATCTCAACATGAGTAGTCTAACATGGATCCCTTAATTTACCTCTAAATCTTGCAAAGAGATTGTCCACAAAAAACTCAACTGAGGTCAGTCACATGAAACCTATTACTTGCAAGTTTTATCATCAACCAACTATTTTCATTGCGAACATCAGCATCACCGACCTTATCTCAACTCTATGCGGGTGAACTTTGAATCCACGCTCTCCATTTTTTTCATGTGTGACACATGAGGGTGTTAAGCCTATTTTACCACTCGAACATTGTTTTTTTTTTAAACCTATTTTTACCAATACTCCTTGATGGACTTCATCATCTCCTCCCGTGGTGGAAGTGTTATTTTCCCAGAGAGCACTTTGGATATCCATTTTGCTTGTGATTCAAAAAATGGGAACCCAATGATCTGAACAACACATTTAAGGTTTATAATGATTCAAGCACCGACATTACATTCACGGGAGTTCTTCTTGCTGAAACAAGTAGACTGACATTTTGGCTTGGATCAAGCTTTGGTCGAACTGGAAGAGTTCATATAATGGAGTTTTGACTCCAGCCCGAGTCGAAGTAAACAATCAAAATATGTCTTGAGCGCAAATCAAACATAGACTTAACTTTATATATGAAGTTAGGATTGAAAGTAATCTATTCTCAAGACAATTTCACCTCTGCTCAAGACCCTCGATCTGATCAATGAGCCGAGTTAACATCAGTTCGAGCCAAATATGAATCCTTAAGTTCGATCCGAGCTCGGTCTAGACAAAATTTGATTTGTGTTTTTTCAACTATCAATATTGTAAGTCAAAATTCTTAGTCCAACATGCATGCACACGCTCATACGCTAGTTTGATCTGAATCAGTCTCGGTTTGTATGGTTTTTTATTTGAGTCATGACTCGCACATTAGATGGATCATTGATTTCAATTCGAGCATTATCAGCACCAAAAACTCGCTCCAACATTCAAGAGTTGAGCCTCACCTTTCTTGGAATGCCCACAAAAGATAGAGAAGGGGCAATGGATGGTGGGAATGTATGCTCATACAATGGCCCCACTCGATCATCATCAATAGACACTCCTTTGGTGTCAAGAAATGGCAGAGAGTATGAATACCTTCCAAGAAAAACAAATTTATAATAATCAGTGTGAAAGTATTAGTTAATGTCATTTTTACATATATATATATATATATATATACACACAAACACACAAGCAATCGTGCACGGGGGATCCCGTGCTGGCAACATTTGTCGTGGGGGCGACATCGGTCGTGGGGGCGACATCGGTCGTGGGGTCGACATTGGTCGTGGGGGCGACATTGGTCGTGGGCGGCAACTTCGGTCGTGGGTGGCGACTTCGGTCGTGGACGGCGACATCGGTCCTGAATGGCGACATCGCCCGTGGGCGGCGACATCACTCGTGGGCGGCGACATCGCTCGTGGGAGGCGACATCGCTCGTGGGCAGCGACATGAGTCGTGTGTTGTGACATCGGTCGTGGGCGGCGACATGAGTCGTGTGTTGCAACATCGGTCTTGGGAGGCGACATCGGTCGTGGGGGGCGACATCGGTCGTATAGGGGGCAACATCGGTCGTGGGCGGCGACATCGGTCGTGGGCGGCGACATCGGTTGTGGACGGCGACATCGGTCTTGAATGACAACATCGGTCATGGGCGGCGACATCGGTCTTGAATGAAGACATCGGTCGTGGGCGGCGACATTGGTCGGGGGCGACAACGTTGGTCGGGGACGGCGATATTATTCGGGGGCGGTGACATTGGTCGGTGGTGGCAACATTGGTCGGGGGCGGCGACATTGGTTCAGCGGGGCAGCGACATTCGGTGCAGGGTGCCGACATTCAGTGGGGGGTGGCAACATTCGGTGGGGGCGGGAACATTCGGCGAGGGGGGTGGAAGGAGAGCACATTCGGTGGGGGCAATCTCATTAGACGGGGGCGGCGACAATTGGCATGGATATTATTGTTGTATCATGTTGAAAATAACTTCCAATCTACTAGATATTCTCTCATGGCATAAAGCTCGCAAGGCACTACATTATTATAACCAACTAACTGCAGCTGTGAAGTTATACTTCTTCCATATAAGGGATTCAAGAACATTAAATTGCTATACGTATGAATGATTGAGGATATAGGAGAGAGCTTGAAATGGGAGGGATTTTTTCAGATTCTGGAGAAAGGAGGAAAGACAAAATGATCTTAAAACTTTTTTAAAAAAAATTGATGAGGGGATTTTAGAGGGTATTTTTAAAAGTGCACAGGCCCCGTGGAGCAGGCGGCAATATTTGGTGGACGGAAAATGGACTCATTTTTTACTACTGGTGTTATCTAATGTTTGATCATAAATTTCTTCCAAAAAAAAAACAAGATTATTAACACCCAAATACAGGAAAAAAGAGGTGTAAATATGAACCTTTTGTTAGTAAACAGTGCAAAAATGTAAAAAATGGGGAATGTTATTTTGTTTAATGAGGAAATTGAGAATTCAAATACAACACCACAACACTCACGCCTCTATCCCACTATAATGGGGTCGGCTATTTGGATCATTTGTCGCCAGTGTGCCCTATCTTTTGTCATAATATCACTAATGCCTAAGTATATCATGTCTTTCTTTATAGTTTCATTCCAAGTCTTTATTGCTCCACCCCTCTCTCGTCTAACATGCCTAGTGACTAGACTATCACAATGCCTAACAGGTGCCTCTAATGGTCTCCTTTGCACGAGTCCAAACTATCTTAGACGAGCTTCTTGCATCTTCTCTGAAATTGGTGCTACTCCTGTCTTATCTCTGATACTTTCATTCGTAATTTTATCCAATCTCGTGTGTCCACACATTCTCCTGAGCATTTTCATCTCCGTAACTCTCATTTTGTGCTCATATACACAATTCACTGCCCAACACTCAGAATCATAGAGCATCGTGGGTCTAATTACAGTACGGTAAAACTTGCCCTTAAATTTTAGTGGTATTTTATGACCGCACAAGATCCCTGACGCGCCTCTCTACTTCAACCAACCCGCTTGGATTTTGTGTCACATCTTTATCAATACCTTCATCTTTTTGAACTATCGATCCAAGATATTTAGAACACTCACTACGGGAAATATCTTGATCACCCAACTTATTAACGAAGTCATCTGTCCTTCTTCTACTGCTAAATTTAAGCTTCATATACTCTGTCTTTTCTCTGCTCAACCTAAAACCCTTCTTTTCGAAAGTATCTCGCCAAGATTCAAGTTTTGCGTTTACATCCTCGCGCGTCTCATCAACCAAAATGATATCATCCGCAAACAATAAACACCAAGGTATTGTTTGTTGGATATGTCTGGTGAGCTCATCTAAATTGAGAATTCAAATAAACAAAATAAATTGTCATTCTCATCATACCAAATGAAGGTGTGTGTTCTAACACTACGAAGGAAACACCTGCAGAATGTGTTGAAATTTGTGAAGTGAAAGTGGGTGATTAGGCAGTCCGGGCGGCCTGGGCAGATTGGTGGTGTGGCCTGGGCGGACTGTCCATGCGGACTGATGAAGCAGTTTGGCGGTCTGGTGTTGGCTTCCTGTGAAGCGTTCTGGAGGCTGCTGTGCAGGTCGGAGTCCGCGGACTGTGTTCTTGGAGTCTGCGAGATCGGCAATGGTCCTTGCCTTTGATCTTTAGAGTTGCGGTGGGTGAGCAACATTCTTGGTGGTGGACTACCATTGGAGCTGGCGATCTGACTTCGTGTCCGCCAAGCCCGCGCCATATGTTTGGTGGGTTACTGGACTTGGTCAGTGACAAGTCCAGGGTGTCCGTAGTATCCGCATTGTCCGTTGTTGACCGGGCGGAGTGCATGTTGGTCGTGGACATGTTGAGGGCTGCTTTAGTGTTCGCAGAATCCGCAAAGTCCGTTGTGACCGGGAGGTCTGCCTGTTTGTCGTGGACTCGTGTTTGCGAACTGGTGCGGTGTCCGCCACTCTGCGCTGACTGGCTTTTGGCCTTGCTTATTGGTTTGGCTGATGTTTGTCAATGTCCTTGTGGACTGGGCGGACTGGCTGTGCTAGCTGCGCTCAAGGGGCAGTTAGCCTATCTCATAGGACGGTGATCACACTCCAACCCACTCCTATAAATAGGACCCCCTGACACCTCATTTGTAACTGAGTGAACAGTAAGTTGGACTCGGATTAATTGTTGCGGACTCGGTTTTCCTATCCGCGCGGTTTGAGCAGGCTTAACTGGTTGTTGTTTGTTGGTGGCGCGGCTAGCACTGTGGAGCAAGGAGTTTGGTTCTGACTTCGGTCAGGTTCAGTGAAGTTTGCGGATTGCAATCAGTGGCTTTACAGTTTTCTCTCTACTTCAATTTTTTCCAAGTTCAATAACCTATCCGCCAGACTCGGCGGTTAGGCGGTCTGTTCTTCAGTTCGGCGGCAGCTTGCAGAAGTCAGCGGATAACGGTGTGTCTGCTCGACCTCGCAGTCTCGGCAGACTCCGTGTTCTATTCGTCTTCCAGCAGCAGTTCGGGCGGTCTCGGCGACTTCGGCGGACTGAGCGCTCTTGGCGGTTTCTGACTCTGTCCGCCCAGATTGTTTCTTGTTTTCTGCTTTCCTTTTTTATACTGGCAAAATCATGTCTCGCCATGTATACCTTGCTCTGTAAAGAAGATAATAAAAGTTGGATCTGCTTGTTTCTTCTGGTTGCTTCTGGTGTTTGAGCTTGTTTTCCTGTTTCCGCTTGATCAAGGTGTGATCTTGATAGTTCTGAGAATATTAATTTGGCATCAGACTATCTCGTTGATCATCTTGAGAAAATTCAACATGGTATCAGAGAGAGGTTTAGTTTCTTGAGCAGTGATCAACGTGTGTTGTGCTCTGTGCTTCTGTAAGCTTAGACCAGATTTGCTGCAATAGAAGGGGGTTATGCAAGAGGTCTAGGCATTGAACTCTTAACGCCGACTAACTTTAAGAAGTGGAAGTCGTGCATGAAGAGTTATCTTCTCGGTGAGGAGCTTTGAGAGGTCGTCGGTGGTGACGACATGCAGGAAGTTACAGCTGCGTTTGGGACTGCTGAGCAGGTGAGAGTCTGGAGGAGAACAAATGCAAAGGCTGAGTTTACCGTCAAGCGGGATGTTTCACTAGAGCTGTTTGATCACATCATTGGATGTGAGTCTACTACAGAGATTTGGACTTTCCTTAATGGGTTGTTCAACAGGAAGAATGTAGTTATGCTATAGTTCCTGGAGAATGAGTTGGCTAGGACAACTCAAGGAGACCTGACCATCTCTAAGATCTTCCTGAAGATGAAGAGCTTGTGTGCTGAGTTATCAGCACTTGATCCTGATGAGCCTATCTCTGAGGCTAAGTTTAAAAGGAACATAATCCGCGGCTTGCGGAAGGATTATGTTTCCTTTGTAACTTCTGATCAAGGCTGGACAACTCATCCCTCTCTGCTGGAACTTGAGAACCTGCTTGCTTCGCAGGAAAGTTTGGCCAGACAGATGACTAGTGTTACTATATCTGAAGGAGGTAGTGATGCTCTTTTCACAGGCAAGAAGAAGAAGAAGAGATGGGAAGGGAAGAAGAAGACTGCGGCTGAAGATGAGCCTTCAACCTCTAATCAGTAAGAGAGGAGATCTACTCCTAAGAAGGATTGGAAGAAGAATTTGAAGTGCTACAGGTTTCATCAGCCGGGTCACTTCAAGCGTGACTGAAAGGTCAAGATGCAACATGGGCATGCTGCAGGAAAGGAGGAATCTTGCTCTAGCACTGAGGAAGCTGGATGGGGTGGATCCTTCATGACAAGCACTTGTGTCCGTGCTTTGTCCGCCATTGACTTTGAAGACGACTGGATCGTGGACTCCGGGTGTGGTCATCACCTTACCGTAGATAAGTCAAAGTTCTCCTCGCTGCAAACTTACTCAGGTAACGAAGCTATTATTACTGCTGATAATACTGTTCATGCAGTATATAAGGAGGGGGTTGTGTCCTTGGGTAGTGATAAGGGATCACTCATGTTAAGGAGTGTGTATCATGTACCGGGCATGAAGAAGAACCTCTTCTTTATGACCAATGTGGTAGACGCAGGTTATCACGTTCTATTTGGGCCAACAGAAGTGAAGTTTCTTCGCAACGTATCAGTGGTAAAGGCCGATGTTTCTCACGTTGGGAGGAGAGTAAAGGACTTGTTTGTTCTTGCAACAAGCTCCTACGTTAATCGGATGAGGGCCAACGATAGCGCTGTTATTTTGCATTAGAGGTTGGGGCATGTAGGGATGGATAAGCTGAAAGATATGACAAGCAGGAGCCTTGTGAAAGGCCTGCCTAAGCTATCATCCTTTGGAGATAGTCACGTTTATGCAGGTTATCAGTTCGGTAAGGCTCATCGCCTTTCGTTTGATAAGTCTCAAACAAGGAGCATAGCGCCATTGGAGTGCATCCATAGTTATCTGATGGGGTCAACCGCCACTGTTAGCCTTGGTGGGAGCATATACATGCTTGTTCTGATTGATGACTACTCAAGATACACTTGGGTGTATTTTATGAAGGAGAAGTCAGCAACTTTCCATTTGTTTGTGGAGTTCAAGGAGCTGATGGAGGGCCGGCTTGGCCTGCGGATCAAGAAGTTTAGATCAGACAATGCTGGTGAGTTTATCTCTTCCGAGTTCTCTAATTTCTTCAGGAAGCAAGACATCTAGAGGGAGCTTACTTGTGTTTATACTCCACAACAAAATAGAGTAGCGGAGAGGAAGATCCGTCACTTGACGGAAACTTGCAAGTGATGGCTTCATGCAAAAGGAATTACAAGGTCCTTTTGGGTGGAAGGAATGACTTGCGCAACCTATGTCATCAATCAGATGCCTCTGAGTCCGATCAACATGAAGTCTCCTCATGAGATGGTGTTCAAGGATAAGCCAAGCGTGGAACACCTTCGGGTGTTTGGATCAACTTGTATGTGCATATCCCGGATGTCTTAAGGACAAATCTTGACGCAAAGCAAGGAAACTTGTCTTTGTAGGCTATGATGAGCGGAAGAAGGGATGGAAGTGCATAGATCCTGCGATGAAAAAGTTTGTTGTTTCAAGAGACGTGGTCTTTGATGAGCTGACGTCGTATGGAGGAAGCTCGATTGTGTTACCAGAGAGCAAGGTTGATGAAGAGTAGGAGTTGGCTGCTGAAGTTCTTCAAGAGGAGCTTGTTGTTTCACCAGTAGCTCATGTTGCTTCAAGCTCTGCGGCAGAGGCTTCTGGTTTAGGAAGCAGGGGGAGCATTGCTCAAAGTTTGCCCGGAGATGGAGCTGAGCCTGAAGTAGCAACGGAGGTGGTGAGCAAGGAGCAGACTCTTCGGAGATCGAAGAGGATCATCAAGCCTCTAGCTCGCTAATGCGAAGGTAATGCAGTGAGTTATGTCTCATGTTTCTTTGCAGGTCCTCTTGATGAGCGAGAGTCTTTAAGCTTCAATGAGGCCACTGGAGTCAAGGAGAGGGAAGATGTCATGGAAGAGGAGATGGATGCTCTTAAGAAGAATGAAACCTAAGACCTTGTGCCCAGGGTTGGTGGCATTACTCTAGTGACTTGCAAGTGGGTGTACAAGTTGAAGAAGAAGGATGATGGGAGCATTAAAAGATACAAGGCTCGCCTTGTTGCTCGAGGATTCTCACAGCAGTATGGAGAGGACTATGAGGAGACGTTTAGTCCAGTTGCAAAGATAACTCGGTTCGGGTGGTGATCACCTTGGCTGCTTGCCAAGGATGGAGGATGTGGCAGCTTGATGTAAAGAACGTTTTTCTTTACGGGGAGATTGATAAGGACATCTTCATGGATCAGCCGCTCGGATTTGTCTCTGAAGTTCATCCGGATTACGTCTGCAAACTCAGGAAGGCTCTCTATGGGTTGAAGCAAGCTCCGAGAGCTTGGTATGGGAAGATAACAGAATACCTCCAATTCTGTGGATACCTTGCTTCTAACTCGGACTCTAGCTTGTTCATCAAGAAGAAGGGAGAGCTTCAAGTCTTGGTCTTGATGTATGTTGATGACATGATCATCACAGGGAATTCAGAGGAGGAACTAGCTAGGCTCAGGGCTGAGCTTGTTATTCGTTTCGAGATGAAAGACTTGGAAGAGCTTCATAACTTTCTTGGTCTTGAAGTGCAGAGGAAGGAGAGCGGGATACTCATTTGCCAGAAAGGATATGCAGATCGCATTGTGAACCGATTCGGCATGAGTGAAGGAAAGAGTTGCTCTACTCCTCTGGATCAAGGGATGAAACTTCGACGAGATGAAAGAAGGATTTTTCCTGATCCCTTGGTCTTTAGAGCTCTAGTGGGGAGCTTGATCTACCTAACCATTACAAGGCCAGATATTGCTTATGTTGTTGGCCGAGTAAGTCGGTTTGTGGCAGAGCCAAGGAAGTCTTATCTTGTGGCGGCAAAGAACATCTTGAAGTAGTCAAGGCTACTTCTGATATGGGACTCCTTTATAGGAGAGACTCGGGCTTTCTTTGAAAGGATACACGGATGCTGATTATGGTGGTGACTCCGATGATCGAAGATCAACTTCAGGTTATGTGTTCACCTGTTGATCAACGGGCATCTCGTGGTGTAGCAAGAAGCAGGACTCGGTGTCTGTCTCTACTATTAAAGCAGAGTACAAGGCTTCGGCCTTGGCAGCTCGAGAAGCCATTTGGCTGAGGAGGCTAGTAGAGGACGTCCATGAGGAAGTGCAAGGTCCTACTCAACTCCGAGGAGACAATGAGAGTGCTCTCAAACTGGTGAACAATCCAGTTTGTCACGCAAGGACCAAACACATAGAGATCGAGCACCACTTCATAAGGGAGAAGGTGTTGGAGGGATCTCTTATGATCGGGCATGTTCGGAGTGAAGACAACCTTGCTGACATCTTCACGAAACCGCTGTCGAAGGGGCCATTTCAGCGCCTACGGAGACTTCTGGGCTTGATCACCATTTCTCACTTCAAGGGGGAGTGTTGAAATTTGTGAAGTGAAAGTGGGTGATCAGACAGTCCGGGCGGCCTGGGCGGACTGGTGGTGCGGCCTGGGCGGACTATCCATGCGGACTGATGAAGCAGTCTGGCAGTCTGGTGTTGGCTTCCTGTTAAGCGTTCTGGCGGCTGCTGTGCAATTCGGAGTCCGCGGACTACGAGGACTGTGTTCTTGGAGTCCGCGAGATTGGCAATGGTCCTTTATTTTGATCTCTGGAGTTGCGGTGGGTGAGCCACATTCTTGGTGGCGGACTGCCCTTGGAGCTAGCGATCTGACTCCGTGTCCGCCAAGTCCGCGCCATATGTTTGGTGGGTTGTTGGACTTGGTCAGTGACAAGTCTAGGGTGTCCGCAGTATCCGCATTGTCCGTTGTTGACCGGGAAGAGTGCATGTTGGTCGTTGACATGTTGAGGGCTGCTTTAGTGTTCGCAGAATCAGCAAAGTCCGCTGTGACCGGGCGGTCTACCTGTTTGTTGTGGACTCGTGCTTGCGGACTGGTGCGGTGTCCGCCACTCTGCGCGGACTTGCTTTTTGCCTTGCTTGTTGGTTTGGCTGATGTCTGTCCTTGTCCTTGCAGACTGGGTGGACTAGCTGTGCTAGCTGCAATCAAGGGGCGGTTAGCCTATCTCATAGGGCGGTGATCACACTCCAACCCTCTCCTATAAATAGGACCCCCCTGGCACCTCATTTGTAACTAAGTGAACAGTAAGTTGGACTCGGATTAATTGCTGAGGACTCGGTTTTCCTATCCGCGTGGTTTGAGCAGACTAAACTGGTTGCTGTTTGCAGGTGGCGCGGCTAGTACTATGGAGCCCGGAGTTTGGTTCTTACTACGGTCAGATTCAGTGAAGTTTGTGGATTGCAATCAGCGTCTTTCCAGTTTTCTCTCTGCTTCAATTTTTTCCAAGTTCAATAACCTGTTCGCCGGACTCGGCGGTTAGGCAGTCTGTTCTTTAGTTCGGCGGTAGCTTGCAGCAGCTAGCGGATAATGGTGCGTCCGCGCGACCTCGCGGTCTCGGCGGACTCCGTGTTCTATTCGTCTTCCAGCAGCAGTTCGGGCGGTCTCGGCGACTTCGGCGGACTGAGCGGTCTCGGCGGTTTCTGACTCTGTCCGCCCAGATTGTTTCTTGTTTTCTACTTTCCTTTTTTATACTGGCGAAATCATGTCTCGCCATGTATACATCGCTCTGTAAAGAAGATAATAAAAGTTTGATCTGCTTGTTTTTTCTGGTTGCTTCTGGTATTTGAGCTTGCTTTCCTGTTCCGCTTGATCAATGTGTGATCTTGATAGTTATAAGAATATTAATTTGACATCTCGTTGATCATCTTGAGAAAATTCAACAGAATGCCACTGTATTTACAATATGATTTTAATCATAAACCTGGTGAAAAGATTTAGTGGAGAAATACGGGACACATTAAATTCATGTAGTTTTCATGCAACACCTAAATTTTATTTCAATTGGGAGCCGAAAAATTAGATCAAATAACGTTGAATGAAGCACTAATAGTCAGCAGCCTCTATATCAACACAACAGGTGGTTATATCTCAATAGATGGTGATATTAAAAATTTCTCAACCTCAAATCGGAGGGGTAGAAATAGAAACTAAAAGAAGAACAAATTATTTCTTCTGAGAAGAATTCTATCAAACACTTTATGGGTGAAAATACAATGAAATGCTTGAGAGCAAAGGAAGAAAAGCAAAATTTTAAAACATTGTTTTTGAAAAAAAAGGAACAAATATGTAGTAGGTGTTGATAATAAACATCTCTTTCATGAAATAAAAATTTAATCCTGTAATGTTGTTTTGTCATGGAGGTTAGCTGAGCAACTTCGGCGGTGGGGAGGAAGGATGTTGTTGTTGTCGACTTGTCGTGATCCTAAAATTTTATCCTGTAATCAGAGCTATCCTAGCACCCTCTTTCATGAAATTAAAAAATAAAAACAACATTAGTAATAGCTTCCCATGATCATAACTCTGGCTGACCACTGGAACCTAATGGGGAAAATACAAACCGTGATTTTCCTAGATTCTTGAGGAGAAAGACAAAGAGTGTGTGTGGAAAAAATTTTAGGTGAGTTACTCCCACCTAGAATTAGGTGGGAGAATAAATAGCAAAATTTGGAAGTGGACCCCGCCTCTTTTCTTCCTCCAAAAAATTTCTTGCACCCCCGATCTCTCATCTCCCTCCCGGCGAAACCCGAAGGCCGCCTCCTCCCCCTTACACGGAGAACCCCGGCCTCCTCCTCCCACGGCGATCCCCGACCTCCTCCTCCCATGACGATCCCCGACCTCCTCCAGCGACGAACCTCGGCCTCCTCCTCCTCCCGCGGCGAAAACCCGGCCTCCTCCTCCCGCGACCAAACCCCGACCTCCTCCTCCCGCGGCGAAACCCCGGCATCCTACTCCTCTCGCAGTGAAAACTCCGCCTCCTCCTCCAGCGGTGAAACCCCGGCCTCCTCCTCCTCTAACGGCGAAACCCCGACCTCCTCCTCCTCTAACAGCAAAACCCCGGCCTCCCAATATTTTGGTGAAATACTGAGAGTTCTGATAGTATTTGACCAAATATCATCAAAACTCTCAGTATTTCACCAAAATACTATTAGAAGTCTCAGTATTTCACCAAAATACTGTCAATATATTGTTCAATATCACGCATAATACAATTCATAAATTAGATATTTTATATCATAATAAATATAATAGTGGGGAGAAGATGTTAATACAATTACATAATGTAATATTATACCGTTTTGATATATTGCAATGTGTTTGTTATTGACGTTTTTTGTCATGATATACAGTATTTCATCAAATACTGTCAGAACTTTCAGTATTTCACCAAAATACTGGAAGGTCGGGGTTTCGCCATTGGTGGAGCAGGAGGTCGGGGTTTGGCCATAGGAGGAGCACGGGGTCTCACCGCGGGAATAAATACCACCAATAGAAGTGGAGCAGGGGGGTCTCGTTGCGGGAGTAGGAGGGAAGGACACCACGGAAGGAGGAGGAGGAGGGGTGTCACCGCGGGAGGAGTAGGGGGAAGGTCTCCAATGGAGGAGGAGTAGGGGGAGGGGTGTCGCTGCGTGAGGAGGGGGAATGTCGCCCCTGAAGGAGGGGGTGTCGCCGCTGGAAGCCGTCGCTGAAGGGGGGAATTTTGGGCCCGAAAATCCCGCCCAATTTTGGGAAGGATTGAGGAGTGGGATCCAAATTTTGCTATTTATTCTCCTACCTAGATCTAGGTGGGAGTAACTCGCCTAAAATTTTTTCGCGCGTGTGTGTGTCCTTGATTCGCAAGGAGAAAGACTTATAAAGTGTGTGTGTGTGTGTGTGTGTGTGTGTGGAGAGAGAGAGAGAGAGAGGAAGAAGGGTTAGAAAAGCTTACTTTTGAACACAGATTGGTTTTGGAAGATCACTAAGGGAGGAGAACCTTCGGACAATGTTTCAGCATATTTAAAATAAAGAGAGGAGAACCTTTTGACAAAACTTCAGCATATTTGCGCTTTTGCTCAATAATCTATGAAGATGGGGCAAAGCTAAAATGAAGTTGGAGAAGAAGATCAAAATCATGGTTGAGCAAAAAGTCTGCTAAGAAGACCGTTGAAGAGTGATTACCTTAGAGTTAAAGTGGGAGGAGTTGTTGGATCGGGTGGCCAACCTTAGAGGGGGGAGAGTTGAATAAGGCTTTTTAATTAATTCAAAATTAATAGTAGTTTTACCAAGTGAAACTTGTTCTGGAGGCTACCGCGGGGCGTTAGCTTGCTAGCACCTGGAGGTAGATCACAAAAGTTATTTTCCTCCGTAAAGCTTCGCCTTACGTACATAGGCTCACACACCCTTCAATGATCTACCGGCATACAACCACAAAATTTCAAGAAGAATAAACGAACAATAATTTCATTCAAGAATAACGAAGGTGGTTTACAATTAAGAACAACTAGACCTCCATGACACCGAAGATCGGAGGCAATGAAATACAACCTTTTCTTTTTATTTCTATACGGACCCTCTACCCGGACCGGTTGACTCTCTTCGTTCCCCCCGGAAAGATCTTTGAGCCGGCTCTTCACCTTCCTACCCGAAAGGGTCTTAGAGCCTCACTAGATCCTCCAATCTAGACGTCCCTCACCGGGACAATTTCTCACGAAACCCTTCCAGGATTCCGACGACCCTCCGGTCGATTTTCCTCAACTAGATCCCCTAATCTAGATGTCCCTCACCGGGACCATTTCTCACAAAACCCTTCATGGATTCCTGTCACAACCCGCATTTTCTCCGAATTAAGAATTATCAGAGTAAGAGAAAACACGCGTCATGATGCCACGTCAAGCAGGGGATAACTGCTGACGCTCAGGCAAAACCAACTACCAACTTAATGAAAGAAAAATCATGTGATTAATGATTGGAAAACCAGTATATTTTAGAGGCCGTATCCCCCGGCTTAGTGGATCACCTAGTCCACAAAAGAAAACTATATTTAAACGCTGCGGAAAGAAAATACTTTATTTAGGTTTGACATCCTAAAGAGCGCATAAGAGTTCCAAGAGAACCACTCATGCTATGCAAGACCCTACATTTAATTTATATAATATATAAGAAAACGGTCTTTATACGTGATTTGGAAAATAGTGATTACATTTTATAAAACATGCTGATCATGAGCTTTATTTATAATAATAATTATAGTTTAAAAATAACTAGCAACCTAACATAAAACTTTCTCAGGGCAAGTAGACTATCTCCAGGAAACGGTAGCAGCATAAGTAAATATATCCCGTACAAAGGTAACAACTACCAGTGAGCGCCAACAACCTGACACAAACCCACTGACACACATGTATGTCTGTAAGAAAGTACTGAAAAACTACCTCACCAACACGGCAAATGGAACTCCAAAGACCAAGAGTCCACCAACACCACCACTGCAAACTAGCCACCCAACTGGCTACGGCTCAGAACCTGGGGTATTCCAAAAGAAAACAGAATACCTCAGCAAGCTAAACAAAGTAAAAACTGCATGAAAGAGTCAACCAAAGGGACAAAGTACCTGAAAAACATGCAGTAGAAAGAGCCACAACTGTCCAAAACAGGACAACAAGAAAAGCACTACGTGCGAGAAAACAGCAACAACCCGGCCCAGGAACAACATCCTGCAGGGCCTACTAGGCTACCAAGAGCCAAAAGTGCTGCAAACTACCAAGGAAGAAACTTCTAACACCCTAAAATGTGGGAGGAGGTAGTAGCAAAAACAAACAACGAGGAACCGGATTGGAGGCAAACTCAGTCCCCCCATCCACCATGTCCAAGTCAACAAGCTCGAGGGTCTACACGTGAAAGCACAAGGGACCTTCCACCCACATGCCCAGCCCATACCTGGAGCAAGAAAAAACACGAGTGGCCTTGGCTAAATTACACAACTCCACCCCCATAAAGAGCTACAAACCACCACTACTACCCACGACCCACGATTTGGCCTTTAAGAAAGTAAAGAAAATGGCCTACAAGGAAAAAACCAGAAATATAACAAGACAACCACTCGGGAACGAAAAACAAGGTAGGAAAGAAAAGGTGTTGCAATGACTCAACACGGCTTGGCGCTGGGTCCTCACGACACCGCATTGAGTGAGCTTCACTTACTCAACGTGCCACGCAAAACGACACTAATACAACAACTACTCTTACGTTGCTACCTTAACACAACGCAAAACACTCAAGCCCACATAACCCGCGCATCGACGCCAGCTAAATACGGAGCGAAAGGAAATATTCAGAGCGCACGATCAGTGTCGCACGACCAGTGGTCGTGCGCACTCATCGGCTGATGATCGTGCGAAGTGAACCTGGGAAACTTGAAACCTGACAGAAAACTTAGCATTAGCGCACGATCAGTGTCGCACGACCACTGGTCGTGCGCACTGTTGCCAGCGCTCGTGCGATTGCCGAGACAGAACTTTGGAAAATAAAAAGACAGCCGCGCACGAACAGAGGCACACGACCAGTGGTCGTGTGCCCTAACGGTTGATGACCGTGCGCGGTTAACCTGTACCGTTGGGATTTCCCGGACGACACCGGAACACGCACACGACCCACGCAACTACAGTAGCAGTAGGAAACTACCAACGACGCGCGCCACTACCATTCAAACTATGACTAATCATTCGAGACGGAAAAATAGGAGATAAAACGATAGAAACAATAGGCTTTAAACAAAAGAAAACAACTTGGCAAGGGCAAGAACACCACTTGCCTCGATTTCCGGTGAAGCTTGGTCGGCTTTCCCTCCTCTACACGCTGCACTAGAAAGAGCAGCACCAAAAACTCACCTAACAAGCAAATCCGAACTTTAATGGCGGAAACCTCAAAAACCAAAAATTCCAATCCCCCTAAAACTCCACGAAAATCGAATTTCTTACCGTAGGAAAGAAGGTTCCGACGAGAGCAATCCGAATCCACTCTCGGAATCGAATTCCGTCCACAAACGCTCCGAGAATCGGCGGTGGAAGGCAAGGCTCGGCGGTTTCTCCGTTTCTCTCGTACAGGGACGGCGGTTTTAACGTGAAGAAGAAGATGACCGGCTATTATATTTCTATCATATATATATATATATTAATATATAATAATATAATTAATTACAAAATTACATAAAGCACCAAAATGACGCGAAAACCGAACTACCTCGGAATTCGACGAAATTCGCACCGTAGCTAAATACCCATGCTACGAACACAACGGCGAAGTCGAAATTAATTTTCGACGAACAGAACTCGAGTTATACCCAAATAAAGCCAAACACCAACATCCCCCCGAGAGGCCACACCGGGTCACCAAAAACGACTCGGCTTGCTAGGGAGATCTTGCCAACAGGCTACAGAATAGGGCACTCAGTTCTAAGGAGCTAAACCACACTCCACAAATGGCACAAGCCACGGAAACGCGTCATCGTAACGCCAAACGAGAATAAAAATAAACGCAGAAAAAATCGGGGGCGTTACAGTCACTCCCCCTAAAAGAAAGTTTCGTCCCGAAACTTTACGCACAACACTCCTACTAAAGAAGGAAAAGTAACCAAGAGGAGTTACAAGAAGGGAAACATACCGATCAAATCAGGGAAATAGGTGAGGGTAAGCCCTCCTCATGGCCGACTCTAGCTCCCAAGTCGCGCTCTCCAAATCCTGATTTTTCCACAGAACTTTCACCATCGGTATGGACTTCTTTCGCAGCACTCGCTCCTGAGTATCCAAAATACGAACCGGCACCTCAACAAAAGAGAGGTTGGGCTCCAACTGGGGCACAACGTCCAAGACCTGCCCACTACTGCGCACACACTTCCGCAATTGGCTAACATGAAAAACATTATGAACTCCTGGGAAGTTTGCTGGCAAACCCAATCTATAAGCTGACACGCCAATCCGTTCCAAAATCTCGAACGGGCCCACATACCTTGGGTCCAATTTCCGATTCTTACCAAACCTCTTTACACCCACCATTGGGGAAACCTTAAGAAATACAAGGTCCCCTACAGAGAACTCCAAAGCAGACCTACGCCGATTGGCGTTCTTTTCATACCTCTCCTGAGCTATACGAAGCTTCTCCCGAATAAGCTTCACGGCGACTTCCATATCCTCCAGCGCATCAGGACCCAACAACGGCCTCTCACCAGCCTCGGCCCAAAACAACGGAGTCCTATAGTGCCTCCCATACAAGGCTTCGAACGAAGCCATCTGCAAACTTTCCTGATAATTGTTGTTGTAAGCAAATTCCATAAGTCGCAGCCGCTCATCCCACGCTCTGCCGTGGTCTAAAATATAGCATTGGATCATATCCTCAACAATCTGATTCACCCGCTCCGTCTGCCCATTGGTCTGTGGGTGGTACGCAGTAGAATATCTCAGATCCGTACCCAAACCCTCCTGTAGACTCTGCCAAAAACGAGAAGTAAACCGGGAGTCTCGATCAGAAATGATGCTAACCGGCACACCGTGGAGTCGGATGACTTCATTCAAGTACAACTCCGCTATCTTCTTCATCGGGTAATCAATCTTATAAGGCACGAAGTGAGCACACTTCGTCAATCTATCCACTATAACCCAAATAGAATCAAATCCCCTCGGAGATTTTGGTAAGCCCGTAATGAAGTCCATAGATATACTCTCCCACTTCCAAGTCGGGATCTCTAACGGGGTCAACTTGCCACCAGGCCTTCCATGATCGGCCTTCACGCGCTTGCAAATGTGGCACTCAGCAACAAATCGGGCTATATCACCTTTCATGCCATACCACCAGGCAATTTGCCTTAAGTCACGGTACATCTTCGTAGATCCTGGATGATAGGCAACGCTGGATCCATGAGCCTCTCTGCAAATCATACCTCTAATATCCCCAACGGCGGGGATGCAAAACCTGTCGCGGTACTTCAAAGTACCCGCATCATCGATAGCAAAATCTGGCAACTCTCCCTTCCCTGTCCGGATGAATAGGTGCAACAGATCCGGGTCGTCCTTCTGGTGCAGTCTGGTCAAAGAAATCCAGGACGGCTCTGCCACTGACAAACTACTCTGCAAACCACAGCATCCCACTGAAATATCCATAAGGAGGAACTCCTCAACTAACCGATCGGCGGAGAGGTAAAAGATCTTTCCCGTCTTTCGGCTCAGGGCGTCGGCCACCACATTGGCCTTGCCCGGATGATACTGGATCTCTACATCATAATCGGCCACATACTCTAGCCACCGACGCTGGCGCAGATTCAACTCCTTCTGCATGAACACGTACTTCAGGCTCTTGTGGTCAGTGAAGATCTTGCACTGAGCCCCATAAAGTAGGTGTCTCCACAGCTTCAACGCATAAATAACCGCTGTGAACTCAAGGTCATGCGTAGGATAATTCTTCTCATGAGTCTTTAGCTGCCTTGACCCATAGGCAATCACCTTCCCAACCTGCATTAATACGCAACCCAGACCTACAAGCGAAGCATCCACATATACATCATAATCCACACCCTCAGTAGGCAGGGTCAGAACGGGGGCAGTGCACAATCTCTTCTTTAGCTCCAGAAAAGCCTCCTCGCACTTTTCGCTCCAAACAAATGCCACATTCTTCTGAGTCAGCTTGGTCAACGGTGCAGCTAGGGAAGAGAAACCCTCCACAAATCTTCTGTAATATCCAGCCAACCCTAAGAAACTCCTGATCTCCTTAGGCGTACTTGGCCTACTCCAATCCATCACTGCTGCAATCTTTTCTGGATCTACCGAGATCCCTTCCTTGCTCACCACGTGGCCTAGAAAAGAAACCTGAGGCAACCAAAATTCGCACTTGCTCAACTTGGCGAATAACTTGTGGTTCCTCAACTCTGATAGGACCAAACGCAAATGCTGCTCATGCTCCTCCGCACTACGAGAATAAACTAACACGTCATCAATGAAGACCACGACAAACTTGTCGAGGAAATCCTTGAACACCCTGTTCATCATATCCATGAAGGCTGATGGTGCGTTGGTCAGACCAAACGACATCACCAAAAACTCAAAGTGTCCATGCCTCGATCTAAACGCAGTCCGTGGAATATCCGCCTCACGGATCCTGAGCTGATGATAACCATAACGAAGATCGATCTTGGAGAACACCGTGCTACCGTGCAACTGGTCAAATAAATCATCGATCCTCGGCAGAGGGTACCTGTTCTTAATAGTGACCTTGTTCAATTCTCTATAGTCGATGCAAAGCCGCATCGACCCATCTTTCTTCTTTACAAACAAAACAGTAGCACCCCAAGGCGACGAACTCTGCCTGATAAAACCTTTAGCCAACAGCTCATCCAACTGACCTCGCAACTCCTCTAACTCACGAGGGGCCATCCGGTACGGCGCCTTAGCAATAGGACGCGTACCCGGCTCCAAATCAATCACAAACTCAACATCCCGCTCGGGAGGAAGACCAGGAAGGTCATCAGGAAAAACATCAGCGAAACCACAAACAATAGGAATCTCCTCCAAGCGTGGTACACTAACAGCGGTTTCAACCTCCGAGACTAAACAAGCACAACAACCAGAAAGAAACAACCTCTGAGCACATACCGCAGAGATGACAGGAGAATCCTGACACGGGTCAGCATACACGCTGCCGGGCTGACCGTCGTCCCTGATGAAGTCCAAGCGCTTTCCTTTGCACTGAATGACTGCATCATACCTAGAGAGCCAGTCCATGCCCAGAATAACATCGAAGTCCTCTAGATCAATCATCTTCAGGTCCGTCTTCGCAAGAAAGTTCCCCAACAAAACAGGGCAATCCAAAATGCCCAAATCTGACAACACAGATTCACCAGAGGGAAACTTGACACGGAAGGAATCCCGAACACGATCTAAGGTCAACCGATGTCGCTCCACAAAGGTTCTAGCCACGAACGAGTGGGTAGCGCCGGAGTCAAACAGAACCCGCGCACAGCGGTTCTTTACCTTAAATTTCCCTATAGGAGCATAGAAAACTAAGGAACTACCACAACCATACTGCAAACATTCTAGCAAAAAGAACTACCAGGCTGGAAAAACAACAAACAACTAACCTGAGACGACCTGGGTCGAAGCCTGAGCCTCCTCGGAAGAGATCACGTTCAGCTTCCCCTTTCCCTTGTCCACACGCTGAGGCGGAGGTAAAGCCTGCAATGGAACTGCAGGAAGAATTGGCTAAAACTGAGGACACCTCGACTTGATGTGACCCTTCTGCCCACACTGAAAGCAGACTTTATCCTTGGTCCAACACTGGGCCGCATCATGGCCGGATCGCTTGCAAACGGAACAGGAGACATCTCTCCTAGGAGCACCCTGAATCGCATGAACCTGCTCCTTCCTCTGAGCTGCTGCCTTCTTGAAACATTTCTCGGCAGGGTGGCCTGACCGGCCATAGAAGCTGCACTCCGCCTTTCCCCTCTTTCCTGGAGTCGCACCGGGTACCTGGGGTTTCTTCTCCTCCACCGACTTTCTCTTGTCCAACCTCATTTGCTGGCCTCTGCTCTTCGTGGTCTCAATAGCCTCCACCTTCAGAGCAGCCTCTACTACACCTGCATAAGTCTCTGACCCATAAGCACTGATCAACTGCTGCACCTCGCTCCTCAATCCACCGAGAAATCGCTTAACTCGATCAGCCTCAACGCTGACCAATCCAGGGGCAAAACGGCTCAACTTGCTGAACTCTATCTCATACTCACCCACCGTGAGTTGCCTTTGCTTCAGATGGAGGAAGTCGTTCATGATGCGGTCACGCTCGACCGAGGGTAAGAACTTCCTCAACAGCATCTCCTTGAACACCTCCCAAGAGCATCCGGCTACCAAGCTCTCCTTCTCTCTCAGCCACCAACTCTTAGCCAAACCTTTAAGCTGATAGGCGGCTATCATCACCCTCTGATCATCTGCAATCCCTGAATACGAGAACATCTCCTCCATGGAGATCAGCCAGTCGTCTATCACCATGAAATCTGTCTTCCCATCATAAGTGGGAGGGCTCAGCCTCTGAAACTGCGAGATGAAGGCCATCTCTGCTGGCACCACCACTGGAGGTCTCAAGGGTGCAGGAGGAGGAGGAACAGCTAACCCCCCCGCAGGGACTTGCATACCCTGAGTCTGACCTGCCACGACCGCCACCAAAGACTGAATCTGGGCTCGTACCTCCTCCAACTGTCTGCCCAAGGAATCGTTACTCTGACGCAGACTCTCGATCACCGCATCGTTCTGAGCCCTAGATGACTCACCCTCAGACAGGGGAGTCGATCGAGTCGCAGGACGCCTAGCCATTCTAAAAATCATAACAACACAAATTAGACTCTACTACAATGTCTAGAACCAAATACAAGTACAGACAATACATATATAGATATAGACTTAAAGCTGCTAAACTTGCTCTGAGAGTTTATCTTTTTAACAAAATTTAGATGTTATGCCCTAACCTAGGATGGTTAACCACCACCTTACTAACTCTTGTGCCTAGATCGGGAATGCATGACTTTTATATTAATTTGAAAACTTATGTGTGTACATATGTCATCCTGCCAGTCTTTAGCATGACACGTTGTGCGTATGCAATGTTATGATATACATGTTTGTGTTATGCATTCTAAAAAGGCCCTAATGCATGTTATGAGCGGCGTACACATGAAAATGTTATGCATCCCAAACTACATAACATTTTCATGCAACGAAAAAGAAAACGTGCTAGTCGCAGCTATGTGGTGAGGTTATGCATCCCATACTACATAACCCTCACATATTGCCCCTATGGTGGATCCATATACGAACATATATTATGCATCCCATACTACATAATATGCCCCGTATACTTCATGTTATGCTATGAGTGTAGTGTTCATGCTTTTGCCAAGACGTGCTGATGACATATCGGTGTGTGAATAACATGTTGCTGAACTACTAAAAAGCAAACAAAGGAAGGTTGCTCAACTAACTTGTCAAGCAACCTCCCTCTGATACCAACTGTCACAACCCGCATTTTCTCCGAATTAAGAATTATCAGAGTAAGAGAAAACACGCGTCATGATGCCATGTCAAGCAGGGGATAACTGCTGACGCTCAGGCAAAACCAACTACCAACTTAATGAAAGAAAAATCATGTGATTAATGATTGGAAAACCAGTATATTTTAGAGGTCGTATCCCCCGGCTTAGTGGATCACCTAGTCCATAAAAGAAAACTATATTTAAACGCTGCGGAAAGAAAATACTTTATTTAGGTTTGACATCCTAAAGAGCGCATAAGAGTTCCAAGAGAACCACTCATGCTATGCAAGACCCTATATTTAATTTCTATAATATATAAGAAAACGGTCTTTATACGTGATTTGGAAAATAGTGATTACATTTTATAAAACATGCTGATCATGAGCTTTATTTATAATAATAATTATAGTTTAAAAATAACTAGCAACCTAGCATAAAACCTTCTCAGGGCAAGTAGACTATCTCCAGGAAACGGTAGCAGCATAAGTAAATATATCCAGTACAAAGGTAACAACTACCAGTGGGCGCCAACAACCTGACACGAACCCACTGACACACATGTATGTCTGTAAGAAAGTACAGAAAAACTACCTCACCAACACGGCAAACGGAACTCAAAAGACCAAGAGTCCACCAACACCACCACTACAAACTAGCCACCCAACTGGCTACGGCTCAGAACCTGGGGTATTCCAAAAGAAAACAGAATACCTCAGCAAGCTAAACAAAGTAAAAACTACATGAAAGAGTCAACCAAAGGGACAATGTACCTGAAAACATGCAGTAGAAAGAGCCACAACTATCCAAAACAGGACAACAAGAAAAGCACTACGTGCGAGAAAACAGCAACAACCCGGCCCAGGAACAACATCCTGCAGGGCCTACTAGGCTACCAAGAGCCAAAAGTGCTGCAAACTACCAAGGAAGAAACTTCTAACACCCTAAACTGTGGGAGGAGGTAGTAGCAAAAACAAACAACGAGAAACCGGATTGGAGGCAAACTCAGTCCCCCCATCCACCATGTCCAAGTCAACAAGCTCGAGGGTCTACACGTGAAAGCACAAGGGACCTTCCACCCACATGCCCAGCCCATACCTGGAGCAAGAAAAAACACGAGTGGCCTTGGCTAAATTACACAACTCCACCCCCATAAAGAGCTACAAACCACCACTACTACCCACGACCCACGATTTGGCCTTTAAGAAAGTAAAGAAAACGGCCTACAAGGAAAAAACCAGAAATATAACAAGACAACCACTCGGGAACGAAAAACAAGGTAGGAAAGAAAAGGTGTTGCAATGACTCAACACGGCTTGGCGCTGGGTCCTCACGACACCGCATTGAGTGAGCTTCACTTACTCAACGTGCCACGCAAAATGACACTAATACAACAACTACTCTTACGCTGCTACCTTAACACAACGCAAAACACTCAAGCCCACATAACCCGCGCATCGACGCCAGCTAAATACGGAGCGAAAGGAAATATTCAGAGCGCACGATCAGTGTCGCACGACCAGTGGTCGTGCGCACTCATCGGCTGATGATCGTGCGAAGTGAACCTGGGAAACTTGAAACCTGACAAAAAACTTAGCATTAGCGAACGATCAGTGTCGCACGACCACTGGTCGTGCGCACTGTTGCCAGCGCTCGTGCGATTGCCGAGACAGAACTTTGGAAAATAAAAAGACAGCCGCGCACGAACAAAGGCACACGACCAGTGGTCGTGTGCCCTAATGGTTGATGACCGTGCGCGGTTAACCTGTACCGTTGGGATTTCCCGGACGACACCGGAACGCGCACACGACCCACGCAACTACAGTAGCAGTAGGAAACTACCAACGATGCGCGCCACTACCATTCAAACTATGACTAATCATTCGAGACGGAAAAATAGGAGATAAAACGATAGAAACAATAGGCTTTAAACAAAAGAAAACAACTTGGCAAGGGCAAGAACACCACTTGCCTCGATTTTCGGTGAAGCTTGGTCGGCTTTCCCTCCTCTACACGCTGCACTAGAAAGAGCAGCACCAAAAACTCACCTAACAAGCAAATCCGAACTTTAATGGCGGAAACCTCAAAAACCAAAAATTCCAATCCCCCTAAAACTCCACGAAAATCGAATTTCTTGCCGTAGGAATGAAGGTCCCGACGAGAGCAATCCGAATCCACTCTCGGAATCGAATTCCGTCCACAAACGCTCCGGGAATCGGCGGTGGAAGGCAAGGCTCGGCGGTTTCTCCGTTTCTCTCGTACAGGGGCGGCGGTTTTAACGTGAAGAAGAAGATGACCGGCTATTATATTTCTATCATATATATATATATTAATATATAATAATATAATTAATTACAAAATTACATAAAGCACCAAAACGACGCGAAAACCGAACTACCTCAGAATTCGACGAAATTCGCACCGTAGCTAAATACCCATGCTACGAACACAACGGCGAAGTCGAAATTAATTTTCGACGAACAGAACTCGAGTTATACCCAAATAAAGCCAAACACCAACATCCCCCCGAGAGGCCACACCTAGTCACCCAAAACGACTCGGCTTGCTAGGGAGATCTTGTCAATAGGCTACAGAATAGGGCACTCAGTTCTAAGGAGCTAAACCACACTCCACAAATGGCACAAGCCACAGAAACGCGTCATCCTAACGCCAAACGAGAATAAAAATAAACGCAGAAAAAATCGGGGGCGTTACAATTCCGACGACCCCCCGATCGATTTTCCTCGCAGACAAACAAATAGACAATAAAGAGACTTCAATGTAAAATACAAAGAGTTTAGAAATTATTTTTCCCTCAAACGTAGAACTCCTCCGAGGAATGATGCGCAATCGATGCTCTTGAATATCATTCTCTTTGCAATCGATCAGCCATGTAAGGTTGTTGAAAATTTCGTTCGCCGGAGTTCTTCGATCGCGAGCGGGAGGAAGAAACAATGTTTTTCCTTCAACGGAGATGAAAGTTCGTCCTTCTCCAAATAGAGGCCGAACCCTAGAGTGAATTGTTCTCTTTTGTCTTTTCTCCAGGAAAAGAAACGCTTGCTTTTATACGTCTTGAAAAAGTAAGCTATCACCGGTGGTAGAGCTAGCGCCCGGCGGTAGCTCGATGTGCGTGAAGGTGATAGCTGTCCAGCAGATTTGAAAAAATATCCAAATAGAATATTTTTCCATTTGCGCAACCGTGGTGCGATACAAAGCTATCGCCTAGCGGTAGTAGTATCTTCGTCGAGACAACACGATGCTCGTCAAGACAACTAGCTCTCAGCGGTATGGATAACGTTACGTGGTAGGTCACCGAGAACTCGTGCAGAATTTAATCCAAGCTAGCGCGGGCGGTATCACTAGCGCTCGACGGTAGGTACCAGAACTTGATATTCTTGTTCTTTTGTACCTATAAACCTGCACACTATATGCAACACACGTATGATCAAATACAACACGGGATTTGATATTGTCAAACTAAAGAGATGTGAACCATAGGTTCCAACAAACTCTCCCTTTTGATAATATCAAATTTCGTTCATGAGATATAAAACAATAATAACATGGTATAGTTTAATTCAATCAGTAAGCATGAAATATAGTAGGCTGATAATCAATACGGCGTGAAATATTGCAGGTTAATAATCACTACGGCTCCCCCTGTAGATGTTCTCTCTCTACAAGTGTTCTCCCCTATATGTGTGTTCACCATACACGAGATCTTCCCCTGGGTGATTAAGCATAAGATACACTCATGAATGCTCAACTCTCCGTATGATACACTCTCAATAGGATACACTCATGAACACTCGACTCTCCCCCTTTTGATATTATTGAAAGGGGCAGGGATTAACGAACATGCCTCGTAAACACTCAACTCTCTCCCTATGGTCATGAGATACTAAGACAATCACATGCATAAACAATCATAAAAGAAATAAACAATCTCAAAAGCATAAACACATGCATAAACAATCACAAGAAGAAGGAGAAAAAATTGGAGCGGGACACCATGAATATAAACCTACTGAAAGTATTTAATTCAAGGATAACTAAGTCACCTAGAGGGGGGTGAATAGGTTATTAATCTATTTTTGAGTTCTTTTATGTCTCTTCTTTAAGAGCTTTGGCTTTAAGTTATTTTATACTTTCAAGATGTACACAACCTACACAAAGAAAACAACACAGAAAAGCACACAGTGATTTATAGTGGTTCCACTAACTTAGGTACATCTACTTTCCCTCCCACCTATCCAACTATCTTGTTAGACTAGACACTTCTCCAAAACTTGCTCCAAAGAGCTTACACCTCAGATCCCTCAAGATTTCTAAGTCTCCTCCAAGACTTACTTCTCAGCCACAAGAGACTAAACCTCAGTGGTCAGCAGACCACCTACCCCAGACTGTTAAGCCCTACACTCAGGCTGGGAGGACAACCCTACCTTAGATCCACTAGGGATCCTACCTCATAGCTCTGCAGTGCTCCTACACTCAGTGACCCTCAAGCCACCTACCTCAGCCTTACAAAAAGGCCTACAGCTCAGGCTTCTCAGGTCCAAAGTTTCAGGCACAAGGCCTTACTCTCAGAGTGCTGTAGTACTCCTCCACTCAGTGCCTAGCAGGTGCCTACCTCATTGCCCTTCCCGACACCTACAGATCAGGCTAAATAGCCCTACAACTCAAATCCACACTTAGATCCTACCTCAGAGCAACTTTACTCCTAACACTCAGATCCAAAAAGGATCTTACAAGGTGGAAGTGAGTTGGTGAGTCTTGATTGGACACAGGAGAAATTTCTCTGTGCCAATCTACCTTGGTTGAGTTAGACTCAACCCAAATTTGACTCCAAGAATGTATTTCCTGAGTCTACCTTACTTGAACTGAGATATACTGTTGGGGCTGCGGTCCGGAATCGCCCCCGCGCTGCGGTGCTATGCGGTAATGGCTTAACTGGCTGCCCCGTGGATCCGCCCGAGGACCTTTGATATAAAGATTAGTATGCGCCTTTGACCTTCAGGCCGGTCTTTTGGTGCAGTTGGTAGCGCTAAGTCCTCTCAATTGGTATCAGAGGGGGTCGCGGGTTCGAAACCCCGGGGTCGTTTCCGGGGGGGGGGGGATTGTTGGGGCTGCGGTCCGGAATCGCCCCCGCGCTGCGGTGCTATGCGGTAATGGATTAACTGGCTGTCCCGTGGATCCGCCCGAGGACCTTTGATATAAAGATTAGTATGCGCCTTTGACCTTCAGGCCGGTCTTTTGGTGCAGTTGGTAGCGCTAAGTCCTCTCATATACTCAGTCCTAACTACTTCCACAACAACAAGTATTATTTTACTTGAGCTGGAAGTGACTTGCAGAATAATGTTCTGCCTCTTTCTGAACTGAGCCTGAAGCTTAGCCCTAACAACTACTTCACAACACTAGGGATTTTTCCTACTGGAACTGTGAAGTTACTACAGCAGATCTTGCTACAGCCTTAACTGAGAGAATCTCAGCCCTACTCCTTTCTTCACAACAACAAGGATGAAGATCTTGCTTTGGCCTGTGATGCAAGTAGCTTGCAGATCAGCTTCTTTGCTCCTTCTGAACTGAGCCAACTGCTCAGCACTATCTCCTTCTTCGCAGCTCCCTAAGAGAATTTTCTTTTGGATTTGTTGGCTGGGTCTGTGAAGCACCTACAATAAGGGTCGGCCCAAGATGCTACCTTTTTCTCAGAGAATCCCTCTGAGCTAACTTGCTGGTGCAGATGAAGATCACACCAGCTATCTTGCTGTTGAAGATGTTGATACCAACAACTAACTTGCTCTTCGTCTTGCTGACTTGAGCTTCCTGTTCTTCAGTACAGCAACAATGGCGGAGAAGAACTATCTGATTGTTTTTTCCAAAAGCTCACTTCCACTGTAAAGCCTTTCCCTTTTATTGATTATGACCCAATGACTCTTTGAGCAGTGGGCCCCATACCATTAATGGCAAGCAGTAACCTTGCTTTAATGCTAACTGTCGTACAGAAGGTCTGCGATAACATGTGTCGTATACTATAGCCATCCCACCACTATTTTGAAATATGTTGACTTGCTGATGTCAGCAGCTATGGACTTAATCAAAAAATCAAGCAAATTAGTATAGGCGTTGAGTGAGGGTCCTTCACTCAACACCAAATCACTTTGACAGATTTACTATCTCTTGACATTGAGTGAGTAACCTTCACTCACCACCAAACTACTTAGAATATAAATCTATTTCTAGGCGTTGAATGATTCAGCTTCACTCAACGCCAACTTGCTTTATCAGCATTCTACTGCTTGGCGTTGAGTGAGTAAGCATCACTCAACGCCAAACTCCTTAAACAAAAGGTTGTCTTCACTAGGCGTTTACAACGTTGAGTGAGCAAGATCCACTCAACGTTTTTTGCCTTTGCCAAATTGTCTGTTTTTAAAAACTCTGGCTTTGACTGTGAGTGTTACTCAACACATATGAGGCTATGACATTGAGTGAATGACCTTCACTCAATGCCTATGAACTTAGCCACTTTCTGCCTCTTAACCTTAGGCTTTGACTGTCTCAGTCTGCCTTACTCTGAACTAAGTTCGACTAATGGTTAGCTCAGCTCGACAAACTCTGAACTCGGTTCGACGAATTCTGAACTGTTCGATGAACTCAGAATCTCAAACTCTGAATTTAGTTCGACGAATGGTGAGCTCAGCTCGACAAACACTGAACTGAGTTCGACGAACTCTGAACTCAGTTCAACTCACAACTTTTTTGCTGTATGGCATTGAGTGTGTCTTCATCACTCAACGCCAACCTACTTAGCCATATTTTTGCCTATAGCTATATGCCGTTGAGTGAGTCAACTTCACTCAACGCCTGTGGATATAGCCATATTTCCAGCTTGCCAACAGTTAGGCTTAGACTAACTAAGATATATTCAATGCTTTTGCTTATCTGAAGTTGAGTGAATAGACTTCACTCAACGCCTGTAGACTTAGCTGTATTTTCAACTGCTCCTTGAATTCTGGCGTTGAGTGAGCTTATCTCACTCAGCGCCTGTGGACTTAGGCAAATTCCTGCCTTTCCAGCATCTTCTGTTGGTGTCCACCTTTCTGCCTTATGACCACCTATCACATCACTTAGACAATCTTTCTAGACTTGTTCCATGGAACATCCTACACATGATGAGCTTAAACAACATCAAATACAACTATGCTCTTAGTGTTGATGGTGATGCCTCTTCAAATTCACTCTAGGGAACATTATGGGTAATGGACCCAATAATCTCCCCCTATTTGAAGAAGGCAGAACATCCAACAATACTAAGAGGCATCAACATAATCGGCAGAATAAATTCATGCAGCTGTAGATTATAATCTTCTATAACTGTTAGTTTATGCTATATTAATTCAATGTGATCCATTTAATTGTATTGACTCAATAAGTTAAGTCAATGCATCCTCATACTACTTGAGCAATTACTCTAGTAATATGCACTCTCCTTTATACCACTTAATATTTAACTGGAGCACCACTAGAAGCACTTACCTCAAAGTATGCACTAACACAATCATGACACAACATGTGGTCAGCCATTGCATTTCTCATATTACTAGAATTTTTTCAAGTAATATGAACCGACTCAACATGACCTAGTCATGTAAAGTATTGCTCTATATTTCTCCCTTATGTATTACCATACATCTCCCCATTTCTGTCTTCTTCAATAGGTATATCTACTGAGGGAGGAGAAAGAGAATATCTCTTGATCCTAGTCAAAGTCATATGTTGATAACACTAAGGAAATTATCCTAGTGATCAATCTACTAGATTAGGAGTCATACCTTTTTTGTTGATACATTGAAACAACACAACACTGCATCACTTGAATTTGTTGCACACATAGTTCCACTTGCTGATGTTGTATCTACAAAATCAGCATCCACTTGTGGTGATATCATTGATACACCACATGACTGCAGCCCCTAGACTCTAGAATGAACCATGGATCCACTTGAACTGACTGCTAGTTGTTCCTTTTCTCCTGCAGCAACACTATTTTCTTAGCAGCAGCCCTTCTTAGACTCAGAGAAGATTATGACTATGTCATAAGAAATCCCCCCTTAGTCTATCCAATATCCTTAGGACAAACTGATCAGTAGTGAAGATCTCTGATCCTCTGTAGTAGCAGCTTACTCCTTCTCAATAGGAGGCTGATCCAGTTCCAGCAAGTGTTGGACTTGCTCCCCCTCAGTAGGAGCACCACTTTTATCATCTCTAATGGACACATAAGTCCTGATACCTTATGGGAATCTTTTCAAAAACAGTAAAATTTATGTTTGATAATTTTGAGTTCGACAAATTATTCAGATTTTATCGAGCTCCGTTCGACGAATTATTCTGATTTCATTGAGCTCCATTCATGCTGATGCTTAGTAACTCCCTTGCACCTTACATAGTCTCTTTTTGCTGAGCCAGATCTTCTCCCCTTCTTTAGCAACAGACTTGCCTTTGGCTTCAGCTTTCTGATCAGCAGCACAAGAGTGTTCAGCCCACTGAGTACTATCTTGATCATTATATTGATCTTTACACTTGATCACCACTTGATCAATCCCTTCTTGGTTTCTGAATAGACAGGGAGGAGCTGTCCTGTTTTGATTCTTTTCTCCCTCTAGCTGATTGCATATGATACTAATGGTTCAGCTGTCAGCTTTCTCTTCTCATGAGACTGAATTTTCTCCTATAGCTGCTGGACTTTGAGACCATTTGAACCTTAAATGATCTTTCCTTAACCATCCTTTCATTCTAATATCAAGTCTTTCTCTACACTGTTATTCCAATAGGAATGTGTTGACTTGTATCAACAATAGCTGGAGCAATCCAGCTATTCTTGTAAACTGATTGGCTTGCTATCTTCCAGTAGGTCCCATCACCTGAGTTATTTCTCTCTCAGCCTCTGCAATGTCCATAGGGACAAGCTGATCCTAAGCAGTAATGCTAATCTATTATGTGTTGGGGGAACTTTGGGTAAGATTCAAGCTTGTCCAACAATCTTGACTAAACATGCTCCCCATCAATAGGAGTATCTTAGCTTGATAGTCTCCCCCTCAACATTAGCACAGATCCTGTCCTTATGACTATCAGTCATCATTTCAGCTGATGATACCACTTGACTTGAAAGTCTTTAATATGTATCACTTGACAGTTTGTTCCTTCTGTATAGTGAGTCTTATCAGCTGCGCACAGTGTGTCTCTTTCTTGCTGCTCACAGAGGAGCTACTCCTAGTGATTTACCTCAGTGATGAGTACACCCTACCTCAGTGATGAGTACACCCTACTTGTTCTTCTTCTAGTTTGATGGTGTGGCATCAAAGCTTTGTCCAACCAGACAGTCCTGCTGGTTGAAACCTGCTGGTCTTTGCCCAAGACTTGTGCACATTATCCTTCTTTAAGAATGCACACAACATCCTTATCCTTGGAGTATGATCCATAGGATAACTTCCTTGTTCCAGTCCAGGTTCTGGAACATCTACTGTCCAAGTACCACATGGGGGTATGGGTACTTGGACTAACCTGCAAAATAGAGTTTACCTTACCTTAGGATCCCAATAGGTATTGGGTCCTAGGTTCCTGTTAGCATAAACATGCACATGTCTATCTACAGCAGGCCTGTTAGGAAGACTCACCCTTTCCCTTGTCACACTAGGGTTGTGCCAACAATCTATGGCAAAGTAACCCACTTTGCCACAACACCAACACTTATGGATATTATACCTTCTCTTCTGAGCAGGTCTAGCAGCATGGTTGACTGCGGAATGAATAGAAGGAAGATCAGCTTCCTTGTTCTTATTTCTCTCAGCCACAGTCTGACTGAAGGTAGGTTTGGCAGTAGAAGAACTTGGATTTTCTTGAGGTTTACCAATAGGGGTCTTCTTTGTGGAAGACACACTATTGATGGCTCTAGAAATACCCAAGTATGGCTTTCTAATAGACTTTCCCTTGGTCTAAGAGTGTGTTGGGAGATCTTGAGAAAAGGCCACTGCCTTACTCATGAGTGTGGGGGCTGGTGCACTAAATGCAAATGTTCCAAGATGGGTCAATTGAATTTCTTCATGGGGAGTCTTACAGGAACTCATTCCCCTACCCTTTCTTCTTTCTTTATAAGAAACATTTATATTCTTATAAGAAAGATTCTCATTCTCCCAGTAACCATGCATGCAGCCTTGGTCAAACCTATGAGAAGGGAGGATTACCTTGTGAAAGGTTGACTGTGGCATTACAAGAGCTTTGCCTTTCCCTTTGGAAAGTTCAACTCTTATCTTTCCCTTGACTCCTAACTCCTTCTTACCCTTTTGGGAGGAGAAGGAATTTATCAAGGGTAATACAGCTTTAGGCTTGCTGAATTCAACAACAGTCATTCTCTCCTTTAGGAGTTTCTCTTCAAGATCCAAAATGATCTTGTCCTTCTGGCTTATGATCTCAATTTAGATGATTAAGATAGCCTTTAATTGGCTGACTTCCCTCACTTTCTGATCTAGCAAGGATTCTGTCTTAGACTATTGGGCAGCAACTAGCTATAAAGAGATAATCTCCTCAACCTGCATTTTGGCAAACTTCTTGCTTCTTCTCAAAGAATCCAAGATTTTACCATGCTTTTCAATCAATTGATTGACATCTACCTTAGATTCAAAGTCATCTTCATCCCTTGGTGAGGATGCATCAGAATCTGGACTGGTCACATGACCTGAGCAATAAGAAGAACTTGATAGATATTGTACCTAATCTGGACCAGGCTGATCCTGACAGAACTCTTCTTTTGTCAAAGCCATCCCCTCACAACACCCACTAATATCTTCATCCACCTCAGTATCACTTTTTGAGTGTAATAGAGGGGCCCTGGTATCTTGATGGTCTTCATCTTCAATTGCAATAGCAGCAAGTAGCCCAATGAAGGCTTCTTTTTCTTCTTCAGGCTCGGATTCACTGTCTGATAGACTGACATTATTGTCATCTCTTTCCTCATCTGCCCCTTCCATGTAGGCAGTCAGCCAGTCCTATATTTCTTTGGCTGACTGATAGTGAACTACTCTCATGAGGTTTGAGTCATCCATGATACATACCATGATGTGTAGTGCCCGCTTGTCCATAGTTACTAAGATGATTTCATCTTCAATCATTTCTGCATAACTCATTGGAGTCTGGACTTCTGCATCTAAGATAGAGACCTTCATGGGGATGAAAGGTCCTTCTTGAATTGTTGCAAAGACCCTAGGATCAGAGGATTCCATGATTTGCCTGACCCTTTCTTTCTAGGTCCCAAAGTTCTCCTTTCTGCAGTCTTGGAGCTCCATTCCTTGAGGTTCTCTTTTGAACCCATAAGTATAACCCTTTTATCTATCCTTTGAGGTCTACTTAGACTGTTTAGTCTTTTTTAAGTAACCTCCCTCTGATACCACTTGAAAGTCTTTAATTCAAGGATAGCTAAGTCACCTAGAGAGGGGGTGAATAGGTTATTGGTCTCTTTTTGAGTTCTTTTATGTTTATTCTTTAAGAGCTTTGGCTTTAAGTTGTTTTATGCTTTCAAGATGTACACAACCTGCACAAAGAAAACAACATAGAAAAGCACACAGCGATTTATAGTGGTTTCCTTAATTAGGGTACATCCACTTTCTCTCCCGCCTATCCAACTATCTTGTTGGACTAGACACTTCTCCAAAACTTGCTCCAAAGACCTTATACCTTAGATCCCTCATGATCTCTAAGTCTTCTCCAAGACTTAATTCTCAACCACAAGGGCCTACAACTCAGTGGTCAGTAAACCACCTACCTCAGGATGTTAAGCCCTATACTCAGACTGGGAGAACAACCCTACCTCAGATCCACTATGGATCCTACCTCAGAGCTCTCCAGTGCTCCTACACTTAGTGACCCTCAAGCCACCTACCTCAGCCTTACACAAAGATCTACAGTTCAGGCTTCTCATCCCTACAGTTTCAGGCACAAGGCCCTACTCTCAGAGTGGTGCAACACTCCTACACTCAGTACCCAGTAGGTACCTACCTCAGTGCCCTTCCATGAACCTACAAATCAGGCTAAACAGCCCTACAACTCAGATCCACACTTGGATCCTACCTCAGAGAAACTTTGCTCCTACCACTCAGATCCAAAAAGGATCCTACAAGGTGGAAGTGAGTTGGTGAGTCTTCATTGGATACATGAGAAATTTATCTGTGCCAATCTACCTTGACTGAGTTTAACTCATCCCAACTTTGACTACAGAAATGTATTTCCTGAGTCTACCTTATTTGAACTGAGATATACTCAGTCCTTACTACTTCCACAATAATAAGTATATATTTTACTTGAGCTGGAAGTGACTTGCAGAATAATATTCTGCCTTTTTATGAACTGAGCCTGAAGCTCAGCCCTAACAACTACTTCACAGCACCAGGGATTTATCCTGCTGGAACTGTGAAGTTACTGTAGCAGATCTTTCTGCAGCCTGAACTGAGATAATCTCACCCCAACTCCTTTCTTCACAGCAACAAGGATGAAGATCTTATTTTGTCCTGTGCTGGAAGTAGCTTGTAGATCAGCTACTTCCACATACCGTTGATGATTGACAACCTCGATGCTGAATAATGCCCATTAGCCACAACGAAGACATCAAATATTTCCTCAGTAAGGAATCCCGTCCCAAGCTCTTTGGCTCTAACAACCCATCTCATGCTATAATGATGGTCTGCATGATCAGCATCTTCTGTTCCCACGTTCCCCACCCACGTGTTGAACCTGATCATCTTTTTTTTCTCAAACCACGTGCAGAAATCCTGAAGATAGAGCAGCAGCTCCCTATGACCCGGAAATCTCCTCACATCCCTTCCCTTCCTGGCGACGAAAGGGAAGTCGGTGAAGCCCATGATCTCTCTCGGAGAAGTCAGCCTCAGCGATTCATAAACACTGCTGTGAACTTTGGAGGGATTGGTCAGATTCGCCATCGCCTCCTCGCTTTCTACATTTTGCTTGCACAGCCATTGCTCGCCGACGTCATGTTTTTGCTCGAGGACGACGATGGAGTGGCTGTAACAGTTGTTAGCCACGTGGCTAACAACTATTGGCTATGGTCATTATATGCCTCTATAAATAGGCAGTCCCTGTAATAGTGAAGGATAATAAATGAATGAAAGTAATTAGTTGTTTGTTAGTTTAATTGTCTAGTTTAGGATCCCTATTAGCTAGGTAAGGCTTTGCCTTACAGATCCATCTCTATCACCCACCACCGCTCCTGCCATTCCGTTCATCTTCTCTGGCGAAGTCCCTGTAGCAAGCTTTAGCTTGTTACATACGTGGCTAACAACTGTTACAGTGGCCCTCCTTCCTCAGCTCCCTCGCGGAGACCTGCTCGGAAGGGCCTGCTCCGATGACGCAGACGCGCTTGGAATTCATATGAGTTTCTTGTTTGCTTGGTTGTGTGTGGAGTGGCTAGAGGTTTTGTAGCTGTGAAGAATCATGAATGTGTGATGAGTATGAGTGGTTTGATGGTTTCCGTTGAGCACAGCTCTTGAGAACGATGTTGATCATAATCTTCTTGAAATAATTTATTTAATTATTAATTATGTTATAATATTATAACATAATTTTATAGTTAAAGCCTCTACTAGTATCTGTGGTTCAGTTGAACAACATATTAATGTTAGAGTTTTACTAAAGGCTAATGATCAATAATTTGAGTCATCGGCAAAAGCTCATGTCATGATCTTAATTATGAAATTTTCTTCTCTAAAACTAACCAATACTAGAGGTGTGCGTGAGCACATCATGAAGATGATAGATATTGCTACTCAGCTAAAGAACTTGTAAGTGGATATATCTGAATCTTTTCTTGTGTATTACATCCTGAACACTTTTCCTCAATGCTATGAGCCTCTCAAGATCTCTTATAACACACATTATAAGAAATGGTCAATAATGAACTCATGACCATATGTGTTCAATAGGAAGAAAGACTCAATATGGAAATGGGAGAGAGTGCTCATTTGACGACATATGGAAATGGGAGAGAATGCTCATTTGGCGACACATGGAAAGTATAAAGACCAAGGCAAAAGAAAAGCAAGAGGTGTTCTTCAACCTAAGGCTGACATAAAGAAAGAATCCATGTGTTTTTTTTCTATAAAATGAAAGGGCACATGAAGAAAGATTGCGCTAAATTTAAAGGCAGGTTTGAAAAGAAACATAATCTTCTTTCTTATATTTTTTATGAATCTAATGTGATAGATATAAGTCATAACTCTTGGTGGATTAATTCTGGATCAACAATCCATATTTCAAATTTCTTGTAGGGTTTTTTAAGTCACAGGAAACCATTGGGAAGTGAGCAGTGTATCTATTCTGAAAACAAGATGTGCTCGCATGTGGAGGCTATTGGAACATGTAGTTTAGTTCCCAATAGTGATTTTCTTTTGTATCTTTAAAAGACTTTTTTATTTTACAAGTTTCTTTAGAAATTTGATTTCTGTATCAAGACTTATACTTTCAGGTTACTCCTTTATATTCTCGGATTTATCTTTCAGTTTATCTTATAAATTTGAAATTATTGAAAATGGTATTTTGTTTGATGGTCTTTTTAGAATTAATTTACAAAATGATGATTATAATAATGCAATGCATGTTCACAATAATGCGGGAATTAAAAGAAATTTTATGAATGAAGAATCCTCTATGTTGTGGCGTCAGAGATTATGACATATCTTCATGGAAAGAATAAAAGGATTAGTAAATGATGAAGTACTTAGTACTTTAGATTTTATTGATCAAGCGACTTGTGTTGATTACATTTAAGGAAAGCAAACAAACAAGTCAAAGAAAGGTGCCAGGAGGAGTATTATCATATTAAAGATAATACATACAGATATATGTTGCCCAAATATGGACACATATGGTCAAAAATATTTCATCACCTTTATAGATGATTACTCACGTTATATGTATCTTTACATGCTTCATAATAAGTTCGAAGTGTTAAAAGTTTTTAAATCCTTTAAGGATAAAGTAGAGAAATAATGTGATAAGCAAATAAAGATTGTGCGATAAGATTGGGTGGTGAATATTATGGTAGATATAATGAGGATGGACAAGCACCTGGTCCTTTTGCGAAGTTTCTTCAGGAAAATAGGATAGTTGCCTAGTACACTATGCATGGTACTCCTGACTTGAATAGTGTAGTAGAAAGAAGAAACCGGTCATTACTAGACATGGTGCAGAGAATTCTTAGTAGCTCAAAACTTCCTAAGTCTCTGTAGATAGAAGCCTTGAAAATGGTAGTGTACATATTAAACCGTGTTCCAACCAAGGTTGTTCCCAAAATGCCTTTTGAGATATTTAAAGGTTAGAAACCGAGTATGCAAAATGTACGCATATGGGGTTGGCCTTCAGAAGTAAGAGTGTATAATCCACAAGAGAAGAAGTTAGACCTGAGGACTATCAGTGGGTATTTTATTGGAAATGCTGAGAAGTCCAAGGGATACAAATTTTATTGTCTATCTCATACGACTAGAATTATGGAATCAAGAAATGATAAATTTCTTGAGATTGATTTAATCAGTGGGTGAGATCTCTTTAGGGATTTAATTCCAGAAAAGAATCATTTTGATGCACAACCTTACACCTCAAGTATTGGATTAATCATTGCTCACAACACTCCTACAGTTCAAAAGGGTGTTGAAGAACCACACATTGACATTCCACAAAATATTGACATTGATTTAGTAGATCATAATGTTAGCAATTACCAGTGTCTGTTGAACAAATATTTGAACAACATGCTCCTACAGAGATTATTAATCCACCATTTAGAAGATCTATTAGAGAAAGAAAGTCATCAATTTCTAGTGATTTTATTGTATATCTGTGAGAATCTGACTATAATATTGGTGTTGAGAATGATCCCCAAACCTTTTCACTTGCAATGAATAGTGATAAATCAAATTTGTGGTATGATGCTATGTTAAAGGAGTTGAATTCTATGGCATATAATAAAGTCTGGGATTTAGTTGAGTTACCTAATGGGGTGAAGGCCATTGGCCATAAATGGGTCTTTAAGACTAAGAAAGATTCATTGGGAAACATTGAACGATATAAAGCCAGACTTGTTTCCAAAGGATTTACTCAAAGGGAAGAGATCGATTACACAGAGACCTTTTATCCCGTGTCTAAGAAAGATTCTCTTCATATTATATTTGCATTAATAGCACATTTTGATATGGAATTACACCAAATGAATTTGAAAACTGTATTTCTCAATGGAAACCTAGATGAAGTGGTTTACATGAAACAACTAGAAGAATTTATCTCTCATATTGGTGAACATTTGACATGCAAATTTAAGAAGTCTATATATGGATTAAAACTAGTCTCTCGCCAGTGATATTTAAAATTTCATGACATCATTTCTTCTTTTTGATTTATAGAAAATATCATTGATCAATGTATATACCAAAAGGTTACTAAGAGTAGGATTTGTTTTCTTGTGTTATATATTTATGATATTTTACTTGCAACCAATGATAAATGATTGTTATATGAGGTGAAACAATTTCTCTCTAAAAGTTTTGATATGAAGGATATGGGTGAAGCATCTTATGTCATTGGCATTAAGATATATAGAGATAAACCTCATGGAGTTTTTGGTCTCTCTCACGAAACCTATATTAGTAAAGTCTTAGAGAGATTTCGGATGAAGCATTGTACACTAAGTATAACACCGATTATAAAAAGTGATAAGTTCTATTTGAACCAATGCCCTATGAATGGTTTTGAAAAGGAACAAATGAATAACATTTCTTATGCTTCTGTTGTTGGAAGCTTGATGTATGCTCAAGTCTGCACTAGACTTGACATCGCTTATGTTGTGGGAATGTTAGGAAGATATCAGAGTAATCAAAGTATGGACCACTAGAAAGCTGCAAAGAAGGTGATGAACTTCAAGGTACCAAAGACTACATGCTTATACACAGACGGACTGATCATTTTTAGGTAGTAGTATTCTCTGATTCCGACTTTGCTAGTTGTGTTAATTCTCGCAAATCAACATCAGGATATATTCATATTTGCTGGCAGAGCCGTGTCTTGGAGAAGCGAAAAGCAGACAATGTCTACTACTTCTACTATGAAGACAGAGTTCATTTCTTGTTTTGAGGCTACATCTTATGGTGTATGGTTAAAGAGCTTCATTTGAGGGCTTAGAATTGTTGATTATATTTCTAGGCCATTAAAGATATATTGTGATAATTTTGTTGCTGTCTTTATGACAAAAAATAATATATGTGGTAGTCGAAGTAAAAAAACATTGACATTAAATATTTAGCCATAAAGAAACGGGTTGAGGAAGGAAAAGTGGTCATAGAACACGTAAGCACTGAATTGATGATGGCTGATCCTTTAACTAAAGGCTTTCCACCGTTTAAATTTAAGGATCATGTGATTTATATGGGATTGAGTCACATTATGTAATGTTGTCTTTGTATGTATAATGTGATTTATAAAACTCTTATTTTATGGAATTTTCAAATATTGATATGTGCACTTAATATTATTGAGAAAAATTATTTTGTGCAGGAGCTTGAATAAACATATAGTTTATTCATTAAGTAATGTTATCATATTTAGATTATATCTAAAAGATATTGTACATATGATAAATGAATGATATTACTCAATACATTAGAGAACTTGTCTCCATGATTCATGTATCACATTTCTTAGATATGTATGTTTTCATATTGAACTAAGTGAAACTATTGATCAAGTAGGAGAATGTTGAAATAATTTGTTTAATTATTGAAGTATTTTTGGATTTATAATATTTAATTAATTAATTAATTCTGAAATTATTTTATTAATATGGTCAATAACTCCTAATTTATGTTAAGCTCAATAACTGCTAATTATAGAATAACTCCCCATCTGGAATGAATGGTTAATAATACACCATTATGGGGATAACTACCCATTTAAGTGAAAACTACCCACTAGTGTTAACAACTCGTTGAGTGGATGTGATTGATGACAACACATCTATAAATATCTATGGAGGGGGTATTCAGTCCCTAAGTTCAATCACTCATTCATCATACACCATCTAGCGGGAGTGATCGAGAGCATAGAAGATTGTCACTTACGTCGAAACTCTTTTCGGTGAAAGAATCAATGGTCGGAGGTTTGATATCATTCTCCCACTTTAACTTTTATTCCGCATACTATGCATTTTATATCATCGTTACTTTTGTTACTTACTTTTTTTAGATTAAAATCTATGCGAACGATAATATAAAATGCGTAGTATGCAGAATAACAGTTAAATCGTAGTAAATAACCGCAAATTTTATTGCTCCAAAAAAGTAAGTAATACATACGTATGCCCCCTTATTTATAGAAAATGAGGGAGGTGAGAGAATACAACCCACGATGTAGGACTAAATACAAGTCGGGCGGCCTGAGCGGTTTGACATACCCAAACTGCTCATTATACCAGCCACAATATTACAACCTCCGGACACAAGAGTAAGTCTGCTAGATAAGTCGCTAAGCCGCTCCTGCAGACAGCTAGTAACTCGCAACGCTGCTCACAAATTCGCTGAAGCTGCGATAAGACACTAGACCACATACCGCGGGTTGCCATCAGACCGCTGAGGATAAACCTTAGACTCGAGCTCCGCAACTTCACAAACCCGCTACGACCTGACAATCTGAATCAACAGCCCGATGCGGCTACTCATTAGAATACTGGCTGGTCAGGCCGCGACGAACTTGCTAGACCGGCCGCGGTGGCTTGTTCTGCTAACCGCCCGAACAGAGTTTAAACACTCCCCATCAAGCTGGAGCATATATATCAACCATGCCCAGCTTGTTGCAAACCTCTATGAACGAAGTAACCGGTTTCATGAAGTAATCTGCCAGCTCTCTATCAGAAGTAACACAAGGAGTGCATATCTGATTCTTCAGAATCTCTTCTCTAATAAAATGACAGTCAACCTCGATATGCTTCGTCCTCTCATGAAAGACCGGATTCTTCGAAATGTATATAACTGCTTTATTGTCACAAAACATCGGTAGGGGATGATCATAAAACTCTCCCAGATCTAGTAAGAGAGTTCGAAGCCACTTTAGCTCACAAGCAGCCAAAGCCATTCTTCTATATTCGGCCTCTGCACTCGATCTGACAACCACAGCCTGCTTCTTGCTTTTCCAACTGACTAAATTTCCTCCAACAAAGGTATAGAAACCTGATGTTGACTTCCTGTCGCCTTTATCATCTGCATAGCTCGCATTAGAATAAGCCTCTACCTTCAAATGTCCCCTTTTCAAGAACAAGAGTCCTTTACCTGGTGTACCTTTTACATATTCAAAAATCTTCAAAGCGGACTCCAATGACACTCCCTAGGAGCTTATATAAACTGACCTACTTTTCCCACTACATAGCAGATATCTGGTCTAGTAACTATCAGATAGATGAGTTTACCAACCAGACATCTGTACCTCGATACATCTTCTAGAAGAAGAGAAGACTCACTCCAGCATTTGTCATCTCCAACAGCCATAGGGGATCGGGCAGGTTTAGTTCCAAGAAGACATGTCTCTTGTAGAAGGTCTAGAGCATATTTCCTTTATGAAATAATGATAGAGCCAGGTTTCCAAGATATCTCAATCCCCAAAAAATATTTAGGAGACCCCATATCCTTCATAACAAAATGCTAAAGAAGTTGCTTCTTTGTCATATCAATACCTTTTCTGTCATCCCCAGTAAGAAGAATATCATCCACATATACCGCAAGAATAACCAGCCCAGACAAGGTCTTCTGAATAAACAACGAGTGATCTGTAGCGCTCCAAACAAATCCAACAACAGAAATAACCTCATTAAACTACTCAAACCAGGCTCTTGGACTCTGTTTAAGACCGTAGATGGCTTTCTTCAACTTACACACTTGAGACTCCCCCTGAGCAACATACGCAGGAGGTTGCTACATATAAACCGTCTCATTCAAATCTCCATAAAGAAAAGCATTCTTGACATCTAACTGAGATATGTCCCAATCTTTGTTCATAGCCACTGAAAAAAGAACACGGATCGTAGTAATCCGGGCAACCAGAGAGAACGTATCAAAGAAATCCACACCATAAGTCTGTATAAATCCTTTGGCTACCAAACGGGCTTTGTAGCGATCAACAGTACAATCAGGAAGATTCTTGATGACAAAAACCAAACGACAGCCAACCACATCAGCACCAAGAGGAGTAGGCACAAGAGACCAAGTACCCCGTTCATTCAGAGTCTTCATCTCCTCATCCATAACAGCTTTCCAATGAGGAATAAGTAGAGCATCATGATAAGAAGCCGGAAGAACACTGGCCGAGAGGGCCAAAGCAAAACTCTGCGCCCGAGGAGACAAGCTAGTGTAATAAACCACACCAGCAAGAGGATGCTGAGTGAATGAGCAAACACCCTTTTGAAGAGCAATAGGAAGCTCAAGGTCAGCCATGTCTACTTGTGTAGATCCTCCCGAAGGAGAGACAGGCACACTCGGAACCATGGGCAGCGGCTTATCAGCGGAAGCAGTAATAATAGTAGAATAACAAGAAAAGAAGAAAGAATAGTAGGCTCAGGAGAAGGTGCAGAAATAATGGGTGATGGAACAGAATCATCAGAATAAAGAAGAGTAGATGAGGACGGAGAAAAGTATGTAACAGTCTCAAAGAAAGTAATATCAGCAGAAACATACTGCCGACGAAGAACAGGATCATAACTGCGATATCCTTTTTGATTCGGACAATAGCCCAGAAAGACACATTTAACTGAGCGAGGTGACAACTTATCACGAGTAGAAGAAGGAGAATGAATAAAGGCAGTGCATCCAAAGATACAAAGAGGTAAAGGAAAAGGATTTGCAACAGGGTGCAGAATAGAAAAGGGAGTCTTCCCAACGACAACAAAGGAGGGAACACGATTAATAAGAAAGCAAGAGAGAAGAACCACATGCCCCAATAAGACTTGGGAACATGCATCTAGGTAAGCAGACTCCGAGCGACATCAAGAAGATGACGATTCTTCCGTTCAGCAACACCATTTTGTTGCGACGTATACGGGCAATTGGTTTGATGAACAATGTCATGATCAATACAAAAGGACGTAAACTGATGACTAAGGTACTCCTTAGCATTATTAGACCGAATAATTTTAACAGAAGTAGCAAACTGAGTATGAATTTCATTATAAAAAACAGTGAAAACAGAAAAAAGTTCAGAGCGTTCACGCAACAAATATAGCCACGTACAGCGGGAAAAATCATCATTAAATGTCACAAAATATAAACTACCCCTACCAACAGTTTCAGTAGGTGCAGGACCCCATATATCAGAATGTATAATATCAAATGGTCGATAAGAACTACGTCCTTTGCTGGCAGGAAAAGTAGAACGATGATGTTTCCCAAGCTGACAAGCTTCACACTGAAGAGAGGACTCGCCCCGAGGTAAATTAGGCAGAAGCTGATAGAGGATCCGAGGAGGAGGATGGCCAAGTCGAAGATGCGACTTAAGTAGAGAAGATGATCGAGGCAAAAAAAGCAGAAGAAGTATCAAGATAAAACAAGCCGCCACTCTCAGTCCCAGTATGGTTAAAGAGCTTCATTTGAGGGCTTAGAATTGTTGATTATATTTCTAGGCCATTAAAGATATATTGTTACAATTCTGATGCTGTCTTTATGACAAAAAATAATATATTTGGTAATCGAAGTAAAAAAACATTGACATTAAATATTTAGCCATAAAGAAACGGGGTAAGGAAGGAAAAGTGGTCATAGAACAAGTAAGCACTGAATTTATGATCGCTGATCCTTTAACTAAAGGCTTTCCACCGTTTAAATTTAACGATCATGTGGTTAATATAGGATTGAGTCACATTATGTAATATTGTCTTTGTATGTATAATGTGATTTATAAAACTCTTATTTTATGGAATTTTTCAAATATTGATACGTGCACTTAATATTATTGCGAAAAATTATTTCGTGCAGGACCTTGAATAAATATATAGTTTATTCATTAAGTAATGTTATCATATTTAGATTATATCTAAAAGATATTGTACATATGATACATGAACGATATTACTCAATACATTAGAGGACTTATCTCCATGATTCATGTATCACATTTCTTAGATATGTATGTTTTCATATTGAACTAAGTGAAACTATTGACCAAGTAGGAGAATGCTGGAAATATTTATTTAATTATTAATTATTGAATTATTTTCGGATTTATAATATTAAATTAATTAATTAATTCTGAAATTATTTTATTAATATGGTTAATAACTCCTAATTTATGTTACGCTCAATAACTGCTAATTATAGAATAACTCCCCATCTGGAATGAATGGTTAATAATACACCATTATGGGGATAACTACCCATTTAAGTGAAAACTACCCACTAGTGGTAACAACCCGTTGAGTGGATGTGATTGATGACAACACATCTACAAATATCTATGGAGGGGTATTCAGTCCCCAAGTTCAATCACTCATTCATCATACACCATCTAGCGGGAGTGATCGAGAGCTTAGAAGAATGTTACTTACATCGAAACTCTGTTCGGTGAAAGTATCAATGGTCGGAGGTTTGATATCATTCTCCCACTTTAACTTTTATTCTGTATACTATGCATTTTATATCATCGTTCACTTTTGTTACTTTTGTTACTTACTTTTTTAGATTAAAATCTACGCGAATGATGATATAAAACGCGTAGTATGCGGAATAAAAGTTAAAGCATAGTAAATAACCGCAAATTTTATTGCTCCAAAAAAAGTAAGTAATATATAGGTATGCCCCCTTATTTATAAAAAACGGGGGAGGTGTGAGAATACAACCCATGATGTGGGACTAAATACAAGTCAGGCGGCCTGAGCGGTTTGACATACCCAAACCGCTCACTATACCAGTCACAATATTACAACCTCCGAACACAAGAGTAAGGCCGCCAGATAAGTCGCTAAGCCGCTCCTGCAGATAGCTAGTAACCCGCAACGCTGCTCACCAATTCGCTGAAGCTGCGACAAGACACTAGACTGCATACCGCGGGTTGTCATCAGACCGCTGAGGATAAACCTTGGACCCGAGCTCCACAACTTCACAAACCCGCTGCGGCCTGACAATCTGAATCAATAGCCCGATACAGCTACTCATTAGAATACTGGCTGGTCAGGCCATAGCGAACTGTCTAGACAGGCTGCGGCGGCTTGTTCGGCTAACCGCCCGAATAGAGTTTCAACACTCCCCCTCAAGCTGGATCATATATATCAAACATGCCCAGCTTGCTGCAAACCTCTGTGAACGAAGTAACCGGTTTCGTGAAGTAATCTGCCAGCTCTCTATCAGAAGTAACAAAAGGAGTGCATATTTGATTCTTTAGAATCTCTTCTCTGATAAAATGACAGTCACCCTCGATATGCTTCGTCCTCTCATGAAAGACCGTATTCTTCGAAATATATATAACTGCTTTATTGTCACAAAACATCGGTAGGGGAAGCTCATAAAACTCTCCCAGATCTAGTAAGAGAGTTCGAAGCCACTTTAGCTCACAAGCAGTCAAAGCCACGCTTCTATATTCGGCCTCTGCACTCGATCTACTAACCATAGCCTGCTTCTTGCTTTTCCAACTGACTAGATTTCATCCAACAAAGGTAATGAAACCTGATATTGACTTCCTATTGCCTTTATCATCTGCGTAGCTCGCATTAGAATAATCCTCTACCTTCAAATGTCCCCTTTCAGGAATAAGAGTCCTTTACCTAGTGCACCTTTTACGTATTCAAGAATCTTCAAAGCGGACTGCATATGACACTTCCTAGGAGCTTGCATAAACTGACTTACTTTTCCTACTACATAGCAGATATCTGGTCTAGTAACTATCAGATAGATGAGTTTACCAACCAGACGTCTGTACCTCATGACATCTTCTACAATAGGAGAAGACTCACTCCAGCATTTGTCATCTCCAACAGCCATAGGGGACTAGATAGGTTTAGTTCCAAGAAGACCTATCTCTTGTAGAAGGTCTAGAGCATATTTCCTTTGTGAAAGAATGATAGAGCCAGGTTTTCGAGATATCTCAATCCCCAGAAAATACTTAGGAAACCCCATATCCTTCGTAACAAAATGATGTAGAAGATGCTTCTTTGTCATATCAATACCTTTCCTGTCATCCCCAGTAAGAAAAATATCATCAACATATACCAAAAGAATAACCAGCCAAGACGAGGTCTTCCGAATAAACAACAAGTGATCTGCAGCGCTCCGAACAAATCCAATAATAGAAATAACCTCATTAAACTTCTCAAACCAGGCTCTTGTACTCTATTTAAGACCGTAGATGGCTTTCTTAAACTTACACACTTGAGACTCCCCCTGAGAAACATACCCAGGAGGTTGCTCCATATAAACCGTATCATTCAAATCTCCATAAAGAAAAGCATTCTTGACATCTAACTGAGATATATACCAATATTTGTTCACATCCACTGAAAAAAGAACACGGATCGTAGTAATCCGGGCAACCGGAGAGAACGTATCAAAGAAATCCACACCATAAGTCTGTGTAAATCCTTTGGCTACCAGACGGGATTTGTAGCGATCAACAGTACCATCAGGAAGATACTTGATGACAAAAACCCAACGACAGCCAACCACATCAGCACCAGAAGGAGTAGGCACAAGAGACCAAGTACCCCGTTCATTCAGAGTCTTCATCTCCTCATCCATAACAGCTTTCCAATAATGAATAAGTAGACCATCATGATAAGAAGCCGGGATAACACTGGCCGAGAGGGCCAAAGCAAAACTCTGCGATCGAGGAGACAAGCTGGTGTAAGACACCACACCAGCAAGAGGATGTTGAGTGCATCCCCGAACACCCTTTCGGAGAGCAATAGGAAGATCAAGGTCAGCCATGTCTACTTGTGTAGATCCTCCCGAAGGAGAGACAGGCAAACTCAGAACCATGGGCAGCAGCTCATCAGCAGATGCAGGAATAATAGGAGAATCACAAGAAGAAGAAGAAAGAATAGTAGGCTCAGGATAAGGTGCAGAAATAATGGGTGATGGAACGGAATCATCAGAAGAAAGAAGAGTAGATGAGGACGGAGAAAAGTATGGAACAGTTTCAAAGAAAGTAACATCAGCAGAAACATACTACCGACGGAGAACAGGATCATAACAGCGATATCCTTTCTGAGTCGGACAATAGCCCAGAAAGACACATTTAACTGAGCGAGGTGACAACTTATCACGAGTAGAAGAAGGCGAATGAACAAAGGCAGTGCATCCAAAGATACGAAGAGGTAAAGGAAAAGGATTCGCATCAGGGTGCAGAATAGAAAAGGGAGTCTTCCCACCGACAATAGAGGAGGGAACACGATTAATAAGAAAGCAAGAGATAAGAACCGCATGCCCCCAATAAGACTTGGGAACATGCATTTTGGTAAGCAGACTCCGAGCGACGTCAAGAAGATGACGATTCTTCCGCTCAGCAACACCATTTTATTGCGACGTATACGGGCAAGTGGTTTGATGAATAATGTCATGATCAATACAAAAGGACGTAAACTAAAGACTAAGGTACTCTTTAGCATTATCAGACCGAAGAATTTTAACAAAAGTAGAAAACTGAGTATGAATTTCATTATAAAAAGCAGTGAAAATAGAAAAAAGTTCAGAGCATTCACGCAACAAATATAGCCACGTACAGCGGGAAAAATCATCAATAAATGTCACAAAATATAAACTACCCCTACCAACAGTTTGAGTAGGTGTAGGACCCCATATATCAGAATGTACAATATCAAATGGTCGAGAAGAACTACGTCCTTTGCTGGCAGGAAAAGTAGAACGATGATGTTTCCTAAACTGATAAGCTTCACATTGAAGAGAGGACTCGCCCCGAGGTAAATCAGGCAGAAGCTAATAGAGGATCCGAGGAGGAGGATGGCCAAGCCAAAGATGCCACTAAAGTAGAGAAGATGAGGCAGAAAAAATAGAAGAAGTATCAAGATAAAACAAGCTTCCACTCTTAGTCCCAGTTACTATCATCTCCTTGGACTGAGGAACCTGAAAGGCACAAGTTGAAGCAGTAAAAATCGCTTCACAGTCAAATTTCTTACAAAGAGCAGTAACAGAAAGAAGATTACAAGTAAAATTCGGAACATAGAGAGTGTCCCGAAGCTGAAGAGAAGAAGTAACATGCACAGTTCCAGACCCATGAACCAGAGATGGTGAACCATCAATAATAAGAATAGGAGGTAAGTGGTTACTTGTTGTAAGAGAAGAGAAAAGCTGAGAATTCCCGGTCATATGAGTAGTAGCACCAGAGTCAATAAGCCACCTACCCGTGGTAGCTAACTGAGCAGCACCCGAAGTGGCAAGATATGCAGTAGAATTTTTAGCAGAATCAACAAAAGCTGGACAAAGATGAGGGTGTTTGACCCAACATCGATCAATCAGGTGGCCAGTCTTACCACAATGAGAATAGAGATGTTTTGAGTAACCACGACCACCAGTGCGGCCACCTCGACTACAAGAATGATCATATCGGGCAGAATGAGCAACAAGATCAGGAGAGGGAGAAGGAAGTAAAGGGAGCTGAAGAAGAGTAGTTAGAGCAGAAATCCGAGCATTAGTAGCATCAAGAGTCAGAGTGTCCACTTCGCCGAGAATCTATTGACGAATCAGTTTATAAGATTCAAGAAGACGAAGTAAATAGCAGACCACCAGGAGCTCCTGAAAATGTTTGTGTTGCTCAGCAAGATCAGCAGAGAAGGGACGATGTTAAAGAAGTTCTACCCCAAGACTCTGCACCTCTTGATAAGTTATAGCAGGTATCATAACAGGGCGAGCAAATAGATCAGCATACAAAGTGTAGATACGGGAAGTCTGAGCCCCTTTATAATATAAAGTAGCAAGATGAGTCCACGCGGCTTTTACTGTATGATCATGGCGAATGACAGGAAGACACTCATCAGACAAACTATTGGCTAGCCAAGTGCGAACCAAGGCATCAGAAGCATCCAAATCATCATAAGCAGCAGAGTCAACAGGAGGAGGGTCGTCAGTCAAGTGTGAGAGATTACGTTGAGAACGTAATAGGAAGACAAACGACACACTCCAGCCAGGATAATTCGGGCCCGTAAGTTTGGACAAAGTACCCAAATTACCCGAAGAAGAGACAGAGGGAGAGGAATGAGAGAAAGGAGCAGGGAAAGTAGCAGAAGACGACGGAGTATCCATGAAGAGAAGCAAGTCACGCGGACAAATGGGAAACCGCAACAGGCAACCAGGGAAGAAACCGCGCGAACAGAAGCAGAAACCGCGCGAACAGAAGAAGAAACTGTGCGAACAGAAGCAGAAACCGCCCGGTCTCGGTGATCACACACCAGCAGTAAGGGAGAAACTGCGTCCTAAAGGCAGAGAAGACGCTCAAAGAGGAAAGAGCACTAAACCGCACGATAAAGGGAAAAACCAAACGACAAGAAAGATAAAATGGGAGGGAAGAAGCCGGAGAAAGCCGAAAGAGGGGAGGGACAGAAGAAAAGGAACAACCCGCATGGTTTCAAGAAATAAACCGCTATAAGAGCAAAACGATTCTAAAGCAATAGGACCGGTTTCCCTCTGATACCAAGTTAAAAATGAGGAAAAAAGACGAACAAGAGGTAAATAACCGCAAATTTTATTGCTCCAAAAAAAGTAAGGAATACATAGGTATGCCCCCTTATTTATAGAAAATGGGGGAGGTGAGAGAATACAACCCACGATGTGGGACTAAATACAAGTCGGGAGGCCTGAGCGATTTGACATACCCAAACCGCTCACTATACCAGCCACAATATTACAACCTCCGGACACAAGAGTAAGGCCGCCAGATAAGTCGCTAAGCCGCTCCTACAGGCAGCTAGTAACTTGCAACGCTGCTCACCAATTCGCTAAAGCTGCGATAAGACACTAGACCGTATACCACGGGTTACCATCAGACTGCTGAGGATAAACCTTGGACCCGAGCTCCACAACTTCACAAACTCGCTGCGGCCTGACAATCTGAATCAACAGCCCGATGCGGCTACTTGTTAGAATACTGGCTGGTCAGGCTACGGTGAACTAGCTAAACAGGCTGCGGCGGCTTGTTCGGCTAACCGCCCGAATAAAGTTTCAACACATACAAAGAGTGTTTAGAAAGTTCAAAACTAGATCTCTATGACGCCGGAGATCGGAGGTGGTGAATCGAATATTTCTTGTGGTTTTTATATTGACCCTACCCTAGGACCGGTTGGCTCTCTCACTTCTTCCCAAGAAGATCGACGAACCTATTAGATCTCCCAGATTTAGATGTCCTCATAGGATAATTTCCATAGATTTCTCCCAGAAATTTGACGACCTCCCAGGACGATTTCCTACGAACTCCTCCCAGGAATTCGACGTTCACACAGGACCATTTCTCCACATAGAATACAATAAAACAAAAGAAAAAAGAAAGAAATAAGATCAAAGAAAATTAGTTCTCCCTCAAAAAGTATGTCCCTAGAGGCAGTGAATGATTGATGCTTTTGATTCTAGTGGCTCAGGCATGCGATCAACTTCTGAATCTCATTCTGGCTTTCCGTATCCAAAGATCTCCTTTATTTTGGCAAGAGGGAAAGTCTTTTTCTTCTTAGATGGTGGTTTTCAGCAACAGGGATGAAAAGACCTCCTTTGGATGTTCTAAGGTTATAACACACGCTACCAAGAAAGAAATCCTTCTTAGATTTATTTTAACGCTATCGTCGGACGATAGTGGTTATTGTCTGATGATATCCTATTTTAGTACCATCGTTGCCAGCTAACCCGCGTCAAAAAGAAAAGGAGGCAGCCATTTCCAAATTTTCAGCTGCTATCACTGGGTGATAGTCACTATCACTAATCGATAGCCACTATTGTCAGGCGATATCAAAATTTAGCATGTCCTTTTATGAAATCCTATGCATTCAAATAGTCCACAAATCGCTAGCATGTCCACATCCAGGCTATCACTAGTGATAGTGTCTATCACCTGCGATAGCACAAAAACTCACCGATTCTAAAAACCTTCACATATGTAAACCTATACACTATACACAAAAGTATATAATCAATATAGCTTGGGATTTGATATTATCTAACTTGAGAAATATAGAACACATATTCCAACAAACTCCCCCTTTTGATAATAGCAAATCCCATTCATGAGTTATAAAATACACAGAATAGGAAATAACCCCCTTTAATATTATCGAAAGGCTAGGCATGATCGTAAAGGTTTTTTGTCTAAAAAGAGAGATGTAATTTTTTAAATAAGCATGAAAAATAAGAACAATACATGAGATAAATATAAGCATAAAAGAAATAGCAGTGACCAAAACCATATCTGAGAATTAAAAATTCGGGTCAAAAGTACGAGCGGGGCAAAAAGACTATAGAACAAGACATCACAACAAAATCATTTGATTTATAAACTGGCAGCGTATATAAATTTTGGACAAAGCATATGAAACTAAATACACTAGATTTGTCGTACAATGTTAGGTGATTTATAGAGTTAATACTGATAGTTAATATGGTAGTGGTCTAAATCACCAGGGGGGGGGGGGTGAATAGGTTATTTGTTTCTTAATAGGTTGTTTGTTTCTTTATTTTTTTACTAGGTTGTTTTAGGCTTAATTAAACAAACATAGAAAGCACACAATTGTTTATAGTGGTTTTCCAAGATATGGGTACATCCACTCTCCCTCCCACCTTTATAACAATGTGTTAGGCAAGGCAAACTTCTCTAAATTAAGCTCAAAGAGCTTACAAGATAGATCCTTTGAGATCTCTCAGGCTTCCTCCAAACCCTACCTTAGGCCACTGTCTTACACACTCAGAGTAAGCTTTTACTCCTACAGCTCAATGACCCTCCAGGTCACCTATCTCAGTCCTATCAGGAGGCCCTACAACTCAGGCTAGGAGGACAGCCTAACCTCAGACACAGATGCCCTACAAACTCTGACACTCAGGCCCTATACACCCAGAACTTAAATGTTCTTACAAAGATATAATATTTAGTTTACAATAAAAGACATTAATGAATTTAACCTTCAGCTTTTTGGTCTTTTGTTAAGAATGAATTAGGTGAAAGATATCCAGGAGCATGGCAAGATATATGATCTTCAGCTTTAGCCCTAGCTCCATCTTGATCTTCTATCTTCAGTAGAAAGGGGTAAGATCAACCTCTGAGCCCAGATGGACTCAAATTGTTCTTCTTAGATCAGATCTTGGAACAACTACTGGAAGCACAAATCTTTAGCTCTTTCTCAGCACTTCCCATTATCAACAGACACTCTAGCACGTCACAACACTTAGCAGCAGCTCTTACAATGATTCATTACTTCACACTTTTATCTGACCTAGAATATGCTTTTTATATGACCCACCAATCTGCAATGACTCTTCAGCTGATTTGACATCACATGACCGAGAATGGATAGGGCTCTCCTGCTTAATTAGCTTTTCACCAAAACTGGATCACGCAAAGTCAACAGATAGTTTTGAATTTGTCTCAACGGTTTGGATGAGATAGATAGTCTTCTATCTCAGCGATATATTAACTGTGTCACAGTGGTTCAACTGAGACCAGTCTGCTTTCTCAGCAGGGCTGAGATAGGCAGTTATTTCAGCTGCAGATGGCTATGTCCCAGTAGTGATAGTTTAACTTTCAAGACAACCTAAACACCTAGAGGGGGGGGGGTGAATAGGTTCTACTTGTTTATAAAAACTTCTAGGCAGAATTCAATTTAATGGCTAACACAATAATCACAGCAATCACAGAAGATAAAACATCACAGATTGCACAATGTTTTATAGTGGTTCCCCAAGGTCTGGGTACATCCACTTTCCCCCTTCACCTATCTAGCAGTATGCTAGATTCGGCCAAACTTCCACTAATCTCAGATCAACAGATCCTACAACTCAGAACCCAACTGGTTCCTACAACTCAGGCACAACAACCCTACCTCAGCCTTGCCCCAAGGCCTACAACTCAGAGAAGACCCTTCTCCTACACTCAGGCACACAGCCCTACCACTCAGAGTATAACACTCCTACACTCAGCCTTTATAACATAGGCTTACAACTCAGATCTGTGTAAACAGATCCTACAGAAATATAGAAAAGATTATCTAACTGTCTTGCCTAAATTGAGAGAGAGAAGGCCAAGACAATTCTTGATCAGCTGATGAAATCAACTGTATCTGAGCTTTCTTCAAAGCTTCTTGAATATGAACTTAGCTGAGTTGATTTCCAAACAGCTTCTTGAGAATCCACTGGTGGTTTCTTTCTTCTTCTTCAAATTCTGGCTTGATCTCTCTCTATCCAGCACTTTGAATGATTCTTCTGAATTCTGATTAGAACTCTTCTTTGATCTATCCTTAGATAGTCTTCTTAGATCTTCCGGAGAAGATCTTCTTAAGTGCCTAGCACTTTCTTGAAATGAATTGGATTGTAATCCTTCTCAACTTTTTGATTCTCAACAATGTTTTTCAAAAGGTTACTTTCTCCTTCTGAATCTGTCTATTTATAGACTTTCTTCATGGTAACCGGCTGATCCGGTTTCTAACTGTTTTCTGACAAGTCTGACAGCTTCAGTTAACCGGTGGCAACCCACAGCTGTCAAGTCTTCAAATAAGTCCTGTGCCTTAGCCTTTAACCACAAGTTGTCGAGACAGTCTGTCAGAAAGTGTCGAGACCATCTGTCTATCTGTGTCGACACAATTGACTTTGGTGTCGACACAGTCTTCAGTGATGTCGACTAAGTTGCCTTTGAGTCGACACAGCTTCTTCTGAAAATAACTTGGTCTTGACCCTTCAGTGTGTCGACACAAGTCCTGTGTGTCGACACAGTTGTTGTAGAATCATAACTTAGTAAGTGTCAACTTAGCCTTCAGGTGTCGACACAGTCTTCTTTTAACTCTGCTGTAATGTATCGACTTAATCACAATGTGTCGACACATTCTGCTGGTGTAGACAAACTTGAGGTCGACTATATTCTTCTGAGTCAACACATCCTGCTGGTGTCGACAAACCTGAGGTCGACTATATTCTTCTGTGTCGACACATCCTGCTGGTGTCGACAAACCTGAGGTCGACTATATTCTTCTGTGTCGACACAAATTCCCAGTGTTGTGTCGACTTACTTCTTCTGTGTCGACACACTTTCCCAGTATTGTTGTAGACTAACTGCTATGTGTCGACATACTTCCTCTGTGTCGACACTTTTTCCCAGTGTAGTTGTAGACTAACTGCTATGTGTCGACACTGCTTCCCAGTGTTGTGTCGACTAATTTCTTCTATGTGTCGACACATCCTTCTCTGTGTCGACACTTGGACTTAGAATTTTTCTGCATACTTTATCAATTCTTCACCTGCACATGTCAACTCAAAACAACATCAAATACACCTTGATGTATATCACTGAGCTAGTTTGGGCTTCTTCAAATCAGGTGCACATTTTCCAATGTACCCAACAATCTCCCCCTATTTGGAGAAGTCATAACCCTTATAGCCAATAATATACATCATATATAAACAGTACTAAATGATGATATATGACAAAAACACAGGGATACTTAATTATAAACAAAATAAAAAAAACATCATAGATAAAACAATCTATCACAGATTTAAACAATATTTTGTTTATAACTGGGTAATGTTTGATTACATTATTTTACATTTCATGATCACATCACAACATTACAAAACATTATGAAGGAACTAAAAACACAATCAGGATTGATCAGGCTCTTTAATGATAATCCCTTTGCCAGATTGAATTTTAGCTGTCACAGGAGCTTCTGATTCTTCAGCTATCTTCTTTCCTTTTAGAGCAGCTTTCTTCAGAGCTTCTTCCTTGAGCCTTTGCCTTTCAAAATAGTGAAAAGGCTTTGGGAAGTACTTGCTTGGCTCCTTAGCATCTGGTGACAGCCTCCCCAGCTTAGCTTTCCTTCTGAATTGTACTATAGCTTCCTGTCTTGCCTCATACTTTTGCCATTCTATCTCATTGTACCACTTCCCTCTCTCATGAACTTTGTCTTGTACAGCTTTCCATGCAGTGAGTATTATGTTCCTTGAAGTAGGACTCCACTGCTCATAATCTGGCTTAAGTGCAGCCTGCTCTCTAAATCTCTTCTTTGCTAATAGAGCATCTTGTTGTTCTTTCAGGAAGGCCTCTGGCATCTCAACTTTCTCAATCACAACATTATGCACCTCCTTTGGAGGACTATACATATCTTGCACTTGCTTATCCAGAATATCAAAATCAGAAGGGGGGTAAATAACTTGGGCAACCTCAGGTTGGTTGCCTTCAAGTAGTCCTTCTTGAATGCCTGATTCAGCCATCATATCATCATCACACAAGGGTGGACATCCCAAGGTGGCTCTTATACTATTTGTCACCCATTTAGAGTGCTCTTAGCCTGCATGAATCAATAACCTCTCCCCCTTTATGACTTCTCTGGTCATATGATCTCTGAGATCTTCCTTTTGAAATCTGATTTGTCCATCCAGATAATTGACACCCTCTTTAAAATATGGTTTTAACTTTTGAAGCTTTTCAGATATTTCTTTTTGAGAGGTAGTGATTGCAGTCTTAACAGAAGCAATAGCAGCTTGAAAGGTCTTATCAAAATCTTCCATTTCTTTTGTTTTATCTGCAGGCAGGCCTGGAACAATCTTTTTCACTTCCTTTATTATCTCATGATGAGATTCAGTTAAATTATCATTCATTCTTAACTGATTTTCCAATACATAGCTTTGCTTCAGGACAACATCATCTACCTTTTTAGTAATAGCCTCCTGTTGTTGAGCAAGATAAACCACAGCATGGCCTCCCTTTTGGAAGCAATCTGTCATTTCTGTCTTATGCAGGTTGACTTGAAACTGGATGGACTTGATATCCTGAGCTAAGTCAAACTGCATAGACTTGCTATTTTCATCAACATACTTTTCCAGAGCCATTCTGTGTTCATCCAATTTCACCTGTAGATCTACCATAAACTTGTTATGATCAAAGGCAGGAGATACGTGTTGAGGTGTTGTTTGTAAAGCCTGCTTATAATTCTTGCTTCTTCTTTTAAATACAACAAGTTTTCTTTTCTTGGCCATCCTGGCTTCTTCAGTTTCAGTATCAGACGAAGTATCTAGGTGAATTCTTTCTTGAGGAGGATGAAGTGTATCTGTCCCAGTGACCTGTTGCTCAGTCTCAACATCCACTGGCTCCCCCTCAACCTGTGGCTCAACTTCAGCTTCCTGATCAATGTCCATACCTATGGACTTCTCAATTTCTGGTTCTCCTCCTACTTTATCAGTAGTAGTAACAGTATCAGGGAATAACTCCTCCAGAGTAAATTCCAGTTGAGCTGTTTCTTCTGCAGTAGTTAAATCTTGAGATAAGTCTAACTGTGCTTCCTCTTGCACTTGTACTGACAACAGCTTCTCCTGTGCTCGTTCAGTAATTGTAGTATCTAGAGTATGAGTGGACACTAGCTCCCCCTGAACCTGTGTAGTAATAAGAATATGAGCAATGTCTTTTATAGTAAAATACATTAGCTCCCCCTACACTTGTACCTGAGCAGGAGTAGATACATGTTGAGCAGGAGAGTGAACTGGCTCCCCCTGCATCTGTGCAGGTGTTGACACTTGCTGGACTAGAGTTGAGTCAGGCTGTTCTTCAACCTGTGTCCTGAGTGGGTCTTCTTGTTGTTGTTCAGTTTCTTGAGGTTGAGAAGGGGATTTCAGAGGGGTGTCTGGCCTGCTCTCTTCAGGCACATCCTTGGACAGCACCCTATCCCACCTAGAGAACAGTCGCATATCCATCCTTCTCATATGATTGATTTTAGTCCCTGGCAGTTGCTGCATCACTTCAGGAATCACTCCAGTGAGATATAAGCTCATGATTCTAGCCATGTTGGGCTTCTTGATTCCTTCTTTGATCTTGTCAAAGAGTACTCCTGACCAATCAGTAGGAATTGTAAAAACAATCCTGGTCATAAGGCTGAACATATAGGCAGAAATCCTATCATGTCCACCTGTCTTGCAGAGGATCACTTTCCCAACAATTTCAGATAAGAACTTCCCTTGCTGATTCATACCCTTCCTGTTGAATGCAGCTCCAATCTTCATGATCGAGTCCAGTCCACACCATTGAAGGGCTTCCCTTGTCTTAGAACTAGGAACTTCCTCTTCATTCTCAACTAGTTGTAATTGAAAGATCTTTCTTAAACTTCTTGGAGTAATCTTGACCTTAGTCCCTTGAACAATGGACTTAATCTTGAGGCCATTTGAGTGGACTGATGCAGAGATAAAGAACTCGTGCACCTCCTTCTTCCAGATTTTAGTTGGTTCTGAGAGTAGAAGTTCTAACCCTGACTCGGAGAGGAAGGTGATTACCCCTTGAACATCTGGCGGCGCATCTGCAAAGGCCTGGCGCACAAACTCATACCCTTCATTGACGTTGTCTTCAATCCTTGGCGCCATCGAATCGTCGAGAAAGCTTGAGAGAAGAGAGAAAGATAGACTGTCGACACAGGGTTTTAGTCTCGAAAACCTTGGAAGCGTGTCGACATAAAGAGGTTTTGACCTATTTATACCTTCTGTTGAAAGAAGTTCAAAAGGCGCCAAAAATAGACTAAATGTGTCGACACAGATGGAATGTGTCGACACAAACTTCTATTGACTCGACATTACTTCAGCCTACTATGTGTCGACACAAATTTGTGGTTATGTCGACACCTTGGATACATAGTAGATAGACAGAAATTCTGTGTCGACTCTAAGGATAAGTGTCGACACATATACTGTAAGTGTCGACACCATTGTCCTGGTTGAGTCGACATTACATTTCTGGTTAAGTCGACAATATAACTCTTAAGTGTCGACACATATTCTCTGTGTCGACACAATATTTCTGACTTGTCGACATTATTTCTCTGAGTCGACACATTATTACTGAATGTGTCGACACATTCTTACTTAGCCAATTTCTGTTGGTTCAACACCACTTGTAAGTGTTACTTCAATGTGTCCCTTTTTAACCCTTAATTATGTTGTTATTACTTTAACTTACTGACATACCACTTCAATTGCATTGTTAATGATTTTGTTAATACATTAATCAATGGTTAACATACCTAATTCAATTTTGAATTTATTGAATTTGGTTTCATCTAAAGGCTTAGTAAATACATCTGCTATTTGATAATCTGTTTTTACAAATTCCAATGAAATGTCTCCTTTTTCTACATGTTCTCTAAGAAAATGGTATTTGATTTCTATATGCTTAGTTCTACTATGAGAAACTGGATTATTAACAATAGAAATAGCACTCTTAGAATCACATAAAAGGGGTGTTCTACTTACCTGAATACCATAATCCTTAAGCTGATGCTGCATCCACAATAGCTGTGCACAGCAGCTTCCAGCAGCAACATACTCTGACTCAACGGTGGAAATTGCCACACTGGTCTGCTTCTTACTACTCCATGATATTAGTCTTCCTCCCAGGAATTGACAAGTACCTGTAGTACTTTTCCTGTCCTCTCTACATCCTGCAAAATCTGCATCTGAATAGCCTGTTAGTAGAAAATCTCTATTCCTAGGGTACCAAAGGCCTAGATTAGGAGTGCCCTTTAGATATCTCAGAATCCTTTTGACTGCAGTATAATGAGATTCTTTAGGGCAGGCTTGGTACCTAGCACAGACACATGTTGCATACATAATGTCTGGTCTACTAGCAGTAAGATATAGTAGAGACCCAACTATTCCTCTATACAATGACTCATCAACAGGTTTTCCTGCCTCATCTTTGCATATAGGGATACTTGTTCCCATAGGAGTTCTCATGGTGGAGGATGACTCCATACCATATTTCTTAATTAATTCTTTGGTGAACTTAGACTGGGATATGGACAATCCATCATCAGTCTGTCTTACTTGGAGTCCCAAGAAGAACTTAAGTTCTCCCATACTGCTCATCTCAAACTTCTCTTGCATAAGTTTGGCAAACTTTTTACAAAGGTTGTTTTCAGTAGATCCAAAGATTATGTCATCAACATAGATCTGAACTAAGATGATATTACCTTTGGATTCCCTAAGGAATAGAGTTTTGTCTATCTTTCCTCTTGAGAATTTATTCTCAATGAGGAAGGTAGACAGGGTTTCATACCAAGCCCTTGGAGCTTGTTTTAACCCATACAAAGCTTTCCTAAGCTTATACACAGAATCAGGTTTAAGAGGATCTACAAAACCTGATGGCTGCTCTACATATACTTATTCTTTAAGATCACCATTCAGAAATGCTGACTTCACATCCATCTGGTAAACTTTGAAGTCTTGGTAGGCTGCATAGGCAAGGAACATTCTGATTACCTCCAGCCTTGCTACTGGAGCAAAGGTTTGATCAAAGTCAATCCCTTCTTCCTGCCTGTATCCTTTTGCAACTAACCTTGCTTTATTCTTCACTATTATCCCACTTTCATCTAGCTTGTTCCTATAGATCCACTTGGTGCCAATTATGTTGTGGCCTCTTGGTTTAGGAACAAGCTCCCAGACTTTGCACCTTCTGAATTGATTCAGCTCCTCTTGCATAGCATCAATCCAGTGCTGGTCTTGGATAGCTTCTTCAAACTTCTTAGGTTCCATTTGAGACAAGAAACTTGAATGCAAAACTGTGCTTTGATTTCTGCTTCTAGTTTGCACTCCTTGTCTTGGATCACCAATTATCTGATCAGCAGGATGATCTCTTAGATATCTTATAGCTGGAGGAAGATTCCCTTCAGGTTGAGCATCTCCAGCTTCTTCATTCTGCTGAACCTCTTGGTTTTCATCAGCTTCCATTATCTCTTGTACTCCCCCTGGACAGCAGCCTTCATTTTCCAATGCTCCATCTTCCTTTGAAGCTTCAGCAATGGAGAGCTTGTCCATCCTCTTGCTTATACCTGTTGAGTCATTTGATCTACAAGACAACTCACAATTGATTAATCTTGTTTCATCAAATACAACATGTACAGATTCTTCAACAACTTGAGTAGTTAAGTTGAAGACTCTATAGGCCTTACTATTTGTGATGTACCCAACAAATATCCCATCCTGGGATTTGGCAGCAAACTTAGTCAAATATGACTTGCCATTGTTAAGTATATAGCACTTGCAACCAAAGATCCTAAAATAGGATAGATTTGGTTTTCTGCCTTTCACAATCTCATAGGGAGTCTTTCTGTGGCTTTTGGTGATAGAAGCCCTATTGATGACATGACAAGCAGTGTTAACTGCCTCAGCCCAGAAATATTCTGGGAGAGAGGTGTCACTCAATAGAGTTCTACCAGCTTCAATTAATGTCCTATTCTTTCTTTCAGCAATCCCATTTTGCTGAGGTGTTCTTGGAGAGGAGAACTCTTGAAAAATCCCAAAGTCCTCACATAATCTTGTCATGCTTTCAGATTGAAATTCAGTACCATGGTCACTTCTGATTTTGACCACTGTACTATTCAGTTCATTCTGAATTTGCTTTACAAAATTAAGTAATACACTTGGGGTTTCAGATTTTTGTCTCAGAAAGAACACCCATGTAAATCTAGAATAGTCATCTACAACCACAAAAGTGTAGACCTTCCTACTTAGACTATGAACTGGCATAGGACCAAAAAGATCCATATGCAAGAGGTATAAGCACCTCACAGAATCCTTGTTTTCAAGGCTTTGAAAGGAGGATTTTGTCTGCTTTCCCTTTTGACAAGCTGAGCATATCCCTTCCTTTATACACTTAATTTGAGGTCCATTCCTCACTAGCTCTTTGCTAAAGAGTTGGCCAATTGTCTTGTAGTTTAGATGAGCCAATCTCTTGTGCCACTTAACACAATGAGAAGCATTGTCATCAGCTACAAGACAGATGGGAGAAGCCTTATTCTCACATTCAAAATTAAGACAATATACATTTCTCTTCCTATACCCAGTCAGTATGATCTTTTGATCACTTGACCTCTTGATATGACATCCATCTTTAACAAATGAAATGTCATATCCTAAATCACTTAGCTGGCTTATGCTTATTAGATTATGTTTCAAACCTTTTACATAAGCCACTTGAGTGATAGTAATTAGGTTAGAAGAAATGTTACCAAACCCTTTGATGACTCCTTTTTCAGATCCACCAAAGATCACTTTAGGTCCATCTTTGACAGATGAATACTCCTTCAGCAGCCCCTTTGTTCCAGTCATGTGCCTGGAACAACCACTATCCAAGTACCATATAGGGGCATGGTTACTTGGATTCACCTGCAATACAGAATTACTTACCCTTAGAACCCAAGTAAGTCTTGGGTCCTTGGTTCAGGTTAGCATTAATAAAGCTATCATAACCTCTTCTAACAGGTAGACTCTTATTCTTTATAACACTTGTGTTATACCAGCAGTCTAATGCAAAATGGCCTCGCTTACCACAGCACCAACATTCAAACTTATTGTATCTAGATCTAGATACATCTTTGTCAGAAGAATTTCTGTTCATTGCTGGTGCTGTTGCAACTTCACCTACTGATTTCTTAAAACCATTGGGTTTATGACCATAGGTAGGCCTGCTTGCATTTACACCCTTGTTCTTCAGAACATTAGTCTTAATATGACCTTGAATGTCTTCATGATCATATTTGTTAGAAGGCACTTTCACCTTACTAAACTTTATGGGGACTGAAAGGTTTAGTGGCTGAACAGGAGCTTTGCCTTTCCTCTTGAATCTGCCAGCCCTGGAGTTACCTTTAAATCCTAATCCAGCCTTACCCTTTTGAGTGACAAATTCATCTATCAAGGGTAAGACAGATTTTGGCTTAGAGTAACTAGCCACTAAATCCCTTTCAATTCTAAGTCTGGCCTCCAGACTCTTCACTTGATCATTAGTATAATTAATTGTGCCCATCTGAATAATAGTTATATTCTTCAGGTTGGCAATTTCATTTAATTTTTAATCAATAACTTTTTCTAACTCAGTTGTAGCAATCCTTAGTTCAGCAATTTCCTGGGCCTGAGATTTAACCAGGTTCTTGCTTTTCTTAAGGGCCTGCAACAGGTCCCCATACTTGTCTATCAATTGATAGACATCTCCTTCAGATTCAGATGCATCTACATCTGTTGATGCAGATGTAGCTGATTCTTCACTTGTACAACAAACAGAGGTAATAGAAGGACATTGTACCTTATTATGACCAGACTGATTCTGGCATATGTCCTCTTCTGATCCTGCCATCAGCCCCATACACTGCTGATCCTTTGGTTCATTGATGGAGTCTAGCAACTGCAGAAACTCCTCTTCTTCAGATGCAGCATATAGTCCAATATATGCTTCAGCTTCAGATTCTGACTCTGAAGTTGACTGGTCTGATAGACTCTTATCTTTCTTAGCGAAAAAGGATTTCTCCTTCTTGCCTTTCTGATAAGTCTTCTTCTTTTCTGAAGATTCCTTTCTCTTGTCAGGACAATCAGCCACTACATGTCCAGGTCTATTGCAACAATAACAGACAATCTTTGAAGTAGTGGCTTTGCTGGGCTTTGATCTGCTCTTCTCTTTCCTTGATGACCTTTTCTTCTTATAATAGTCATCAACTTGCTGTGATGGGGAAGGCCTAGACTTCCACTGCTTCTTCTTCAAGAACCTCTGGAATTGTCTTGTGAATGCAGCAAAATCTGCATCTGAATCACAGCTTTCAGATCCCTTGTTTGAACTTTCAGAACTATCTTCTGTAACTTCCTTAGGAGGAGATGGTGATTTCCTCCTATTCTTTCTAGTGGCTTCTGCATTGAATGCCACAGCCTTATCTCTATGCTCTCCTCTTAAATTCTTTTCCTCCTCCTTTCTCACCATAAGTTGCATTTCATAGGATAACAACTTTCCAAATAGGGTTGGAGGAGATATCTCTGCCAATTTAGCCACTTCTCTTATGGCACAGATCTTTGTATCCCAATCCTTTGATAAGGATCTTAAGAATTTGTCATTCAGTTCATAGGTACTGAAGACTCTTCCATAGGATATTAGCTCATTCACAATTCTATAGAATTTCTTATAGCACTCAGTTATGCTATCAGATTTTCCTTGTCTAAAGCTTTCATACTCCTGATTTAGCATAGACTTCCTATCCAGCCTTACTTCTTCAGATCCCTCCATGTAGACAATCAATGTATCCCACATCTCCTTGGAGGTCTTGCAGTGAATCAGATTCTGAAATATTGAATCATCTATGGCACTAACAATAATGTTTTGAGCTCTTTTATCCATGGTTGCCAAGATGATTTCATCCTTGGTTATTTCTGAATAACTCTTTGGAGTTTGGATATTTGCATCAAGAACTGATACCTTCATTGGAATGAAGGGGCCTTCCTGTACTGTGATGTAAATTCTTGGGTCAGATGCTTCCATAAATAGTCTGACTCTTTCTTTCCAGATCCCAAAGATTTCCTTCCTGCATATGGGTAATTTCATAGACCCTAGCTCCTTATGATTCTCTCCAGAACCCATCTTCTTGAATCTTGAATCTGCCTTTCAGATCAACCTCAGACTGTTAAGTCCTTTTTGAGGAACCTCCCTCTGATACCACTTGATAGTTTAACTTTCAAGACAACCTAAACACCTAGAGGGGGGGGGGGGGTGAATAGGTTCTACTTGTTTATAAAAACTTCTAGGCAGAATTCAATTTAATGGCTAACACAATAATCACAGCAATCACAGAAGATAAAACATCACAGATTGCACAATGTTTTATAGTGGTTCCCCAAGGTTTGGGTACATCCACTTTCCCCCTTCACCTATCTAGCAGTATGCTAGATTCGGCCAAACTTCCACTAATCTCAGATCAACAGATCCTACAACTCAGAACCCAACTGGTTCCTACAACTCAGGCACAACAGCCCTACCTCAGCCTTGCCCCAAGGCCTACAACTCAGAGAAGACCCTTCTCCTACACTCAGGCACATAGCCCTACCACTCAGAGTACAACACTCCTACACTCAGCCTTTATAACATAGGCTTACAACTCAGATCTGTGTAAACAGATCCTACAGAAATATAGAAAAGATTATCTAACTGTCTTGCCTAAATTGAGAGAGAGAAGGCCAAGACAATTCTTGATCAGCTGATGAAATCAACTGTATCTGAGCTTTCTTCAAAGCTTCTTGAATATGAACTTAGCTGAGTTGATTTCCAAACAGCTTCTTGAGAATCCACTGGTGGTTTCTTTCTTCTTCTTCAAATTCTGGCTTGATCTCTCTCTATCCAGCACTTTGAATGATTCTTCTGAATTCTGATTAGAACTCTTCTTTGATCTATCCTTAGATAGTCTTCTTAGATCTTCCGGAGAAGATCTTCTTAAGTGCCTAGCACTTTCTTGAAATGAATTGGATTGTAATCCTTCTCAACTTTTTGATTCTCAACAATGTTTTTCAAAAGGTTACTTTCTCCTTCTGAATCTGTCTATTTATAGACTTTCTTCATGGTAACCGGCTGATCCAGTTTCTAACCGTTTTCTGACAAGTCTGACAGCTTCAGTTAACCGGTGGTAACCCACAGCTGTCAAGTCTTCAAACAAGTCCTGTGCCTTAGTCTTGAACCACAAGTTGTCGAGACAGTCTGTCAGAAAGTGTCGAGACCATCTTTCTATCTGTGTCGACACAATTGACTTTGGTGTCGACACAGTCTTCAGTGATGTCGACTAAGTTGCCTTTGAGTCGACACAGCTTCTTCTGAAAATAACTTGGTCTTGACCCTTCAGTGTGTCGACACAAGTCCTGTGTGTCGACACAGTTGTTGTAGAATCATAACTTAGTAAGTGTCAACTTAGCCTTCAGGTGTCGACACAGTCTTCTTTTAACTCTGCTGTAATGTGTCGACTTAATCACAATGTGTCGACACATTCTGCTGGTGTAGACAAACTTGAGGTCGACTATATTCTTCTGAGTCGACACATCCTGTTGGTGTCGACAAACCTGAGGTCGACTATATTCTTCTGTGTCGACACATCCTGCTGGTGTCGACAAACCTGAGGTCGACTATATTCTTCTGTGTCGACACAAATTCCCAGTGTTGTGTCGACTTACTTCTTCTGTGTCGACACACTTTCCCAGTATTGTTGTAGACTAACTACTATGTGTCGACATACTTCCTCTGTGTCGACACTTTTTCCCAGTGTAGTTGTAGACTAACTGCTATGTGTCGACACTGCTTCCCAGTGTTGTGTCGACTAATTTCTTCTATGTGTCGACACATCCTTCTCTGTGTCGACACTTGGACTTAGAATTTTTCTGCATACTTTATCAATTCTTCACCTGCACATGTCAACTCAAAACAACATCAAATACACCTTGATGTATATCACTGAGCTAGTTTGGGCTTCTTCAAATCAGGTACACATTTTCCAATGTACCCAACAAGTAGTTCTGCTGAGACCAGACAGTCTTCTCAACGGATTTTCACAGAAGAGTTGAGAATATGACAACAACTTACTGGAATGTTATAACCATGTTTAGAACAACTTAAACCTGTAGATAATTGAAGTAGAAGGTTTATCAAATACACTATGCACTTAGCATTGATGGTGATGCCTCTTTAAATCCAAGGAATATTGAAGGTCAATATTCCCAAACAATCTCTCCCTATTTGAAGAAGGCAGAACACACAATAATATTAAGATGCATTAACACATAAAACATATCATGATAAATTGGAAAACTAGATTCATCAACATCATGACAACATTATAGTGAACTGACTAACAAATATAAGTAATAATCAATTGCATTTAACCAATCATAATTCAAACTAAACTATTATATGGTAGTTTAACATATATAACATGTTCAAAGTTTTCGGGTTTAACACAATGAACCAACATATTAAGGTTAACAGATAATTTTCAACAAAAGTTAGCTATACTACAATTGAAGGTTTAAAAAATAGTGTTCAAAAAAAATTTAAAATAACTACAACTAAGGTTCAGATATTCTCTTCTTTATTGCAGTGCTTGATCCTTCATCTTGAACAACACTTGGCAGTTTTGTACTCTGGGCTTTATTCTTCTGCCTCTTGAGGTAGAGAAAAGGTTCTGGTAAGTATTTGGGAGACATCTTTCTAGGATTGTTCCTCCTCACCAAGTTTTCTTTGAAAATCCTATCTCTTAAAGAATTCCTTTCCAGATTCTTGATCTATTCTTCAGACGAGTACATGCTATCAATGTTCTTGAGTAGCTGACCATGGCTCAACCAAGCATTGATAATGATCTTCTCTGAATCATCACTTAGGTATTCATAATCAGGATCATTTGCATTTCCAGCTCTCCTCTTAGCCATGAACTCTTCAGCTAATAGTGTTCCCTCTCTTTTCCTCCTGGCTGTAAGCTGTGCAACCTGTGCCACTCTAGCTTGAGTAGGGAAATCTAGTTCTTCTGTCCTAGACTTGTCCAATAAAGGCAGGTGTAGAGCAATTCTTGTGCCTTGAAGCACGCTTGCTCATCAATTACTTTGGCCATCTTGGCATTGCTCTCCTCCCCTTTCTGGCTTCTTCAATAAGCATATTATTCAGTATTAGGGTGTTGGCCTCAATCCTACTGGACATTATTTGGAAAATGTTTTCATTATCAGCTAGCAATTCATCTTTAATCAGAATTGTTTCCTCTATTAAATTTGATGGAAGTATTAGTGACATGAGTATTGACATGATCTGATGCACCCCTGTTAACTTCATCAGTATGACTCACAAAGTTCTTTACATAGCCAATATAATTTGTAGAAAATTTTAGGCTTGAGTCCTTGATCTGAGAATAGAAAATTTTAGGTTTGAGCAACTTTGTCAAACCAGCTGGTCACTTGGATGTTGAGGTGAACAGTTTCATCCTTGGCAGCCTTGATCTCTGTCATCACTTAAGCTTTGACTTTAGAAATGGACAGGTCTATGTAAGCCTTCACTGATGTGGTTTGTTCATCCAATAGAGCCTTTATAGTTCTGAGGAGGGAGTCATCAGGATTTGTTGAGGGTGGAGTAAGGATCATGGGTGGACTTTTCTCTTGGTCCTTTTGACCACCATACTCAGGAAGAGATGATCTCTCAGCCAATAGGGTGGATGGAATGACCTCATCCTAAGTAGGTACTTATGAAGGCTCGCTCTCAACATCAGCATTATCTTTTGGAATAACATCATTCTTGTCCAAATCTGTATCTGTAGTAATATCTGACTCATCATCTTTAACTGAGTCAACATCATCTCATATAGATACATGATCATTATCTGAAATCGCCAGTGTATGAAAGAAAAGGGATAGACACTACTTTTAGAGGGGGGGTGAATAGAGTAATCGAAAATTACACTAGCAAAGTTGACTGTCTACTCAACTCTCTTGGAGTTAATTGCGGAATGAAGGTTATAGATATTTGAGATGAAACCCTAAAGCCTAACACAAGTGTTGTGCACAAAGGCAGCCAACTGTAATTACAGTTAAGGCTTGGAATCCTAAACAGCAACTAGCAAACCTAGTTAAAATCTAATCACAGCCAATCAGCACAGAGAATTAATTAAACAATCCAGACGACACAAGGGATTTATAGTGGTTCCCCAAACAACTTGGGTACGTCCACTCTTCTACCAATAAGGTAGGAATCCACTCAGGTTTTTGATCAGGTGCCCTGCCACTAACAAGATCTGCTTCAGGTAGATCCAGAAACCCTTTAGACTTTTGATTAGGTGTCTAAAAAACCAACACAGGTTTTTGATCAGGTGCCCTGCCACCAAGGTTTACTTTTGAAGGGAGTAATAACCCTTTACAGGAGGGGGAAAGGAGGTTAAAATGTCTTCTCTATTTTACAATAGATTAGAGAAGCACAAGAACTTGCACTGAGCTAGAAAGCTCTAAAGAGTCAAGGCTCCCCCTGGCTAAAAGAATGTCCAGGTGAAGTCTTGCTTCAGTGCAGAAAACACTTCAGAAAATCTGAAGGAAAAAGCTACAAGAAGATAAATAATATGAATTGAAATTTCTTCTTTAGGCAGCTATCTTCTTCTTCTTCTTCTTTAAAAATCTCTGAGTGAAAGTCTTCCTGGAGGCAGGAGAACTTAGGTTGAAGAAGAGTGAAGAACTAAAACTTCTTCTCAGTTAGATGTAAACGAGCTGAGAGCAGTTGTAAACTATAAGTTGTAGCTTGAATGCTGCTGTTAGCTTTTTGTATATCAGAACTAGTTGATTTCTTTCTCTAAAGAATTCTTTATATAGCAGCAGCAGCAACGACTCTCATTTGAGTTTGAATCTTGTCTTCTACTGAAATCTGCAAGCTGGGCTGCAAATAGCATAAAGCAAAACAAATACTGCAGACAGATATCCTATAAGAGGATAAAGCTTTCTAAGAAGCTGCAAGAAGCTCTGATAAAATAATACTAGAGAAAGTCATATCAAAAGAGACTCTTTACGGCCAAGGAAGACTTTTTGAGTCTAACGGCTATAAAGGACAGCCTGACAGATAAAGCAGAAATCATATCTCAGCTAATAAGACAAACAACTTTGTCAGAAAAAGATTAGCTCATGCATAAGGAATGGAGCAGATATTGCATGGAAATAATATCATAAATTTATTCAAACAATCTTTTATAAAATATGCCAAAATAAATATGAAATAAATCACATCATAGAAGACGACAAAATTATTCAAAACATACAGCAAAACGTCAAACGACCCTCGGAGATCGTCGAACGAGGCACAGAGATCGTCGACCTATCAGACAGATAGTCGAACGATACAGATAGTCGAACGATCAAAGAAGATAGTCGAACTACCACAGCAGATAGTCGAACTATTAGGACAGATAGTCGAGCTATCAGATAGTCGATCTATCAAGACAGATAGTCGAACTACCAACCAAAACAGATAGTCGACCTATCAACAGATAGTCGAACTATCAAAGAAAACAGATAGTCGACCTATCAAACAGATAATCGAACTATCAGATAGTTGAACTATCCAAACAGATAGTCGAACTACCTAGCAACACAGATAGTCGACCTATCTCACAGATAGTCGAAATATCAAAGAAAACAGATAGTCGACCTATCAAACAGATAGTCGAACTATCAAAGCAAACAGATAGTCGACCTATCAAACAGATAGTCGAACTATCAAAGCAAACAGATAGTCGACCTATCAAACAGATAGTCGAACTATCAGATAGTTGAACTATCCAAACAGATAGTCGAACTATCAAACAAAACAGATAGTCGACCTATCAAACAGATAGTCGAACTATCAAACAAAACAGATAGTCGACCTATCAAACAGATAGTCGAACTATCAAACGAAACAGATAGTCGAACTATCAACAAATAGTCGAACTATCAGATAGTTGAACTATCCAAGCAGATAGTTGAACTATCAAGAAGAGCAGATAGTCGACCTATCAACAGATAGTCGAACTATCAAGGAAAATAGATAGTCGACCTATCAAAGACAACCGATAGTCGACCTATCAAGCAGATAGTCGAGCTATCAGGAAGACGATCGTCGATCGGCTGATCGACGATAGTCGAGCGACGTTCGACCATAGTTGAACGAAAAACAACTTAACCAAATTTTCATCTGGACAAGTGACAAGACTAAACTAGAGCAAACTAACTACACAACTAACCTTTGACCATAGATAAATCTTGGGTCAAGAGTCTAAAAGAGAAGACTGAACTCAAATCAAAACTAGGGTACCAACAATCTCCCCCTATTTGAGTTAAGTCTCTCAACAACTAAACACAAAACTAATTACTGAAAGTAAATAAAAATGCATAAAAATAATAATAAATAAGCAGATAACATCAATCAATCAGATAGGCAAATAACTGACAATTAATGAAATATTAAGATGCTTCAGAATTAGGTTTAGGATCAGAAGAGCTAGAAACAAAAGTAATATTTCTAGAAGGATCTTGGGCTTCTTTCCTTGACAACTTCAGGTCTTGTTCTCCAATGATTTTCAATTCTGATGCTCTTGGGACAACTGCCTCAGGATGCTTTTCCATGTATTTTGAAGGATCAAATACCTCAGGTCAGACCTGGAATTTATCGAGCTCCTTCATTCTGAATTTTGATATAGTGGTCAATCCTGCAGTGTCTTTGCCTTCAGCTTTGGCTTTCTTAATTTGAGATGCTCCAACAAGTTCAAGAAACCGAGCCATCCTAAAATTAAGATCAAGCTCTGGGCTTTCATACACTTTTTTAGAAGATGTATCAACTGGCTCTTTATCCTGAATAACTAGATAAGAAGGAGGAGCAGAATTAGCAAATATCTTACTAGATTTTTCAGATAAAATAATTTGCTTACCTTTTGAAACAGCCTTCACAGAATGATCTAGCTTTGGAGAGGTTGAGCTCTTGCATTCTTTGGAATGAGGAGGAGAGACAGTTGGTCTTTGATACACCACCTCCTTTACTTGTTCCTTAACAGTATCAAGTCTTTGATAGCCAGTTTGAGTTTTACCTTGATATCCTTGAGAACTTCTCCTTTAAGATGACTGAGATGGATTGAGCCTTTCAGATTTAGCAGCAGGGTTTGCAGATAAGTTTCCTGAGGCTCCTGCACTGGGAGGTGGAGGAGGAGGACCTCTAGGAGTCCATCTTGGAACAGGACTGTCATACCTCTTTGACTTCTTCCTTTGCTTCTGCTGATTTTAGAGAAAGCCATCCAGTGCTGGAAATCTTTTGATTTAGGATCAATTCCTTTCAGGATATAATAAGGAGTATCATTATCTGGATTTGGAGGAGGAGGAGCCACAGCTTTCCTTTTCTTTTTAGCAGTTCTCTTTCTCTTAGACTCATCAGATTCATCAGAATCAATATCATCCTCAGAATTTGAAGAAATAGGGAGATCATATGGATCAATTGCTTCTTGCATAGCTCTTTCCTTTTCTTTTAGAGCAGCTTTTTCTAATTCTTCTTCCATGGCATCCTGTGCCAGGAGAGCATCTAAATCCAATCCAGGGGAATCATCCCATACAGTAGACTTTTCAATTTGAGCATCTGAAGCCTTTTCTTGTTGATCAGAAACTGTCATGGTGACCAGTTCTACTTGCACTTCTAGCTGAGCTGGCTGAGCAGCCTCAGAAACTTGAACAGCTGGTTCTGGTTGAACTTCTGGAGCTGGTTGGATAACAGGCTCTTGACCATCTAGTACTTCTTCCATTTTATCTGTAGTATTATGAATAAAATTTTGCTAAATGACATCGAATCATCCCTTCCAGGTATTCCCATACAAGCATATCAGTTATCAATTCTAAAAAGTGAGTAAAAGGGATACCTTTAGAACTGTCCTTTGAGTGTCCTAACTCCCATAATTCATCTAGAAAGGAAGTGATAACTCCTTCTAGGTATAGGGCGACCAGGGGAGTAGAACATTCTTCTATGCAAACTTTGACAATGAATTCAGACTTCAGTAAGGCATCAGAAATTTCTTTTTTAGACAAACTTTGAGGAGGAGCTGATTCTTCTATTTCTTTCTCTACAACTGCAGGAGGATCTGCTGGAGGGGAGGCCAAAGGATGCTCAAAGACATCTTCATTAAGCATCTCCCCCTGCCTGATTTCAGTAGATACTGAAACCAGGCCCCTAGAGGAAGAGGGCTCAGCAGACTTTGAGAGTGCTCGAATAGCAGCAGTCAAAGAAGAGATGGAGGAAGCAAGGGGAGCAATTGTCTCTTCAATCATAATTTTGATTGAGGGGGTAATTAACTCCAGGATGCTAGAGATGAATGCTGGAGTGATTTCAAAGGATGATGATGATGGGGGAATCTCAGAGGATGGATGATCAGCAGGAATGGTGTATTCTTAATGATCTGGAGAGTGAACTGGAGATGGATGAGTGGATGCAGGATGATAAATGTGATATGAAGAAGGAATTGGAGACTGAGGAGGAGTAGAAATCTCAGAAACAAATAAATCAAAACTGGGATGAGATATCCCAGCAAGATGAGAAGGGAGAGGAGATGTAGGAGGTGATGCATGGAGAATTGTAGATGAAGAAGGAAGATGAGAAGCAGAAGGTCGTACTTCAATTGAAGTTGATGGAACTTCAACTGAAGTAGACGACAATGCAGATGAAGAAGATGGAAGGGAGAGGTTTGCTGAGCCAGCTTCTTGTTGGGGAGGAGTGACTGAAGCAGTCCTGGTGCTCTCAGATGCAGCTGGAGCAACCCCTGCAGGAGCGGGCTTCAGAAAGGTCCTTTTCCACTTGGCGAACAAGGTAGGGTCCATCTTCTTGCTGGCATTGATGGAAGTAGCAGCTGAAACTAACAGATGGGGATATTTCTCCTTAAGAAAAATCCCGACCACCCTACCTAGGGTGACTTCTTTCTTGCTGTTCTTTTTCCTGATCAAATCAAACAGAACTCCTGCCCAATTAATCTGTTTCTTATTCACAATTGCACACATCAGTGCAAACTGCTGCCTTGTAATGTTGTCATGGGCAGAGTGCTTTCCCAGTAGCACTTTTCCGACGAGTTCAGCAAGGAACTTAATCTTAAACGGAAAATTTACCTTAAGCAGCTTAGAGGGAATGCCTTCGGCATGTCCCAGCTCTGTCAGCATTCTCCCAAACTCTGGGGTATCTTGCTCGTAATCTTCTTCCCCATTTATCAATCCAAATATTTCAGTTAAAATGGCGGGAGTCAAAGTTACCTCTTCTCCGCCAACTGTTCCGATCATTGATTCGTCATTGGAAGAAGAAGTAAATGCCCATTCTTTAATCTCTTGAATATTTATCTTTATCCTGGAGGACATGAGCTTTTCTAAACCTTGATCTTTGCATAAACTGAGAATTTCCACTATTCCAGATTCGCAGCAACTGAAAGACTCGAAATCCACACTGAAGCCTGGATCGAACTTCACTACTGCCAGGAGCACTGGAGCTATCGCCATCGAAAGGGCTGGAGAAGAAGAGGGAGAGACGGCGAGGACGAAGTGGCAGAAATCGCAAGACAAAGAGCAAGCAGGAAGACGGAATGCGAAAAGATGCTTTCCGTCGACGATAAAAACAACGATCTCTTAACCTAGGTCGACCATCGGCTTTATATTAAAACAACGATCGTCGATCTATTTAAAAGATACTGGAGACGATGGTCGAACGGTCATTCGACGATCGGTCCTGAAGTAGAGTAGTCGATCAATCGTTCGACTATTTCTGTCTTCACAAACAGCAAGCTGTCGTCAACCATAGATCGACGATATGCTCGACCTGTTCGACGATCTTCGAACGTCGGTCGACTATCTTCAAGCAGATAAGCTATTATCAACCATAGGTCGATGATAGGCTTGACCCGATCGACTATCTTCGAACGTCGTTCGACTATCTTCGAACAAGTTTCAACAAGGCAGACATCACACTTAGTCTCTTCCATTAATCATGCCTAGTTGAACCAAAAAGAACAGATGCTTCTGTTCATCTAAGGGCTTGGTGAATATATCACCTCTCTGAAGGTCTGTGGATATGAACTCAAGGCTGATCTTGTTCTTTTCCACACAATCTCTCAGGAAATGGTGTCGGATATCAATGTGTTTCGTTCTAGAGTGGTGCACGGGATTTTGTGCAATAGAGATAGCATTGGTACTATCACACATGATTTTTGTGTTCTTGTGTGTGTACCCATAATACAAAAGCTGGTTTTGTATCCACAGGATCTGTGAACAACAACTAGCAGTTGCAATATATTCAGCTTCTGTAGTTGAGGTTGATACAGAGGCCTGCTTCTTACAGAACCAAGGGACCAATCTCTCTCCCAGGAACTGGCAAGTTCCTGAGGTACTTTTCCTGTCAACTCTACAGCCAGCATAATCAGAATCAGAATATCCAATTAATTCAAATTCTGACTCAGCTGGGTACCAAAGTCCTAGATTTGGACATCCCTTCAGGTATCTCAAGATTCTCTTGAGAAGAATCAGATGAGATTTCTTGGGGTTGACCTGGAATCTAGCACAAAGGCATGTAGCAAACATTATATCTGGCCTACTTGCAGTTAAATACAATAGGGAACCAACAATGGCCCTATAATTCTTTTGATCAACAGGCTTTCCCTGATCATCAGAATCAATAACTATATTAGTAGCCATAGGTGTATGCATTGCTGAAGCATCAGCCATCCCAAACTTCTTTACCAATTCCTTGGCATATTTGGATTGGGAGATGAAGATGCCATCAGCATCTTGCTTTACTTGGAGACCAAGAAAGTAAGACAGCTCACCCATACTACTCATCTCAAACTTGGAATGCATCAAGTTAGAGAACTTTTTGCACAGTTTGGGATCAGTGGAACCAAAAATAATGTCATCCACATACACTTGAACTAACAGGATTGTGTCCTTGTGGTGCTTGACGAAGAGGGTTCTATCAACTACTCCCCTAACAAAGTTGTGCTCTAACAGGAAACTAGCTAGAGTCTTATACCAGGCTCTTGGTGCTTGTTTGAGTCCATAAAGAGCTTTTTGCAACTTGAAAACATGTGAGGGCTGAGTTGAAGAAACAAACCCAGGTTGCTGTTCAACAAATACCTCTTCCTTTAGCTCACCATTTAGAAAGGCACTTTTGACATCCATCTGAAAAACTTTAAACTTCATATAGGCTGCATAGGCTAAAAAGATCCTTATTGCCTCTAGCCTTGCAACAGGAGCAAAGGTTTGGTCATAATCTATACCTTCCTCCTGTCTGTAGCCCTGAGCTACAAGCCTAGATTTGTTCCTTACAATGATTCCATTTGCATCCAACTTGTTTCTATACACCCACTTGGTGCCAATGATCAGTTGGCCTTTAGGTGTTGGAACCAAAGTCCACACTTTACATCTCTCAAACTGATTGAGTTCCTCTTGCATAGCAATGATCCAGTGGGGATCTAGCTCAACATCTTTAATGGTGAGGTGCTCAATCTGTGAAAGGAAACAAGCGTGCATCACATCCTGTCTTAACTGATATCTTGTTTGAACACCTGCTGATATGTCTCCAATCACTTGAGATGTAGGATGATCTCTAAGTGTGACAACATCAGTAGGTGGGATGTGATCTTCAGCAATAGTTGGGATTAATTCCTCAGGAGGAATTTGATCTACTATTGGTGGAACAACAATAACTTCTGCAAGGTCTTCATCGCTGTCTGATTCAGTGATATGAAGAGTTGAAAGATGAAGAATTTCTTGAGTGACATCTTTGCTAGATTCTGGTACCTGCAATGAACTTGAGGAAGGGGAAGTTTCCTTCTCCTTGTAAAACATTTGAGATTCATCAAAGGACACATGAACAGACTCTTCAATTTTAGAAGATGATTTATTAAAAACCCTATAAGCTTTGCTTACTTGGGAATATCCAAGAAAAATTCCCATTGAAGCTTTTGCTTCAAATTTTTTAAGGTATTCTTTATTATTATTATGAATATAAACTACACAACCAAATACTCTAAAATAATTTATTTTAGGTTTCTTTCCTTTAAGCAACTCATAAGGAGTTTTACACTTAAGCTTGTGTATCAGACTTCTATTCAAGATATAGTTGGCTGTACTAACAGCTTCTGCCTAATAGGAAAGAGGCATATTAGCATCTGCCAACAATGTGCCAGCAGCTTCAATTAGGGTTCTGTTTTTCCTTTCAACTACCCCATTTTGTTGGGGAGTTCTAGGAGCTGAGAAGCTATGTTTGATACCTTCTCTCTCACAGAATTCTTGTATGAGAAGAGAGTCAAACTCAGTACCATGATCACTTCTGATCAAGGCCACATGAGTAGAGTACTCAGTCTGCACATATAATAGAAAATCTGTAAGGGCTTTGAAGTTATCAGTCTTAGTTCTCAAAAAGAACACCCAAGTGAATCTAGAGAAGTCATCTACAATGACTAGAGTGTAATACTTCCCTCCTACACTCTGTACATTTATTGGGCCAAATAGGTCCAAATGTAATAAATATAGGATTCTAGGAGAATCACTTTTATTTACTGATTTAAATGAATTCTTGGTTTGCTTGCCTAATTGACAAGCCTTGCATAGGCTCTCCTTCTCGTAGGGGCAAGAAGGTAAACCTCTAACAAGGTTGTGCTTAGATAACCTATATATATTCTTGAGGTTAACATGGCTAAGCCTTTTATGTCATAAAGTATTGTTATTTGTTACTTCATTAAATAAGCAGATTTCAGAGTGAGTTGAGTTAAAATCTACTAAATAAATGTTACCTTGTCTAATACCTATTAACATAACATTATTATTTAAAGTAATATTATAAAGAGAGTTAGAAAATGATACCTGGTATCCAGCATCACATAACTGACTTACTGAAATGAGATTATGCTTCAGTTCAGTTACATAAGCAACTCTTTTGAATGTTACAGCTCCAATTGTCATCTTGCCATAGCCTTCAGTTTTACCACAGCTTGAATCTCCAAAGATCACCTTTGGGCCAAGCTTGGCCTTGAACTTTGATAGATGTTCTTTATTTCCTGTCATATGCTTGGAGCAACCACTATCCAAATACCACTTATTCTGAGTGATAGGATAGGTCTTCACCTGCAAATAAATCAATTAAACATTGTGGACCCAGGTAACCTTGGGTCCCTTGTTTTTCACATAAGAAAAACTGGAAATAAATGAATAAGCAGGTTGAGGGTGATAACCTAACGGGTAAGATCTCCTAGGTGGGATTCTCCATGCAGATGATGGGTCAATGAACCTAGGGTTTCTATTTACATTTGGGTTTCTAAAGTTCTGGTTGAAGTTTTGAAATTCATGTTGAAAACATCGATCGGCGTTCGACGATTGGTACTCAGATCGTCGATCTCCGTTCGACCACTGAGCCTGCTGTTGAAGCCGAGAAATATCTCAACCTCAGAAATCGGACTAGGCCACCTGAAGTTACTGGTCGAGCGATCAAAAAGACGGTCTCTGGTCAGGAAATAGAAGCAAACTGTGCGAACAAGACCCCAGGTTGCTGCGGCAGGAAGGTCTCACCACGTACCAAGTTGCTTAGAAGAAGCAACCCCTTCTCAACCAAATTGGTCGAGCTAGGTACGAAGGAGACGAGCTCGAGCAATAGCAAGTCGAGGGCAATTGTTGGAACTCGCGAGGGCTCAGGCCGAGATTTGCTTGTCCTCTCCCTCGTACCCCTGGGGTCCTATTTATAGGGAAATCCAAGGAGGGGGGGTCTTACTTATACCCCCACCCTGGCGAGTTGGCGACTTCCCTGGGGAGCTCGCCCAGAAGAGGCGAGCATCTGGCCATAGTCGCCACCTGGCGAGTTGGCCTGGGGAGCTCGCCATACTCGCTCGAACCTCCTGCGGCCTGAGGTGCTGATCTGGATCCCCATCTTGCCATGTTGACTTTGACTTCTGATGACCTGGCGGTGGTAGGACCCACCCTCATCGAATATGGGTTGTACATAATCCCCGCTCTTTTTGGGCGACGTAGGAGCCCGGAAAGAATCATCCAACGCTTATTCAACGAGTACCTCTGCCGAGTATCTGGACAGCTCGCATCGTCGTCTGCTGGTAGAGTAGTCTATAAATAAGGGGGCTTGATTTTCGAGACGGACCCTGAAGCTCGTCGAAAATGTCGGATGCTGAGAAGTTGCTGATGGACAATCTCGCCGCCCTGTCTGGCCTCCTCGGCATAGCCAGACAAAAAAGGCCGCGCGAGGAAGACGCCACCGCCTCGACCCCGCCGAAGAAGAAAAAGGCGAAGAAGGTCAAGCAGTCCGCCACTGCGGCAGTCGGCTCGCCTCCACCGCTGAACCAAGTCACCGCGGCGACTGGAAATCCCGCAGCTTCTTCCAGCACCCAGAAGCTGTTGAGCGATCTCGGGCTTGACGACCTCCCCGGATCTGTTCGGGACAGCCCGCCGGAGGACCCGGGAGTGGCCGAGGAGCTCGCGGCCGCTAAGGAATCCGCGGCGGCTCAGGTCGGGGTCGTCACCATGACAGGTCGCCATATGGAAATCTTTCTGCTAGGTTGTCGCCGCTTCTTCTTTACTGACTACTTTTCTATGCAGACTCTCCGACTGCCGCGGACGTGACTCTTGACGTCGTCCCGCTGAGCTCGGCCCCCCTACTCGCCCTGGCGGCCGATAGGCCGTCCAAGATCGCCTACACGGTCCGGATGGGCCTTAGCTCGGGGAAGGCGTCGGGGGCGACGTTGGTGAAGGGCACCCCCCCGGCGAGCAAGGAGCTGCCGGTGAAAGAAACTCCCGCTGGGTTGTCCAGGTCGACGCGCGAGGATCCTCCGGCGAGCAGGGCGGCCTCCGCCGTTGCGAGTGGAGGGAAAGTAGTCTCGGCGAGCGCCTCATTGCCGCCGCCGCCACCCTTGGTCGCCACTCCTGGCCAGATGCCTGGCATCGTTCTGCCCCTGCCGCCGCCTTTGTCTGCTTCGCAGAGGTAGGATCTTCCGTGACCTCCTCCACCTCCTGCGCCGAGGGCTCCACACCACCCGGCGAGCTCATCTCAAGCTCCGCCGCCGTTGAAGAAGCCGGAGAGGCAGAAGCCGGCCTACTTCCCTCCGCGGGTTGGAGACCCCGACTACGTCGGCCGAGGGTCAGGAGAGCACGGGCAGGGCAGGCCTGCCGATCTTCCGAGCAGCTCTTCGGGGAGGCGAGATACCTCCGGACGACCTCCCTCGCCGCGCCGATCCTGATCTCCTCACCGTGGTAAGCTTTTTTGCCACTTCGATTTCTGCTCCACTTTTTCCGACCTGACGATCTATTTCTCTTTCTTGTCAGATCTCCCGGCGACCCCTGGGGCGGCTTTCATCGACGCCATCGGGCTGTCGGGGAGCGAGTATCGCCAAGCCGCTGCTCGCGCCTACATGGAGCTAGAAAGCAAGTTCAACCAGCTCGCTATCTGCGACCCTCACCGACGCATCTCGGCTCTGGAGGCGAGGATGGCCAAGGTCGAAGGGCTCCAGGCGACCTTGGAGAACTATGAAGCTCGCTTCCACATGGTCAAATAGAATGATCGCCAGCTGCAGTTGAACAACCACCGCCTGCAGCTGGTGCTTGATGAGCTGGCCGGCATCCGGGCGAGCATGGGGTCTGCTGGACGTCTGGCGAGGATGGAGGAGCAGCTCCGGCTCGGCGATGATGCCATGGCGTTGGTGACGGAGCATTACCGGCGTGCACGTGAGATCGGCTGGGCCGGGCGACATCCTCACCCCCCTGAGCGGCCTAGGGCGCCTTAGTAATTTTGCCTTTTGAATGTAGCTCGTCATGCGCGACTTTGTACTTCTTTCGGACATCTATTTTTTTTATTGATTAATTCATCTTTGCGTGTATGAGTATTCTCGCCTCCTGATTCTTCGTGCGTGCGCTTTCTTTGTGGTGTGCCGAGCTCTAGGTCTTCTGGCAATGTCGTCTCTTATTCTTCACCGCGCGAGCTCGTTCGATACTCGCCGAGACGGGCATACCACCCCCCTTTGCCTTGCCATATCTATAAATAGGAGGGGTAGGTGGGTCATAAAGCGTACGTTGTATCAATCTTCTCTTCATATCGGCGAGTATCCGAACATCCAGCTCGCCTTCTCTCGCTCTTTTTACAGCTCGCAAACATGGTCGGCGACGACGCCAGCGCTCGCCGACAAGCTCACGCCATTAACTTCGTGGATGCGGCATTCAAGAAGTCCATTACCTCAGAGAAGGACCTGGCGACCTTCAGGGAGCGCCTGCTGCCCGAGGACTACTCGGCGAGGCTTCCTACTCGCGGCGAGCGGCTCAACACATATGTTGAGGGCGCCCTTGTCTTGTCGCTGCGGCATTTCGACGCCGGCCTGCGGCTACCCTTCTGGCCGAAGTTCTGCGAGATCCTGCGCTACTTCGGGATCGTCCCCGCGCAGATCAACCCCAATGGCATGGCGATCATCATGGGGTTCCGATGCTTCCTCCGGGAAGAGAGGATTGCCTTCGACCTCTCCGTCTTCGGCCGCATCTTCGCCTTTGCGGCGACCTCGGAGGGAGTCGTCTTTTTTAGCAGCCACGTCTGCACCTTGGTTGGGACCGCGAATAAGGTCCACCACTGGAGCGAGCAGTTGGTGGTCGTCCACGGCAACTTCGGCGGGATTCTCGGTAGGCCGCACTGTTGGAACCTTAGGTTCTGATTTGGGTTAGGATCACTATTAGGATTATTAGTTTGACCCAAATTGTATAGTCTAAGGGTCATAGGATTCTCCAGGTATACATCAAAAGAATCCAAGAAGAAAGTGCAGAAAATTCCAGAGAAGTTCAGTTTTGAAGTTCAGAATTCCAGTCCAAAAATAGTAGAACGGCGTTCGACTATAGTAGAACGGAGTTCCACTATAGTAGAACGGAGTTCAACTATAGTAGAACGGCGTTCGACTATAGTAGAACGGAGTTCCACTATAGTAGAATGGAGTTCCACTATAGTAGAACGACGTTCAACTATAGTAGAACGACGTTCAACTATAGTAGAACGGCGTTCAACTATAGTAGAACGGAATTCAACTATAGTAGAACAGCGTTCAACTATAGTAGAACGGAGTTCAACTATAGTAGAACGGAGTTCAACTATAGTAGAACGGAGTTCAACTATAGTAGAACGACGTTCAACTATAGTAGAACGACGTTCAACTATAGTAGAACGACGTCAAACTATAGTATTATATGCGTTCTTTTCTATGTTTTATTTCCTGTATTTCTAGCATATATTTATTATATAATATCTGATTGATTTACTGCTATTACTTCAAAGCAATCCTTGCTATTATTATGCATAAGTCTTTCCTTTCAGATAAAGTAGTTTGTCTTATTAGTTGACTTATTGATTACTTTATCTGCAGCTGTCCTTTATAGCCGTTGGCTGTAAAGAGTTATCTGATGTGACCTTTTATAGCATTCTTTATCATATTTAATACTGCAGCTTCTTATGAAGCTTTATTCCTTTTTTAGAAATATATATGTCTGCAGATATGTTTTGCCTTGTGATAATTGCAGCCCAGATTCAAGATCTGAGAAGAAGACAAAAGCTCAACTCAAATAATAGATCTGTTACTGCTGCTTATATATAAAGAGTTATTTTGAAGAAAGAACTAAGCTTGCTACCAGCAATATACAGCAGCAGAAGGAAGAAATACAATACAGCACAGCTGCTCTCAGCATTCATACATCCAACTGAGAAGATATCTCTTCACTCTTCTTCAACCTGAGTGCTCCTGTTCCAGGAAGACTACACTCAGAGATATTGAAGAAGAAGAAGAAGAAGAAGGAAGCTGCTGAAGAAGATCCTTTTATTTTATATTCTATTATCTTCTTCTAAGCTTTATCCTTCAGAACTTCAAGACAGTATTCTGTCAGAAGTTCTGAAGAGATTCTTGTGCTTCTCTAATCTTATTTAAAATAGAGAAGACAATCTAACTCTCCTTCCCCCTCCTGTAAAGGGTTGTTTACTCCCTTCAAAAGTAAAGCTTGGTTTTTAGACACCTGGTCAAAAGTCTAAAGGGTTTCTAGATCTACCTGAAGCAGATCTTGTTGGTGGCAGGGCACCTGATCAAAAACCTGAGTGGATTCCTACCGTGTGGGTAGAAGAGTGGACGTACCCAAGTTGTTTGGAGAACCACTATAATATCTTGTGTCGTCTGGCTTGTTTAATTAATTACTTGCATTGTGGCTGTGATTAGATTTTAACTAGGATTGCTAGTTGCTGTTTAGGATTCCAAGCCTTAACTGTAATTACAGTTGGCTGCCTTTTGTGCACATCACTTGTGTTAGTCTTTAGGGTTTAATCTCAAATATCTATAACCTTCATTCCGCAATTAACTCCAAGGGAGTTGAGTAGACAGTCAACTTTGCTAGTGCAATTTTTGATTACTCTATTCACCCCCCCCCCTCTCTAGAGTAGTATCTATCCCTTTTCTTTCAATTGGTATCAGAGGGAGGTTGTCTGACTGAATAGGCTAACACCTAAGTCACAAGATCCTGATAGATACCAAGGATTATAGATATTCACATTCACTTTCATGGCCCAGTACAATGATTATTTTAGCACCAGACCTCCAGCTTGCAACTTAGCTGAGTTTAGCATCTGGAAGGCAAGAGTCAAATTATTTATGAACAATATTGATGAAGAAATATTTTCTTCTATTTTGACAGGTCTTCCAACATCAGCAACAACAACAAAAAGTTCTAGGCTAGCTGATGCCCGAGCAATGAATATCCTAGCTCAGTCATTGTCTGATGACATTTTTCAAGAGATTGTTGAATGCTCAACAGCTAAGGAGATGTGGGATTCCCTTCACCAAATGGCTTCTGAACCCGTGGATAATATATTAGAAGGAAGCCACAACATCTCATCTGAAGAAGGAAAACCAACATCCCTAGATGTTATCTGGGATGTCTCAGATGATGACTCATCATTTGAAGATGAAGAGGAGGAAGCATGGGCCAAAGAATTTTGCATAATGGCCATAAATGCTTCATGCAGCAACTTAGATGCTGAACAAACAGAAGACAAATCAAAACCTGAAAAAGTTCAGGTAATATCTAATTCTGTTATCAGTTTAGTTAATTTAGAAATTAAATATTGCTGTCAAAATTTAACAAAACCTGAGAAGGAAACAACACTTCTCAGAGAAATGTTTTCAGATTATTCTAATCAACAAAATGAGTTCAGATTTGAGAACTCAGTCAGCTTTTTCATAAATTTGTTTTATTATCAAAAGGATAAATTACTTAAAATATTTTGAAATCCTTCTACCATCTGGAACAAATTTATTAGGAAGTATTTCCTTTTTCTTAAGGCTGTTTATATATCTGTTTGATATTTTGTTCAAATATTTTATTCAGATTTATGTATAAAGAAATTCTCTCTCAGATAACTCTATTTCTTATAGATCCTTTTCTAATTTCATCTAGATTGAGTCCTCTACTCTAGTTGCATTGGTCAGCTGAGTTTGAATCTCGTATAATGAAAAGAAATTCTATAGGAAGGAAGATATCTGATTTTGGTTTTCAGATCCAGAATCCTAATTAAATTTGCTGGACAAATATCATTTTTTTTGCTGCTAACATACCCTTTTTCAAGGAGAGAGCAATCTCTACCATAGTCTTCTGCAGGTACTATTTATAAGAGTTTGCTGGATGACTCAATCAAAATTCAAAGTCATCTCAGTCTCCTTCAATCACAGGTACCGCATCAACAAAGGGGGAGATTGCAAATGCCTGCAAGCAGCCAGCTTTTATCAAAAACCGAAGCCAGCTATGCAAAGCTTTTCTTTTTTATATATCTTATGCTTTGCAAATATATATTTATTATAATATTATTTTGCTAATAGGATCCTCACCCAAATAGGGGGAGATTGTTGGAACCTTAGGTTCTGATTTGGGTTAGGATCACTATTAGGATTATTAGTTTGACCCAAATTGTATAGTCTAAGGGTCATAGGATTCTCCAGGTATACATCAAAAGAATCCAAGAAGAAAGTGCAGAAAATTCCAGAGAAGTTCAGTTTTGAAGTTCAGAATTCCAGTCCAAAAATAGTAGAATGGCGTTCGACTATAGTAGAACGGAGTTCCACTATAGTAGAACGGAGTTCAACTATAGTAGAACGACATTCAACTATAGTAGAACGGCATTCGACTATAGTAGAACGGAGTTCCACTATAGTAGAACGGCGTTCCACTATAGTAGAACGACGTTCAACTATAGTAGAACGGCGTTCAACTATAGTAGAACGGCGTTCAACTATAGTAGAACGACGTTCAACTATAGTAGAACGGCGTTCAACTATAGTAGAACGGCGTTCAAATATAGTAGAACGGCGTTCAAATATAGTAGAACGGCGTTCAACTATAGTAGAACGGCGTTCAACTATAGTAGAACGGCGTTCAACTATAGTAGAACGGCGTTCAACTATAATAGAACGGCGTTCAACTATAGTAGAACGGCGTTCAACTATAGTATTATATGCGTTCTTTTCTGTGTTTTATTTCCTGTATTTCTAGCATATATTTATTATATAATATCTGATTGATTTACTGCTATTACTTCAAAGCAATCCTTGCTATTATTATGCATAAGTTTTTCCTTTCAGATAAAGTAGTTTGTCTTATTAGTTGACTTATTGATTACTTTATCTGCACCTGTCCTTTATAGCCGTTGGCTGTAAAGAGTTATCTGATGTGACCTTTTATAGCATTCTTTATCAGATTTAATACTGTAGCTTCTTATGAAGCTTTATTCCTTTTTAGAAATATATATGTCTGCAGATATGTTTTGCCTTGTGATAATTGCAGCCCAGATTCAAGATCTGAGAAGAAGACAAAAGCTCAACTCAAATAATAGATCCGTTACTGTTGCTTATATATAAAGAGTTCTTTTGAAGAAAGAACTAAGCTTGCTACCAGCAATATACAGCAGCAGAAGGAAGAAATACAATACAGCACAGCTGCTCTCAGCATTCATACATCCAACTGAGAAGATATCTCTTCACTCTTCTTCAACCTGAGTGCTCCTGTTCCAGGAAGACTACACTCAGAGATATTGAAGAAGAAGAAGAAGAAGGAAGCTGCTGAAGAAGATCCTTTTATTTTATATTCTATTATCTTCTTCTAAGCTTTATCCTTCAGAACTTCAAGAAAGTATTCTGTCAGAAGTTCTGAAGAGATTCTTGTGCTTCTCTAATCTTATTTAAAATAGAGAAGACAATCTAACTCTCCTTCCCCCTCCTGTAAAGGGTTGTTTACTCCCTTCAAAAATAAAGCTTGGTTTTTAGACACCTGGTCAAAAGTCTAAAGGGTTTCTAGATCTACCTGAAGCAGATCTTGTTGGTGGCAGGGCACCTGATCAAAAACCTGAGTGGATTCCTACCGTGTGGGTAGAAGAGTGGACGTACCCAAGTTATTTGGGGAACCACTATAATATCTTGTGTCGTCTGGCTTGTTTAATTAATTACTTGCATTGTGGCTGTGATTAGATTTTAACTAGGATTGCTAGTTGCTGTTTAGGATTCCAAGCCTTAACTATAATTACAGTTGGCTGCCTTTTGTGCACATCACTTGTGTTAGGCTTTAGGGTTTAATCTCAAATATCTATAACCTTCATTCCGCAATTAACTCCAAGGGAGTTGAGTAGACAGTCACCTTTGCTAGTGTAATTTTTGATTACTCTATTCACCCCCCTTCTAGAGTAGTATCTATCCCTTTTCTTTCACGCACCAACCGGCCGACGTCGCCTTCCTTCCTCCCATCCTCGAAGGAGCTCGCGAGCAGCTCTTCGAGTACTTCCGGGGTCGGCGATTTGACGTCATTTTCTGGCATCTAAACGTCAACGTGCTCGAGGCACTCCACCCTCGTGAGAGTAAGCCGAGATTAGAATGCGTCCTGGTTACTCGCTCGTTGTACTTTTTCCGCTGAAGCTAACTTGTCGTGCGTTTTGCAGTTCCCAACGAGCTTCCGGAGAAGCCTCTTCCTTTGGCGAAGGAAGTCGCCACTACGCGCTCGGACGTTCGCCCCCCTGCCGACGTTGGGGAGAAGAAGGCGGCCAAAGGAAAGTCGCAGGTCAGCTCGCCAGGCCCTGCGAGGAAGAGGGCGAAGGCCTCGTCGCCTCAATCCGTCGATCGCCGGTCGCCGACGGGCGCCCGGTCGCCCCACTTCCACCCCAACTATGACCTCGGGCAGGGGGTGGTGGATTCCTACGGCCGCCCGCTCGTGACTTGGTCGGCGGAGGACAACTCGGTGTCGCTGAGCACCAACCTCCCGTCCTGGTCAACCGACTGGGAGGACAAGGGGGAGGATTTCGCAGTCCTCCACGCCATATATGGGCGAGTCGATGCGGAGTCCGTCCTGGAGCTGACCCCGTTGGAGCTCGCCCATCAGTCGGCTTGCGCGCTCGCGCGGTCTGCCGAGCTGGGGCACTACTCGGCGAGGAAGCTGCTGGAGACGACCGATGCCCTCAAGGTCGTCTCCAAGAAGGCCATCGACCTCGGCATGCAGTCGGTCCGCTGGAAGGACTTCGAGGTGAGCTGTCCTTGGGTTGGTTGCTCGATTTGTTTCATCGATAGGTCCTGACGTCGGTCATCTCGCAGGCTGCCGAGATAGAAGCAGCGAAGAAGCTCTCTGAGTGCGAGGAGAAGCTCGCCGCCTCCCAAGCCGAGCTGGAGGCGGCCCAAACTCGCGCAGCAGAGATGGAGACGAGGCTGGTCGTTGCTGAAAGACGGCCGAGCTCCTCAACCCCGCTACCCGAAGACCCGGCGCGAGCGGTAAAGCAATCCCGCGTCCTCTAGGAGGAGAGATCCTCTGTTCGCCGCGAGATTGCGCGGGCGGCGGGGAACATCATACTCGCGCGCCTCAGGCTTGGGGGACAGCTCGTCGAGGGGGAGAAGTCGCTCACTGTCGACGAGCTCATTCCCGAGCTACTCGCCGAGGGGGCCATCCCGCCATACCGCGCCTCGCCGCCGACCAGCTCCGGCGATTCCGATGACAGCAGCAGCGGAAGCAGCAGCGGCGGGAGCGAGAGCAATGAATCTGTAAATATCGGTGATATCGGAGACGACGAATATCGGCCAGATACTGGCGACGAGGAGTCCTAGTTGCTCGCCGATATTCCTTTTGTAAATCAATTTTTGACTTGTGAGTTATACAAATTTTTGCTCCTGCATTTTTCTGACATGTTGCTCGCTAGGCTCAAAGGCTCGGAGAGGAGCGTTCGCTAGATCGCAGGGGGATGGTCCCGACATCGATCATCCGCTCGCCGGGACCTACTCGCCCCTGCGCCCGGGTACTCGTGAACCTGCTGGGAGAACCTCGCGCACCGCGCGGGTCGGCGCGTGGGACATACTCGTATGCCCTCCGGGGCTCGCTTACTCGCGCGGTTCCAGCTCGCTTACCCGCGTGGGACCAGCTCGCCTAATCGCGCGAGATCAGCTCGCCTACTTGCGCGAGGCCTGCTCGCCCACCTGCGCGTGACGCAAGTCGAACCTGGCTTAGTTGTCGAATCATAACCTACGGGCCTCTCATTCTCGCAATCGAGGAGATCGGCTGATTCCCAACGAGAGGAGCTCATGGGGGTGCTGATCTTACGATGCTACTCAACTCGAAGTCTTGGACTACAATCGAGGAGATCAGCCGATTCCCGAGGAGAGGAGCTCGTGGGGATACCGGTCTTACGACGCTGCTCAACTCGAAGTCTTGGATTATAATCGAGGAGATCGGCCGATTCCCGAGGAGAGGAGCTCGTGGGGATACCGGTCTTACGACGCTGCTTAACTCGAAGTCTTAAATTACAATCGAGGAGATCGGCCGATTCCCGAGGAGAGGAGCTCGTGGGGATACCGGTCTTACGACGCTGCTCAACTCGAAGTCTTGGATTACAATCGAGGAGATCGACCGATTCCCGAGGAGAGGAGCTCGTGGGGATACCGGTCTTACGACGCTGCTCAACTCGAAGTCTTGGATTACAATCGAGGAGATCGGCCGATTCCCGAGGAGAGGAGCTCGTGGGGATACCGGTCTTACGACGCTGCTCAACTCGAAGTCTTGGATTACAATCGAGGAGATCGGCTGATTCCCGAGGAGAGGAGCTCGTGGGGATACCGGTCTTACGACGCTACTCAACTCGAAGTCTTGAATTACAATCGAGGAGATCGGCCGATTCCTGAGGAGAGGAGCTCGTGGGGATACCGGTCTTACGATGCTGCTCAACTCGAAGTCTTGGATTACAATCGAGGAAATTGGCCGATTCCCGAGGAGAGGAGCTCGTGGGGATACCAGTCTTACGACGTTGCTCAACTCGAAGTCTTGGACTACAATCGAGGAGATCGGCCGATTCCCGAGGAGAGGAGCTCGTGGGGATACCGGTCTTACGACGCTGCTCAACTCGAAGTCTTGGATTACAATCGAGGAGATTGGCCGATTCCCGAGGAGAGGAGCTCGTGGGGATACCGGTCTTACGACGCTGCTCAACTCGAAGTCTTGAATTACAATCAAGGAGATCGGTCGATTCCCGAGGAGAGGAGCTCGTGGGGATACCGGTCTTACGACGCTGCTCAACTCGAAGTCTTGGATTACAATCGAGGAGATCGACCGATTCCCGAGGAGAGGAGCTCGTGGGGATACCGGTCTTACGACGCTGCTCAACTCGAAGTCTTGGATTACAATCGAGGAGATCGGCCGATTCCCGAGGAGAGGAGCTCGTGGGGATACCGGTCTTACGACGCTGCTCAACTCGAAGTCTTGGATTACAATCGAGGAGATCGGCCGATTCCTGAGGAGAGAAACTCGTGGGGATACTGGTCTTACGACGCTGCTCAACTCGAAGTCTTGAATTATAATCGAGGAGATCGGCTGATTCCCGAGGATAGGAGCTCGTGGGGATACCGGTCTTACGACGCTGCTCAACTCGAAGTCTTGGATTACAATCGAGGAGATCGGCCGATTCCCGAGGAGAGGAGCTCGTGGGGATACCGATCTTACGACGCTGCTCAACTCGAAGTCTTGAATTACAATCGAGGAGATCGGCCGATTCCCGAGGAGAGGAGCTCGTGGGGATACCGGTCTTACGACGCTGCTCAACTCGAAGTATTGAACTACAATCGAGGAGATCGGCCGATTCCCGAGGAGAGGAGCTCGTGGGGATACCGGTCTTACGACGCTGCTCAACTCGAAGTCTTGGACTATAATCGAGGAGATCGGCCGATTCCCGAGGAGAGGAGCTCGTGGGGATACCGGTCTTACGACGCTGCTCAACTCGAAGTCTTGGATTACAATCGAGGAGATCGGCCGATTCCCGAGGAGAGGAGCTCGTGGGGATACCGGTCTTACGACGCTGCTCAACTCAAAGTCTTGGATAAAATCCTGCATCCTTACATAGTTTGGAGATTAATCTCAGAGACATCTTGTCAAGAAAGAAACTCTCTCCGGAGAGACGCTCTTGACCCTGCCAAATCGGGGGGTTGGCGTCCAGACCCGTTCCTAAGAATTCCTCTAGTCGGAAGAGAGATGCACTCGGGGAGACCTAGGCCGACATGCAAGGGGGGAGCTGATCTCGGCCGGCAATGCAGAGGCTCGGTCTTACAAGAGCGCTTAAAGTCCCGAAGCATCGTCCTATCATCCGTACTAGGCTATTCAGTAAGAACGGGTTGAAGGCACGTATCTCGATTTGATAGTGAAGATCGCTTCTAGCTACGATTCGAATGGGGGTGGTGTTCATCGAGGGTCCTCTCCGGACGCACTCGGAATCAACACACACCCCTGGGCTCGTCCACGCCCTCCCTTCAGCAGGTTATCCTGCCTTGTTGCTCACTTGAGATTTTTTCCTTCTGGGTGCTTTACGAGGCCGGCCTCTCCTCGAGTCCGGGGGATCAGTGTGCGGATCTGTTCCTCGTAGTTCCTCCAGACGGAAGAGAGATGCACTCGGGCAGACATAGGCCGACATGCAAGGGGGGAGCTGATCTCGGCCGACAATGCAGAGGCCCGGTCTTACAAGAGCGCTTAAAATCCCGAAGCATCGTCCCATCATCCGTACTGGGCTATGTATGAGGAACAAACCGACCACTGCCTCCCGAAGTCGACTACGAGGCGGGCCATGGAAACACTCAGAAGCCTTGAGGCATGTTCAACACAAAAGAGATAAAATCCCGCATCCTTTGTATATTAACTATGTTTATAGATGGTAATGGAGAAGAGCCGGCACTTGAGAGCATCGGACATGTTGCAAATAGACACCACATCTTCAAACCACTGAAGATGTCTCATCGGGTCGTCCTTGCCAGAGTAGTACGAGAGGACCGGCTCTCTGAAGTTTTCGGGAACGAGGGCTGTGAGGATCTCAATGCAAAAGGGGCTCCTCCCTTCCTGGCGGCGGCGAGTATCCTCCCCGCTCGAGCAGTCATACTCACTCCATCGGCGAGTATCTCCATACCTCGCCGAGAGTTCCGGATCTCGAAACCGGATTCCCTGACTACTCGCCGGGTGATGTCGCGGCGGGATCACCTGCTCTCCACTCGCCCAAGCGGGCTCCTTCCCTGCTCGCCGAGTTGGTATCTCCTCGCCCGGGGGTGTCCGGCGGCGGGGAGAAGTCGCCGTCACCTCAGGCGGATTGGACAACCCGATGAGTATCGCCTTCTCCACTCTCCTCGCGAACTCTTCAAAAGCCGCCACTGTCACATACTCGCTACCTTGCCCCGGGACTCCAGCTCCTGCCGAGTTACCTCCTAACTCGCCCCGGTCTCCACCATCGGCCATCTTCCAACCACGACTTTCTTCTTCGGTCGCTATCCACGCTCACCGCACCAAGTGTTGAAGCCGAGAAATATCTCAACCTCAGAAATCGGACTAGGCCACCTGAAGTTACTGGTCGAGCGGTCAAAAAGACGGTCTCTGGTCAGGAAACAGAAGCAAACTGTGCGAACAAGACCCCAGGTTGCTGTGGCAGGAAGGTCCCACCATGTACCTAGTTGCTTAGAAGAAGCAACCCCTTCTCAACCAAATTGGCCGAGCTAGGTACGAAGGAGACGAGCTCGAGCAATAGCGAGTCGAGGGCAATTGTTGGAACTCGCGAGGGCTCAGGCCGAGATTTGCTTATCCTCTCCCTCGTACCCCTGGGGTCCTATTTATAGGGAAATCCAAGGAGGGGGGGGGGTCTTACTTATACCCCCACCCTGGCGAGTTGGCGACTTCCCTGGGGAGCTCGCCCAGAAGAGGCGAGCATCTGGCCATAGTCGCCACCTGGCGAGTTGGCCTAGGGAGCTCGCCATACTCGCCCAAACCTCCTGCGGCCTAGGGTGCTGATCTGGATCCCCATCTTGCCTTGTTGACTTTGACTTCTGATGACCTGGCGGTGGTAGGACCCACCCTCGTCGAATATGGGTTGTACACCTGCGATCGTCGAGCAGCGTTTGACGCTCTTTGTAATTCCTTAAATTTTTGTTTTCTTTTCTCTCTCTTAGCTTTATTTAAGGCTTTATTAACCTGATTAACTTGCTCAGTGTTTTTTATTCCACTAGATGAAATAAAATTCACTGGAGTTGAAAGATGGTTTTTAAGAACAATTGGGGGTTCACTAGATGAAGCTCCTAAGCCTAATTTGTTATTGCCTGTCCCAGTGTTAGACATGCTGGTTATTTCAAGCAACTTAAGGCTTCTACCATTCAGAGACTCTTCTAACCTTTTGGACTTAGCTAATTCATTCTTAAGGAATTTTATTTCTTCACTAGCATTAGTGAGTTCTGCTGTTAACCTAATGTTTTCAATAGAAATTAATTCAGATTCAGCTAGTTTATTTCTAAGTTCTTTTATTTCCTTTTCAGAACTAATTAAATCTAAACATAAAGATTTAAAATCTGATTTAAATTCATCAGATGTAAAATCGTAAGAAGAAAATACCTCATCTTCTATTGGCATTTCTTCATCAGAGTCTGAACTCTCTGCAGCTGAGTGATTGCTGCAGGCATCAATTGCCATCAGGCAAACTTCCTTTGCCTTCTTTTCTTCCTCATCCTCACTGGAGCTTGAGGAGGAGGATTCCTCATCAGAATCGCTCCAGGTTTCAGCAACAAAGCCTCTCTCCTTCTTTTTGTTCTTGTAGGAGGATGGCTTGGAATGCTTCCTGTGCTGATCCTTATCTTTCCTTTTATCTTTATTCTTTTCCTCTGGACAGTCTGGAAGAATATGTCCAGGCTTCCTGCAACCATAACAAATTATTTCTTTAGTAGGAGTACGATCATACCTTGGTTTTTCTTCATATCGTGAAGATTTCTTTCTGAATTCTTTCCTTCCCATCTTGAGAAACCTTTTGGAAAATAATGCCATCAGTTCCTCATTGGACTGGCTTCCTTCAGAAGTATCAGCAGCTTTGAGAGTAAGGGTTTGCTCTTTTCTTGTGGGAGTTGGAGTTTTTTCTTCAGCCTCAACTTCCCTAGACTTCAGCACTTGCTCAAAGGACTTGAGCTTGCCGAGAAGGGCTTCTGTTGAGATTTCTGTTGTGCTTCTGGCCTCCTTGATAGGCCAGATCCTCAGATCCCATGTGCTAGGGAAGCACATAAGAATCTTATCATTGACCTCTGTCAATGAAATATCCTTATCAAGAGTCCTCAGCTCATTGATGATTGAGCTGAGCCTTGTGTACATTGCTTCAACTGATTCAACATCAGTTTTCTTGAAGTTCTCATACTGGGAGATAAGGTTGGACCTTCTGTCCTTCCTTTCATCAGCTGAACCAGCTACAATCTGGTTCAGTGTATCCCACATTGCTTTTGCTGAGGGACAGTCAGCAACCTTCTGGAATACTTCATCAGACATTGTCTGAGCCAGAATGTTCATTGCCTTAGCATCTGCTATCTTTGCCTTTTTGTATTCATCATTGTAATCTGGAGGAGGCACTGCACTCATATCAGTTGATGATGAAGCAGTAGCTGCAGCAGGTGCTCTTGGTGGTCCTGTCAAAATAGAGGCAAAAATACTCTCATCAATAGAGTTCATATATAATTTAATCCTTGCCTTCCAGATGCTAAACTTAGCTAAGTTGCATGCTGGAGGTCTGGTGCTAGAGTAATCCTTGGACTGGGCCATGATAGTGAAAGTGAATATCTATAATCCTTGGTATCTATCAGGATCTTGTGACTTAGGTGTTAGCCTATACAGTCAGCCAACCTCCCTCTGATACCAATTGAAAGAAAAGGGATAGATACTACTCTAGAGGGGGGGGGGTGAATAGAGTAATCGAAAATTGCACTAGCAAAGTTGACTGTCTACTCAACTCCCTTGGAGTTAATTGCGGAATGAAGGTTATAGATATTTGAGATGAAAGCCTAAAGCCTAACACAAGTATTGTGCACAAAGGCAGCCAACTGTAATTACAGTTAAGGCTTGGAATCCTAAACAGCAACTAACAAACCTAGTTAAAATCTAATCACAGCCAATCAGCACAGAGAATTAATTAAACAATCCAGACGACACAAGGGATTTATAGTGGTTCCCCAAACAACTTGGGTACGTCCACTCTTCTACCAACAAGGTAGGAATCCACTCAGGTTTTTGATCAGGTTCCCTGCCACCAACAAGATCTGCTTCAGGTAGATCCAGAAACCCTTTAAACTTTTGATCAGGTGTCTAAAAAATCAACACAGGTTTTTGATCAGGTGCCCTGCCACCAAGGTATACTTTTGAAGGGAGTAATAACCCTTTACAGGAGGGGGAAAGGAGGTTAAAATGTCTTCTCTATTTTACAATAGATTAGAGAAGCACAAGAACTTGCACTGAGCTAGAAAGCTCTAAAGAGTCAAGGCTCCCCCTGGCTAAAAGAATGTCCAGGTGAAGTCTTGCTTCAGTGCAGAAAACACTTCAGAAAATCTGAAGGAAAAAGCTACAAGAAGATAAATAATATGAATTGAAATTTCTTCTTTAGGCAGCTATCTTCTTCTTCTTCTTCTTCAAAAAGCTCTGAGTGAAAGTCATCCTGGAGGCAGGAGAACTCAGGTTGAAGAAGAGTGAAGAACTAAAACTTCTTCTCAGTTAGATGTAAACGAGTTGAGAGCAGTTATAAACTGTAAGTTGTAGCTTGAATGCTGCTGTTAGCTTTTTATATATCAGAACTAGTTGATTTCTTTCTCCAAAGAATTCTTTATATAGCAGCAGCAACGACTCTCATTTGAGTTTGAATCTTGTCTTCTACTGAAATCTGCAAGCTGGGATGCAAATAGCATAAAACAAAACAAATACTGCAGACAGATATCCTATAAGAGGATAAAGCTTTCTAAGAAGCTACAAGAAGCTCTGATAAAATAGTACTAGAGAAAGTCACATCAGAAGAGACTCTTTACGGCCAAGGAAGACTTTTTAAGTCTAACGGCTATAAAGGACAGCCTGGCAGATAAAGCAGAAATCATATCTCAACTAATAAGACAAACAACTTTGTCAGAAAAAGATTAGCTCATGCATAAGGAATGGAGCAGATATTGCATGGAAATAATATCATTAATTTATTCAAACAATCTTTTATAAAATATGCCAAAATAAATATGAAATAAATCACATCATAGAAGACGACAAAATTATTCAAAACATACAGCAAAACGTCGAACAACCCTCGGAGATCGTCGAACGAGGCACAAAGATCGTCGACCTATCAGACAGATAGTCGAACGATACAGATAGTCGAACGATCAAAGAAGATAGTCGAACTACCACAGCAGATAGTCGAACTATCAGGACAGATAGTCGAGCTATCAGATAGTTGATCTATCAAGACAGATAATCGAACTACCAACCAAAACAGATAGTCGACCTATCAACAGATAGTCGAACTATCAAAGAAAACAGATAGTCGACCTATCAAACAGATAGTCGAACTATCAGATAGTTGAACTATCCAAACAGATAGTCGAACTACCTAGCAACACAGATAGTCGACCTATCTCACAGATAGTCAAACTATCAAAGAAAATAGATAGTCGACCTATCAAACAGATAGTCGAACTATCAAAGCAAACAGATAGTCGACCTATCAAACAGATAGTCGAACTATCAAAGCAAACAGATAGTCGACCTATCAAACAGATAGTCAAACTATCAGATAGTTGAACTATCCAAACAGATAGTCGAACTATCAAACAAAACAGATAGTCGACCTATCAAACAGATAGTCGAACTATCAAACAGAACAGATAGTCGACCTATCAAACAGATAGTCGAACTATCAAACGAAACAGATAGTCGACCTATCAACAGATAGTCGAACTATCAGATAGTTGAACTATCAGATAGTTGAACTATCCAAGCAGATAGTTGAACTATCAAGAAGAGCAGATAGTCTACCTATCAACAGATAGTCGAACTATCAAGGAAAACAGATAGTCGGCCTATTAACAGATAGTCGAGCTATCAAAGACAACCGATAGTCGACCTATCAAGCAGATAGTCGAGCTATCAGGAAGATGATCGTCGATCGGCTGATCGACGATAGTCGAGCGACGTTCGACCATAGTCGAACGAAAAACAACTTAACCAAATTTTCATCTGGACAAGTGACAAGACTAAACTAGAGCAAACTAACTACACAACTAACCTTTGACCATAGATAAATCTTGGGTCAAGAGTCTAAAAGAGAAGACTGAACTCAAATCAAAACTAGGGTACCAACAGTGTATCAGTATTAATCATAGCTATATCAGCATCAATACTTAAGTTATCAACATTACCTGTAAGAGCAGTGGCATCTGCAGCAGCCATAATTCTTGTAACCATTTGATTAAGAGCTGACTCATTTATTAGCCCAAGCTCCCCCTTAGAATATGCATTCACCTCTTCTAGTATAGAGGATTCTAAGTAATCTTCAAGGTCTTATACTGGCACAATGATCTCTTCTTTGTTATTTGGCACATCTGGTGCAACACTTTCTATAGAAATGTTCTCAAACTCAAGAGCAGCATGGATTTCATCAACATGTTCTCTACCAATTTGATTCCTATATGAGTCTAAAGGAACATGTATGTTAGCAGAAGATTGACTATGGTCAATATCAACCTGAAGTCTAACATCTGTAGGAGATGAAGACTCAGTCTCATAACCTGAACTAGAAGAACTAGCAGATCCAACTATCTGCTTTCCAATGTCCTTGGACCTGACCTTCTCCTCAGAAGGTTGACTCATTGGAAGAATTCTTGTAAATCTATCCAAGGTCTTTATGTTCATCCTTTTGAGATTGTGGATTATAACACCTTATTTCTGGTTGAAGCTGTCAGGATAGGTGTTGATCTGGAATATGGATAAAATTCTTCCCAAATTAGGTGTCAGTAGACAATCAACTAATCTTTGCAAAATGATGTTGGTTCATGAGGTCTGCTTTTGCAGAATTATCCTTGTGATAATCTCAAATATTAGTTTGTAGATAGTATCATGAGACACAGGCTTGCATAATATGGCTTTCCCAACAATGTCAACCAGTAATTTGCCTCTTTGGTTAAAGAATTTCCTTCTTAGTGATCTAACTTTTGCATCACTATACTCGCACAATTTTAGTGCTTTATCTCTATCCTTATTGGAGATGACTTCTTCTTCATCACTGGAAGTAGAGGGTAGCTGAAGAGCCTTACCCAATTTCATTGGACTAATCATTATCTTCATCCCTCCAATCTTAGATTTTAGTGATGTCTTGAAAGGGGAAAGCTTAACATTGGAGAAAAATTCCAAGCACCCTTCTCTCATATTGGGGGAAGGTTCAGAAAGAATATATTACAGACCTAGGGCATCCAACATCCTAATCACTTCTCTGATTTCTATTTAAGCATGTATCAAGTCATTCCTAACGATCTCATAATCTTCTTACAGATCTTTTGAAGACTATGGCGCCATTATAGCTAGAAGTCGAAACATTGAGACGGGTTTTGGTCTCGATAGCTAGGAAAGAGATTAGGGTTTAATGACTTTCGTTTTACCATGTCTATATATAAGGGATTTTGAACATGAAGAGATGACCTAGATTATTAAATCGACTGATTTGATAGTTAAAATGACTTGATTTAATTATAAACGGCCCGAATTAGTTGATATGTTGAGATAGTGAAATAAGCCTCTGTGACAGGGTAATTCATATACCTGTGAGAACTGCTGAGACTGTCTCAGTGGTCCCAGCAGTTCAGTTGAATCTTTCTGAGCTGATTCAGCTGATCTCACTATTTTTCAGTAAATAATGTCAAAATAAGTTTGACATATATTAACAATTAATTTTGCCATTTTATCAAATTAATTGGGATTAAGGTTGTTAACCCAATATGTTGATAGGGGTCTTTTAGCAGCTAACTAATTATTAGTTCAACTAGTTAAAGTGATTAACAACTATCTATCTAACATCATAGCAGATTAATTTCATTGTAAATTGAAAGCAGAGATATAGATAAGTAGATCTACAATTGAAACACTTAATGTACACGAGTCATTCAACATTAAGCATTCCTAACTTAATTTTGAAAGAATTGAACTTATCCTCATCCAATGGCTTAGTGAAGATATCAACAACTTGATTGTCAGTGAGGATAAATTCAAGGCAAATGTCTTCACTTTCTACATGTTATCTAATAAAGTGATATCTAATTTATATATCCTTAGTCCTGCTATGTGAGACAGGATTCTTAGCAATAGAAATATCACTGGATCAGTCACAATACAAAGGTGAATGACTTATCTTGAGATTGTTGTCCTATAACTGATGTTGTATCCATAGAAGTTGTGCACAGCAGCTCCCTATAGAGATGTACTCTAACTCAGCTATGGATATAGCCACACTGGTCTACTTCTTGCTACTCCATAAAATCAGCCTTCTCCTTAGGAATTTACAAGTTCCACATGTGCTTTTCCTATCTTCCTTGCAACCTGCAAAGTCTGCATTTGAATAACCAATTAGTTCAAAATCATTTTTCCTAGGGTACCAAAGGCCAAGGTGCTAGCTACCCTTAAGATATCTCAAAATCCTCTTTGTAGCTGAGTAGTGAGATTCCTTAGGGCATGCTTGGTACCTAGCACAAACACATATTGCATACATAATATTTGGCCTACTAGCAGTTAAATATAACAAGGATCAAATGATACATCTGTATAAGGATTCATCAAAGATCTTGCCCTTCTCATCCTTATCCAGGGAAACATTAGACCCCATAGGAGTTCTCATGGTGGAAGCTGATTCCATCCGAAATTTCTTAATAAGCTCCCTAGTGTACTTGGTCTGAGAGATAAAAATCCCTTCATCAGACTTTTCACTTGGAGTCCTAAGAAGTACTTGAGCTCTCACATACTACTCATCTCAAACTCCCCCTGCATAAGGTTAGCAAACCTTTTGCAAAGGTTGTCATCCGTAGACCAAATATTATGTCATCCATATAAATTTGTTCTAGGAGACACTTGCCCTTTGTTTCCCTAAGAAAAAATGTGTTATCTATCTTTTCCCTCAAGAATTTGTTCTTGATGAGAAAGGTAGACAAGATTTAATACCAAGCTTTAGGAGCTTGCTTTAACCTATATAAAGCTTTCTTTAATTTGTAAATATGATCTATAAGAGTAGGATGTACAAAACTTGAGGGCCGCTCCACGTATACCACTTTCATGAGATTGTCATTCAAGAATGCTGACTTGAGATCCATATGGTAGACTTTGAATCTCTTATATGTAGCATAGGCAAGGAACATCTTTATGACCTCTAACCTTATAACTAGGGCAAAGGTTTGGTCAAAGTTTATTCCCTCATCTTGCCTATAGCCTTTGGCTACCAGCCTTGCTTTGTTTTTGATAACAGTCCCATTCTCATCAAACTTGTTCCTATAAATCCACTTAGTGACAATAATATTATGTCTAGGTGGCTTTGGCACTAACTTCCATACATTATATCTTTTGAATTGTTGTAACTAAAAGTGTTAAGTTGTCTACCTAAATCACCTAGAGGGGGTGAATAGGTGAATTGTGCGTCTATTTACGGAATAAAAAATTTAATGAACTTGCACAAAAACAATCAAGTAATCACAGATAACAAGAAGATTTATAGTGGTTCCCCAACCTTGGGTACGTCCACTTTCCCTCACCAATCTAGTAAATCACTAGACTCGGCTACTCCACTATCTCGGATTGAAAACCAATCCTACATCTCGGAACTAAGTTCCTACAATCTCGATACAAAGGGATCTACACTCAGAAGATGAAAACTTCCTACCACTCGGAGAACAACGCTCCTACACTCAGAGAATAATCTCCTACAAAATTACAAAGAGATTTGAAATACAAACAGAGATTTGTCTCAGATCTGGAAAAATTTATCCCTAGGTCTTCTTCTTGAACTAGGCGGCTTTTTCAGAATTTGTTGAAGAAGAACCTCTGTAGATCTGACCTGAGAAACTTAGGACCTACTCGATCAAGGAGAAAATGAAGATTCCTTGAACAGCAAGTCTAAATTGATCGAAAACAGTCGTATAGATCTTCAAACTTAGCGGTGGTGGCAGATTCTGTAAATTCGTTCTTGGAGAGAGACGGCCGATTCAGAATAATAGAGAGTACGAATTCTGCTTAGGGTTAGTCTTAATGAAAATACATTATATAGGATTTCCCCTAACGGTTAGAATTGACATTAATGACGACACGTGGACCAATCACGTCAAGTCATCTGAAAATCCCGTCGATCTGGACTTAAGTAAATTTTCTGAAAAAATGAACTGCTGTTCTCGAGAAGTATGAATAAGTTCTCGAGAACAAGGCAGATTTCTCGAGAGCTATACTTTCTGGACTTAAGATAGTACTCAAGAGATAAGCATTGAGTCAACTCAAGAACTAAATTTCGTTTCTCGAGAATGATGCGTGTAGAATACGGCAAGCGCACCGGTCGCACAAGTAATAAAGTTTGGGAATAAATCCCCGAGTGTCGGTCTCTTGAGGAACACAGTAAGGGATGAGTTAATGTCGAGGAGGACTTGAGATTAAAGTCCTCAGGTCGGCTCAAAAAAGGGGGGTTTAGATGGTTGCGGAAACAGAAAATAAATGCTACAACTACTCCTATGCAACGCCCATATGCGATGCTTCGCCAGGCGGGATGGAAACTACATGGGCCGCTATGCACCGAATCGCTTGGCGGATGGAAGAGTAGGCTAGCGGATGAGGTGGTTAGAACGGCGGAATGAGGGTCGTAAGCACCTCTTCGCAACGCACGCCACTAGAAATTGCTAGTGCGGCAAGGGTAGATGGATGGTGGAGTAATAAGGCGCACCTCAAGCAATAAATAACGAAAATACAAATCACATAGACATGATTTAGCACAAGCGTTAATTACAATAAGCGTACTTCATCAATACAAGGAAAATAACTAAGCTAACAACAACAAGAGGAAGAGGTGTGCGAATCGACCAAATCCGAAGCCTTATTGAGGGTTCACAGTTGGAATCCCGGGTTGTCAATCCGAGTCCAAGCTCGGTCCTCAACTGCGTCCGGGGTAGAGGAGGCTGTCACTCACTCCCAATGGACCCGTCTTCTTCGTTGAAATGACCCGTAGATTACGGCTCCAGCTCCTCCTAACTTGATGGAGAAAGCTAGGTCAAAACTCCGCTTGAAGCTCTAGGATGAAGGAGGAGGCCGAGAGGATGCTCCAGCGTTGATTTGGCGTTGAAGGCTTGCCCGAAGACCTTCCCTAAGGTGGAGGATGAAGGGGGACGGAGGAAACCCTCGTCCGAGACGAAGAACGGCGGAAAAATCGCGGATCTGGCCAATCTCTCGAAAATAGGGCGGAACCTGCGTATTTATAGAAATCAGAATAAACAGCGCGCACGATCACTGGCGCACGACCAGTGGTCGTGCGCGATATGGTCAGTGATCGTGCGATATGGAGGCAGAAAAGTGGAAACAGATGACATGACTGCGCACGACCGGCAGCGCACGAGCAGTGATCGTGCGCGGTATGGCTGGTGATCGTGCGATATGCCGGGACAGAACTTTCACAGGAAAGGTCATGACTGCGCACGACCGATGATCGTGCGCCAAAGAGGTCGATGGTCGTGCGTGGGTAAAAACGCACGACCATTGACTCCTTTGCCAAAAATGGTGAAAGTCTGATGTCGGACGCCCACACGATCCCAGAACCTGCAGGAAAACTGGACGGGATGTCGATCATGGCAGTCACAGACATAAATATAATGCACAACAAAAGGGAAATACACACACGCACAGAAATAGGCTAAAAGAGTGCACAAGACGTGGAAAACCATAGCGAACCAAAAGGAGTGCAAATGACGCTAAACGGTGTGCAAAGACAAGAAAATAAGCCTAGATGAGTCCGAAAATAGGTATATAAAGAGGACTCATCAGAGAACTAAAATAACATTACTCGAGAGCTAAAACTTGTACTCGAAAACTAAGCTGACTTCTCAAGAACTAAAAGCTAAGTTCTCGAGAACTATAACCAGCTTCTCGATAGATGGACTTAGAAAATTTTTCGCGGCTTTCTCTGGCTACTTGAGAAATATAAGAGGTGACTTCTCGAGAACTAGGCTAAGCTTCTCGAGAACTTTAATGATGTTACTCGAGAACTAGTCTAGGCTTCTCGAGAACCAAGTGAATTTCTCAAGTCTGCTAACTCTACTTCTCGAGAACTATACCAGACTTCTCGAGAAGTGGACTTAGAAACTTTTTCTCTTCAAGAATCCAATCTTCATTCTATGGTCCAAGTGCTTGAATATGAAGTGTGTCCCAATAGAGAGGCTATATATGAGTCAACACCTTGGATCACACAGTGAGGGATTACACTGTATGGTCATGTGTTCATGACCCACTGTAGACTGACATTGGTCTACACTTAGCAATGATGGTCTGCAAACACACAACTAAACAAAGATATTAAATACAACTTAATTCATCTTAGTTCAAGGGTGACTTCATGCAAATCTGGGTTATTATGGATACAATACCCAACAATCTCCCCCTATTTGTAGAAGTCAGAACCCTCTACACTAAGGTAAATTATAGCAATAAAGAAGGAACTATATATGAAGAAAAGATTCAAATGCAAGAATGAAAAATTAAACACAGAATTAGCAAAACCAGAAATTATATATATATATATATATATATAATGTTTTATATTTCCAATCAACATCCATTTCATCCATAATCTCAAAAACAGTTATCAACAGAAAGTCATTCCTTGCTCTGATGTTGCCTGTCATACTTCTCTTGTTGTCTTCTCTGGTAGCTGAAAGTCTTTGGGTAGTACCTTAGAGGTTTTGGAGGAGCCTTAGGATTGTTCTTGTCATACTCTCTGTTATAGATTCTCCTTTTAGTCATGGACTTCCCATAGAGTTCCCACTCAAAAGAGCTGTAGTGGAGATTCCTGTTTTCACTGTAGTCCATTACTAATTTGAGAGTATCAAGAATTAAATCTTTAGAGGTAGGACTCCAGACTTCAGAAAATTCTTGTGCTTTTCTTTTCTCTGTGTCTGACTTAGGAATACTTTTGCTTGCAGAGGGGCCTTCCCCATACTTCCTCTTCTTAGAAGTGTTGATTTCAGGTAAACCTTGAGGAATAACATCATCCCATACTTGGTCATAAGAAGCAGTAGGAGGATTTTGAACTTCTGGCCTTGGAGAGAAGCATGGCATTTGAGGTTGCATCTGAGCAGGCATCTGACTTGACTGACCTTCAGCAAGAGGGTTTAGGTTATGAGGAATGACATTAGGATCAACATGAAATTCAGGGAATATCTGGTTATGCATCCAGACTGCAGTGTCATAGTTATGGAACTTAACAGACTGGATTTGTTCTAAAACATTCTTATTAATTTCAAATATCTTGTCAGACCAAACTGTGGTTGTAGTAGTAGTAAACTTGTCCACAAGCTTTTCCACATGTTCTTTCACCAAGCTCTCCCTCTTTCTGAATTCTACAGATAGTGTATCTATAACATCTTCTTTGAAAGTACCAACCTCTTCACAGATTTTCATGAGGTTTTCCTTGGCTTTCTTCTCCAAAAAGATTTGATTATTAGCAAGAGTTATTGTTTAATCCATGACCTGACCAACACTAGTGATAGTGTGGTCTATAGCTTTACCACCAATATGAAAAAGCTCTTTGAGAGAGTCAGTATTGTGCTAAATTTCTGCAAATCCTATGCTCATCTCTTTCTCTAGAGCAGTGACTTTATCTTGGACTACTTTGAGGGATTCATCAAAATGTTTCATTTATTAAGCCAACATAACTTGAATCTTACTTAGTATATCTGAATTGATAGGGGTAGAAGCAGCAGGAATAATAATATGAGGTGGAGGTGGAACTGCCCATTGAGGGATCTCTTCAATAACTACAGAGCTTTTAGCTCTGGTAGTATGAATGACTATATCTCCTTCTTCATCAAGGAAGGTAGGAATAGAGAAATCAAGTCTCCTTAGAGGAGCTTCAACTGCCTCAGGTTCTGGCTCATCCTCTTCTAATAGAAGGATGGTATCTGGTTGAGGTGAGTATTTTCTTGGAGAAGGAGAAGGAGTTGCTTTGAGAGAAGGTACTAGAGATGGATAAGGAGCTGGAGATGGATCCTTAGAAGGTTCTTCAGCAGTTTCTGTGTGGAGGGGAGGAAGCGGTTCATCAGAGGTGAGCTCTTTTATCATATTTTCTATATCTGTTGCAGTAGAGTTGATGGTTTTCTGAGCTTGCTCATCCGAGAATGTCTTATCTGGTAAGTCTGCCACTGGGGACCTAACTGAAGATCTGATAGGACTCCTGACTGGACCTCTGACTGGACTTCTCACTGGTGATCTAGCTGGTGTCCTTGCTGGTGAACTGACTGTACTTCTAACTGGAGATCTGGCTGGAGGAGGAGATGGAATTTTGTTAACTGGAATAGAGGAAGCAGGCTCCCCCTCAGTTGCTGCACTAGATGGTTCAGCAACTTCATGAGAGGAGGGAGATGGGGTCCTGACCTCTGAAGTAGGGGCTGCAAGCTCTTTAGCTATCTGCTTTGGATTCTTCAGTTTTAACTCCCACCTTTGAATGAAAGCTAAGTAGATCTTCTTTAAGTGATGAATTGGTGTACCTTTTGAAGTCTTGAAGACCACTGGATCAATCTCATGCAACATCAAGGAGATTATCATGGCAAACTTTGGTTCTTTAATGATATCCCTGATCAAATCAAAAAACATCATACTATATGGAAATTTCTTCCTGCAGACTATGGTTGTCCTGACATTGAATAGGTTATTGGTTATGAAACCTATAGACACTATCCTGTACCAAATAATTTTCCCAACTATATCCACTAGAAGTTTGCTAACATCATTCAGAGCAGTTCTCCTTAGAGAGGTAATGTCCACTGGAACTCCACAGAAATAACAGGTTCTGTCATTGTCTTCTTGAGTAAGTTCCTCTTCATCATCTACAGTAGGCAATCTTAGAAGTCTAGACACTATGGTTGGGCTTAACTTAATCTTTACTCCCTTGACCTTATATTTCAGTACAGTGCTATTCCTCCTTATCTTGACATTTCTATAGAACTCTTCTACTTCTGGAAATAGAATCTTAGAAGGTTCTGAAAGAACAAAGTTCAAACCTGCGATTTCTAGCAGAAGAAGCAAATTCTTGAAATCATCTGAAATATCTTCAATCCCGGCGACCACAAGTTCACTGCCGACTCTTATTCTTGACTACTGAGCCATTGAGACTGGCGATGGCGATGGACAGAGCGCGAGAAAGTGGCAGTGTCGAAGCATTGGTCGGCGGAAGGCGAAGAGTTTTCGAGAGAATGGATTTTGAAATGTCGGTTGATTTGAGATTTCTAAAGTTATATATATATATAACCTAGTAATGTTGATTAGGTATCTAATTAATCTAAAATAACCCTTGGATTAAAGAAGAAATCAATCGGTTTTCGAAATAGAGGAAATGAACAGAAATCAAAAATAGACGGGGCATTTCTCGAGAGGTAGGGTTAGTTCTCGAGAGACATGGTTATAGTTTTTGAGAAGTATATTTCTTGTTTTCGAGAATGTTAGAACACTTGTTTTGATTTGTACTAGGTTCACTCTTAGGATGTCTTGACCCCCTTGTATAGCCATGGTCTCTGTCTAAGTCTTTGTTAGGTCCCCTCTAGGTCAGGTTTTGTGCAGACCAGCATTGCAGTGGACTCAGACTTAGATTCAGATAAATGTTGTGGACTATCTATATCAGTTCGATAATAGTCGAACTCAGCTCGACGATCATCGATCTCCCATCGATGATCTCAGATTCTTCTACTCTGAACTGAGCTCGACGATCTTCGAGCTCAGGTCGATGATTTCTTTTTTCTCAGCAATAATCTCAGTTCTATGATAGCCATTCTCTGGTCGACGATCTCTTAACTCAGTTCGATGATCTCCGAACGGAGCTCTACGATTCTGTACTGCTTTCAGTTATCAGTTCTTCAGAACGGTCAGAGTTATTTATTTTGATTATGATAAAATTTTTCAAGGCAAATATATTCTGATAATTAATGTTGATTCTCTCAAGGATGATAGCCGTATTCTTGAAGCATTAATTATGGTATTCACAGAATATTTTATCAAGACAGTTATGGAAATGCATTTATGATTGATAGTAATATCAAACCGTTTGGGCTTCTCAATTCTTGTAGAGAATTATGCTTTGTCTTGGGAATTCAAATTGATGTCGTTTTCTTCATTCTAAAAATATATACAAAAGAGAAACAGACTGAAAATCAATCAGTAGTCAGAGAAGAATATTGCTCTCAAAGGATCTTGCATGTTTTGCTGAAAAGAAGAAGAAGAAGAACTTTTTTCAAACTCAACTCTCTCCAGTCTTCTTCCTTGTTCAGTCTTAAAAGATTTACAGAGAGCCAAATATTTATAACAGTTCACAGAATCAAAAGGTTCGACAACATATTTTGAAGACCTACACCCAGGGCCAAGTTTCCTCTTCCTGAATATATACACCATCTCAGGGGGAGCTTGGACACTCAACTTTAATCCACACAGTCTTCTCATTTTCCTGAGAAAGAGAAGATTTCCAATCATTCTTGTTTCTTTTATCTCCATCTGTACAGGGTTATCTCTCCCTTCAAAAGTGAACACTTGTGGTGATAGGGCACCCGATCAAAAACCTATTATATTTTGAGCTCCTAATCAAAAGCTCAAAGGGTCTCTAGATCTACCTATAGCAGATCTTGTGGTGATAGGGCACCTGATCAAAAACCTAAGTAGATTCCTACCTGGGTGGTAGAAGAGTGGATGTACCCAGATTTGGGGAACCACTATAAATTTTCTTGTGTCGTCTGGTTACTGTGTGATTTATTTATGTGCTGTGTTATGCTGTGGTAGTCTAGCCTATTTTATTTCACTAGTTATAGTTATAAGTATTTTAATTCCGTAATAAATCTAAACATTTTTTTTAAATACTCTATTCACCCCCCCCCCTCTAGAGTAAAACCTATCTATCCCTCTCTTTCTATTGGTATCAGAGGGAGGTTTTTTAAGGTTGTACAGGCTAACACCTAACCTAAGATCTCTGATAGATATTCTTTTACTCTATTTCTTATTGTTATACAATGACACAGTACAAGGACTTTGCAAGCACCAGACCTCCAGTTTGCAACTTGCAAAAGTTTGGAATCTGGAAGGCAAGAATCAGACTTTATATGAATTCAATTGATGAAGACATTTATGCTTCTATCTTAACAGGAGTACCTCCACCACCAGCTGCCACTCCAAGTACTTCCACAAATATGACTGCAGTACCTCCTCCAGACTACAATGATGTATACAAGAAAGCAAAGATTTTTGATGCAAAAGCCATGAATATACTGAGACAAACAATGTCTGATGACATATTTCAGAAAGTAGCTGAATGTGAATCAGCTAAGGCCATTTGGGATTCCTTAAACCAGATGGTTGCAGAATCAACAGATGAAAGGAAGGATAGGAGAGCTCATCTAATCTCCCAGTATGAGAATTTTAAAAAGGAAGAAACTTAGAAAGTTTTTGAGATGTCCAACAGACTCAGTATCATTGTTAATGAACTGAAAACCCTTGACAAGGACATCTCAGTCACAGAAATAAATGAAAATATTCTCATGTACTTTCCTAGCTCATAGGACTCTAGAATCTTGCCTATCAAAGAGACTAGAAGCACACATGAGATGACTACTGAATCAGTCTTAGGAAAGCTGAATTCCTATGAATAGCTGCTAAAGACAAGAGAAGCTGAGCAACAAAAGACTGCTATATCAACAAGGAAGGAACAGAATATAGCTTTCAAAGCTTCAGAAGAATCAAAAACTTCTCTATCAAATGAAGAGTTGATGAGTCTCTTTGCAAAGAGATTCTTCAAGATGGGGAGAAAAGAATTCAGAAGGAAATCATCAAGGAGTGATGATAAACCAAGGTATGATAAAACCCCTTCTAAAGAGATTATCTGTTTTGGTTGCAGGAAAGCTAGACATATTCTTCCAGAATGTCCAGAAAACAAGCACAAGGAAAGGAGAAAGGAGAAAGACTCCAAGAAGCACTCAAGCAAACCATCCTCCTACAAACACAAAAAGAAGGAGAAAGAGTTTGTTGCAGAAACATGGAATGACACTGAAGAATCATCTTCCTCCAGTTCCAGTGAGGATGAAGAAGAAGCAAAGGCCAAAGAAATTTGCTTAATGTCCATCAATGCTTCAGGACATGTCTCAGAAGAAGAATCTGAAGAATGTTCAGATTGTGATCAGGTATTGGAAGACTTTGACTTTACCTCTGAAGATTTTAAATCAAACTTTAAATCTATGTGTAGTGATCTGATTAGATCTGAGAAGGAAATCAAACTTCTCAGAGATAGATAATTTAACTATGACAGTTTAGTATCAGAAAACAACAAATTGAAAAATGAAATAGACATTTATAGTGAACAAATCATTTTTCTGAAAAAGGAATTAAGTAAATCAAAACAGCTAGAGGAATCACTAAATGGGAGAAGCAAATAACTAGTAGAAATTACCAGCACACTTAATGCTAGACTTAACAAAAGTAAGTTAGGATTAGGTGCATCATCTAGTGAACCACCAGTTATTCAGAAAAACCATCTCTCACAACCTATAAAGTTTATTTCAGATAAAGGTAAGAAAAATACATAACAAATTAAAAAGGTTAATAAAATTTTAAAAGAAGTTGAGAAAAATAAAGAAAAACAAAAAACTAAGTCTCAACAAAAATCGTCAAACTAAGATCGACGATCTCAGCATTATGTGTCGAACGACGATCGACGATCGACGATCGCAGAACCCAGAGTTTGAGCCTAAACACTCTGCAAACGGGGATCGATGATATCATTATGTATCGTCGAACAGAGATCGACGATCGTGGAACCCAGATAATAACTACTATTACTTTGAGAACCTAGATCAACGATATCAATGCTGGTCATCGAACACAGATCGACAATCTCAACCTAAATCGTCGAACCCACATCTGTATCATCAAAACTATAATTTCAACAGAAACTTTAATAAGAACTCTAACTCTAAAACTTTTCATCCCTTAACTAACTGGATAATCCCATCTAGGAGATTTCATCCTTTAGGTTATAAAAGTCAACCTGAATACTCTTATATTTCAAGTTTTAAGTATGAAAAGAAGCCAGGACCCAAGGTTAACTGGGTCCAGAATATATAAGCTGTTATTTTGCAAGTGAAGACCCATCCTACCATACAGGATAAATGGTATCTCGATAGTGGGCGCTCCAAACACATGACAGGAAATAAGGCCAACCTAAATAACTATAAGACAAAGCTAGGTCCAAAGGTTATATTTGGAGACTCAAGCTTTGGTTAGACAGAAGGCTATGGAGAATTCACACTTAGAGATGTCACATTCAGGAAAGTGGCATATATAAGTGGCTTGAAACATAACTTGATATCTATAGGTCAGCTATGTGATGCAGGTTATGAGGTATGTTTTACTGGATCCAAATGCAATATTTCTTTAAATAATAGAATTGTGTTATCAGGTATTAGGTTAGGTAATATCTATTTAGTTGATTTTAATCCTGCCTATTCAGAAATTTGTTTGTTTAACCAAGTTAGCAATAATAATACATTGTGGAATAAAAGGGTAGGACATGTAAATCTTAGAAACATTGCTAGGTTATCTAGGGATAACCTTGTTAGAGGATTGCCCTCTTGCCCCTACAAGAAGGAAAGCCTTTGCAAGGCTTGTCAAGAAGTAAAGCCTTTGCAAGGCTTGTCAAGAAGGCAAGCAAACTAAAAATACCTTTAAATCAGTTAATATAATAAGAGTGATTAACCTAGGATCTTGTATCTGCTTTATTTTGACATTTTTGGACCAATTGCTGTACAAAGCCTGGGAGGGAAGTTCTATACTTTAGTTATTATAGATGACTTCTCTAGGTTCTCTTGGGTTTTCTTCTTGAGAAACAAGTCTGATAATTTCAAAGTTCTTACAGACTTTCTAAAATGCATAAAGATTGAGTACTCTACTCAAGTTGCATTGATCAGAAGTGATCATGACACTGAGTTTGAATCTCTTCCTATGTAAGAATTCTGTGAGAAGGAAGGTATCATGCACTGCTTCTCTGCTCCCAGAACTCCTCAACAAAGTCGGGTAGTTGAAAGGAAAAATAGAACACTCATTGAAGCTGTAGGCACATTGCTTGCTGATGCTCACATGCCTCTATCCTATTGGGAAGAAGCTGTAAGCACAGCAAATTATGTCCTGAATAGAAGTTTGATACACAAACTTAAGTGCAAGACTCCCTATGAATTACTCAAAGGGAAGAAACCTAAAATAGATTACTTTAGAATTTTTAGTTGTATCTGTTTTATTCACAATAACAACAAAGATTATCTACGAAAGTTTGAAGCCAAAGCTACAATGGGAATCTTTCTGGGATATTCCCAAGTTTGCAAGGTATATAGGGTTTTCAATAAATCATCCTTGAAAATTGAAGAATCTGTTCATGTTACTTTTGATGAAGCTAATATGTTTTATAAGGAGAAGGAAGCTTCTACCAGTATTTATTTGCAGGTACCTAATCTATGTGAGAAATTGGATGACTTAAATCTCACCCAAAAAGTGACATCTCATTCCTCTTCATAGATTGATGAAGATAGTGAAGAAGAATCTTTGGAAATTGCTGAAGCTTCTCCAACAGCAAATTTAATTCCACAAGAAGAATTAGTTCATGATGGTGCTGTTGTTGAACAAACTCCACCTCCTGACTATGTTACACTTAGAGATCATCCCATATCTCAAGTGATAGGAGACATGTCTGTGGGTGTGTAGATAAGGCACCAACTCAATGATGATGTGATGTATGCCTGCTTCTTATCTCAAAGTGAGCCCTCATCCATTAAAGATGCTGAGCAAGATCCACACTGGATTATTACAATGCAAGGGGATCTAAATCAGTTTGAAAGATGGAAAGTTCGGAACTTGGTTCCCAGACCCAAATGACATCTAGTTATTGGAACTAAATGGGTCTTTAGAAACAAATTGGATGCTCAAGGTATAGTTGTCAGAAACAAAATAAGACTAGTGGTATAAGGCTATAGGCAAGAAGAAGGTATTGACTATGATCAGACCTTTGCACCTGTTGCAAGGCTTGAAGCTATCAGAATTTTCTTGGCCTATGCTGCTCACAAGAAATTCAAGGTATATCAAATGGATGTCAAAAGTGCTTTTCTCAATGGGGAACTTAAGGAAGAAGTATATGTGGAACAACCACCAGGTTTTATCTCTTCAACTCACCCCTCTTATGTTTTCAAATTGCATAAGGCTCTCTATGGTCTAAAGCAAGATCCAAGAGATTTGTATGAAACCCTAGCTAGATTTCTTTTAGAGCATAAATTTTCTAGAGGCACTATAGATAGGACTTTGTTTGTTAGACATCATCATGATAGGATTCTGTTAGTTCAAGTATATGTTGATGATATTATATTTGGATCTACTGATTCTAAACTTTGCAAAAGGTTTTCTGACCTTATGCACTCCAAGTTTGAAATGAATAGCATGGGTGAACTTTCTTACTTTCTTGGTCTTCAAGTAAAGCAAGCTCCTAATGGTATCTTCATATCCCAGTCCAAATATACTAAGGAATTAGTAAAAAGGTTTGGGATGGCTGATGCCTCAGCAATGAAGACACCCATGGCTTCTAATGCAGTAATTGATTCTGATGAAAAGGGTAAACCTGTTGATCAGAAAAATTTTAGGGCCATTGTTGGGTCCCTACTATATCTTACTGTAAGTAGATCTGATATAATGTTTGCAATATGTCTTTGTGCTAGATTTCAAGTCAACCCTAAAGAATCTCATTTAATTCTCCTCAAGAGAATTTTAAGATATTTAAAGGGCTGTCCTAATCTAGGACTTTGGTATCCCATAGAGTCAGAATTTGAATTAACTGGATATTCTGATGCTGAATATGCTGGATGCAGAGTTGACAAAAAAAGCACTTCAGGAACTTGTCAATTCCTCGATGATAGATTAGTATCCTGGTTTTGCAAGAAAGAATCATCTGTGTCTACATCAACTGCAGAAGCTGAATATATAGCAGCTTGGAGTTGCTGTTCACAGATCTTGTGGATTCAAAATCAACTACTGGATTATGGGTACTCTCTCAAAAATTCCACCATATTTATGACAGTACCAGTTCCATATCTATTGCACAAAATCCAGTTCTGCATTCTAGAACCAAGCATATAGAAATAAGGCATCATTTTCTTAGAGATTGTGTTGACAAAAACAAGATTAACCTCAAGTTTATCTCCACTGATTTTCAAAGAGGAGATATTTTTACCAAGCCTCTGGATGTGCAAAAACATCTATTCTTTTTGAATCAGTTGGAATGATAAATGGCATGGATTAAAATTGACTTTTGTCTTTGTGAAGATGTGGTCAACGGTCGTCGAACAGAGATCGACGATCTTCGAACTCATCTTGAGCCAAATCGTCGACCTGAGATTGACGACAGTTCTGTGTGAAGACAAAAATCGTCGACCGGAGATCGATGACTTTACTTCAGTAAATCAATCATCGACCTAAGCTCTACTATCGATTTTTTTTAACCGAGATTAGAGACCAAAGATATTATTTGTTTATAAATTAAATCTTTGACCTAAGATCGACGTTTCTTATTTTATCGTCGGATAGAGATCGTCTCTTCATATTCCAAAAAGAAACCCTATATGTAGGTTTCTCGTCGATCTCTGTCCCGCGCTTTCTTTTTCTCTTTACTCTTGATCTCTCTGTCTTTGTTGAGTCTACAGGTTTTCCATGGAGATTTCTGCAGCATTTCTTGCAGCGATGAAGTTCGACACAGGATTCGACATTGATTTCGACTCGATCAGTCATTGTGATCCCATTTTTCAGGAAATGTTACAGTTGTGCGATGATCAGGGATTGAAGAAGTTCATGAATACAAGGATAAAACTATCTGTTGCTAAAATTAAAGAATGGGTTTACACTTCCTTTACAAATGACTCTTCAATGATCGGTTTCGTCTAAGAACAGCAGGTGACTCTAAACCCTGCAACTCTTACAGAGATTTTTGAGTTAAAGAATGGATCAGATGACCTGGAACAGGATAGTTCAGAATATAGCAGGATGCTATTGGAGATGGGTCATGCTGAGGGCATCCAATCTAAGTTATTAAAGAAAATTTTATCCGTAGGTTTTAAGTTCCTTGCGGATATCGTGGGAAAGGTTCTGCTGGGCAAGCATTCGGCCCATGACAAAATCAATAGGCAACAGTTTGCCATCATGTATGCTCTGGTAAATAAGAAGGCCATTGGTTGGGCCAGGTTGTTCTTTGATTTGATTAAGAGGAAGAACAACAAGAAGGAAGTCTTCTTAGGAAAAATTCTAGGAATCTTCCTTCAGAAAATAGCTCTAGAGCTATTGGTTTCTCCAACCATAGCTATTAATGCAAGCAAGAGGTTGGATTCCTCTTTGTTCGGGAAGTGGGAGAGGACGATTCAAAAGCCCTCCAGGGCTGGAACCTCCTCCCTTAAATCTGAGGACACAAGGGTTGTCACAACCACTTCCCAACCTAATGAAGAAGTTCCTTCTCTTCCTCCTCCTCCTCCAATCATCCCCAGTGTTCCTTCTCTACCTGCCAATGTTGTCCAAACCATCTCTTCTCCTATTCAACCATCATCTCCCATTCACCCTGCTGAACCTCAAAACCTCCACACCTTGTCTCTTCCAAATTTTTACCTACTCTCACCTCTTTCATCTCCTTCTCCACAACATGTTTCACCCACCAATACTGAAACCTCACCACATATTTCCCTTATTCACTCTTCCAGAAACTCCCATATTCAGGATGAGATCATGACTGATTTCACTCCTCCTCCTTCGCAAAATTCCATCTCGACTCAGACTCCACCTGAGTTTCTCCAAATTGATCAAACCCTCATCTCTCATCTTCTGGAACTCCTCACTCCTACTCTAAAATCCTTGATAGCAGAGGCTATTTCACCTCTTGCTCTCTCTATTTCCTCTCTTTCTGCCTCTATTTCTGCTTCCACTGTCCCTTCTTCATCTGGGGGCCTGGTTCCAGTTCTCACTGAAACCAGGCAGGGGGAGATGTCCAATAAAGATGATGCAGGTTCAGTCTAAGCAGAACTTCAGGCTCAGTATCCTCCAGTAGTGCATGAAGATGCTGCAGGTTCAGTCTCAGAAGAGCTTCAGGCTCAGTCTCCTCCAGCTGTGCAGGAAGAAGAAGTGTTTCAAAAATTTTGTGCAGACATAGTTCTTTACTCAGATCTGCTGATGTCAGATGGAGACACTGATGTGTCAATTCCTGTAATTTCCAGTGGTTACTGTTTTATTAATCCCTCCATTAATTTACAAATTCTTTTACATTCATTCTCTCTATTTAGATCCGTTTTGTTTTCAGATGAGATAAATTCTTCCAGGGCCATGGTCTGTTATACTAGACACATGAGTCCTTCTGTTGTGAAACAACTTCTGCAGATTCAATCAGTTCCAGTTTATACAGATATTCCATCAGTTACAGTGTGTACAGATATGTCATCCCCTTTGGATGTTGAGCCTATGCTTATGTTAGAAGAAAAGAATGAGTTTGATGCCATCTTAATTGCTGATGAACTACTTGATCTAGTGGCCTCAGAAAATCTTGCCTTAGCCCTAGAAACAAGTTTAGTTAATCTCTGTGAGTCTTACAACACTATTCCCTCTCTGGATGATTTCATTGCTATTGAAATTCAGGAAGAATCCAAAGGAAAGGTTACCAAAAAGATTGCTGACAAACAGGTGAAGGAAATTGATGATTTGTATGACAATCCTCAGGGTTCTTCTGATGATGATGATATTTCAGAGGATGGTAATTCTAAGAAAAAGAAAGTTTCAAGGAAAAGGAAAGTTTCTCCCCAGACTGCTCCCAAGCCAGAAAATACAAATGATACCCCTTATTACATCTTGAAAGGGATTACTCCATACCCTGGGATGGAGAGCTGGATTTGGTTATCCAAAAATGAGCAGAAAGGTAGGAAGAAGAGCAGGAGATATTCTCCTCCTCCTCAGAAATTCAGAAGAGGCCCTCCTCCTCCTCCTCCTGCTGTTGCTGGTGCTTCAGGTATTGTTTCTCAAGCATCTAGTGCATCTTCCCAGCCTTCCTCTTTCTCAAGATCATATCAATGGCAGGATAGATCTTCCAGGACTCATTCCCAAGGAGACAGCCAGCACATAGAAGTCAAAGTTCCTCAGAACTAGTTAAAGAAGTGATTTATCAGAACCCCTCCTTCTCTCCTCCTCAATAACAAGCTCCTCCCAAGGATCAGAAGACAGCTGCTTACTAGTCAAGAAGACCTGTTGTATCTCATAAAAGAAAGTATAGTGAGGCTGTTCCTCCAAGATCTCTTTATACTCAAAGTGATAATCAACACAGCTCAACAAAGTTTCAAGCTCAATCCACTCAGTTCAAAGCAGTTACAATGATGCCTCCTCAAGAAGATCAGCCACCTATTGATCAGGAACTTCATCCAAACTTTAGGATGGCCAGGCTTCAAGAACTGGTCTATTTCAGATCAGAAAAGCTATAAAAGAAGGAGAAGATCCATCTAAATTCTCTACTATGTCTTCCTACAGAGAAAAAGAGCTGAATAAACTTCAAGTAAGCAAGAAAGTCTTTGATCCAGCTGAATATATGGCATTACATCCTGAAGTAATTGTGCCCAGGACAAGCACTAAGACATCTCTTGGTGGACAAGACTTGATAATATCTAAGAAAAATGTACCAGACCCAAGCAGGAAGATAATCTTCTCTAAACCCCCATCTGGTTCTCCATATGATAGATTATAGTTTGTACTCTTTGTCTATTGCTTAATTGATTATGAACAATGCACTGATATAACATATCTGTTGATGTCATTTCATTTCTTCAGATATTTATGGTCTTTGTATTTTATTTCTTTTTAGTTTTTTTTTGAAGTGACCACACACAAATAGGGGGAGATTGTTGGAACCCTTGTTTTGATTTGTGCTAGGTTCACTATTAGGATGTCTTGACCCTCTTGTATAGCCAGGGTATCTGTCTAAGTCTTAGTTAGGTCCCCTCTAGGTCAGGTTTTGTGCAGACAAGCATTGCAATGGACTCTGACTTAGATTCAGATAAATTTTGTGGACTATCTATATCAGTTCGACTATAGTCGAACTCAGCTCGACGATCGTCGATCTCCCATCGACGATATCAGAGTCTTCTACTCTGAACTAAGCTCGACGATCTTCGAGCTCAGGTTGATGATTTCATTTTTCTCAGCAGTAATCTCAGTTCTACTATAGCCGTTATCTGGTCGACGATCTCTTAACTCAGCTCGATGATCTCTGAACGGAGCTCTACGATTCTGTACTGCTTTCAGTTATCAGTTCTTCAGAATGGTAAGAGTTATTTATTTTGATTATGATAAAGTTTTTCAAGGCAAATATATTCTGATAATTAATGCTGATTCTCTCAAGGTTGATAGCCGTATTCTTGAAGCATTAATTATGGTATTCACAGAATATTTTATCAAGACAGTTATGGAAATGCATTTATGATTGACAACAATATCTGGCCGTTTGGGCTCCTCAATTCTTGCCGAGAATTATGCTTTGTCTTGGGAATTCAAATTGATGTCATTTTCTTCATTCTAAAAATATATAAAAAAGAGAAACGGACTGAAAATCAATCAGTAGTCAGAGAAGAATATTGCTCTCAATGGATCTTGCATTTTTTGCTGAAAAGAAGAAGAAGAAGAACTTTTTCAAACACAACTTTCTCCAGTCTTCTTCCTTCTTCAGTCTTAAAAGATTTACAAAGAGACAAAATCTATAAAAGTTCATAGAATCAAAAGGCTCGGCAACATATTTTGAAGACCTACACCCAGGGCCAAGTTTCCTCTTCCTGAATATATACACCATCTCAGGGAGAGCTTGGACACTCAACTTTAATCCACACAGTCTTCTCATTTGCCAGAGAAAGAGAAGATTTCCAATCATTCTTGTTTCTTTTACCTCCATCTATAAAGGGTTATCTTTTCCTTCAAAAGTGAACACTTGTGGTGATAGGGCAACTGATCAAAAACCTATTGGATTTTGAGCTCCTGGTCAAAAGCTCAAAGGGTCTCTAGATCTACCTGCAGCAGATCTTGTGGTGATAGGGCACCTGATCAAAAACCTAAGTGGATTCCTACCTATATGGTAGAAGAATGGATGTACCCAGATTTGGGGAACCAATATAAATTTTCTTGTGTCATCTGGTTGCTGTGTGATTTCTTTGTATGTTGTGTTATGCTGTAGTAGTCTAGCCTATTTTATTTCACTAGTTATAGTTATAAGTATTTTAATTCCGTAATAATTCTAAACAATTTTTTTTAAATACTCTATTCACCCCCCCCCCCCTCTAGAGTAAAACCTATCTATCCCTCTCTTTCATAGAACTTATTGTACTTCTCGAGAGACAGATCTTGAGTTCTCGAGAAGTGGACTTAAGTTTTCGAGAACTAGTTATGTACTTTTCAAGAAGTAACTGTATTTCTCGATAACTGCCTTCCACTTGAGACATTTCTGACCTTTTTGTAGTATCCTCGACTCCTGAGCTTTGAGATGATCTCTTTTGGTCTATCCTTCTTTGTTCAGCATCCCAAGTTCAGTTTTGAAAAATTGAACTGGGTCTCATCCAGCAGATTTGTGAAAATATCTGCAACTTGCCAATCTGTTGGCACGTACTGCAGATCCACATCCCCTTGCTCCACGTGCTCCCGGATGAAGTGATATCTGAGCTTGATGTGCTTTGTCCGGCTGTGCGAGACTGGGTTGTTGGCAATTGCTATTGCGCTGGAGGAGTTGCAAAACAATGGAATGTCATTAACTTTCATGTTGTAATCTTCTAGCTTGTTCTTTAGCCAAAGCAATTGTGCACAATAATTGTCGGCAAAAATAAATTCTGACTCGACCGTTGAGATTGCGACACAATTTTGCTTTTTGCTGCTCCATGAGATAAGCCTTCTTCCAAGGAACTAACACATCCCGGAAGTGCTTTTTCTGTCATCTTTGCTATCTGCAAAGTTTGCATCTGAAAAACCAATTAGTTTGTTGTCATTACTTCTTGGGCACCATAAGCCAAGATTCGGTGTACCTTTAAGGTATCTCAAGATCGCTTTGATGCAGCATAGTGAGATTCCTTACAGTTCACTTGGAATCTAGTACAGACACATGTAGAGAACATTATGTCTGGTCTACTGGCAGAAAGGTAGAGCAATGATCCAACTATGCTTCTGTACTTAGTTTCATCAAAAGGTTTCCCTTTCTCATCCTTGTCCAGAGACATAGCTGAGGCCATTGGAGTCCTCATACAGGTTGCACTCTGCATTCCGAATTTCTTAATCAACTCCTTGGTGAACTTCATTTGTGAGATGAAAATTCCATCTTCAGATTGTTTCACCTGAAGTCCTAAGAAATACTTCAGCTCTCCCATACTACTCATTTCAAACTTCTCTTGCTTAAGTTTAGAAAACTTTTTGCAGAGGTTATCGTCTGTAGAACCAAAAATAATGTCGTCGACATAGATTTCACTAGCAAAATCTTGCCTTTAATTTCCCTAAGAAATAATGTCTTATCTATCTTTCCCCTTGTGAACTTGTTCTCGAGGAGAAAGCTAGATAGCGTTTTGTACCAAGCTCGAGGAGCTTGTTTCAAATCGTACAGCGCTTTCGATAATAAATAAACATATTCGGGAAAGTTAGGATCAACAAAACCTGGGGGTTGTTCCACGTACACTTCTTCCTTTATGTCACCATTAATGAAGGTGGATTTCACGTCCATTTGATAGATAGTGAAGCCCTTGAGTGCAGCATAAGCCAGGAATAGTATGATGGCCTCCAGCCTTGCCACTGGAGCGTATGTTTGGTCAAAGTCGATTCCTTCTTCTTGATGATATCCTTTGGCGATGAGTCTAGCCTTGTTCTTTATGATTGTCCCATCCTCGTCCAACTTGTTCATGTAGACCCACTTCGTCCCGATGACATTCTTACCTTTGGGTCTTGGAACTAGCTTCAGAACTTTGCAGTGCTTGAACTGGTTCAGTTCTTCTTCCATGGCTAAGATCCATGATGCGTCTGAGTTTTCTTCCTCAAACTTCTTTGGTTCAACCTGTGAGAGAAAACTTAAATATAAATTATCGTTAGTTGTACCTCGACGAGTTCTGACACCATCCTGGGGATCTCCTATGATCTGGTCTAATGGATGATCCTTCAGATGTCTGAGCTATAGGTTCCTAGCATCTGGAACTTCTTCAGCCACTGGAGTGACTTCATCAACTTTGATGGTTTCTTCATCTTGATCGTCTACCTCTCCAATGGGGGTTGGAGTAATGATCTTGATGAACTTTTCTTTTTCACCTTCAGTCAGTTCATCAAAGATGATTTTTTTCAGCCTTGTACCTGTATCTTCAACAAGCACACTAGACGATTTGCTTTGCAGCAAGCTCGTCTCATCAAATACAACATGTATGGATTCCTCTACAACCAGAGTTTTTCTATTGAAAATCTTGTATGCCTTACTATGGCTACTATAACCTACAAAAATACCTTCAAAACTTTTCTCACTAAACTTGGTAGTATGATACTTACCATTGTTAAGCACGAAGCATTTACAGCCAAAAATTCTAAAATATGAAATAGTTGGTTTCCTACCTTTTAGAAGTTTGTAAGGTGTCTTATCATGATTCTTATTGATGAGTGCTCGATTTTGCACGTGGCATACAGTATTGACGGCTTCAGCCCAGACGTACTCCGGTAGTGAAGCATCACTCAACATAGTTCTGCAGGCCTCTATGAGTGTTCTGTTCCTTCTCTCAGCTACTCCATTTTGCTGTGGAGTGCGAGGAGAGGAAAACTCATGAAAGATACCTAGGCTTTCACAGAATTCTGTCATGGCCCTAGACTTGAACTCTGTTCTATTGTCACTTCTGATTTTGACTACGAAACAATTGTGTTCATTCTGGACCTGCCTGACAAAATTAGTAAAGATGTTGAAGGTATCTGACTTGTGTTTCAGAAAGAACACCCACGCAAAGCACGAGTACACGTCAACAATAACCAATGTATATTCCTTACCTCCAAAGCTTCTAATTTGCAGTGGACCGAATAAGTCCATATGAAGTAGATGGAGACATCTACTTGAATTTTTGTCAATAATGCTTTTAAAGATAGCCCTTGTTTGCTTGTATTTTATGCATGCATGACAAGGTCTATCTTTGACGTACTTGACATTCGGGGCATCACGAACTAAGTTCAAGGAGAATAATTTATTCATAGTTTTAAAATTAATATGTGCTAACCTCTTATGCCATTGGTCACCAAGAGACGCACTATCTTTTTCTAAAAGCACACTGGTGTAGAAGAATCTATACAAATGAAATTTAAACAAAATATATTCCTGCTTCGAGTGCCAGATAGAATCGTTTCCATATTGTCAACAGACTTTATCAGGCACTTGTCAGCGTGGAATTCAACTATGTATTCTTTATCACATAGTTGGCTTACGCTTATAAGATTGTGTTCTAATCCCTAAACATAAGCTACATCTGAAAAGGATACACTACCATTAGTGATCATACCGTAGCCTTTGGTTATCCCTCAGTCTGAACCTCCAAAGATGACCTTTGGTCCGTTCAACACTGGAGAATAATTTTGAAGTAGGCTTCTAGTCCCGGTCATATGTCGAGAGCATCCACTGTCCAAATACCAGATTGGCATTTTGGTGGCCTTTGGACATCCCTGCAATCATAATTAGTTTGCCTTAGGAACCCAAACATGTTTGGGTCCTTGGTCTCGTGTTAGCATACTCCCCCTATGAGGATTAGCATCATGAGTGGTCATTCTCATGTTGCCAACTCTAGGAGCTGCAACATTTCTTGGATTAAACCAACAATCAATGGAAAAATGACCAATTTTGCCACGACACAAACAGTCAAACCTATTGTATCTTTGCCTTTGGTACACCTGCTTGACCTTCCGAGATACTGGTCCAGCAGGGGTAGCATTCTTGGAGGAAGAAGCTTCATGATGATGGCAATCACATGATTTCTTCTCCATCACAGGCTTTTCTACAATGGATTTTACTTTTGGTGCTTTCTTGAAGTTATGAACATGATCATAAGGACCATAGTCCTGAAGAATGACTTCTTCATAAGGTGCCTTAAATACACTCTCACCAAAGTTTCTGGGGAGAGTCCATCCTTGGTACCGAGACTTTGGCTCTACATAAGTAGGCCTGGTCAAGTGGCTATAGGATAAGTCAAGATCAAACTCATTAGTTGGAAATATGACTTTCTTAAAGACAGACTGATCTTGAGGGGCTTTCCCCTTTGCTTTGGCCAAGGCCTTCTTGTCCGCCTTATTCCTTCTCTGAGCTGTATTCCTCCTAGAAGATTTACTAAGAGCTTCTACATGGCCTAGCCCAGCACCCTTGGCCTGAGCAGAGAACTCAACAACAAGAGGAAGAGCTACCTTAGGCTTAGAGAAACCTTCAACAAGTTTCTTTTCGGCTTCTAGTAAGTCTTCCAACCCCTTAATGATTTCATCCTTCAGATCAAGGTGCTTGATAGCCTTGTTGAACTCATCAACAACAGTATCTAAGTCTTCTCTGAGTGAGTCCATCTTAACGACTTCCTCTCTCAGAGAGATTTCTATGGCCTTTAGATACTTAATCTCTTTTGCCTGAGTTTTCATGACCTTTCGACATTTGTCGTAAGCCATGATCAACTCCTTATACTTGGCCATGAGTTTAGACTCATCGTCAGAGGATCTGTCCTCATGATCATGCTCAGAAACTTAAGATTCTGAAAGAGGGGTGTGAGATTTTACCTCCCCAGTGAACTGGGGCTCTTGTTCATCATCTGATTGAGCCATAAGTCCAAAGTAGGCTTCCTCTTATTCACTTGACTAAGATGAGTCAAAGTCACTAAGAGTCTTGCCCTTCTTGGCTATCAGGCTCTTCTATGTCCTCTTCTTATTTTACGAGGACTTATTTTCTTCTCTCCTACCACCCTCCTTCTTCTTGTGGGGGCAGTCAGCTATGATATGACCTGGCTTGTTACAATAATAACAAACTATGTCAGTCAAAATATATTTGTTCGGTTTAGAACCATACTTGTCGTAGCTGCTTGAGCCTTTTCTGTGTCGATCACCGTCATGTCGTGATCTTCTGTGAGAGGCATCCCTTCCCTTCCATTGCTTTTTCTTGTTCAAGAATTTCTTGAACTGCCGTGAGAATAAGGAGAACTCTCCTTCAGATAGTTCAGATCCCGAGGTAATTGGCTCCAAGTTTTCTTCTTCACTAACTTCTTATGCTGGGGTTGGAGAGGTAGCCTTTGATTTCATGGAGGTGTATGCCTTTAAAGCAACAGATTTCTCTTTGGATGCAGACCTGCTCTTCTCTTCTTCAGCTTTCCTTGTGTTGAGTTGAAGCTCATATGACATCAGCTTCCCGAAAAGATTCTGAGGATCTATCTCAGCTAGCTTTCCAAATTCCCTGATGACACAGACCTTGTTGTCCCATTCCTTGGTTACGGATCTTAGGAACTTGTCATTCAGTTCTCCATTGTGAAGACTCGGCCATATACTCTAAGGCTGTTAACTATCTTGAAAAAGTTCTCAAAAGTATCTGTAATGGTATCTTTGTGCCCTTGTCGGAAGGCTTCATATTTCTGATTCAATAGGGATCTTCTGTCATCCCTTACTTCTTCTGTACCTTTCATTAAGGTGATGAGGGACTTCCACATCTCCTTAGAAGGCTGGCAGTGGATCAGGTTTTGAAGCATAGATTCATCGACTGCACTTGCAATTATATTTCTAGCTTTCTTGTCCAAGGAGACAAGTGCAATCTCATATTTATCTAGATCCATCAACTTCTTTGGGACTTACTTTGTTGGATCTATAGTTGAGATAGTCATAGGAATATGGGGCCCTTCTTCAATAATCATGAAGATCCGGGGATCCACAGCTTCCATAAAAAATTTAATTCTCTCTTTCCACATGGGAAAATTGTTCTTTGTGCACAGGGGAAGCTTGGCAAAATCTTTAGCCTTATCCATTGCTTGAAAATTCTCAAGAGACAACTTAGAGAGGAAATTGATCAAGGTGTTAAACTTTTAACGACCAAACTCCCTCTGATACCAATTGAAAGTGTTAGGTTGTCTACCAAAATCACCTAGTGGGGGGGGGGGTGAGTAGGTGAATTTTGCGTCTATTTGCAGAATAAAAAATTTAACGAACTTGCACAAAAACGATCAAGCAATCACAGACGACAAGAAGATTTATAGTGGTTCCCCAACCTTGGGTACGTCTACTTTCCCTCACTAATCTAGTAAATCACTAGACTCGGCTACTCCACTATCTCGGATTGAAAACCAATCCTATGTCTCGGAACCAAGTTCCTATAATCTCGATCCAAAGGGATTTACACTCGGAAGATGAAAACTTCCTACAACTCGGAGAACAACGCTCCTACACTAAGAGAATAATCTCCTACAAAATTACAAAGAGATTTGAAATACAAACATAGATTTGTCTCAGATCTAGAAAAATTTATCCCTATGTCTTCTTCTTAAACTAGGCGGCTTTTTCAGAATTTGTTGAAGAAGAACCTCTGTAGATCTGACCTGAGAAACTTAGGACCTACTCGATCAAGGAGAAGATGAAGATTCCTTGAACAGCAAGTCTAACTTGATCGAAAACAGTCGTGTAGATCTTCAAACATAGTGGCGGCGGCGGCTTCTGTAAATTCGTTCTTGGAGAGAGACGGCCGATTCAGAATAATAGAGAGTACGAATTCTGCTTCGGGTTATTCTTAATTAAAAGACATTATATAAGATTTTCACTAACGGTTATAATTGACATTAATGATGACACGTGGACCAATCACATCAAGTCATCTGAAAATCTCATCGATCTGGACTTAAGTAAATTTTCTAAAAAAATGAACTGCTGTTCTCGAGAAGTATGAATTAGTTCTCGAGAACAAGGCTGATTTCTCGAGAGCTATACTTTCTGGACTTAAGATTGTACTCGAGAGATAAGCATTGAGTCTACTCAAGAACTAAATTTCGTTTCTCGAGAACTAAAATAACATTACTCGAGAGCTAAAACTTGTACTCGAAAACTAAGCTGACTTCTCGAGAACTAAAAGCTAAGTTCTCGAGAACTATAACCAGCTTCTCGAGAGATGGACTTAGAAAAATTTTCATGGCTGTCTCTGGCTACTCGAGAAATATAAGAGGTGACTTCTCAATAACTAGGCTAAGCTTCTCGAGAACTTTAATGATGTTACTCGAGAACTAGTCTAGGCTTCTCGAGAACCAAGTGAACTTCTCGAGTCTGCTAACTCTACTTCTTGAGAACTATATCAGACTTCTCGAGAAGTGGACTTAGAAAAAATTTTAATCTTAGCAACTTTTTCTCTCAAGAATCCAATCTTCATTCCATGATCCAAGTGCTTGAATATGAAGCGTGTCCCAATAGAGAGGCTACACATGAGTCAATACCTTGGATCACATAGTGAGGTATTACACTGTATGGTCCTTTGTTCATGACCCACTGTAGCCTGACATTGGTCTACACTTAGCAATGATGGTCTGCAAACACACAACTAAACAAAGATATTAAATACAATTTAATTCATCTTAGTTCAAGGGTGACTTCATGCAAATTTGGGTTATTGTGGATGTAATACCCAACAGTAACTCTTCTTGCATGACATTGATCCAGAAGTCCTCCTTATTTGCATCTTCAAACTTCTTGGGCTCGTTCTGATACATGAAGCTTAGGAACAATTCTTCATTATGAATCCTATTCCTAGTGATTACACCTTGATGTTTATACCCAATGATGAGATTTCTTGGGTGATCTCTCAGGAGCCTAGTTTCAGCAAGTTACATCATGCTGAACATCAAATACAACATCTGCTTCTCCTTCAATCTGAACACCTACAGTCTCATCTGTGAGTGCCTCAACCTCTGAAGTGATTGTGATAGGGCTGGGTGTGTCCTCAACATTCAGCTTTTGCAACTGTTTGTCAATACCTACAATAATAGGAGTGATGGACCAACCCTTATAAAGTACGCTAGTCTCATCAAAAATTGCATGCATTGATTCTTCAACTACACAAGTCTTCTTGTTGAATACTCTATATGCTCTACTATGTGAGCTATATCTAATAAGAACACCCATATTGCATTTTTCAGCAAACTTAGTAAGATGAGATTTCCTATTATTTAAAATATAGCATTTGCAACCAAAGATTATAAAGTATGAAATAATTGGTTGTTTGCCTTTCAGAATTTCATAGGGGGTTTTCTCATGGGCCTTATTAATGGAGGATCTATTCAGAACAAACAAGTTGTATTGACTGTCTCAATCTAGAAGTATTCTGGTAGAGAGGAGTCACTAAGTAGTGTTCTGTCAGCCTCTATTAAGGTCTTATTTCTTCTCTCAACCACTCCATTTTATTATGGGGTTCTGGGAGAGGAAAACTCTTGGGTGATACCAAAGTCTTGACAGAACTTTGGCATGGCCCCATATTGAAACTCTATACCATGGTCAGTTCTAGTTTTGACCACTATACATTGTAATTCAATCTGGACAACCTTGACATGGTTCAAAAAGACACCTAAGGTATCTGACTTCTTCTTAAGGAAGAATACTCATGTATACCTAGAGTGATCATCTATAATCACTAGGGTATACAACTTCCCACATAGGCTTTGAATGGGAAAAGGACCAAATAAGTCCATATGCAACAGATAAAGACATCTTTTCGATGTCTTTGGAGCCAATACTTTTAAAGGTGGCACTTGTTTACTTGCCCATTTGGCATGCATAACATGGACCACTTTTAACACATTTTAAATTTGGGCAACTTCTAATCAAATTTTTTGAAAACAATTTTTTCATTATCTCGTAGTTAATGTGGGCAAGTCTCGTGTCATTGAACATAAAGAGACTCTCTCTCATTAGCTACAAGACACACAAGAGATAAGGAATTATTGCAAATAAAATATAAGTAATATACATTTTCACTCCTAGTGCCTGAGAGGATGACCTCTAAGTCAACATACTTCTTGATCAAGCACTTGTCATTGTGGAATTCAATGACATAGCCCAAGTCATATAGTTGACTTATGCTTATAAGGTAGTATTGCAACCCTTCTACAAAATCTACCCTTGTTATTGAGACTATGCCATTGGTAATCATAGCATAGCCTCTGGTGATACCCTTATTAGAGCCACCAAAGATGACTTTTGGTCCATTCTTTACAGGAACTTAGTCTTTAAGTAAGCTCCTTGTCTCAGTCATATGTCTGGAAGATCCACTGTCCAAGTAACAAATCTGATTTAGAAAGGTACTTGGACTAACCTGCAAAATATAATTTACTTAACCTTAGGAGCCCAATTAATTTTGGGTCCTGGGTGCATGTTAGCAACATAAGAATTTCTAACAAAATCTTGCCTGGGCTGAATGCCTTTCTTTACATTAGGCACATTGAGATTATGCCAACAATCTATGGCATAGTGTCCCACTTTCCCACAACACCAACACTCATGGATGTTGTATCTTCTTTTCTGAACAGCTCTTGAAGTAGATGCTTCAGATTTCTGTTCATGAAGGAAGACTGCAGCATTCTTCCTATTCCTCTCAGCAATTTGCATGCCTATAGTCAGTCTTAACAAACAATATTTGATGGGTATCAGCAGGACTCAGCTTGGAGGCTGAGCACAAGTTGATAGCTTCAGATATTGCCCTGTGAGATTAAGCTATAGGTTGGACAACAACCAACTATTTAGCTGGTAGGGACTTGGAAGTTGATGCTCCCTTATCCTTGAGTGAGGGGGCTAAAGTACCAAATACAAATGGTCTAGAATCAACCACCTGCATTTCCTCATATGGGGCCTTAAAGGCACTCAAGCCCATGCCCTTCCTTCCACTATAGCTGTGAACATTTTTGTTCATACTACTAAATCTTCCATTCAACTAGTTATCATACATACTCTCTTGGTCATACTTGTTGGATGACAAGAGAACTTTCTCAAAAGAGATAGCAGACTGGATTGGAGCCTTGCCCTTACTCCTATTCCTTATTCTAGTATTACTCTCAATGTACCACCGTCCCTTCTTATTAGTTTGGGAGATGAAGGTATCAATGAGTGTCAATACTGATTTGGGTTTGTAGTATTGAGCCACTGACATCCTATCTTTGAGGAGCTTATCTTCCAACTTTTTAATTAAAGAATTCTTACTATTTATGGTTATGACTTGGATAATGGTGATTTTTTTAAGTTGGGATATCTCTTTGCTCATTTAACTCAGCTGTGAGGCTGACTTAGTGTGCAAGGAGATATCTTCTCTTAAGGAGTCAATCTCCTTGGCTTATTTTTTGACAAGCAACTTGCTCTTCTTTAGAGCTTCTAAGATTAAACAATAATTGTCAATCAATTGATTGACATCTTCCTCAGATTTTGATCCATCTTTTTCATAGAATGAAGGTGCTTCAGAATCAGGACTTGTTTCATAATCATATTCAGAGGAGGAGATAGAATGAAGGAATATCTCATCTGGATCAGACTGATCCTAGCTGGATTCTCCTTCTATCATGGCCATAAGTCCATAACAGCCACTAACATCTTCATCCACCTCATTGTCACTATCTGATTGTGACAGAGGGGCCCTGATTCGTATCCTTGTAGTTGGATAGTCCTCATCCACTTCAACAACAGTAGCAAACAACTCTATATAGGCTTCATCTTCTTCTTCAGAATCAAAAGATGTTGAGTCGGTTTGACTCCAGCTCTTCTCATTCTTAGCAATGAAGGACTTTTCCTTCTTGCTCTTATTGTGGTGGTGCTTCTTATCACCATTCTTTTCACCTTTATCTTTTCTTTTGAATGGGCAGTCAGCAATGACATGCCCAAGCTTGCTACAACAATAACATATTATGTTAGAAGAAATATGTTTACTGGGTTTAGCAGCATACATGTCTCCTTTAGAGAACTTCTTCCCAAATTTGCTATGATCCTTCTTGTAATGTGAGGAGGAGGAAGGTTTGTTCTTCCACTGCTTCCTCTTCATCATCTTCTGGAATTGCCTTGAGAAGGAAGCAAACTCCCCATCTGACATGTTGTTGTCCGATAAGCTGGACCCAGAGCTTTCTGAATTAGCTGGCCTTCTTGGGAGAGAGGCAATTCTCTCCTTTCTCTTCTTAGAGCTCTCATCCTTGAGAGCTACTATCCTCTCCTTGGTATGAGACCTGATGGTGGTCTCCTCCTCTTTTCTAGCAGATAGCTGCATCTCATAGGAAAACAGCTTTCCAAACAAAGTGTGAGGAGGAGTTTCAGAAAGCTTGGCCACTTCCCTGATAACACAAATCTTTATGTCCCAATCTCTGGTTAGAGATCTTAGGAACTTATCATTTAGCTCATAATTGTTGAAAACCCTCCCATATGTCCTCAACTCATTTACCACTCTAAAAAGCCTTTCATAGCACTCAGCTATGTTTTCCTTATTGTTTTGTCTGAAGGCCTTATATTTTTGATTAAGAAGGGATTTCCTATCATCCCTAACTTCTTCAGTGCCCTCCATGCACATAATCAGGGTATCCCACATCTCCTTGGCTGTCTCACATTGCACCAAGTTTTGGAAAGTGGAATCATTAATAACACTTACTATGATGTCTTTTGCTCTTTTATCCATAGTAGCAAGTGCTACTTCATCCCTATTCATTTCTGTGTAGGCCTTGGGAATCTTAGGTTAGGATCAATGGTGGAGGCCTTTTGGGAGATAAAAGGTCCCTCCTGAACTATAATATAAATCCTAGGGTCAGAGGCTTCCATAAATAACCAGACCCTTTGCTTCCATATGCCAAAGGTCTCCTTCCTACTTATAGGCAGCTTCATAGAGCTCATCTCCTTATGAGCCTCTCCAACAGACATCTTAGAATAACTAAACTACCCTTTATAGGATCTGGTCAGACTATTAAGTTCTTTTTGACCAACCTCCCTCTGATACCATTTGATATTTAATAGGATAGTAGTCAAAATCACCTAGAGGGGGGAGGGTGAATAGGTTGTTTGTTTCATTCTTTTTTTACTAGGTTGTTTTATGCTTAATCAAACAAACACAGAAAGCACACAATTGTTTATAGTGATTTCCCAAGGTATGGGTACATCCACTATCCCTCCCACCTTTCTAGCAGAGTGTTAGACAAGGCAAACTTCTCCAAACTCAGCTTAAAGAGCTTATAACACAAATCCCTTAGGATCTCTCAGGCTTCCTCAAAATGCTACCTTAGGCCACTGCCTTACACACTCAGAGTAAGCTTTTACCCCTATAGCTCAATAACCCTCCAGGTCACCTACCTCAGGCCTATCAGGAGGCCCTACAACTCAGTCTCGGATGACTACCCGAGATCAGGCACATTGTAACACCCCTATCCGTCACATAACATATAGAAGTAGGTCTGGCCGGGGACCGACGCCATATACCACAGATAGACCGAAGGGTTACTCATTGAAACACATTCTTCCAATCATAACGTCCTACACAGAGTATCTAGCGGAAGCAATTTATTAAGTTGCAAAAATAAGAACCCAGCCACAAGCATGAATGTCCACTATCGAAACCAAACAGTAATGAAACCACAAAGTACCGGCCTTATGGCCTTACAAGAGTTCACTAAATTTAAAACGGTGTCTTCCATACTTCGGCTGGTAGGTCGGTCACACATGAATTAAAAACAAGTAAACAAAACAAGGCCTTCAAGGGCCGGCTCAACAAAAAGGGCTTGGGTCCGCTATTTGCCGCTCGGCTCCACAACACTTGCAAGCACAATTCACCGCAATGGTGGCAAACAAGAGTAACGGTCAGCTAAAGCTGATCAAATTATAATGATCCAGCCCCCAAACTCGGGGCGGCAATGCTCCTTCCCTGCACTTATTAGCATAATAAACAATATAGTGAATAAACACAACATCACAGGTGCAGGCACACACGGCCGCACACCCCTTGCTCTCAGGGCACTTACACGGTGAACCCGGTCAAAACCGCGGTCTCACCACCGCCCCTTGGATGGCAATACTCGTGAGCATTAAAGTCATTCTAGCCTAAGCCTAAGACCCACCATCTATGCCAATGGTAAGTACCATGTACTTTAGGTCTCTTTAACCGAACGGCACAGAGCGGGTACGGTTCCGCCTAACCCTTTACTCACACCACAATGTCAATTTAAGCCATATGCGCGGGTCAAGCCTCCACAAGTCCCAAAACGATCTAACATGCACATAACCCAGTTATGTTCAAGGCTGGCTCCCAGGCAACCAAATTGGTAGAAATGCATTTCCGCCAAGTTTTCCGAGTGCACCTTGGAGTTAATCCCCAAGACTCCCTGTTGCAATCTACCGCGTAAAAAACCCGAAAACAACCAAAGGCATAAAGTCTTCTCCGGCTAATCATGCACAATGAAACATCACCGATCCAGGCCAACTTGTCCGGGTAGGCTTCACACACCATACCTATGTACGTAACTTGATTTCAAACTCTACATGCAAATAAGGGGGACTATTCACATCAACCCCAAGGAACACTGCACACTCGCGGGAGCGAGTTTCCTTATGCAAAAGAAGGAGAGCTTCATATGCTCAAGAAGAGAATCGTTACCCTAGCATTCCTCTTTGGCGCCATGGAAACCTATACGGTTAGAAAGCACCGTGATGATCTCGCCTCCGTAGATCTGGACTCGGCTTGCGATTTGGCGCTCTGAATCTCCTCTGGTGACGGGATCTCTCTTCCTTCTTCCTCCTTGCTCTCTCCTCCCTCTATAACTTAGAAAGAGAATGAATCCAAAAGAAATGAGGGTTTTTAACCCTATTCTCGGCCTTAACCCTAGGATGGGTAAGCTTGAGACATTAGATCCAAAAATAAGGAAAAGGACGGCCACAATTCGCACTGAAAATGAACTTCCTGGGCCGAACACGGCTTGAGACTATCCCGTGTCCAAGGCCTTGTTCCTCATTCCCCATCAAACAAGAAAATCCCGACCATGACACTGCCTGTGACATTGCTTAGAACACGCCCGTATTCCAAGTGACATGCATGTGTTACGGGTCGTGTGCCTCAAACGACACGGGACCAAACACGTCCTGAGCACGACACGACCATGTGACATGCTCGTGTCACATGCCGTGTGCTATGCATGCCCTGGGACACGCCCGTTTCCTAGGCCGTATAACTCCCTCAGCACAAACCAGCAAACTGCCCGAGCAGGACACGGCCTCTGACACGCTCGTGTCTCAGGCCGTGCTCCCTATCTCGACACTCGACGCCTGCATTTTTGTCGACCACTCAGTGAGTCGTCGATCCCGAGCACGACACGGCCCTTGGAAACGCCCGTTTCCAAGGCCGTGTGACCCTTACCCAGGTCCAAACTCGCCTCAAAGCGCTGCTCATTGCTCTTTTGAGTTTTGGGGCGTTACAACTCTCTTCCTCTTAAAAGAATTCCGTCAACGAAATTACTGAAAGGAAAAGATACACAAAACAAAAGACGGTACCTGAATGGAATAACTCTGGTTACTCCTCAAGCATGGTCTGCTCCCGCTCCCAAGAGAGCTCCTCCCGACTGCAATTGTCCCAACAAACCTTGACCATCTGGATCTCCTTGTTACGAAGTCACTTGACTTCGGAGTCCTCAATACGAATGGGCTTGACCCTTGTCGCCAACCCTTCGTCCACCGGTACTTGATCAACTGCGATCACCTACGAAGGCTCTTGCACCGCCTTTCGCAATGCTGATATGTGGAATACGTCGTGTAGACCACTCAACTCTGCAGATAACTCTCGACGATAAGCCGCTTCACCAATCCGCTCCAGGATCTCAAATGGTCCAAGGTACCTCGGGCTCAGCTTCTTCAAGTGTCGTACCCGTGAAACACCCTTGAACGGCTTTATCTTCAAATACACCCAGTCGCCAAGAGCAAACTCCACATTTCGATGCTTGGCATTATAGTATTAAGCTTGCCTATCCCGTGCGATCAACAAATGCTCTCGAATGGTTCGTACCAATGAAGTGGCGCTTTCCACCTCTTGCTTTTTGTATAACCTCGCCTCACCCATTTCTAACCACGACAACAGCATGTGACATTTTCTACCATATAGGGCCTCGAAGGGCGCCATTTGTATGCTTGCTTGGTAGCTATTATTGTACGCAAACTCCACCAAATACAGATGATATTCTCACTGCTTCCCGAAATCCAGGATGCACATGCGAAGCATGTCTTCCATCGTCCGGTTGACCCTCTTGGTCTGACCATCCGTCTGTAGATGAAAGGCTGTGCTGAACTTCAACTTAGTTCCCAGCATTTGCTGCACCAACCTCCAGTCATTGGACGTAAACCGCCCATCTCTATCACTCATGATGCTGTAGAAACACCGTGCAGTCTAACAATGTTGTCCACATAAAGCTTTGCCAGTTTATCCACCAAATCATCCTTCCTATTCAGAATGAAGTGCGACACATTTGTCAACCGATCTATGATCACCCTGATGGCATCGTTTCCCTTCTGCGACCTTGGCAATCCATGCACAAAGTCCATTGAGTATATCGTCAAACTTCCACTCCGGAATAGGCAAAGACTTCAAGAAACCCCCTGGCTTTTGGCACTCTACCTTCACTAAGGCGCAAGTCTTACACTTCTCCATATATAGTGCCACATCCTTCTTCAGTCCTGGCCACCAGAACAACTTCTTCAGATCTCGATACATCTTTGTGCTCCCTGGGTGAATCGAGTACTTGGTATGATGAGTCTCGTACATCAACTCCACCCGTAAATTACCAACATTTGGGATGCACAAACGGCTGTCCTTCCTTAGCAGTCCATCTACAACTATAAATTGGGAATTTGACCCATCCAAAACCGCCTCCATGATTTGCTTTATGTTGCTATCCAAATCCATAGCCTGCCGAATCTGATTAGCCAGGTCATACTGTACTTCCGTCCAGTTCAATAGCGCTTCAGCGCTAGTATCCTTGTCAACACAAGAGATATCTAACACCTCCAACTCCCAAATCAACCGCTCGTCATGAATAAACAACCAGTTGGCTTACACGGGAGCCCTGCGACTCAACGCATCTGCAACTGCATTGCCTTTCTCGGGCACATAATGAATTTTGAATGTATAGTCCCCCAGGAACTCCATCCATCTCCGCTGCCTCATATTCAAATCCTTCTGGTCTAACAAGTATTTTAGGCTCTTGTGGTCGGTATAAATATCGATCTTTATGCCGTAAAAATAATGCCTCCACAGCTTTAGAGCAAAAATCACAGCCGCTAACTCCAAGTCGTGGACCGGATAATTTCTCTCTGGCACTTTAAGATGATACGAGGCATAAGATATAACACTTCCATGCTGCAGTAGCACGCAACCCAAACCACTGCCCGAAGCATCGCTTTAGATCTCAAAGCCTTCGGTCCCACTCAACGAACTTAGCACTGGCGTCGTGGTCAACCGACCCTTCAACTCTTCAAAAGCTTGTGCGCACTCCTGTGTCCAAACAAACTTCTGATCTTTCCTTGTCAAAGTCGTGGGAGGTAACGCTATCCGCGAGAAGTTCTCTACGAAGCGCCTGTAATAGCCGGCAAGCCCCAGAAAACTCCGGACTTCCGCTACCGTAGACAACACAGGCTAGTCGCGTATCGCCACTATCTTCGCCGGATCCATCGCAATTCCTTCTCCACTGACTATGTGACCAAGGAACGCTACTGAGGGCAACTAAAACTCGCATTTGGATAACTTTGCATACAGTTCGTTCCTCCTCAGCGTCTCCAAAACCAAATGAAGATGCTTGAAGTGATCCTCTTCGCACTGCGAGTACACCAATATGTCGTCGATGAAGACGATCACAAAGTGGTCTAAGTACTCCCTGAACATTTTGTTAATCAGATCCAAGAATACTGATGGTGCGTTAGTCAGCCTGAACGGCATGACCGTAAACTCTAAATGCCCATATCTCGTGCTGAACGCTGTCTTTGGGATATCATTTTCCCTTATTCTCAGTTGATAGTAGTCGGACTTAAGATCCAATTTTGAATAAACCGATGAACCGACTAGCTGATCAAACAGGTCATCAATCCTTGGGATCGGGTACTTGTTCTTTTCTGTTAACTTGTTCAGTTCTCTAAAGTCGATACAGAGCCGCAAACTTCCGTCCTTCTTCTTGACAAAGAGGACCGATGCGCTCCAAGGTGACGAACTTGGACGCACATAACCCTGCTCCAACAACTCTTCGAGTTGAACCTTTAGCTCTGCCATTTCCTTAGGTGCCAACCTATAAGGAGAGCGTGACACAGGTTTGGCACCTGGCACTAGCTCAATCGTGAATTCGAACTCCCGCTGGGGTGGGTCTCCTAGAAGATTGTCCGGGAATATGTCAGGGTAAACGCACACTACTGGGATGCTACCCAAATTGGGCTTAGGCTTCGCAGCCTCCACTAGCGTGAAAAACAGCTCTGCACCAGCATGAACTTCCTTGACCACCTGAAGAGCAGACATTAAGGTCTTGCTCGACCCCTTCAAACCCGCAAATGTTTTCTCCCGGCCAACTCCCAACTTGACTTCCTTATGATTGCAATCTATGTATGTCTTCTGCTCCGAAAGCCAGTCCATACCAAAAATGAAGTCGAACTCTACTAGCGGTAGTAACGACGCTAGCAAGTCGAACTCCTGACTCACAATACAAATCTTTACGGCACAAACTCTATCCGCGTGCATAGAACACCCATTCGGCAACAACACGTCCAATTTGTCCTTCACCATCGAAGAAGGGACTCCGATGCGCGATATGAAACCTTCAGACAAAAAGGAGTGCGAAGCTCCCGTATCGAAGAGTGCTCTCGCCGGATTATCACAAATCAAAACAAAGCCTTTCACCACATCTGCTTGTTTGATGTCCTCCTGCTGGCCAAGATTGTAGACTCATGGTTGATTCGGAGCATAATGGGTTACGGTTGACTCCACCGCCTTGCCCTTTTCCTCGTAAGTTTCTCCCTGCTTCCTCTCGAACTTTTTGACGTCTGCTCCAACAGTCAAGGGAAAAATGCCCAGACTTCCCACAAGTAAAGCAAGCACATGGGGTTCGGCCCGTGGTCGCTCTTGAAGCACCAGAAGAAGGAGCTGGGCCTGAAGTCCTCGCCTTCTTAAAGAATTTACGATAACAAAACTTCGAGGTAGTCGACACCTTAAACTCTGTCTTCTTAACATTGGAGTCTTTCTTTGCTTGCACATTCTTCATATATTTCTCCAAAGACCGGGCCGTGTTGACTAGGTTTAAGAAGCCCTGCGTCATCGGCCCTAAGATTAGTAGCCTTAGGTCATCCCTCAGACCTTCATAGAAACGATTCATTTTCTGCTCCTCATCAGCAAAAGTAGAGCTAGCGTACCGACCCAATCGTGTAAATTCGTGGAGTTACTCATCCACGCTATTCTCTCCCTGAACCAACTTCTAAAACTCATTCTCCAATGCAATCCTCTAAGTCGAGGGGAGGTATCGAGCCAAGAACAGTCTCGAGAATTCTTCTATCGAGACGTCAGTAAGTTGTCTACCCCTCAAATGGTGTAACTCCAAACCTTCCCACCACAGTCTTGCGTCGCCATCCAACAAGAACGTGGCAATAGTGGTCTTATGCCACTCTTCTGTCTCTATATCTATGAAGACTCTCTTAACTCTGGAGAGCAAATCCTCCGCTTGGGTTGGGGTTCCCGTCCCTGAGAACACTGGAGGATTAAAGCCCATAATGTGTTTGAGTTGTTTCTTCATTTCTCTCCTAGGCATTACTAGCTCTACCACAACCTGCTCCACTCTCCTTGGCTCCGTTGCTTGGAGTGGAACTTGCTCCATAACAGGTGTTGGTTGTTGCATCTGCCTCGCAGGCTGTGCATTAATCATCGCAAACACTGCTTCAGCTATAAATAGTATGGTCTCAGCCGAAGGAGGTGTTGCCGATGCATCGTTTGGTGCGCTACTTGCCTCAGAAATTGGACGTTCTGATGGCCCCGCACCACTCCTGGTAACCTATAGTCGTACAAAACATCATTAAGCGACCAAATAATATTTCAAAAAGCACTTATAGGAACACGCAGGTTCCTCAAACATGTGTATTTTCATTCCTAAGTGGACATTCATGAGTTCTTTTCATGTTATAACGATGATGTACATACATGTGCTCACCACCCCTTAAAGTGAATTTGTCCACAAATTCATTTAAGCCTGACCGAAACCGGTAGTCTGATACCAAATTGTAACACCCCTATCCGTCACATAGCAAATAGCAGTAGGTCCGGCCAGGGGCCGATGCCATATACCACAGACAGACCGAAGGGTTACTCATTGAAACCATTCTTCCAATCTTAACGTCCTACACAGAGCATCTAGCGGAAGAAATTTATTATGTTTCAAAAATAAGAACCTTGCCATAAACATGAATGTCCACTATCAAAACCAAACAGGAATGAAACCACAAAGTACCGGCCTTATGTCCTTACAAGAGTTCACTAAATTTAAAACTGTGTCTTCCATACTTCGGCCCGCAGGCCGGTCACACATGAATTAAAAACAAGTAAACATAACAAGGCCTTCAAGGGTCGCCTCAGCAATAAGGGCTTGGGCCCGCTATTTGCCGCTCGGCTCCACAGCACCTACAAGCATAATTCACCGCAACGGTGGTAAACAAAAGTAACGGTCAGCTAAAGCTGACCAAATTATAACAATCCCTCCCCCAAACTCGGGGCGGCGATGCTCCTTCCCTGCACTTATTAGCATAATAAACATTATAGTGAATAAACACAATATCACAGGTGCAGGCATACACGACCGCACACCCCGTGCTCTCAAGGCACTTACACGGTGAACCCGGTCAAAATTGCAGTCTCAGTACCTCCCCTTGGATGGAAATACTTGTGAGCATTAAAGTCTTTCTGGCCTAAGCCTAAGACCCTCCATCTATGCCAATAGTAAGTACCATAGAGCGGGTACGATTCCGCCTAACCCGTTGCTCACACCGCAATGTCAATTTAAGCCATATGCGCCGGTCAAGCCTCCCCGAGTCCCAAAACGAACAAACATGCACATAACCAAGTTATGTTCAAGGTTGGCTCCCAGACCACCAAGTTGGCAGAAATGCATTTCCGCCCAGTTTTCTGGGTGCACCTTGGATTTAATCCCCAAGACTCCCTATTGCAATCTACCGCATAGAAAACCCGAAAACAACAAAAGACACGGAGTCTTCTCCGTCTAATCATACACAATGAAACATCACTGATCATGACCAACTTGTATGGGTAGGCTTCACACACCATGCGAATATCTGTAACTCGATTTTGGACTCTACATGAAAACAAGGGGGACTATTCACATCAACCACAAGGAACACCGCACACTCGCGGGAGAGGGTTTCCTTATGCAAAATAAAAAGAGCTTCACATGCTCAAGAAGAGAATCGTTACCCTAGCATTCCTATTTGGCATCATGGAAACCTATACGGTTGGAAAGCACTGCGATGATCTCGCCTCCGTAGATCTAGACTTGTCTTGTGATTTGGCGCTCTGAATCTCCTCTGATGATCAGATCTCTCTTCCTTCTTCCTCCTTGCTCTCCCCTCCCTCTAGAACTTAGAAAGAGAATGAATCCAAAAGAAATGAGGGTTTTCAACCCTATTCCCGACCTTAACCCTAGGATGGGTAAGCCTGAGCCATTGGATCCCAAAATATGGAAACGGACGGCCATAATTCGCCCTAAAAATGAACTTCCTGGGCCGAACACGGCTTGCGACACAACCATGTACAAGGCTGTGTTCCTCATTCACCGTCAAACAGGAAAATCCCGACCATGACACGGCCTGTGACACGGCTTGGAACACGCCCGTGTTCCAAGTGACACGCCCGTGTCACGGGCCGTATGCCTCAAACGACACGGGACCAAACACGTCCCGAGCACGACACGGCCATGTGATATGCCCTTGTCACATACCGTGTACTAGACACACCCTGGGACACGCCCGTGTCCCAGGCCATGTAACTCCCTCAGCACAAACCAGCAAACTGCCTAAGTAGGACACAACCTCTGACACGCATGTATCTCAGGCCATATTCCCTGTCTCGACACTTGACGCCTGCATTTTCGTCAACCACTCAGTGAGTCGTCGATCTCAAGCACGACACGGCCCTAGGACACGCCTGTGTCCCAGGCCGTGTGACCCTTACCCAGGTCCAAACTCGCCTCAAAGCGCTGCCCGTTGCTCTTTTGAGTTTCGGGGCATTACACACACAGACCCTACAAACTCAGGCACTCAGGACCTACACACTCAGAACTTAAATGTTCTTACAGAGATAGAATGTTTAGTGTACAAAAGAAGACATTAATCAATTTAACATTCATCTTTTTGGTCTTCTGTTAAGAATGAATCAGAAGAAAGCTATCCAGGAGCAGGGCAGGAGATTTTATCTTCAGTTTTATCCCTAGCTCCACCTTGATCTTCTGTCTTCAATAGAAGGGTGAAGATCAACCTCTGAGCCCAAATGGACTCAAATTGTTCTCCCTAGATCAGATCTGGGAACAACTACTGGAAGCACAAATCTTTATCTCTTTCTCAGCACTTCCCATTCTCAGTAGACACTCTAGCACTTCATAACACTTAGTATCAGCTCTTACAATTATTTATCACTTCACACTTTTCTTTAACCTAGAATATACTTTTTATATATCCCACCAATCTGCAATGGCTCTTTAGTTGATTTGACATCATATGGCCGAGAATGGATAGGGCTATCCTGCTTTATTAACTTTCGGCCAAAAATGGATCTCGCCAAGTCAATGGCTAGTTTTGAATTTGTCTCAGCGGTTAGGCTGAGACAAGCTTCTATCTCAGTGGTAGATTAACTATATCACTTCAGTTCTGCTGAGACCAGTCTGCTTTCTTAGCAGGGTTGAGACAAGCAGTTTTCTCAGTTGTAGATGGTTGCATCCCAGTAGTTCCGCTGAGATAAGACAGTCTTCTCAACGGATTTTCACAGAAGAGTTGAGATAATGACAAAAAATTCCAGGAATGTTCTAACTATATTTAGAACAACTTAAACCTGCAGATTATTGAAGTAGAAGGTTTATTAAATACACTATGCACTTAGGAATGATGGTGATGTCTCTTCAAATCCAAGGAACATTGAAGGGCAATATTCCCAACAAATTAACTGTAATAATGTAAGCTTCTTGTATAATAATCGTGTACTCATACAATCGTGCAATAAATAGGAAGTGAAGTTTAAGTCCAATACTTATGGATGGAAACATTAGATAGAATTTTGACAGGTGTACGTATAGTATCAAAGAAAACATCAAGTAAAAACACTCATTAGTGTAAAGGGCACTAACTACATAATATCGCAGTAAATCTATATGCTAATACAAGAGTGATGAGGTGAAAAATTCTGTCAGGTTTTCTATCTACTCAATATCAAGATTAGAATAAAGGGCACTAACTCATTTGTCTGTTTATGCATAAGATCGAAACGATCCAATGGACCAAGGAGCTCATCCTCACAATGCTCATAAAGGCTTATCAGGATAAATGAGTAGCGCTTGGGGTATCCTTGGCACATATTTTGATAACATATATATAATACTTTTTTTACTATTAATTCTATAATAATATTTTTTTATTTGTATCGAAAGTGCCTGAATCAATCAAAATCAACCCACATAGATAGATACACTTTAACTTATATACAAAAGATCTTACTAATGTTATTTTGGTCCAACATTTAAAGCTTTATATATGAAAATAAACAACGTGATATTGATTTTTCAAGTCATTCCTATCATGTTAGACACAATATCACGAGTTATAACATGTAAAATCTGAAATTTCTACAAGAGTGTATTTTCTAGAGATGTGTGATAAGTGAGATGTCATTATTCTATCTAAGTCCTCACACATACCTAGAGACATATTAAACATACAAGATGTTATTTAGTCGCACTCGGTAGCTAAATACCACTATATTAGACATATCATGACAAAGACATATAATGTTAAATAGAGATTAACAATCTTAAATCAAATATTGGACGTAATCTTTATGCTTTTAGTTCTAGTCATGCATGTCCCAAAAATAATGACTGTACCATTTTTATTACAATTTTTTGAAATTTTGTTTTAACTAAAATAAACAAACTTGAAGATTAAGGAAAAAAATATTTTTGTGATTTTAGAGTTATATAATTTTGTGAGTTCTTCAATTTAAAAAACACAAAGCATGAACTAGAACAGAAACAAAAACACATATAAAGAAAATAAAATAATCAAAGGAAGATTTGAAGGAAAAATCAAGCCTTAACATTAAAAAAACACTATTGCTGACAATAGTACTAACGCTAGGTGATACCAACCAAAGGCTCGATTTTTGAAAAACAAGCACAGTTTTTGCTATCTTTCACTTTGATTTTTGTGAATTCTTATTCTCTAACAAAAGGGACACAAGTATCTACAAAGAGTTTTGAGATGTCTTATCAAGATTGAGGATTTTACATATTAGCCCAATGATATCACAAAATTGTCTTTTTAATACTTGTGTTTTACAAAAAACATCAAGACTCAAAAATATTTAGTATGCAAAAGTCACAAGGTTCACTTGTTTGTACTGACCAAATATTCATGAAATAGTGGATCATGACCTATAATGTGAGTAATCATGCATATGACACGATATAAGCATGTACAAGATTATAACTACCCATGATATATGTCTACACCATGGCCCCGTACTGAGTGACGAATGGGCATGAGGAGCTGCACAAATGTCGTAGGTTGGGGTGTTAATCTCATATACATACATAAGAACCCGCTCAACCTAACACTTTTTCCCTTAGTGCTTGTTAAGTCCCCACTAGAACCCTCGTCGATTAAGGTCAAGACTTGGTTTACAAGTTAGCGTCTCTAATGCACACAACCCTACGCCTCCGCTATTGTGAGACACAAACAATAGCTGAATGATTATGGTCATGCTTATGCATATAGTTCCTAAAGATACACAAATAGAATTATGGTACTAATGCATGATAAGAGTTTGGATTATTAGATATCAAGAATTTCTAAGTTAATATTTTAACTATTATTTTTTCAAAGAATTAGCATAGCAAGTCATAGATTACCTAGCATAAATATTCAATTTAACATACACTATATGGTGATGATAGAGTGATGAGTACAAATAAAAAATGCAGTTTTATGCTCCCAAAAAAGAATTGATTTACATTAAAAAGATGTTGCATGTATTTAGTACAAATATATTTCATAGACCAAGAATGACGTGATAAAGATTTTGTGATCTTATTTTAATTGGTGCACAGTTAATTCTATGGTCCTCATAAGAAAGAAATACATGCAAATACATGTAAAGTACTTCACACACACAATACACCAAACTGAGTATGACAGAATGATACCAATATCAATCACATGATTTATGATTCCTAGGATTGATAGATATAGCCAATTCAAGATTATTCTTAAGTGCTCTTATGAATTTTGTTATTGAATTTGATAGAGTTTGAGCTTAGGATATCAATTGATCATACTAAATCATTGTGGTGTATGTGATGTGAAATTTATCTTTATTAATTTGTAATATGGAGCACATTCCATTTTACTTTAGCAAATCATGATATGATATAACTAGCAAGAACAATGATGTTTTCCTATAGCAAAAGACGATGCTAGATTGATAAGTTAGGGTAACCATGTGCAATGCTATGTAAGGTTTAACATGTATAAAATTGATTTACTTGCACCCAAGATGGAATTCCAAACTCAATATTCATAGACCTATAATAATGTGATTAAGCTTCATGATTTATGTTAATAAATATACGGTTAATTCTAATGTTTAAATACGAATGTTATGCTTACAAACTAGATCGAAGCACAATACAATATATTTCAGAAATTAACTTTTAGACATAATCAAAATTTGTTCAGAAAATATATAATTGTTATTATTAAAAAATTAGAATATTCAAGTAACTGGAGCTATCATTGGCAAAAAAAACTTATCGCCAAGTGATATCAACAGAATCTTGAAAGACAATGCCAAACTCATGATTTTTGTGATTTTTGAAGTCCGATTTTTCTTGATTATATCTTAACATGTTAGGGGCTAGCTAATACAGTAGTGAAATCAGTGAAATAATCATAAAGTTTTACAGTAAATATGTGTAGCCTAAGTCCCATAATAACCCTTTTAAACCCAATTCTTTTAAATAATCAACCTTGCACAAATCATATACTCTACATTATTATTGTGAATTGAGAGCAACTTTTGAATAGTAATTTCAGACAACTTGTGGATTGTAGCTTTTAGCATAAGGAGTTAAAAAGGGTTATTTAATTTTCATTAATTTTGATAATGTCATTTAAAAAATTAACACTCAATTTTTTGTGATATTATGAAAGATACTGTGCTGGTATTGGCGATAGACTTCATTATAGTTGATACTAGAAAAAAAAGATATGTAGGTCACTTAAAATGATGACTTTTTATTCAATTACCTTCAATTTGATTTGATAAGAAATTAGGGTTAACTTGTGCAAGTCATATCTCATCATATATATAGTGTGATCGCATATAACATTTTGGCTCAAACAAAAAAATGCAAAACCCAAAACAAAAAATGATACGCATATCGTGAAGTAAAATATAGTGTATTTCGTTTTGATTCTACTTCATGCAATTGGTGGATACTAATAGATAGGACATTTAGGTATCCAAGTTAAACCATGTGAGGCGGTTCCCATGGGTACCCAAATACTTCTTGTTGTCTTTTGGGGAGGCAAGGATGAATGAGTCATTTTTATTGGAAGCGGTGCGTCATTCTTACTAATGGGTCTCCATGCATACTTAGGCTGAATGTTCTTTTTACACGTCAAATTTCCGTACAAATTATTTTGAGTCTTCTTATAGTAATCTTTGTTTGAAAAACCATGCGCGGAAGATTTAGCTGTGATGAATTGGTTTTCCAAGTTAGATTTACGTTGTTTAACATAAAGACTCATGACATAGTGATTTTTTAAAGGAAATTTTTGTTCATTTGATTTTAAATTAGGAGTGATTTGGTTTTGCAAATGAAGGTGATTTTTATGTTTTGGAATTTTATTTACACTTGCTTGAAGTTTTCTACTCCCTTTGATTGGCTTAGCTAATGTGTGTAAATTTATGTTCAACATACTTTTGTATTTTGCTTGATAATATAAATTTATGTTTTGTGAATTTTTCTTTGTTATTTCCTTAAGCAAGTTGATTTTCATTTCCAAAACTATATTCTTACTTTTGAGACTATATGTAGCTTTGCTGTATGCGGTTGTACTATTTTTGAGAATAAAGATTAATGAATTAATACGTATTTTGTAGTCATTTGTCAAATCTTCAAATGTTAAATTCACTTCTTTAATTTCACTTTTGTAATTCGTGCACATAGCACAATCACTTTTCAAAGATGAAATTTCTAAACATAATCTTTTGTTTTGTTTTCTTGCAAGAGCAAGCTATTTTTGAAGACCCTATATTTTTCATTTAACTCATTATAATCAGTACAAAGTGTAGAGTTTTCAACTAACAAGCTAACATGTGAAAAAAAGATATCAAAATTAGGTTCTATATTAATTCGTGCTTTTAAAATAATATTTTCTAGTCTTAGATTTGAAATTAATGTTTTTCAATTTTTTAATTCTATTATGTCTAGCATTTTCTAGCACACACAATGTAGAAATAGATGTTGTAACAAAAGAATTTTTACTCACAGAGGTTTCAGAAGGGACAAGATTTGAAGATGATGTTCCTTCAACGTCTTCACCTAAATACAAAGTACTTGTCATGTCGCCATCCGAAGATGACACTAAGACCATGTGTTCCTCTTATATGTGTTTCCCTCTTCCCTATCGCTACATGTGTTTGATTTATCTTCCTCCAAAAGCACACCATCATTTGGTTCTTCAATCGGATCCATACAGAATTCCTCGGATTCATCATCTATATAAGGAAAACTATAAGTATTCTCAAGAAATTTCCATATATCATAAGCGGTTGAAAGCGTGTAAATGATTTTGAAAATTCCTTGACCAAGCAGCAAAATAAGCTATTCATGGCCTTGGCATTTAAATAACATTCATGCTTATTTAAGTTATTTGGGGGTTTGATACTAATAATGTTCCAAACTTCTATATCTAACAATATAAGGAATTTTTTCATTAGTATTTTCCACCCATTATAGTTCACACCTATAAAAAAATGTGATGTTAATGGATTTTTAGTGTACGAACTTCCATATCTGCTAGTAGATTCGAGATCGAGGTTGGTCATTTATTCCAAGCGATGAAACTATTTTTGGAATAACCTGCTCTGGTGCCACTTGTTGGATCTAGTGGCCAACCTTAGAGGGGAGGTGGGCGAATAAGATTTGTATAGAACTACTATAGATTAAAATTATCCAGCGGCAAGAAACAATATTTCTGGAGCTATCGCCGGCGATATTGATAGAAACTTTTTTCTTATTTCTAAAGATCATATAATATTAGGCAAACGAAAAGAGATCAAAATTTTAATAATAAGCACATATAATTTAAGATGAAACAAGAATACATGATTTCATTTCATAAAAAGAGAGTTTACAAAGTTCAAAACTTGATCTTCGTGACGTTAGAGATCGAAGGCAGTGAATCGAAAATTTATTATGGTTTTTATACCGACCCTACCCTAGGACTGGTTGGCTCTCTCAATTCTTCCCAAGAGGATCGACGAACCTACTAGATCTTCCAGATCTATATGTCCTCCCATTACAATTTCCATAGATTTCTCTTAGAAATCTGACGACCTCCCAGACCAATTTCCTATGAACTCCTCCCAGGAATTCGACATCCACAATAGATGATTTCTCCGCACTGAATACACTAAAACAAATGAAAAAATAAAGAAGATCAAATAAAATTAGTGCTCCCTCAAAAAGTATGTTTCTAGATACGGTGAATGATTGGTGCTTTTGATTCTCATGGCTTGGGCATGTGATCATCTTCTGAATCTCATTCTAGCATTCCATCTCCAAAGATCTTCATTTTTGCAGGAGGGAAAGACTTTTTCTTCTTAGATGGCGGCTCTCAGCAATAGGGATGCCAAGACCTCCTCTTGACATTCTAGAGTTAGATCATATGCCACCAGGAAAATAAACGTGCTTATATTGATTTTAGCGCTATCATCAGGAGATAGTTTCTATATCCTGGCGATATCCGATTTTGGTTTCGCTGCCACCAACTATCCCACATCGGAAAGGAAAGGAGGCATATGTTTCCAAATTTGCGTCTGCTATTGTCTGGAGATATTCTAATTTAGCGCTTCATTTTCTGGCATCCTGTACGTTCCAACTATCCATGGATCGCTGACAAGTTCATATCCAGATTATCGCCAACGATAGTGGTTATTGCTTACGATAGTGCAAAAACTTGCTTGCAATGTGTATGATCAAATATAGCTTGGGATTTGATTTTATCAAACCTGAGGGATGCAAAAAATTTGTTTCAATAATGCACGCAGCCGGCCTCCCGGCAAGCCCCCGAGGACGTGCACTCGGCCGCCTCCCTTGGCCAGGCGGTACTCTTGGGGTTCTAGGTCGGCTGCCGCGTAGACCCTCCATCGGCCATCCCCCGCCCGCCGAGCCCCATCACTTACCTCCTCTGCCGACTAGCCTCTACCGATTGACCCCTCTGCTACCCTATAACTTCCATTGTCCAACCACCTCAGTCGCATAACCACTAGATACCATCATACGCATAACCACACATTATGGGGGTGCGTGTAACTGAATCCTCTTAATGTGTGTGTGCATAACCGATTATATAATTACCCACAAAATAAAACATAAGATATAGGGGTGTATATAGAATAATAAATTAATTTACGTTACAAATTTATATATATAATTAATAAAATAATTTTTTATTATTATTAATTAATATTAATTTAGGATCTGTTTTGTTGGGTTGTTGCTGATGGAAAAAGCAGCTAATAGAAAATGGAATTTGAAAAAAGTGTTGTTTCTTCAACAAAGAGTTTTGATAAAAAAAACTGTTTGAATGAAATGGAGTTGGGAGAGCTGTTAGAGATGGAGTTTTGAAAAAATTGCTTGGTTACAAAATAAAATTTTGGGCACACACACACACACACACATACAAATATATACACAAATACACTGAGCATAGGTGTGGTTGTTTCCTGATAAAATCCTAACAGGTCTCCATGATTTTAAAGGCTCATCATATTTCTCTTATACTCCATTTCTGTTCCTTCCTTGAAACCCATCTATGTTATGACACCACTAAAATAAAAAATTCAAACCCCAATTTAAAAGGGATTGAATATGAAAAAAGAAGAAATCTTAATAGCCACAAGAAACACACAAATAAAATAGTTATAAAAATCCCTCTAATGAATACGTTTTATCATCACATATATTTAGTAAGACAAACACATTTGCCATTTTTTGTTATGTGGTTCCATGTTGTCCTCATCTATCTCATGGACATTTCGACCTTGTACTACATTTTTCCTCATTTGTTGGAGCACTGGTGGGGCTGTTCTCCCACATCAACGAGATCTGGAACTTATCCAGTTGTTCGGAAGCGCAATGCAGTTCAATCTGATGCCTAAGGAGTAACAACACTTCGAGGATAGGGTAATCCTAAAGAGTAAGTTCAATGATGTCATCTTACAACTCAAGCTTAGATACAGGCGAGGTCGTCTACGACCAATGAAGTCTTCGTCTTTTTTGAGGTTTTATTTGAAGCCAGAGAGATAGGGTGACTGCTAGCGTGCATCAAATTTTTCATAGAAATCTCACTCGGCCACTTGCCTGGGTGTATTTCACTTGGTTCCGCCTATAACTTTTAGAAGAGAGCGGGGAAGAGCTTTCTAGAAGAAGATAATCGAGGCTGCATCACCTTCCTGATTTCTAGTGCCAAGTAATGAAGGCAGCTGTGAATGAAACAACTCGAGAAGATAAAAGGTGGGCATAGGTTGCTATCAAACAATAAGACAAAGATAAGTGTTAAGACTATATAAGTGTTGTAATATAAAATGTGATGTATTGTGTTTTACTTATCTAGGGTTCGATACTATAAATACATATATTTGGTAATCTTGTAACTTATTTTCGCTATCAATAAAAAGAAAATCAGAAAGCCCACCTTCACCATATGTGTGTGTGTGTGTGCATTTTCTGTTCTTACTTATAGTTGTATCAGAGGAGGAAGATTGGCACCTGGTTCAAGTATTATTCTAAAGCTGAAGCCCTAACTAGCTCATCATCAACTACCCCTTTTGTATATACAACTGTTCCAATCTTTGATGGTGAGCTCTATGAATATTGGAACATCAAAAAGAAAACTGAGTTTTATTTATAAGGTTTACTTGAAATTGTAGAAGTTGGTCTTCCAATTCCTTCCAAAGAAAAAAAGATGAATTCAAGCCAAGCCGAGAACGTATAAAAAATGCCAAAGCCCTACTACTCATATAATAGGTGTTACAAACAATATTTTTTCTCGTATTGTGGGAGCAAGAACAACAAAAGAAACCTGGGATACCTTAGAAAAAGAGTTCAAAGGTACAAAAAATGAAATATCTATTTAAATACAAACCTTATGGCAATAATTCGACAGTATTCGAATGTGGGATGATGAGAAAGTAATGGATTACCATGCTCGAGTTACTAATATTGTGAATCAAATTTGTAACCTTGGAAAGGTTATAGAGGAGTATTATATTGTAACAAAAACCTTGCGTAGAATGCCCAAAACATTCAGTCATGTAGTGGCAGCCACAAAAGAATTAAAAGATCTTGACACACTTACCACCACTGAGTTAATGAGAACTTTCAATCTCATGAGGATATAATGCTATAAGATGCTCCACCTATTCAATTCTCGAACAAGCATTTCAAACAAAAATAAACATAAACAAAAAGGGAAAACGTTTTGACAACTAAAGCAAAACTCAACAAAGAGGCTTTCTGAATAAGATATTGAGTTCTCAAGATAAAGAAAAAGAAGTTGCTACACATCACATTCAGTGTCAACTATGTAATAAGACAAATCTTATTGTTGCACATTGCTATCATAGATGTCGAAGATGCAAAAAGCCAACTCATTTGAATAATGATTGTTGGTTTCAACATAAAGGTGAGGAAACTGCTGTTGAAAAACATAAAGTTGGAATCCTCTTCTTTACCTCAAGGACAAAAAATTCTCCCACTCATAAGATAACTTGACATTAATATATTGAATGTGCATGTTCATCCAATATTTGTTGAAATAAAAAAAATTTATGACTTTTGATGAGACACAAAGTCTATAGTCTATGTAGGAGATGAGAATGCACAAGACATTGAAGTTAAAGGTAAAATTCAAATAACAACCCAACAAGGAGTATCAAGTTGATTCCTGATCTATAGTGGGTACCTAAACTAACCCAAAACCTCTTAAGCGTGGGGTAACAAGTGAAAAGAGGATTTAAAGTTCAATTTGTTGAAAATAGTGCACCATCTGAATGACCCCTTCCGGAACACAAGACAGGACCATGGGGAGTCTTATGCTTCGAACAGCCACCTTGTAGTGGCATTAGCACACAGGCTAACCTGTACCACATGATGCCTATTTTATCGGTTCATTTCCAATATCACATTATCAATCCATCAATAAAATAAAACACAAAATCCATGATCCACAATAAGCATAAAAGAGCCCATATTATTTGTATAAAAAATGGAAATCAACAAGGTTCCTGAATATATCAGAGTGCAAATGTCCGAAGGCTATATCAAGCGCTCAAAATCTCACATCCATAACAGAAGGAAGAGATAGTAACATAACATCAGGCCCTGTCACCTTAGCCTAACAGTCATCCTGCTTGGGGTGCAGCTGATGCTGCTCCTATGAGGTGTGCTTCTAAAAATGGTGGTGTAATAGTCGTTAGTCATAAAGACTAAGTGGCTTCACATCCTCTCCCCTGAAGACTCTTAGGCACCGGGAGAAAGGAGGGAAAAGGGTAACAATATACATAGTAGTATATAACAAAGCAGGTGATGAGACAGTGAGCTAAATCTAGAAATTATTATATCAATAGTTCATATATGAAATATATAAGCAACACGTATAATAACAATACATGTATAAAATAACAGTATTTGTCCATTTACCGGGACTTCCCCTCTAACTTTGCAAAATTACTGACAACACCCCTCTTATTTTCGAAATTATAAAAACTTCCCCTAAAGCTTTCATTTCATTACAAAAACCTCCCCTGAAGTTTTAATTTCATAACATCCATGCACAAAAATACCCCCCTCAGTGTACAGTGTATAGGGGGTATTTTTCTTCATGGATGCAATGAAATGAAAATACCAGGGGAGGTTTTTGTAATGAAATGAAAACTTAAGGAAAGTTTTTTGTAATTTCAAAAATAAGAGGGGTGCTCTAACTAATTATGCCAATTTATAAGGGAGGTTTAGGTAATTATTTCTAACAGTATATGTATAAAATAGCACATCTATTTTAGTTGTATAATGAACAACAATATATAAGAACAAAATTGAATTTAACTTCAAAAAATATTCATACAAATTTATAAGTTAAGGATCTAGTACATTAATAATAACTCATCATATAAAAGAGTCCATACTAATTTATATAATGATGATTGTTTATGGTGTGAAGCAATGCAATGAATGTATGATTACTCACCCATGCTTACACTTGCACTCTGATTTGATATGTCAACATAGACCATAGTTCTCTCTTTTTGAGGGTAGCTAACCTCTCAGGCACCTCCTGATGTGTCTAAACGGAGGTTGTGAAACAGGCTTCTCCACTACTAGGTGGGGTATGTACACTACCAGACCTAGGTCTCACATACGCTTCAACGCTAAGAACCAAACAGTGGAGGCTCTATGTACTCTTGATCGCTAAACCAACTAAGTCTTAATGGCACAAGAAAAAGGTCGTTGGGAAAATAACATCAAGAATCGCAGCCCACCGACCTAGAGTCTATCTGCTAGCTACTGTTAGCATGACGACTACTAAGCCCGTATACCCGCCAAAAGTAATCCTCTCATCAGGATCAATATGCAACCTTGTATTGATACACACCCATGTAATTCCTGTGATCAAACTATGTTATCAAGCACCCAAGGACCTCCAACTGAGTCCTTACATAATACAACATCCACCAACTTTCACCGCATGCTATCAAGCACTCAAGGACTTCCAACCGAGTCCATAGGCAATACATCATACTATGATATAATCAAAGAGTAACCTGTGCTACCCAGGGACTTCTAACCAAGTGCATGGTACAATTCATCAATTATAAGTTTAACTGGTGCTAATTAGCACCCAAGGACCTACCAACCGGGTCCTTAATATAACACCCTAGGATATAATCATATCCTATTGTCCACACCAAGCCTTCATTGATATATGTATGGGGTTGATTTAATTCTCATACAGTGGAATGTGTAAATCATAGAAATACTCTTTATGATCTAATAGGACTACTTGTGAGTCTAGCAATATGATGAGATCATTAGTATAATATACCCAAATTATTTGATCAATAACCTACAACATTAACTAGTATCTTGGATATGTCACATTTTTAGCATAATAATTTATAACAAAACATTTAATTGAGAAATCATTTCAAAACCAAACCCAATGAAATATCTACCATAGTTTATAATTAATATTTTGATCATTTCTACCAACAACCTCATCAGGTTTCACAATAATTATTTACGGCACGACAAATTTATATGAGAAAATTGATAAAATCACAACAAATATATCTCCAAAAATTATGAAACATAACTTGGGTGTCCAAAACATCATCAAGCATATATCCTTCAAATATCTTAAGCATCTGATAAACACTTCAAGAGAAATTGAGAAAACATCAAAAACTCTATACGCGTGCGTCGCTATTTACTAAAACAGGATTTTTGGGAGCCAAATTCCACCAAATAATGTGACACCTCATTCTGGAAAGGTCTCTCTAAGGGATAAACTTCCATGTTAAGCCTGAGTTCCAAATCTAAGTGAATCATGCCTAAAATCGGGTTTGAACCTGGCTGTATAAAACTGGACAGAACCTATTTGGGTACTTGAGTTATATTTGCTCTCAGCACAAAAATTTCAATTTCAATTTTAGGGAATCATAGAGCTCCCTAGAAAACGTCCATCCACTCGTTTGAAAGATATTTTCAAGGGCTATAAAATTCATGTTGAGCTCAAGATCTGGATCTAGCGGGATCATGCCTAAAAAGTGGCTTGAACCCAGTTGTGTACATAACAATAGACATGATTTAGCCTGTAGATAACAAATCTGCACAGATCTTAATAAAGATCTAACAGAGTCTACTCATCAACTTCCTCTAGCAAGTATATGAGATAATCCCAACCCTCTCTCCTCCAATACTCCCTCAATAGACCATCAATCATCACGAGATCAAGTCCCATCTCTTCGTATTGAAGAGAGAAGTTGATTGAAGTTATTAGTATGATGAATGATGCCCTTGAACAGAACTTATAGTGTGATCTCTTTCTATAAACCTCCATGAAACTCACCACGATCAAGCTCTCTTGAGCCCAATATCTCTCTTATTTCATATCTAAAGATCTTGCACCAAGTGAGAGGGGTGGAAGTCATATGACTCCTGACCATGGATCGGATTTGTCTCCTTGGTGGCTGATGACGACGACCTCTGTTGGATCCCTAGTTTGGATTTGGGCTAGGTTCACTAATTAGGATATGTTTGACCCACATTATATAGCCAGGGTCAAGTCCTTGAGTCCTAGAGTTTAGGCTAGTCATTAGGTTCAACCTTTATGGACAAGCCAGTAGAGGACCTCAGTAGACTCAAACTTAGAAGAATTCAGAGTTCAAAATTATCAGTTCGAAATTCTTCAAACTCAGCTCGACGATCATCGATCTCAGATCGACGAACTCAGAGTTATTTCTCGTAGTTGAGCTCGACGATATTCAAGCTCAGGTCGACGATCTCTTCATTCAGACAGATTCTCAGCTCGACGAACTTAAAGCGCAGAATTGACAAGTTATTTCCAAAATGCAGTTCACAGAGCTCAGGTCGACTAACAGGAATTCTCAGGTCGACAAACTTTGAACTCAAGTCCATGATTCTTGTCCCGAGCCAGACTTAGAAGTTTTCCTTACTTTTTTCCCTTATTTATAGTATTATTTAGCAGTAATTTCCTGAGTAATTAATGCTTATATTCTCCAGAATATAGCCGTTATTATCAGTATTAATTATGGTCTTCGTCAGGGTAATTACTTGCTTATTTTATTGGGACAGTTGAGGAAACTCATTAAAGTCAAATATTCCAGCCGTTTCATTCTCCAGATGAGTCAGCAATTAATGCTTAGAATTCAAATTTCAAAGGAGAATTTGGAAAGCAGAATATAAAAGAGATTTTCTTTTTTCAGACGGTAATAAGAATCACTGCAAGTATACACAGACCAGACCTGCAGTAAAAACATAAGAGCAATATAGAGAAGAGAATACAGTTGCACAAAACAACAACATACAGAACTTCTTCTCTGCATGCAGAAAACATTCGGTTTTCTCCTTGTTCTTTCTGAAGACTGAAGAAGAATAACCATCAATATCAAGAGTCTTCTTCTGCTTCTCCTCCAGGAACATTCAAGGACAACAACTTTGAATCAGTCAGAAAGGTGTAGAATCCTCAAGACAAGGCTGAAGACCTACACCCTGAGCAAGGCTCCAAGTTTCTGAACCATTTCTACATTTCAGAAGGAGTCTGGACAAACAACAAATCCACTAGTCTTATCTGTTGTATAGAGAAAAGAGAAGACATCATTACCTCCCTTACCTCCTGTAAAATGGTTTATTAACTCCCTTCAAAATTTTATTCTTGGTTTTTGGGCACCTGATCAAAATCCTAAAGGATTGTGAGATCTCCCTAGAAATAGATCTTATGGTGGCAGTCACCTAATCAAAACCCTGATAGTGGATTCCTACCAGGGTGGTAGAAGAGTGGATGTACCTAGTTTGAAGAACCACTATAAAATTCTTGTGCTGTCTGTGTGTGATCATTTTCTTTCTTATTCTTATTGTGTTGTGATAGATTAGCTTAGCCTATTTTCATTTCCTTTCTATATTACTATTGGTATCACCTATTTCACTCTGATAAATTTAAAAATAGTAAAAGTTTTAATTACTCTATTCCCCCCCTTTTAGAATAAATCAGGTATAACCCCTATCTTTCAATTGGTATCAGAGGGTTATTTCTTTGGTTGTACAAGTTAACACTTGAACCAATATCCTTGTCAGATCTGATTTTCTTTTCTTAGTTTTTCTATTTTCACATCATGTCACAGAACAAAGACTATGCAAGCACCAGATCTCCAGTTTGCAACTTAAATAAGTTTGCTATCTGGAAGGCAAGAATCAAGATGTATATGAACTTTATTGATGAGGATATCTTTAATTCTATTTTGATAGTACCACTTATTCTAGAGAATGCATCTACTTCAACCTCTAGTACTCATGTTGTTCCACCACTTGAGTGGACAAATTCTTAGAAAAGGCCAAAATAGCTGATGCAAGGTCCATGAATTTTCTGGCTCAGATAATGTATGATGAAATTTTCTGGAAGGTGGCAGAGTGCACATCAGCCAAGGCTATCTGGGATTCTCTTAATCAGATGGTTGCTGGTTCAGCAGATGAGAGAAAGGATAGGATATCCAATATCATCTCACAATATGAAAACTTCAAGAAGGATGAGTCAGAGTCTGTAAGTGACATTTACAACAGACTAAGCTCAATCATCAATGAGCTGAAGACTCTGGACAAGGGAATCACCCTTACAGAAGTCAATGACAAAATCCTCATGTGCTTCTCTAGCTCATGGGATTCTAGAATCTGGCAAATCAAGGATGCAAGAAGTCTGAATGAGATTTCCACTGAATCTCTACTTGGAAAGCTCAAGTCCTATGAACAATTAATAAAGACTAGAGAAGCTGTAGTGTAGAAGACTCCTATATCAACAAGAAAGGAGCAAAGCATTGCATTCAAGTCATCTGAAGAATCAGAAGCTCCAACAGTCAGTGAAGAATTTCTGAGTCTCTTAGCCAAGAGATTTTACAAGATGGGCAAGAGGGATTTCAAAAGAAAGTCATCTTGACAAGATGATAAGCCAAGGTATGATAAGACAACAACTAAAGAAGTTGTTTGATTTGGTTGCAGGAAGCCTTGAAACTTCATCTCAGAGTGTCCAGAGAACCAAAAGATGGAGAGAAGAAGAGAAAAGGAAACCAGGAAGCAGCACTATAGCAAGACCCCTCCAGCAAGTATAAAAGAAAGGAGAAAGGCTTTGTGGATAAAACCGGGAGTGACACTGAAGATGAATCTTCATCTTCCAACTCTAGTGAAGATGAAGAGGAAGCAAAGGCAAAAGAAGTGTGTCTGATGGCCATCAATGCATTAGGCAACTTTTCAGAAGCAGAAGATGACAAGTCAGAGGATGAAGACTCCGAATCTGAGGAAGATCAGGTACTGTCTTCTCTTGACTTCAATTCAGATAATTTTAGAACTGAATTCAAATCTTTATGCATTGATTTAATTAATTCTGAAAAAGAGATTAAACAACTTAGAGAAAAACTACCAGAACAAGATAATTTCATTTATGAAAATATCAAATTAAAAGATGAAATAGCTCTAGCTAATGAATAGATTATATCACTAAAAACTGAATTAGCTGAGGCTATGCAACTTGAAGAATTCCTAAATGAGAGAAATATCAAGCTGATGGACATCACAAGCACAGTGAATGTCAGGCTTAATGGCAAGCTAGGCTTATGTGCTTCATTAAGCCAATCCCCACTGATTCAAAAAAAATATTTTAACAACTCCAATGAAATTTGTTTCAGAAAAGGGTAAAGAGAAGATAGATGATAATAATGTTAAATAAACAGAATTAAAACAAAAGAATAAGAAAAAGAATAAGAATAAGAAAAATCTTAACTATAACAATGTTCAGCAGATTTCGTCGAACTCAGATCAACGAAATATGTACAGTTCGTCGAACTCAAGTCGACGAACTCCAAACACAAACTTTTACTATAATTATTCTCTGAACTGCGATCGACGAAACCAGTATGGTTCGTCGACCAGAGATTGACGATATTGGGGCCCAGAAAATGAATACTTTCATTCTCTGAGTGGAGTTTGACGAACTCATCCCCGTTCGTCGACCTTAGATCAACGAACTTACCAGAATTCGTTAACCCCAGTTCATAATAACAGAAACTTTAATTCTAATAGATCATTTAATCAACCTAGACAATATGTTAATCCCTTCACCCAATGGATAATTCCACCTAGAAGATTTCACCCCTTAGGTTATAAAAATCAATCAGAATACTCATATATTTCCAGCTTTAATTATGTAAATAAACAAGAACCCAAGGTAACCTGGGTCAAGAATAGCTAATCTGTTTTATTGCTGGTAAAAGACTATCCCATCACAGAGCAATAATGGTATCTGGATAGTGGCTATTCAAAGCATATGACTAGAAACAAGGACAACTTAATCAACTATATGTCAAATCTAGGACCCAAAGTAATATTTGGTGATTCCAATTGTGGCCAGACTGAAGGATATGGAAAGGTCAAGATTGGAGCAGTCATCTTCAGGAAGGTTGCTTATGTAAGTGGACTGAAGCACAACCTTATATCCATAAGTAAGTTATGTGATGAAAGGTTTCAGGTATCATTTAATAAAACTTCCTATATTATTACTTTTGTAGATAACCAAGTAGTCTTAACTGGCACTAGAATAGGAAATATCTATGTAGTTAACTTTAGGTCTGCTGAAACTGAAATTTGCCTATTTAATCAAACCAGCAATAATAATAATCTTTGGCATAAGAGATTAGGTCATGTAAACCTGAAAAACATTGCTAAACTTTCTAGGGACAACCTTGTTAGAGGATTGCCTTCTTGCCCCTACAAGAAGGAAAGCCTTTGTAGGGCTTGTCAATTAGGCAAGCAAATTAAAAATAGTTTTAAGTCACTTAATAAGAGTGATTCACTTAGGATACTGTACATGCTCCATATGGATCTTTTTGGACCCATTGCTGTATAGAGCCTAGGAGGGAAGTCTTATACCTTAGTGATAGTTGATGACTTCTCTAGGTTCACTTGAGTGTTCTTCTTGAGAAACAAGTAAGATAACTTCAAGGTTCTTACAGACTTTCTTAAGAGCATAAGGATTGAGTACACTACTCCAGTTGCATTGATCAGAAGTGATTATGGTACTGAGTTTGAGTCTCGTCCCATGCAAGAATTCTGTGAGAAGGAAGGTATCACGCATTTCTTCTCTGCTCCTAGAACTCCTCAACAAAATAGGGTAGCTGAAAGGAAAAAAACAGAACACTCATTGAAGCTGCATGCATATTACTTACAGATGCTCACTTGCCCCTATCCTTTTGGGCTGAGGCTGTGAGCACAACAAACTATGTCCTAAAAATAAGTTTGATTCATAAGCTTAAGGGCAAGATCCCCTATGAACTACTCAAAGAGAAGAAACCTAAAGTAGATTATTTTAGAGTCTTTGGTTGCATTTGTTACATTCATAACAATAACAAGAAATACATTAGAAAGTTTGAAGCTAAGGCTGAAATTGGAATTTTTCTTGGATATTTCCAAGTAAGCAAGGCTTATAGGGTATATAATAAATCATCTATGAAAATGGAAGAGACTATTCATATTTCTTTTGATGAGACTAATATGTTTTACAAGGAGAAGATAGCTTCTACCAGTGAGAATTTATAGGAACCTCACCTCTATGAGAAGTTGGATGAATTAACCCTAACCAATGAGGCTGTAACACATCATTCTCCATATGTTGCCGAAGAAAGTGAAGATGATGACACTGAACTCAATGTAGATCCAACAACAACTAACTTAATTCCATAAGAGGAATTAGCTCCCCAAGCTATTGCTCAACCAGCTCCTCCTACTGAGATAGTCACACTTAGAGATCACTCTATATCTCAAGTGATTGGAGACATCTCGGTGGGTGTACAGACAAGGCATCAACTCTACCAGGACATGATGCATGCTTGCTTCATATCTCAAACTGAGCTCCAATCCATTAAAGATGCTGAGCAAGATCCACACTGGATCATTACAATGTAAGAGGAGCTCAACCAGTTTGCGAGATGTAGAGTTTGTTATTTAATTCCAAGACCCAAGACTACCCAGTCATTAGAACTAAATGGTATTTAGAAAAAAAAACTAGATGCTTAAGGTACTATCATCAGGAACAAAGCTAGATTAGATGCTTAAGGATACAAACAAGAGGAAGGCATAGATTATGACCAAACATTTGCCCCTATTGTAAGGTTAGAAGCAATACAGATATTTCTAGCTTATGCAGCCTACAAGAAGTTCATAGTATACCAAATGGATGTCAAGAGTGCATTCCTTAATGGTGAACTCAAAGAAAAGGCTTATGTGGAACAACCACCAGGTTTTATCTCTTACATCTTATGTTTTTAGTTGTATAAAGCTCTCTATGGTCTAAATCAAGCTCTAAGAGCTTGGTGTGAAACCTTAGCTAGCTTTCTCTTAGAGCATAACTTTTCTAGAGGTATAGTTGATAGGACTTTATTTATTAAGCATCATCATGATAAAATCTTGTTAGTACAAATATATGTGGATGACATCATATTTGGTTCTACAAATTCCAAACTATACAAAAGGTTCTCCAACCTTATGTATTCCAAGTTTGAAATGAGTAGCATGGGTGAGCTCTCCTACTTCCTTGGTCTCCAAGTGAAGCAATCCCTTGATAGCATCTTCATATCCCAATCCAAGTATGCTAAGGAGCTGATAAAAAGGTTTAGGATGGCTGATGCTTCAGCTAAAAAAACACCCATGGCTACAAATACTGTGATTGATTCTGATGAACATGGGAAACAAGTTGATCAGAAATTGTATAAGGCCGTTGTTGGGTCCCTGTTATATCTCACAGCAAGTAGGCAAGATATTATGTTTGCTACTTGTCTTTGTTCTAGGTTCCAGGTGAACCCTAAAGAATCTCACCTTATTTTCTTAAAAAAAATTGAGATATATAAAGAGTATCCCAAATTTAGGACTCTTGTATCCAACTGAGTCAGAGTTTTAGTTGAATGGATACTCAGATGCTGACTTTACTGGATGTAGAGTGGACAGAAAAAACACCTCAGGGACAAGCCAATTCGTTGGTGCTAGACTTGTGTCCTAGTTTTGCAAAAAGCAAACATCTATGTCTACTTCAACAATAGAAGCTGAGTATATAGCAGCTGGCAGTTGCTATTCACAGATGCTGTGGATTCAAAACAAACTCCTAAATTTTGATGTCATCTTAAATAATTCAACTCTACTTTGTGATAATGGTAGTGCAATTTCTATTGCACATAATCCAGTGCATCATAGTAGAACTAAGCATATAAAAATAAGGCATCATTTCATTAGAGATTGTGTTGACAAAAAGAAAATTAATCTTGTCTACATATACAATGATTTGCAAAGAGCAGACATCTTCACAAAACCCTTGAATGAGAGGAACCATCTGTTCTTTCTGAATCAGCTAGAGAAGCATTAATTTAATTTCTGTCTGTGGTTGAAGAATTTGCCACAGTTCGTCGAACGGAGATCGACAAACTGATAAAAGTTCTTGAGATAATTCATCAACCCGAGATTGACGAACTCTCTGTGTGAAGTTTTATTCGTCGACCGGAGATCGACGATACTGCTTCAGAAGATTTTCGTTGACCTGAGAACGACGAAGAGATTTCCCTTCTTCAGACTGAGATCGATGAACTCTTTTGTTAATAAAATATTTCGTCGGCCTTAGATCGAAGAACTTTTTTTATTTCGCAGTATGGAGCTTGACGCTTCATATTATGAAAATCTTATAACTAGGTTTTCTTTGAGCTCCATCCCACGCTTTCTATTCCCTTTGCACTTAATCTCTCTGTTTTCTTTTGCAGGCGATCAATAGCAATTCCGGTGAGCTCTCTTGCTATAATGAAATTCGACATAGGATTTGACATCGACTTCGAATCATTCTAGCATTCTTACTAGATCTTCTTAGATATACTAAAGTTATTCGAAGAATAACAGTTGAAGAATCTCATGACAACTAGGATTAAGATTGCTGCTATAGAAATAAGAGAATGGGTATTCACCTCCTCCACTCCAGATGCTGACACTATGAAAGGAACAATATCTGGTAATCAAGTTTCCTTAACCCCCGCCGTTTTGACTGAAATTTTTGGATTGCTTAATGGTGAAGAAGAGTTAGAAATAGATAACTCTGAATATGATGAGATGTTTAATATAATGGGTCACACTGGAGAGAACCCTAATAAGCTTTTAAATAAACATTTAACTTCTGAATATAAGTTTTTAGCCGATGTGGTAGGCAAAGTATTGCTAGGAAAGCATACTACGCATGATTATATTACCAGTCAATAGTTTCTGGTAATGTCTGCAGTAGTAAATAAGAAGCCAGTAAACTGGGCTAAGATAATATTTGATTTGATTAAGAAGAAGAACAGTAAGAAGGAAGTGTGTTTTGGAAGGATCCTTGGAATCTTCCTACAGGAAAAGGCTACTGAATCCCTGGTCTTATAGACCATATTCATTAATGCTTCCAAAAGGCTTACCTGTGCCTTATTTGGAAGATGGGAGATTACTATTTCAAAGCCATCCAAGGCTTCCACCTCTTCTAGAGCATCTGAGGATACCAGAGCTGTCACAGCTGATCCCCCACCCCCTGAAGATGTCCCCTCCATCAGAATTCCATCCACTCAGATTCCAACACCTCCATCCCAACAACCTGCATCTCCACAAGTTCAAACTCCTTCATTAACTATCCAATAACCATCCACATTTAAAGCTCACATTCCAACACCACCTACATCTCCAGTATATCAACCAATACCAATTCAATCTCCTGAACATCAACCCAATCCACTTCAATCTCCAGTACATCACCCAACACCACCTCAATCCCAACTTCCCGAACATCTTGTTGACATTCCCCTCCATAACCTCTCATACATTCCATATTTTGATCTCATATCTTCATCTCCCATCAATACTCCATCACCTCATGATAAGCCCATGATAGAAACCACCCCTTTCCCCTCATCATCCATCCTTCATCCTTCTGTATCAACTCAGACACCCTCTAAGTTTATGCAAATGGATTCCCTTTCCATTCCCTCTCTTCTGCAACTCATCACTCCCCTAATCAGAAATCTAATAGCAGAGGCCATTAAACCTCTTGCTGAATCTATTTCATCCCTATCTGCTTTCATCTCTACTGCCCCTACTTTCCCTTCTTTTGGGGGCCTAGATTCAGGACCCTCTGAAGCCAGGCAGGGGGAGATATCCAGTGAAGAAGCTCCAGTCTACTCTCCTAGAGTAGCAACACAAGCAGCAACAGTTTTGCAGATAGTTAAGCTAGCAGATGCAGATGTAAATATGATTATAGAAATTGAGATAGTTGATTTTGATATGTTGTGTACAGATGAACCAGTTGTTTTGCCAGAAGTTCTGATAGTGGGTGATTGTTTTGTCAATCCCACAGTAGATTTATTTGGGTTATTAAAGTTTGTTTATGCATATATATATATATTCTTCCAAAAGTTTTTCAAGAGCAATCCATGGCCATAGTATGTTATACTTTACCAATAAGTTCTGAAGTTGTTAATCAATTAAAGGAAAGTTTTGCTGCTTAAATGATTTGAGAACCATCAAATGTTACAACTGATAAAGTTGAGACAAGCTCTTCTGGTCCAACCTATATCTTGGATGATAGACCAATCCCTAATCTGGATGATCCAATTGCACAAGTCATTGCTTAAGATCTAGAGAATGTTCAGAATGATCCTGATTTGAATGAATTTCTGTTGGCTGACATAGAAGTAGAAGATTATCAGATGGCTACTAAAATTGATGCTCTTGAAGTTACTGAACCTCAAGTGCTTCCTCAAGCTGAGAAGCAAATCTCAAAGGAAGCCTTGAAGGAAATAGATGCTTTATATGACAATCCTCCAAAATCCTCTGATGATGATGAAGAAGATTTTGATGAATCATATGATCCAAAAGCTAAAAAAGAAGGTTGCTAAGAAAAGGAAAGCTGTTCCAAAAGGTGCTCCTAAACCAAACCCTACCCATGATACTCCTTATTATATACTGCACAATATTAATCCTTATCAGGATATCCCATAATGGGTGTGGTTATCAAAGAATGAGCAAAAATAAAGGAAGAAGAGGACAAGGTACAGGTCTCCGCCTAAGCAATTCAGGAAAGACCCTCCTCCTCCTCCTCCTCCTTCATCTTCTGGGGCCTCTGGAAGTGTATCTCAAAGATAAGCACCTATTACTAAAACCTATCAGAGACACTCCAAGCCAGGCAGCAGCCAGCAGTCCTCTCAAAGCAAGCCTCCTCGAGCTACAGATAAGAGAAGTACTTCAGTTTATATTGATTATTCACAGAATGACTCCAGTCCTATAAGGCCAGAATCTCCACTTATTCCTTTTGTAGATCCAGAACAGGAAACATCTGCAAAAATGGCCAGGTTTCATGAGCTGATAGGAATTTCTCAAGATCAACAAAGCTAAAGATGAAGGAAAAGGTCCTTCCCAATACTCAACAATCTCATCATATAGAAAAGAGGAACTCAAGAGGTATGTTAAAGCTAACAAGTTTTTCAATGTTGATGATTATTTGAGCTTACATCTAGAAGTAGTAGTTCCAAGAGCCACCTCTTGCAACATAATTAGAGCATGAGACATGACAATGCCAAAGAGAGAAGCTGCAAATCCAAACAAAGGAATTATTTTCAAATAGCCCTCTAAAAAATCTGATAAATCTGAAAAAGATAAGTCAAAGAAGAACAACTGACTATTGTGTTTAACTCTTATTTTTCTGAACTCTATTTGTTTAATCATGAAGCACTTATTGTAAATATCTGCTGAATGTGTTTATTTCTGCCAGATATATGTTTTTATGATTTATGATTATTTTCTTTTATTTATATTAGTGACCTCACCCAAATAGAGGGAGATTGTTGGATCCCTAGTTTGGATTTGGTCTAGGTTCACTAATTAGGATGTGTTTGACCCACATTGTATAGCCAGGGTCAAGTCCTTGAGTCCTAGAGTTTAGACTAGTCATTAGGTTCAACCTTCATGGACCAGCCAGCAGAGGACCTCAGTAAACTCAGACTTAGGATAATTCAGAGTTCAAAATTATAAGTTTGAAATTCTTCGAACTCAGCTTGACGATCGTCGATCTCAGATCGACGAACTCAAAGTTATTTCTCCGAGTTGAGCTTGATGATATTCTAGCTCAGGTCGACGATCTCTTCATTCAGACAGATTCTCAGCTCGCCGAACTTAGAGCGCAGAATTAGCAAGTTATTTCCAGAATGCAGTTCGTAGAGCTCAGGTCTACGAACAGGAATACTTAGGTCGATGAACTTTCAACTCCAATCGACGAATTCTGTTCAGAGGTCGACGATTTCTATCCCGAGCCAGACTTAGAAGTTTTCCTTACTTCTGTCCCTTATTTATTATATTTTTTATCAGTAATTTCTTGAGTAATTAATACTTGTATTCTCAAGAATATAGCCGTTATTGACAGCATTAATTATGGTCTTCATCAGGGTAATTACTTTCTTATTTTATTGGGATAGTTGAGGAAACTAATTAAAGTCAAATATTCCAGCCGTTTCATTCTCCAGATGAGTCAGCAATTAATGCTTGGAATTCAAATTTCAAAGGAGAATTTGGACAGCAGAATATAAAAGAGATTTTCTCTTTTCAGACGGCAATAAGAATCACTGCAAGCATACATAGACCAGACCTGCAGTAAAACACAAGAGCAATATAGAGAAGAGAATACAGTTGTACAGAACAACAACATATAGAACTTCTTCTCTGCATGCAGAAACATTCTGTTTTCTCCTTGTTCTTTCTGAAGACTGAAGAAGAACAACCATCAATATCAAGAGTCTTCTTCAACTTCTCCTCAAGGAACATTCAAGGACAACAACTTTGAATCATTCAGAAAGTTCCAGGATTTCTCAAGACAAGGCTGAAGACCTACACCCTGAGCAAGGCTCCAAGTTTCTGAATCATTTCTACATTTCAGAAGGAGTCTGGACAAACAACAAATCCACTAGTCTTCTCTGTTGTATAGAGAAAAGGGAAGACATCATCACCTCCCTCACCTCCTATAAAAGGGTTTATTAACTAACTTCAAAAGTTTATTCTTAGTTTTTGGGCACCTGATCAAAAGCCTAAAGGGTTGTGAGATCTCCCTAGAAATAGATCTTGTGGTGGCAGTCACCTGATCAAAATCCTGATAGTGGATTCCTATCATGGTGGTAGAAGAGTGGATGTACCCAGTTTGGGGAACCACTATAAAATTCTTGTGTTGTCTGTGTGTGATCATTTTCTTTCTTATTCTTGCTGTGCTGTGATAGATTAACTTAGCCTATTTTCATTTCCTTTCTATATTACTATTGGTATCACCTATTTTACTCTGATAAATTTAAAAACATCAAAATTTTTAATTACTCTATTAACCCCCCTCTAGAGTAAATCAGGTCTAACCCCTATCTTTCAACCTCTGACAATCTTGTTCCAAGATTGATTCTTCCAAGGGAAATGGTTTGTTCAGCAGCTTGAGTAAGGAGAGGAAGAGAGTTTTAGCTCTCAGACGAGGAAATGAAGATTAAGTTAAACGGGACCTGAGATGAGGCAAAATGGTAGCTGATTTGACTAGGAATTAATGGGAAAGTACTTCACATACTTTGGATTGGACAACCGAAGTCACGTGCCACCCTCCTATAGGACCAATCTCAGTTTTTAGCATAAAATAAGCTCTGGAAGGTGAAAGGGACCATGCTGCGCCGTTCTGCAAATTTTTATAAAATTTTCAAGTGCACGCCCCTTGGTCAGCCGGCTAATCATAATTCTCAGGCATGCCACAACAATATTTGTTTTCACGACGCTAAGTCACTCACATTTCTTTGAATGTCACACTCGTGTTCCTGGTTTTAGAAGAAAAGAGATTGGAGATCGAGACAAAAATATGCTAAGTCAAATGTCGATTGCATCGACTGGGTGCTATAAGATCAATATCGATTGCATTAGCTCGATGTTATAAGGTCAATATTGACCGCTTCGGCTGGATGCTGTAAGGTTTAGATCGACTGCTTCGGCTGGATTCTATAAGGTCAATATCGACTGCATCAGCGGGATGCTATACGGTCAATATCGACTGCATCAGCGGGATGCTATACGGTCAATATCGACTACATCGACTGAATGCCAAAATATCAATGTCGACTACATTGGCTGGATTCTATAAGATCAATATCGGTTTCATGGGCTGGATGCTATTAGGTCAAAATTGACTGCATCGGCTGGATGTTATAAGATTAGTATCAACTGCATCGATTAGATGCCAAAAGATCAATGTCGACTGCAAAGGCTGGATGCTATAAGGTCAATATCGATCGCATCGTCTGGATGGTGTAAGGTCAACATTGACTGTATTAGCTAGATGCCAAAAGATCAATATAGATTGCATTGGCTGGATGTTATAAGGTCAATATAGATTGCATCCGCTGGATACTATAAGGTCCATATCGATTGTGTTGGTTGGATACTATAAGGTCAATATCGACTGCATCGGTTGGACTTTATAAGGTCAATATCAATTGCATTGGCTTGATGTTATAAGGTCAATATCGGCTGCAACGACTGGATACTATAAAGTCAATATCGACTGCTTCGGCTATATCAGATGGATACTATTTTTCGTAGACACAACGATTTTTCCCAAAGTCACGCTCATGACCATTAGGTCACGCCTGTGACACTTACATCATACTTCTGAACACACTAATATTTTATTTAACACAACGATCACAACGATATCGTCGTGTGATCTACATGGCCATCATCACGAAGGTGGGAGGCGGCACCATCCCCAAATTTTCCTCGTAAATCCTTACTGAGCGTGACTCACAATAGACCACCTAAAAGTCCTAGGACTTCTACCGAGCCCGAGTCAACTCCCGATGACACAAAACACTCACGGGAGGCCTACTCGAATTGGGTCGTTACAAATCAAATAAACTAAGAAATAATTTTGTCCCCGAAATTTAGGTTGATGCTATAGATGTTGAAGATCAGGTTATGAAAATTAACTTGATAGTACACTTGAAGAGGTTATTTGTTTAGCACGTCATGACTCCCACTCAGCAATAGTAAAGGTCGCAACTCATCCACATCGCTTCGCCCTCAATTTCTCCCAAGTGCACTTTCGTTATACTTCACGATACTTTCAAGCAACAAGACAAAGTTCATTGTTCCCATGATATAAGTGTTGTAATATAAAATGTGATGTGCTGTGTTTTACTTTTCCAGGGTATGATACTATAAGTACCCATGCTGGACGTATAAGCTTGTAACTTACTTTTGCTATCAGTAAAAAAGAAAAGCGGAAAGCCCACCTTCACCAAGTGTGTGTGTGTGTGCAATTTTCTCTTCTTTAACTTACTTTTGCTATCAGTAAAAGGAAAAGGGGAAAGCCCACCTTCAACAAGTGGGTGTGTGTATGAAATTTTCTTTTCTTACTTAAAGAGCTTAGTTTTCGAGATGCTGATCAAATTCTCTTGGGCTCACAAGAGTAGCGATCGCCAGTCGGCAATCTGGTAATGATTGCTGATTGCGAGCGGTGAGAAGCTTTAGGCGTTCACGTAGTGATCCCAATCATTATATCCCGATCGATGATCTGGCAGTGCAATTATTATGATTATTATGATATTATTATTCGTACCTTAGAATTTTATTTTTCATAAAACTTTCTATACAAATTTATTACTTTTTTATAAATTTTAATTTGATATACATACCGGTGATAATGCACGGGCTCCTGCGCAGCCGCAAAAATAGCTCGTTTACTGTAACGCCCCCGATTTTTCTTCGATTATTTTAATTCTCGTTTGGCGTTACGTTGACGCGTTTTCGTGGCTCGTGCCATTTGTGGAGTGTGGTCATAACTCCTTAGAACTGGGTGCCCTATTTTGTAGCCTGTTAACAAGAACTCCCTAGCAAGCCGAGTCGTTTTGGGTGACCCGGTGTGGCCTCTCGGGGGATGCTTGTGTTTTGGCTTCGGGAGGGTATAACTCGAGTTCTGTTCGTCGAAAGTTAATTTCGACTTCGCCGTTGTGTTCGTAGCGTGGATATTTAGCTACGATGCGAATTTCGTCGAATTCCGAGATAGTTTGGTTTTCGCGTCGTTTTTGGTGTGCCATTAGTAAAGCCTATTAGAGTATTCTCTTAATTTAATAAGGGAGCCGGCGGTTAGGATTCGGTTTTGCTGAACCGATGCGTTTAAAGCTTATAAAAAGGCTTTATTAAGAAGTGGCGGGCCACTTTTCTTCTTCTTCTCAAGATCGAAACCGTCGCCTGCTCCTGTTCGCGGAAAACAGAGGAAACCGCCAGACCTGCTTCTCCTTCGGACGGTGATTCCGGGAGTGTTCGTGGACGGATTTCGATTCCGAAAGTGGCGTTGTCTTGCTCTCGCTCAGATCTACGTTTCGATGGTAAGAGGTTTGATTTTCGTGGAGTTTTAGGATACTTGAATTTTCGGTTTCTTGTGGTTTTTCGCCATTAATGTGCGGGTTTGCTTGTTAGGTGCTTCTCCTTCTAGTGCAGAACGAAGAGGAGGGAAAGCCGACCAAGCTTCGCCGGAAATTGAGGCAAGTGGTATTCTTTCCCTTGCCATTGTTGTTCTTTTGATATTCTAGAATGTTTCTTGGTTAGCCCTAGGGTAGAAACCAAGCATTTTCTCTTTTACCTTGCTGAATTTAGGGCTTAGATTCGCCTATGAACCCCCCTCCTTGTGCTGTTTTGCTCAACCCGTTGGTTGTTTTGACCATTTAGACTCCAGATTTGTAATTCTAGTTGGGTGCTTTTGCGGGTGGAGCCGAGAGAGAGAGAGTGAGGGAGGTTGTTGTGGTAGGGCTCTGGTTAGAACCAGTCTTGGTAGACTCTCGGGTTTTGGTGTCGAGTGTGATGCCCACACTCAAAGCCAAAAGCCGCCCGGACTTGGCGTTGAGTGTGGTGGACACACTCAAAGCCATGGTTCGGTTTGTTCTTTGCGGCTGAGTGGTGGGGTGATTGAGTGAAAATTTTCGTCTAAGTCAAAATCGACGAGAATCATCCTTGATTCCCGCCGATTCGGCGGGAATCATCCTCGATTCCCGCCGATTCGGCGGGAATCATCCTCGATTCCCGCCGATTCGGCGGGAATCATCCTCGATTCCCGCCGATTCGGCGGGAATCATCCTCGATTCCCGCCGATTCGGCGGGAATCATCCTCGATTCCCGCCGATTCGGCGGGAATCATCCTCGATTCCCGCCGATCGTCGAGAATCCTTCTGGATTCTCGCCGATTCGGCGAGAATCATCCTGCATTCCCGCCGATTCGGCGAGAATCAGTCGGCATTCCCGCCAACCTCCTCTTGTTGGCGTTGGCTTAGAGTTTTCCTGTGGAAGTGAACTTTGGCGTAGAGTGAGTTGACCTCACTCAACGCCAAAGCTGCGTTGGCATTGAGGGAGGTAGACTCACTCAACGCCACTATGGGATTTGTGGTTCTGGCTGAAGGCGTTGAGGGAGTGGACCTCACTCAATGCCATAGCTGTTTTGGCGTTGAGTGAGGTTAGCTCACTCAACGTCGCTGCCTCTTTTGCTGAAGGCGTTGAGGGAGTGGACCTCACTCAACGCCATGGCTGTTTTAGCGTTGAGTGAGGATAGCTCACTCAACGCCAGAGCTGTTCTTGTGGAAGGCGTTGAGGGAGTGGACCTCACTCAACGCCATGGCTATTCTGGCGCTGAGTGAGGCTAACTCACTCAACGCCAAGGTCTGGTTAAGCGTTGAGTGGATCCCACTCGACGCCAAGCCGTGTTGAGTGATTTCAACACTGTTTCCCTTACCTCGATTTTCGTTCCCGAGTGAATTCCCTGATTATATTTGTAATTTCCTAGTCGGCCATGTTTCTCTTTCCTAATGGCCGAATCGTGGGTCGTGGTTAGTAGTGGTGGGTTGAAGCTCTTCATGGGGGAGGTGTTGTGCAATTTAGCCAAGGCCACCCTTATTCTTCTATCTTGCTCCAGGTACGGGCTAGGCAAGGGGGTGGAAGGTCCCTTATGCTTTCACATGTAGACCTTTGAGCTTGTTGGCTTGGAAATGGTGGTTGAGGGACTGAGTTTGCCTCCAACCCGGATCCATGCTGTTTGTTTTGCTACTACCATCTCCCACAACTTAGGGTGTTATAAGTTTCTTCCTTGCTAGATTACAGCACTTTGGGCTCTTGGTAGCCTAGTAGACCCTGCAGGATGTAGTTTCCTAGTAGGGTTGGTGCTGTTTCCTCGCACGTAGTGCATTCCTTGTTGTCTTGCCTTGGGCAGTTGTGACTTTTACTACTGTGTGTTTTCCTCTTTTATTTATTCCCTGGTTGACACTTCCTTGCAGTTTTTTTCCTTGTTTTGCTTGCTGAGGTATTCTTTCTTTTTTTGAATGCCTCAGGTTCTGAGTAGTAGCCGGTTGGGTGGCTAGGTTGCGGTGGTGTTGATGTTGGTCTCTTGGACTTTGGAGATCCTGTTGCTTTGTTAGTGAGGTAGTTTTTCTGTACTTTTCTTACAGACATACATATTTGTCAGGGGGTTCGTGTCAGGTTGTTGGCACCCACTGGTAGTTTTTATCTTTGTACTAGATATATTACTTTTGCTGCTACCATTTTCTGGAGATAGTGTACTTGCTCTGGGGAGGATTTATGCTAGGTTGCTAGTTATTTTAAAACTACAACTATTATTATTATAAGATTATTGCATGATTAACATGTTTTATAAAGGTAAATCACTATTTTCCAAACAACGTATAAAAATCGTTTTCTTATATATAATATAAATTAGATGTAGAGTCTTGCATGGCATAAGTGGTCCTCTTAGGGCTCTTATGCACTTCTTAGGATGTCAAACTTGAATAAAGTATTTTTCCGCAGCGCTTAAGTATAATTTTTAACTATGGACTAGATGGTCCACTGAGCCGAGGGATATGACCTCTTTTATATAACTTATTTTCTAATCATTAAACTCATAAATTTCTTTCATTAAGTGTAATAGATGGTTTTGCCTGAGCGTCAGCAGTTATCCCCTGCTTGACGTGCATCATGACACGCGTTTTCTCATACTCTGATAATTCTTTAATTCGGAGAAAATGCGGGTTGTGATAGTTGGTATCAGAGGGAGGTTGCTTGACAAGTTAGTCGGGCAACCTTCCTTTGATTGCTTTAGTAGTTCAGCATCATGTCATTCACACAACAATATGTCATCAGCACGTCTTGGTAAAAGCACTAACACTACACTCATAGCATAACATAAAGTATACGGGGCATATTATGTAGTATGGGATGCATAATATGTGTTCGTATATGGATCCACCATAGGGGCAACATGTGAGGGTTATGTAGTATGGGATGCATAACCTCACCACATGGCTGCGACTAGCACGTTTTCTTTTCTTCGTTGTATGCGAATGTTATGTAGTATGGGATGCATAACATTTTCATGCGTACGCCGCTCATAACATGCATTAGGGCCTTTTTAGAATGCATAGCACAAACATGCATATCATAACATTGCATAAGCACAATGTGCCAAGCTAAAAACTAGCAGGATGACATATGTACACACATAGGTTTTCGAGTCAAAAATAATATAAAATCATGCATTCCCGATCTAGGCACAAGAATTAGTATGGTGGTGGTTAACCATCCTAGGTTAGGGCATAACATCAATTTTTGTAAAAAGATAAACTCCCAGAGCAAGTTTAGCAGCTTTAAGTTCATATCTATATATGTATTGTCTGTACTAGTAGTTGGGTCTAGCTGTTGTACTAGGATCTAACTAGTGTTGCTATGACTTTAGAATGGCAAGACGTCCTTCAACTAGATCAACTCCCCTGTCTGAGGGTGAGTCATTTGGAGCTCAGAATGATGCGGTAATCGAAAGCTTGCGGCAGAGTAGTGATTCCTTGAGCAGGCAGTTGGTGGAGGTGCGAGCCCAGATTCAGTCTTTGGTAGCAGTTGTGGCAGGTTAGACTCAAGGAGTGCAAGGCCCTGCAAGGGGGATTGTTGTTCCTCCCCCTCCTGCACCCTTAAGACCTCCAGTGGTGGTGCCAGCGGAGATGGCCTTCATCTCACAGTTTCAGCGGCTGAGCCCTCCCACTTATGACGGGAAGGCAGATTTCATGGTGTTAGACGACTGGCTGATCTCCATGGAGGAGATATTCTCATACTCAGAGATTGCAGACGATCAAAGGGTGTTGATAGCCGCCTATCAGCTTAAAGGATTGGCTAAGAGTTGGTGGCTGAGAGAGAAGGAGAGCTTGGTAGCTGGATGCTCTTGGGAGGTGTTCAAGGAGATGCTATTGAGGAAGTTCTTACCCTCGGTCGAGCGTGACCGCCTCATGAACGACTTCCTCCATCTGAAGCAAAGGCAGCTCACGGTGGGTGAGTATGAGATAGAGTTCAGCAAGCTGAGCCGTTTTGCCCCAGGATTGATCAGCATTGAGGCTGATCGAGTTAAGCGATTTCTCGGTGGTTTGAGGAGTGAGGTGCAGCAGCTGACCAGTGCTTATGGGTCAGAGACTTATGTAGGAGTAGTGGAGGCTTCTCTGAAGGTGGAGGCTATTGAGACCGCGAAGAGCAGAGGACAGCAAAGTAGGAAGGATAAGAGGAAGTCTGTGGAGGAAAAGAAACCCCAGGTACCCGGTACGGTTCCTAGGAAGAAGAGCAAAGTGGTGTGCAGTTTCTGTGGCCAGTCAGGCCACCTTGTCGAGAGATGTTTCAAGAGGGCAGCAGCTCAGAGGAAGGAGCAGGTTCATGCGATTCAGGGTGCTCCTAGGAGAGATGTCTCCTGTTCTGTTTGCAAGCGACCCGGGCATGATGCTGCCCAGTGCTGGTCCAAGGATAAGGTCTGTTTTCAGTGTGGGCAGAAGGGACACATCAAGTCTAGGTGTCCTCAGGTCCAGCCTGCTCTTCATGCAGTTCCTCTTCAGGCATTACCTCCGCCCCAGCATGTGGACAAGGGAAAGGTAAAGCTGAACGTGATCTCTTCCGAGGAGGCTGAAGCTTCGACTCAGGTCATCTCAGGTTAGTTGTCTTCCAGCCTGAATGTTTTGTTCTTGTCTTACTAGAATGTTTGTAGCATTGTTGTGGTAGTTCCTTAGTTATATATGTTCCTATAGGGAAGTTTAAGGTGAAGAACCGCTTGGCGCGGGTTCTGTTTGACTCTGGCGCTACCCACTCGTTCGTGCCTAGTGCCTTTGTAGAGCGACATCGGTTGACTTTAGATCGAGTTCAGGATACCTTTCATGTCAAGTTCCCCTCTGGTGAATCTGTGTTGTCAGATTTGGGCATGTTAGATTGCCCTGTTTTGTTGGGGGACTTCCTGGCGAAGACAGACCTGAAGATGATTGATCTGGAGGACTTCGATGTTATTTTGGGCATAAACTGGCTGTCTAGGTATGATGCAGTCATTCAGTGCAAAGGGAAGCGCTTGGACTTCATCAGGGACGACGGTCAGCCCAGAAGCGTGTATGCAGATCTGAGCCAGGATTCTTCTGTCATCTCTGCGGTATGTGCTCAGAAGCTTTTTCTTTCGGACTGTTTTGCTTGTTTGGTCTCGGTGGTTGGGACCGCTGTTAGTGTACCGCGCTTAGAGGAGATTCCAGTTGTTCGTGATTTCGCCGATGTTTTTCCTAATGACCTTCTTGGTCTTCCTCCCGAGCGGGATGTTGATTTTGTGATCGATTTGGAGCCGGGTACGCGTCCTATTGCTAAGGCGCCGTACCGGATGGCCCCTCGAGAGCTAGAGGAGTTGCGAGTCCAGTTAGATGAGTTGTTGGCGAAAGGGTTTATCAGGCAGAGTTCGTCGCCTTGGAGTGCTCCTGTTCTATTTGTGAAGAAGAAAGATGGGTCAATGCGGCTTTGCATCGACTATAGGGAGTTGAACAAAGTCACAATTAAGAACAGGTACCCTCTGCCGAGGATCGATGATTTATTTGACCAGTTGTGCGGTAGCACGGTCTTCTCCAAGATTGACCTTCGTTCAGGCTATCATCAGCTTAGGATCCGTGAGACAGATATTCCACGGACTGCGTTTAGATCGAGGCACGAACATTTTGAGTTCTTAGTGATGTCGTTATGATTGACCAACGCTCTATCAGCGTTCATGGATATGATGAACCGGGTGTTCAAGGATTTCCTAGATAAGTTTGTGGTGGTCTTCATCGATGACGTGTTGGTTTATTCTCGCAGTGCTGAGGAGCATGAGCAGCATCTGCGCTTGGTTCTATCGGAGTTGAGGAACCATAAGTTATTCGCCAAGTTAAGCAAGTGTAAATTTTGGTTACCTCAGGTCTCGTTTCTGGGCCACGTGGTGAATGAGGATGAGATCTCGGTTGACCTAGAAAAGATCGCAGCAGTGATGGATTGGAGTAGGCCGGGCACGCCCAAGGAGATCAGGAGCTTCCTAGGATTGGCCGGCTACTATAGGAGGTTTGTGGAGGGTTTCTCTACCCTTGCTGCACCTTGGACTAAGCTGACTCAGAAGAACGTGGCTTTTGTTTGGAGCGAGAAGTGCGAAGAAGCCTTCCTGGAGTTAAAGAGGAGATTGTGCACTGCTCCCGTTCTGACCCTGCCTACCGAGGGCATGGATTATGATGTATACGTGGATGCTTCACATGTGGGTCTGTGATGCGTATTAATGCAGGTGGGTAAGGTGATTGCCTATGGGTCAAGGCAACTGATGACTCATGAGAAGAATTATCCTACACATGACCTCGAGTTCGCAGCGGTTATTTATGCGTTGAAGCTATGGAGACACATACTTTATGGGGCTCAGTGCAAGATCTTCACCGACCATAAGAGCCTGAAGTACGTGTTCACGCAGAAGGAGTTAAATCTGCGCCAGCGTCGGTGGCTAGAGTATGTGGCCGATTATGATGTAGAGATCCAGTATCATCCAGGCAAGGCCAATGTAGTGGCCGACGCCTTGAGCCGAAAGACGGGAAAGATCTTTAATCTCACCGCCGATCGTTTAGTGGAGGAGTTCCTCCTTATGGATATATCAGTGAAATGTTATGGCTTGTAGAGTAGTTTGTCAGTGGCAGAGCCGTCTTGGATTTCTTTGACCAGACTTCACCAGAAGGACGACCCGGATCTTCTACACTTGTACTCCAGGACTGAGAGAGGAGAGTTGCTGGATTATTCCATCGATGATGCGGGAACTTTGAAGTACCGCGACAGATTTTGCGTCCCCGCGGTTGGGGACATTCGGGGTATGGTTTGCAGAGAGGCTCATGGATCCAGCGTTGCCTACCATCCAGGATCTACAAAGATGTATCGGGACTTAAAGCAAATTGCCTGGTGGTATGGCATGAAAGGAGATATAGCCCAATTTATTGCGGAGTGCCACACTTGTAAGCGGGTGAAGGCCGATCATGGAAGGCCTGGTTGCAAGTTGATTCCGTTAGAGATCCCGACTTGGAAGTGGGAAAGTATATCTATGGATTTCATCACGGGTTTACCGCGATCCCCGAGGGGATTTGATTCCATTTGGGTCATAGTGGATAGACTGACGAAGTGTGCTCACTTCGTGCCATATAAGATTGATTACCCGATGAAGAAGATAGTGGAGTTGTACTTGAATGAAGTCATCCGACTGCACGGTGTGTCGATTAGCATCATTTCTGATCGAGACTCCCGATTTACTTCTCATTTTTGGCAGAGTCTACATGAGGGTTTGGGTACGGATCTGAGGTATTCTACTGCGTACCACCCACAGACTAAAGGGCAGACGGAGCGGGTGAATCAAATAGTTGAGGATATGATCCGATGCTACGTTTTAGACCACGGTGGAGCGTGGGACGAGCGGCTGCGACTTATGGAATTTGCATACAACAATAGTTATCAGGAGAGCTTGCAGATGGCTCCGTTCGAAGCCTTGTATGGGAGGCGCTGCAGAACTCCGTTGTTTTGGGCTGAGGCTGGTGAGAGGCCATTGTTGGGTCCTGATGCGCTCGAGGAAATGGAAGTCGCAGTGAAGCTTGTTCGAGAGAAGCTTCGTATAGCTCAGGAGAGGTACGAGAAGAACGCCAATTGACGTAGGTCTGCCTTGGAGTTTTCTGTAAGGGACCTTGTATTTCTTAAAGTTTCCCCGATGGTTGGTGTAAAGAGGTTTGGTAAGAATCGGAAATTGGACCCGAGGTATGTGGGCCCGTTTAAGATTTTGGAACGGATTGGCGTGTCAGCTTACAGGTTGGATTTGCCAGCAAACTTCCCAGGAGTTCATAATGTTTTCCATGTTAGCCAATTGAGGAAGTGCGTGCGCAGCAGTGGGCAAGTCTTGGACGTTGTGCCCCAGTTGGAACCCAACCTCTCTTTTGTTGAAGTGTCGGTCCGTATTTTGGATACTCAGGAACGGGTGCTGCAAAAGAAGTCTATTCCGATGGTGAAAGTTCTTTGGAGGAATCAGGATTTGGAGAGCGCGACTTGGGAGCTTGAGTCGGCTATGAGGGAGGCTCACCCTCAGCTGTTTCCCTGATTAGTCTGGTTTGTTTTTCTTCTTGTGATGTTTGGATTATTACTTTCCTTCTATAGTAGAAGTGTTGTGCGTAAAGTTTCAGGACGAAACTTTCTTTTAGGAAGAGTGACTGTAACGCCCTCGATTTTTCTGCGATTATTTTAATTCTCGTTTGGCGTTACGTTGACGCATTTTTGTGGCTCGTTCCATTTGTGGAGTGTGGTCTTAACTCCTTAGAACTGGGTGCCCTATTTTGTAGCCTGTTGACAAGATCTCCCTAGCAAGCCGAGTCGTTTTGGGTGACCCGGTGTGGCCTCTCGGGGGATGCTTGTGTTTTGGCTTCGGGAGGGTATAACTCGAGTTCTGTTCATCTAAAATTAATTTCGACTTCGCCGTTGTGTTCGTAGCGTGGATATTTAGCTACGGTGCGAATTTCGTCGAATTCCGAGATAGTTTGGTTTTCGCGTCGTTTTTGGTGTGCCATTAGTAAAGCCTATTAGAGTATTCTCTTAATTTAATAAGGGAGCCGGCGGTTAGGATTCGGTTTTGCTGAACCGATGCATTTAAAGCTTATAAAAAGGCTTTATTAAGAAGTGGCGGGCCACTTTTCTTCTTCTTCCTAAGACCGAAACCGTCGCCTGCTCCTGTTCGCGGAAAACAGAGGAAACCGCCAGACCTGCTTCTCCTTCGGACGGCGATTTCGGGAGTGTTCATGGACGGATTTCGATTCCGAAAGTGGCGTTGTATTGCTCTCGCTCAGATCTACGTTTCGACGGTAAGAGGTTTGATTTTCGTGGAGTTTTAGGAGACTTGGATTTTCGGTTTCTTGTGGTTTTCCGCCATTAATGTGCGGGTTTGCTTGTTAGGTGTTTCTCCTTCTAGTGCAGAACGAAGAGGAGGGAAAGCCGACCAAGCTTCGCCGGAAATCGAGGCAAGTGGTATTCTTGCCCTTGCCATTGTTGTTCTTTTGATATTCTAGAATGTTTCTCGGTTAGCCCTTGGGTAGAAACCAAACATTTTCTCTTTTACCTTGCTAAATTTAGGGCTTAGATTCGCCTATGAACCCCCCTCCTTGTGCTATTTTGCTCAACCCGTTGGTTGTTTTGACCATTTAGACTCCAGATTTGTAGTTCTAGTTGGGTGCTTTTGCGGGTGGAGCCGAGAGAGAGAGTGAGGGAGGTTGTTGTGGTAGGGCTCTAGTTAGAACCAGTCTTGGTAGACTCTCGGGTTTTGGTGTCAAGTGTGGTGCCCACACTCAAAGCCAAAAGCCGCCCGGACTTGGCATTGAGTGTGGTGGACACACTCAAAGCCATGGTTCGGTTTGTTCTTTGCGGCTGAGTGGTGGGGTGATTGAGTGAAAATTTTCGTCTAAGTCAAAATCGACGAGAATCATCCTTGATTCCCGCCGATTTCGACGTGATTCCCACCGATCGGAGAGAATCATCCTCGATTCCCGCCGATTCGGCGAGAATCATCCTCGATTCCCGCCGATCGTCGAGAATCCTTCTGGATTCTCGCCGATTCGGCGAAAATCATCCTGCATTCCTGCCGATTCGGCGAGAATCAGTCGGCATTCCCGCCGACCTCCTCTTGTTGACGTTGGCTTAGGGTTTTCCTGCGGAAGTGAACTTTGGCGTAGAGTGAGTTGACCTAACTCAACGCCAAAGCTGCGTTGGCATTGAGGGAGGTAGACTCACTCAACGCCACTGTGGGATTTGTGGTTCTAGCTGAAGGCGTTGAGGGAGTGGACCTCACTCAACGCCATAGCTGTTTTGGCGTTGAGTGAGGTTAGCTCACTCAATGTCGCTGCCTCTTTTGCTGAAGGCGTTGAGGGAGTGGACCTCACTCAACGCCATGGCTGTTTTGGCGTTGAGTGAGGATAGCTCACTCAACGCCAGAGCTGTTCTTGCGGAAGGCGTTGAGGGAGTGGACCTCACTCAACTTCATGGCTGTTCTGGCGCTGAGTGAGGCTAACTCACTCAACGCCAAGGTCTGGTTAAGTGTTGAGTGGGTCCCACTCGACGCCAAGCCGTGTTGAGTGATTTCAACACTGTTTCCCTTACCTCGATTTTCGTTCCCGAGTGAATTCCCTGATTATATTTGTAATTTCCTTGTCGGTCATATTTCTCTTTCCTAATGGCCGAATCGTGGGTCGTGGTTAGTAGTGGTGGGTTGAAGTTCTTCATGGGGGAGGTGTTGTGCAATTTAGCCAAGGCCACCCTTATTCTTCTATCTTGCTCCAGGTACGGGCTGGGCAAGGGGGTGGAAGGTCCCTTGTGCTTTCACATGTAGACCCTTGAGCTTGTTGGCTTGGAAATGGTGGTTGAGGGACTGAGTTTGCCTCCAACCCGGATCCATGCTGTTTGTTTTGCTACTACCATCTCCCACAACTTAGGGTGTTAGAAGTTTCTTCCTTGGTAGATTGCAGCACTTTGGGCTCTTGGTAGCCTAGTAGACCCTGCAGGATGTAGTTTCTGGGTAGGGTTGGTACTGTTTCCTCGCACGTAGTGCATTCCTTGTTGTCTTGCCTTGGGCAGTTGTGACTTTTACTGCTGTGTGTTTTCCTCTTTTATTTATTCCCTGGTTGACACTTCCTTGCAGTTTTTTTTTCCTTGTTTTGCTTGCTGAGATATTCTTTCTTCTTTTGAATGCCTCAGGTTCTGAGCAATAGCCGGTTGGGTGGCTAGGTTGCGGTGGTGTTGCTGTTGGTCTCTTGGACTTTGGAGATCCTGTTGCTTTGTTAGTGAGGTAGTTTTTCTGTACTTTTCTTACAGACATACATATTTGTAAGGGGGTTTGTGTCAGGTTGTTGGCGCCCACTGGTAGTTTTTACCTTTGTACTAGATATATTACTTTTGTTGCTACCATTTTCTGGAGATAGTGTACTTGCTCTGGGGAGGATTTATGCTAGGTTGCTAGTTATTTTAAAACTACAACTATTATTATTATAAGATTATTGCATGATTAGCATGTTTTATAAAGGTAAATCACTATTTTCCAAACAACGTATAAAGATCGTTTTCTTATATATAATATAAATTAGATGTAGAGTCTTGCATGTCATAAGTAGTCCTCTTAGGGCTCTTATGCACTTCTTAGGATGTCAAACCTGAATAAAGTATTTTTCCGCAGCGCTTAAGTATAATTTTTAATTGTGGACTAGGTGGTCCACTGAGCCGAGGGATACGACCTCTTTTATATAACTGATTTTCTAATCATTAAACTCATAAATTTCTTTCATTAAGTGTAATAGATGGTTTTGCCTGAGCGTCAGCAGTTATCCCCTGCTTGACGTGGCATCATGACGCGCGTTTTCTCATACTCTGATAATTCTTTAATTCGGAGAAAATGCGGGTTGTGACATATACGATAATACCTCTGTTCCTATTTGCGTACCCTTGGGCGGGCACACAATGCCATAGGGTTCTTATTGAGAATTAGAATTGAAAATTAACAAAGTCAAAATGGAAAGCTCAAATGTTACCACATAGCTGTTCAGCAGAAATATTATAAAATTAAGTAAGAAAATACGGGGTTTCTTCTTTTAAAAATAATAAATATAAAAAAACTATCGGCACATTCCCTTATATAATAAAGAAGTAGTGCACGAGATTCTCTCATGCCCCGGGGGCGACAATGCAATCTTGTAAAAAATTTTTTCTTTTCAAAATAAAAAATTTAAAAAATTGAAGGGAAAAGAACATATTTACTAAAATAAATAAAAAAACAAATAAATTAAATTAAATTTAAAAATATGTAAAATTTCTAATAAAGAAGGATAAATTAAAGAGATGAGCCGATGAAGGCCTTAACAAAAGGTGTTTTCCCTTATCTAGTAATAGTGTAGAGGGCCATTATTTTGAAATTACGTTACAAAAGTCTGGCCTCCTAACTGCTAAATCTAATTACCAGGTTATGATGTTATTTTTGCCTAATTAATACATTTAAATAATGGTGTGCCACAGATAGTTCTTGATGTCGAGTCCAAAATATACCTAAAAAAAGCACAGAAGTGCTTCGGCTGGCCTGCTGTGTAGACCCCGCACAAGTTGAACTTCAATTATTCAAATGTGAAAACAGCTTACTATTATGTTTAAGTGAACTAAAAGACACTATTATTTGCTTTCTTGAAGCATGCCTGGAGTGCTCATGCCGCCAAACTAGCTATTGATTCTCCGTTCGTGAAGCCAAGGCAAGCCGTGCATGCAGGGGGACAAGAGGAGCGTGCAGCTAATGATTGCAAATTTTATTACTATTTTGTTCTTTTTCAACCTTTAGCCTTTCCTATTCCTTTTTTTTTTCTTCTCCTTTTTTTGAAGGCAAGGATTTGCTTCTTCATCAAACATAAAGTTAATCGTGCTCAAACACTTAGTGCATACTTCTTTTAAAAGTATATATTTATATATATAAATGAGGGACATACCCGAGCCTTCGCCCCTTCGATCAATCACGATAATAACTTGACCCCGACATGTATGGGGCTCCGTCTAGGACTGAGCATATTATTCGAAACTCGAAAGTCGATCGAAAATCGTTCGAAAATTGAGTCGAATCGGAATCGGTTAAAGTTGATTCGACTCAATTTGAGTCGATTCAATTTGACTCGAATCTGATTTCGAGTCGATTTCGAGTCAGCCCTGAATCACACGAAATATGATTCGAATCAACTCGAATTAATTAAAAAAATTATGTATTTATTAATATATTCTTATTTTAAGATTAAAAATAACAAAATTTAAACCTAAATAAAAAATGAAGATTTTAAATGTTTCATTTGCTAAATTTATAGGTTACCCAATTTAATTTTGAGCAAACTTTGAATAAAACAAAAAATTGTTCAATTTCGAGCCGATTTGATTCGATTTTGAGCCAACCCAATTCAATTTCGAGCCGACTTGATTCGATTTCGAGGTGACTCGGAATCGAGTCATTTTGAGTCGAGTCGACTCGACTCAAAATCAATTTCAATTTCGAGTCGATTTCGAGCCGAGTTCCAGTCGAAAATTTCGATTTTGAGCCGAGCCAAAATCGCTCGAACTCGACTCAATATCAACCCTAGCTCCGTCCCTATCAATTAATTAATGCGAAAATTTGTTATACATCACTTTTCAATTTTTATTACAAAATTATCACAGTAATGAATGTTAAATCAACTTTAATAAAGTTGACGAGTTTAATCAAATCTCCTCGAAAATACCGCTGACTTTCCTAGCTAACTACAACATTTCTCGAAAAGACTGCTGACTTGTCTAATGATAGTCTATCATAGTAGGTCTAGAAGCTCTAATAAAAGTTTTTTCAAGTTTATGAATTTTCATCATTATTTTTAATTTGAAGTTACGGTGGAATTACATAAATGAGCATTATATTAATTTTTTTAAAAATATATTATAATATATGTTAAGTTATTTAATATATTATAATATATGTTAAGTTATTTATGGGGTTCCCTATGAATTCTCTAAGTCAAGAAGATTCTGACCAAGGACACAAGGGGGGCCATTTGGGGCAAGCGAGCCGCGCGCACCTAACCGTGCTTGTTCGATTAAAGGGCCAAAAACCGCCTTGAAAAGAGCAAGAGTTGTGCATGCCACACGCGCACGCAATTGCTGCACCCTCGGACAAGTAACAGTGCGCGCGCGGTAGCGCGAACGGCACCGTGCACAGGCCATGTGCGCACTCAACACGCGCGGGCCACGGGCGCGCTCCACACGCGCGGATCGCGCGCGCTCCACCTCTCCATCCATTGTCGACCACCGTTGTTGTCAGGCACCCTGCCCGGGCTGCCCTGATCGCCCAGGAGGCACTTTTGTCATTTCACTAAAATTGGTGATCTAGGTGACCGAAACGAAGTGACGTCATTCATTAGCACAAATTCCGCCCTGACGTAATTACAGCATATCCCTCCAGAAAACTATGAATTGACCATCAGACTTTCATTTGAAGGCAAGTAACTCCAGAGGTTAGAGAGAGCTTTGAGATTTTTAAGTAAAGTCGCGGGAGGCGTTCCTCCACTCGGAATTAGCTCTGCGCCTTCTCTAGTGCAAAGGCATCTCAAGGCTTCAACGATGTAGAATCCTTCACCATGGAGTGTAAGACCCCCCTCCCCTTACCAAGGAGGTAACCCGGTCTTGTGCCCAGAACCGCCGCCTTACGATGACACTAACATGTTGAAAATTATTAAGTGAAAGTGGGGGTTGATCAGCCAGACCGTGCGGTATGAGGGTACGGTCTTGTGATGGCGACCAGCTTGATCAGCTTGTTCTGCTATTGGCTGTTCCTTGAAGTAAATAGGAGGATAGATGGTATATCCGCGAGGGGGTGGAAGACTCCTTTTGAGGTCGCAGAGTCCGCTTGTGGAGGACTGTGTATGGAGATCGCAGTTCAACTTCGACTGTTGCCCTTGCTCTGGTGGAGCGGTTAGACGATAACCTCAGAATCCGCTTGTGGCGGACTGTATTGGGGAGCTGGCAGACTGAGCTCTTGTCTGCCGAGCTCGCGCCTGAGTTTGGTTGGTTGCTGTACTTGGTCACAATTTGTGATAAGTCCAGGTTGATCGCAGAGTCTGCAATGTCCGCTGGTTTACTGGGCGGTTTGTGCATGTTGGTCGTGGACTTATTGTTGCGGGCTGGTGCGTTGTTCGCGGGCTGTGCAGGCTGTTGCTTTGTTCGTTATAGCGTACGGACTGGTGCGGTGTCCGCCGGGTTGCAGACTGGATTCTTGCCTTGGTGCCTGGGGGATTGGCTCGTCTCCGGCTTTGTCCATGCAGGCTGAGCGGACTGGTTGGTACTAGCTACGAGCTGGGGTGGTGATTCTATCCACTAGGGCGGTGTCCACACTCCACATCATGCCTATAAATAGGACCCCCTATCACATCAACAGTAACTGAGAGGAACATTAAGTTGAGCGTGGGTTAATTACTGTGGCCTCGGTTTTCTTGTCCGTGCGGATTGAGAAGGTTTAACTGGTTGATATTTGCAGGTTGTACGGCTAGCACTGAGAAGCCAATAGTCTGGTTCTGACTGTGGCCAGGAATCAGTGAAGCTTGCGGTTATCAATCGACGATTTGCAGTAGGTCGCATTTGCGGCCAGCAAGTCTTCTCTCCTTCAGCAATTTCCAGTTCAATAACCTATCCGCCGGTCTCGACGGACTAGGTGGTCTATTTTTCAGTTCGGCGGCGACTTGTAGAGCGGTCGTTTAGCAGAATAATGGGTTGTTCGCGTATTTCGCAGACTCCATAGATCAGTGGTGTAGTAGCGGCTTGGCGGTCTCAGCGGACTCGGCGGACTCGGCAGTCTCTGAGGCAGTCCGCTCGGCTTAAAGTTTGCTTATTTGCTTCTCCTTTGTACTTGGCGAAATCATGTCTCGCCATGTATGTCTTGCCTTGTAATGAAGATAGTTGATAATACAAGACTTGTGATTGCATTCTGTTGTCTCTGATTTACTTAGCTCAGTTTATGATTGGAGTATTCCTGCGCCTAGTTCCCATTTCCGCTTGATCAAGTTATCAGCTTGATAGCTCTGGAAGTTTTTTACTTGGTATCAGAGCTATCTTCTGATCATCTTGTGAAATTTCAACATAATACACGGGCTAGTCGACACCGCAAGCCGCCGATCCTGCCGGCTAGTACGATCATTCAACCTGTCGGCCAATCGAAAATTGAAGTATGCAAGTAGTAAGTAAAACTAGCAAGTCCACAATATCATAGTACAAGATGATAATATATATGAAACTGAAAAGTATAATAGTCCACGATTAGTACAGAAATGAGAGAAGGGCTTATGCCATGTACGTAGCAAATCAAATCTCTCTCTCACAAAAAAAACTATGTGAGAGCAAACTCTATCACAAGTACACTCATTCTCACCTGACGGCGAGCTGCAGTAGTAGTAGTAGGTGGTATTAGCTCCTCATGTCTTGCCACCTCGTCCTGCTAGTCGCGCTGGTGCTTCAGCTCCTCGAGCTCCTACGGTCACAACCGACCGTTAGTCATAAAGACTAAGCCATTTTATCCTCACCTCACCCCCGCGACTCCTAGGTACCGAGCGGGAGGACGAAGCAGAGAACAACAAGGGTGTTGGAACCCCACCTTGTCTAGGGTTGATTTGGGCTAGGTTCACTATTAGGTTTGTTGACCCATAATGTATAGCCTAGGGTCATTTGTTTTTTTAAGGTTAAGGTTAGTCTTATTAGGTTAGCCTTTGAACCTGCCCTCAGAAGACTTCAGATACTCAAGAACTTAGAGACAAGCAGTTTTAAAGACTTCAGAATTTCTGCTCGACGATAGCTGAACTCAGCTCGATGATCGTCGATCTCCTATCGACGAACTCAGAGTTCCTTCTTTAAGTTGAGCTCGACCAAAGTCCGGCTGAGGTCGACGATTTCTGATCTCATATCAGAAGTTCAGCTCGGTGAAAGTCTTTCTCTGGTCGACAAACTTGGAGCACAGATTGGCAGTCCTTTTTCAGTTCATGATCGCTGAGCTCCCCAGGGCAGGGCAGGGATCCCCGTTGGATGTCGTTATGGCCCTGGGGCTGAGCCTAGTTGATGCTCAACACCCGCCGTCAGGCTCTCACCTAGCTGATTAGGCCGGTGATAGAACCCAGAGGTTGAAAAGCAAGTTATCTCGCCCTGGGGTTAGGTCCCGGGATGCTCCCACTGTCAGGATCCCATCTAGCTGGCAGAGTCGGGATCCCCGTTCGACGTCGTTATGGCCCTGAGGCTGATCCCGGTTGATGCTCAACACCCACCGTCAGGCTCTCACCTAGCTGATTCGGCTGGTGGTAGTGCCCAGAGGTTGAAAAGCAAGTTATCTTGCCCTGTGGTTAGGTACCAGGATGCTTCAGCTGTCAGGCTCCCATCTAGCTTGCAAGGCCGGGATCCCCGTTGGACGTCATTATGACCCTGAGGCTGAGCCCAGTTGATGCTCAAAACCCGTCGTCAGGCTCTCACCTAGCTGATTGGGCCAGTGGTAGCGCCCGGAGGTTGAAAAGCAAGTTATCTTGCCCTATGGTTAAGCCCCGGGATGATCCCACTGTTAGGCTCCAATCTAGCTGGCAGGGTCGGGATCCCCGTTGGATGTCGTTATGTCCCTGGGGCTGAGCCCGGTTGATGCTCAACACCCGAAGTCAGACACTTACCTAGCTAATTGGGCCGGTGGTAGCGCCTAGAGGTTGAAAAGCAGATTATCTCGCCCTGGGGTTAAGTCCCAGGATGCTCTTACTGTCAGGCTCCCTTCTAACTGGCCGGGTCGGGATCCCCTTGGAAATCATTACGACCCTGGGGCTGAGCTCGGTTGATGCCCAACACCCGCCGTCAGGCTCTCATCTAGCTAATTGGGCCTGTGATAGCGCTCGGAGGTTGGACAGACACAAGATTATCTCGCTATGAGGTTAGGTCACAGGATGATCCCGCTGTCAGGCTCCCATCTAGTTAACAGGGTCCGGATCCCCGTCGGACATCGTTATGACCCTAGGGATGAGTCCCAAGATGCTTCCGCCGTCAGGCTCCCACCTAGTTGACTGATGGGATTCTCGGTAAACGTGGCACTATCTAAATCGGGGACCCAGACACCTGAACTTCGGAGGCAAAAGCCAAAGGTACGATGGGTTGTACTCGACAGGTCAGAGAACCTGTAGGGGCGAATCGAGATCTTGGCGGGGCGATGAACCAGGACTAAGGTTACGCGAGGCCACGCCACTTAATGGGGTCCCAGCTCGCATGAAGCCGAGCGGCCCGGGTGCGAGTCGAGCCAGCCCGCCTCCTTACCCCGCAAGCAACATAAAGAATCCCTGGGCAAAGAGGACGAATCACCATTCGTGGGTCGGTCACTTAAGATCTCTATGCCTCCTAAGTTACGTTCATGGAACACACGATCTCGATAAAGGGACACGGGCCTGGAGGCAGCGAGCGGGTGAGCCAAATCACGTCGCGAGTACGCAGAAAACAGTTGGAACACTTCGAAGAGAACAGATAAATAGAGAAGCATCTCAGGAAAACATGTTTCATTAATCACAGTTTACAAGTCGGGGACTCAGCCCGCGTTTACATTGAAACAAACAAAAATACTGATAAAAGAAGGTTGACATAGGGGTCCAGCGAGGCAAGCTCTCAGGCGGCAAGCCCTCCTAAAGGGGCTGGTAGGACTTGTCACCCGGCTTCGGTACTGGAAGAAATAACTCCGGTACCGCCTCGCTCGCCGAGAGCCCCGTGCCTTAGCTCGTAATGAGGCCCGCCCGCTGCAGCGTCTAGAGAGTGTAATCTTCTGCCTTGGAAGCATTCTTCTACATCATGTCCTCCAGCTCATACTCAGTGTATTGCACGAGCTAGCAGTTGCTGCTGGAGGGCGGCGGAGCAGCTGCCGTGGCTTCCAGTTCCCGCACCCGCGCCTGTGACGCATCTTTTTCCTTCTCAAGGGTGGCGATCTGGAAGCCTAGACGCTTGGCCTTCACCGCATCCTGCGAAAAGAGATAGAGTGAACTTGAGGTAAGAGGAAGCAATCTTAAAGCGATAAGCGCGAGTCGCGGAACTTACCACCCCTCCCAGGTACCCGGCGAGGACGGCAATGGCTGCTTCCGCCCTCCCCTTCTGGTGGTCCGCCTTCTCCTGGTCAAGATGGAGAGCATCCTCCTTTTCATCGACCCACTTTTGAAGCGACGAAATGTTCTTCTCTAGTTGGATGAGCCGCCTGCCCACCATGTGGGCCAGCTCTAGGCCACGGAGCTGGGCCCTCGTGCTCTCGTGCACAAGGACCCGCGTGGCCTCCTCATCATAGACCGCAGCATCCTACCATGCATACAGGCCGAATGAGAAGTAATAGGCCTCCTCGCATATGGACTCCTGCTCCAGCCAGCTCGGCAGCAGGGTTGAAATGTAAGCCCGGTTGGCCTCCTTGTACCACTGGAGAAGGGGGATGCCAAGCTCATCTAAGGACCACTTGTCGAGGCCAAAGATGTAGTGCCCAATTGGCACAGGCTTGACGGAGGGCTCCTCTCCTTGCAGCCCGGAGGTGCTGGTCGCCTCGCTAGGGGAGCCGCTGGTCGAAGCACTCGGAGGAAGAGGATCCCTAGCCGGTTGGTACGCTGGTGCCTTTCCCTTCTCCCGACTTGTGGGAGGCGCGCCGCCCGTAGTCTTCGGCTTCTTGGGAGGTGGTGAAGGTAGAGGCTGTTCGTGTCTAGGCCGCTTCTAGACGGCATAGGCTGGGGTCTCGCGATGCCTGGCAGCCGCCACCTTTGTACGGGCGAGCTCACCGGAAGCGACTCGCGCACTCTCATAGGGAGGGTGTAAGGGAATGTCTCGCTCACCTGCAGAGAGAGGGTTAATGACTGGAAAATAACGGAGAAAAAAGAAAGAAGCGCGAGTTGCTTAGCTCCCCCGGGCGGGACGGGGGCGAGGTTGTCTAAATTCCTGCGTAGAAATGTAACTTCAAAGTTCTTCCCTGTGAATAACCCACACAGCTCAGCTTCATAGCCCCCCAGGCTAGGGGGCGGTAGCTCGCGTCGCCAAGCTGGATTGGCGAGAAGGGGACGTTGCCGAAATCCAACTTGACGAAAACGAACTTCTTCAGCCAGTTGTGACTTTTGTTGACTGTCTCCCGCACTTTGACGTGAGTGCTGGAGAAGTAGGCGGTCCTGTCTTTGTTCACACGGAAGGAGAACAGCTTGCGGAAGACAATGAGACTGAACTCGATCCACTCTTCCCCCAGGAAGCAAGAGAACCCAACCACTACCGCAATAGAGTTATGGGTCATCTTGCCGAGGAAGACCCCGAAGTATTTCAGTATTTGGAGGACCTCGGTCCATAGGGGAAGCTAGAGGCCCGCATCGAAGTGCATCGTATGGATGGCGAGTTCCTCCCATGAGAGGTCGTTTATTTTTCCCCCTATTTCGGGTCGCCTCGCCACAAAGCCTGGCAGGATGTAATCAACGATCGTGTCAAGGAATTCATCTTCGGAATTGGCGGCATAGGAGAAGTCGTGTTCAGAAAAAGTCCAGGCTCACTTTCTTTGCCCATCAGTGTCGCCGCCACCACCGCCCATCTTGCAGATAGATTGCTAGGTGGGACGATGCAATTATCACAGGGTGTGGGCGAGTCGCTAGTCGCGGGAATTAGAGAAAGAAATGAAGTCTTAAATGCGGTAGGTAAGAGAGGATCAGCAGGGCCTATTTACAGGAAGAAAAAGGGCGGGAAAACGTTTCGTCGGCGGGAAAAGTGCGGATAACAAAAATACGCCCTGACGCTTCGACTCCCAGGCCCGCTGTAAGTTCTTGCCAGCTCGCTACAGCACTGGGATAGTTAGTCGACAGCAATCTGCGCTCACTCCCTCCCGTCAAAGAGGCGGGCGGGCCGCGACTCGCACCTGCCGAAGTGAGATGGTAGATGCTTCGACTCGCGTTCGGCAGATAACCGACTCGCTCCAGCCAAGACCAGGTATGCCAGCCAGGCGAGCCTGGCCAACAGTCTCGCACCCCACCTTAGGAAGGGGTAGCTGAGCAAGGACACCCCATACCTTTTCACTTAAAGAAAACTAAGTAGCGAAGTTATCAGAATAATACGCAGAAAACATAAGCACACCAGCGGGCGAGAGATCTCAAATAATTACAAACAAGAGTTTGATGTCCAAGGAAAAGAAAAAGAACTTCGTGACTGTTGAAACCGAGCAGTCTGTCGGTTGAGACCGGGCGGTATAGAGGTCTGGCGGCTTGTCCCAGCAGTTTGGTAGCCGGGTTGGAGACCGGGCGGTCTGGCGGTCTGAGCGGTCTGGCGGCTTGGGGATATTGGCCGGCTGTCTTCCTCTTTGTTTTGGCCGTGCAGTTAGTCTAACCGTGCGGCTTGTATAGTTTCATTTTCTTGTAATTATTAGTCCCACATTGCTTATTTGTAATCTCTCTTCTATCCTCCATTCTATAAAAGGGAGGTCATACCTTTGTAATAGTTATCTTTTTGGATAATAAAATTTTCAATTATTTAAAGTTCCGGCTTGTTTTCTAGTCGTTTGTTCGCTACTTTCACATGGTATCAGAGGACTCAATTTTCTCCTCCTGATTCTGTGCCCCTCTCTGACCGCGCGACCTGTCCGCGCGGCTTGTTTCTTCTTCTCGCGACCTGGTTTCACGGCTTGTTTCTTCCGCCTGTTTGCTTGCGCCCTATTTGCGCGACCTGTTTCTTTTGCCTGCTTCTTACTTGCGAACTGTTCTAGTCGCCGCGTCCTGTTTGCCTTATTCGCCTTGTTTGCCTCCCAGCGGACTTTTTTCTGTTCGCGTAGTCTTCTCTTTCTTCTGTTCGCGCGGGTTGTTCTCTAGCCGCTCGACTTCTTTCCCTCTGCTTTGTTCTGCGGCTTGGTCGTGGCTTTTCTGGCCGCGGGTGTCTTTCATCGTGACCGCTGCAGATCTTTTCTCTCCTACCCGCTGCGATTCCTCGCTGTGCGCGTGGTTTCTTCCTTGTATTGGCGGCCTCTCTGCCCTTCCTCCTTTGCCGCTCTCTCTCTTAGTCCCCGCGACCTGTCTCTTAGTCGCCGCGACCTGTGCTCCTTTGCTTAGCTTGTTCTCTCGTTGTTCTTTACCCTTGTCGTCGCGACCTGCTCTTAAGTCGCAGCGGCCTGTCCTTCTCTGTGCGGCCCCTCCTTTAACCACTTCTGCTTGATTAGTCGTCGCGACCTCCATTTTAGTCGCGCGGCTTGTTCTTCTCTATTCTTTCCATTTGCCTTACTCTGCACCTTGGTCGTGGCCCTTCTTGCCGCTGGTGCGCTGTCACCGTGACCGCTGCAGTTTTTCTCCCTTTATGGCTTTTACATCCTCCTCAAAGCCGTTCGTCTCAGTGGTCACGTCTTCTGGTAGTGCCATGTTGTTACTCAAGAAAAATGGCTGATCGACACCAGTGCTACCAATCATATGACCGACAATCTCCAGTGTTTTTCTCTCCTAGAAACACATGATCGGTTACCCCCGGTTATTCTTGTTGATGGATCTTCATCATCGGTCCATGGGACGGGAATGGTTCATGTCACTCCGTCTCTTCGCTTGGCGAATACTTTCTACGTGCCCAAGTTCCCGTGCAACTTATTATCTGTTACCTCTCTATACAGACAATTACAGTGTTCCGTCACATTTACTTCTACTTCTAGTTCCTTTAAGGATCCGGACTCCCAACTGACGATTGCTACTGGGACTGAGAGTGGCGGCCTATACTTCCTTGACAACATTTCCGCTTTGTCCACATTCTCCTCCACCTCCACAAATCTTCTACAATGGCATCTCCGCCTTGGTCATGCTCCTCCGCGTCTTCTTCGTCAACTTTTGCCCCAACTTCCTCCATAAAGTCCTCCCCTCAACTATGAGGCCTGTCAGCTTGGCAAGCATCACCGCTCCTCCTTCCCTCCAAAGCACGTTCGTGGATCTACCCGTCCGTTTGATCTCATCCACTCCAATGTTTGGGGTCCTTTTCCTACCCTCACTGTTAGTCGGGGTAGTTCATATTTTGTCACGTTTATTGATGATTTCTCTCGCTGTACGTGGGTGTATTTGTTAAAAGATTGCTCTGAGTTGTTCTCTATATGGACGTCCTTCTATCTCATGATCAAAACTCAGTTTAATGTGTCAATTAAAGTTTTTTGATCTGATAATGCCCAAGAATATATCAGTCATGACTTTTCTACCTTCTGCATGCAAAATGAGATTATTCATCAAACTAGTTGTGTCTATACTTCACAACAAAATGGTGTGGCAGAATGCAAAAACCATCACCTCCTAGATGTCACTCGCTCCTTGATGACCCAGATGCATGTTCCTCGCTCCTATTGGGGCTATGCTGTTCTCATTGCCTGCTACCTTATCAATCGCATTCCCTCCACGGTTCTCCATGGAAAAACCCCATTCTCCATTCTGTATCCGAGCAAGGAGCCTTTTCCTCTCCCTCTCCAAATCTTTGGGTGCACTGCCTTTGTGCATGATCCGTCTGCCACCCGTGATAAGCTCTCCCCTCGCTCCACCAAATGTGTCTTTCTGGGGTACTCCACCACTCAGAAAGGCTATTATTTCTTTGATCTTGTTCTTCATAAGCAGTTCGTCTCTGCTGACGTCACCTTCTTCGAGAATACCTCCTACTTCTCGAATGACTCCTCTCCTCTTCCCCCAACTTCTGATTCTCCTACTGTTTCCTTCGTTCCCTCATCTCCTACTACGATCTCCAACCATACAACGTCTCCGCCTCTCTCTCCCTCTTCTCCGCCACCGTCTCCCTCATCTCCGCCACCGTCGCTATCTACTCCCAGGCCAGCTCTCTCTGCCCCGGATGCCCCGGATGCCGAGGGACCCGCTGACCTGGATCTTCCTATAGCTCTTCGCAAAGGGGTGCAGACGTGTACCCTACACCCCCTTACTACTGTTATTTCATATGATCGTCTTACCCATTCTCGCAGGGCCTTTGCACTGGCTATCTCTGCCACTACCACACCCCGCACCTACCAGGAGGCCCTTGTTATTCCTCATTGGAAGTTGGCCATGGATGAAGAAATGGCGACCCTAACTGAGCGGGGTAACTGGACTCTTGTTCCCCTCCCTTTGGGCACTGATGTGGTTGGTTGTCGATGGGTATTTGTTGTGAAGTTCCGTTCAGACGGCGGTGTGGATCGATACAAGGCCCGCTTAGTCGCCAAAGGCTTCACTCAGACTTATGGGGTTGATTAGTTTGACACATTCTCTCCAGTTGCTCGTCTCAGCACCATTCGGGTTCTTTTCTCTGTGGCTGTCAACAGGGATTGGCCCATTTCTCGGCTGGATGTCAAGAATGCCTCTCTCTATGGTGACCTTCAGGAAGCGGTTTACATGGAGCAACCTCCTGGGTATGTTGCTCAGGGGGAGACACGAGTATGTCATCTGAAGAAGGCCATCTATGGCCTAAAGCAAAGCCCTCGGGCTTGATTTGACAAGTTCAGCGGCATTGTTGTAGCCATTGGATTTGCATGAAGTTCAGCCAATCACTCCTTATTCATTCAGAAAACCTCCTTTGGTATGGTGGTTCTTGCTGTATATGTGGATGATATTCTTCTGACTGGCGACGACCAGGCTGGGGTTGCTTTGATGAAGAAACACCTCCAGCAACACCTGGTCACTAAGGATATGGGCTCTCCCAAATACTTTCTGGGGATTGAGATTTCTCGAAAACCCAACTCTTTAGTTCTCTCCCAACAGAAGTATGCTCTTGATTTGCTAAAAGAGGTAGGGTTGACTGGTGCTAAACCTACCAAGTGTCCCATGGCTATTGGGGAAGACAAAACGTGGACAAATGACTCGCCTCCTCTATCTGATTCTTTGAGGTACCGGCGTCTGGTGGGCAAACTCATTTATCTCACAGTGACCAGACCCGATATCTCCTATGCTATAAGCAAGGTTAGCCAATTCATGCAAGCTCCTAGGGAGTGTCATCTACAGTCTGCCCTGAGGATATTGGAGTATGTAAAGCAGCTCCAAGGAAAGGGCTGCTTTTTCAGAAGAATGGTCATTTGAGGGTTGAAGCATACTCAGATTCAAGCTATGCTGATGATAAAGGAGATCGCAAGTCAACATCGGGTTTTTGTACATTTGTTGGAGGAAATCTTGTGAGCTGGAAGAGCAAGAAACAGTCTGTGGTCTCTAGGTCTAGTGCAGAAGCGGAATATCGTAGTATGGCATCAACCACATGTGAGTTAAAATGGTTATGGGCTCTCATGCTTGACCTAGAAGAGGTCTACAACTATCCTCTTCGTATGTTCTGCGACAACAAGGTTGTGATATACATTTCAAAGAATTCGGTCTTTCATGAGAGAACAAAACACATTGAGGTAGACTGCCACTTTATTCGAGAAGAAATTTTGAAGAAACAGATTTGTACTCCGTTCGTCACTTCTGACAATGAGTTGACAGATGTCTTCACCAAGCTAGTGTCCGCCTCTTTGTTTCATATTTGCGACAAGCTGGGCATGATCGATATCTATGCTCCAGCTTGAGGGGGAGTGTTGAAACCGAGCGGTCTGTTGGTTGAGACCGGGCGGTCTGGAGGTCTGGCGGCTTGTCCCAGCAGTTTGGTAGCCGGGTTGGAGACCGGGCGGTCTGGCGGTTTGTCTGTCGATTTGAGCGGTCTGGCGGCTTGGGGATATTGGCCGGCTGTCTTCCTCTTTGTTGTGGCCGTGCGGTTAGTCTAACCGTGTGGCTTGTGCGGCTTGTATAGTTTTATGTTCTTGTAATTATTAGTCCCACATTGCTTATTTGTAATTTCTCTTTTATCCTCCATTCTATAAAAGGGAGGTCATACCTTTGTAATAGTTATCTTTTTGGATAATAAAATTTTCAATTATTCAAAGTTCCGGCTTGTTTTCTAGTCGTTTGTTCGCTACTTTCATAGTGACCCTACCATGCAATCTGATCTACGATGCGGGTGCGACCAAGGCTTAACAATCAGAGGTGGGGAAGGGGCGGGTGGCTCAGTACTGGATCCATTTCCACCTGCCCCGCCTTTGTGTCCTAGACCAGGGCGTTATGCGAGGGTAATGGTACTCGCGAACTGCCAATAGTTCTTGCTGGGCCAGGTCGACCTGCTCCGTGGTATGCCTGATCCGCTCCTCCACTCACGTAAGGTGCACCCCTGGAGAAGTAGTCCCATCCCTGTCAGCAGGGCGCCTAGTGCCCTCCAGCACCGCGAACTGCTCCTCCGCCTTGTCCTTGTCTGTCCTTGTCTATCCTGTCGCAAACCTCCTGCAGCAACAAGGCTTGTTTCTAAAATAACTGTGTCACCCGCTTCTTCATCCCCTCGGCATCCAGCGGGTCGCCCTAGATAATCCGAAATGCGATCCGTAGAAGGGGGAGGCGAGTACCCCTCGCTCATCTTGACGTCGGAGGGTGAGATCATATTAAAGCCTATAGAGATAGGGCAGGTCAGAAAAGCAAGCAAGTCATAAACAAACAAGTGTACAAACTTTCGGGGGGTTGGCACGTCCCCCACCCCGGCAGGCAGTCGGGAGGTACCCGGCCGGCCCTTGAAGTTTTCTCCTCCAAGGGATGCAAAGGTTTTCCCTTGCCCGGGAGGTATTGGCGATGGAGAAAATGCATGAGGGGCATTCCCCTGGGCCGAAGGGCTAGCGGCCCGCTCAGATATCAACAGGGCAGAATTCCTCAGTTCCCCTCTATCTTCTCCACCTTCGCGAAGCATCTCCTGTAGAAAAAGAAATCAGAAGCAGAGTGACGAGTCAGACAGGGAGGTCCCCATACCTCAGGGGAGATCTCGATACCGGCCGCCGAACTAGACGTAGGGGCGTCATTCACAGGAGACCGCATGATGATCTTTCCTTTCTTAGGCCTGAAGAGGGGGTCGAGTGACCCCCGCGCCAGCCACAGAGCTACCTCAAAGGCCTGCTCCCGAGTCCCCTCCCTCGCAGTCGCTAGGAATGCTCGCATATCTTCGGACATAGGCATCCTTCAAGCTATAATTCACAGGGAAGGATAAAAAGAAGGGTGGTTTTTTTCCGAAGGCTCGATGACATATTTATAGCATACTAGCGGGACCCATGAAAATATTCCCTTTAGCTCAGTAGAGCTCTCACCGAACACATGGGGTTGGATGATTCTTTCCGAGCTTTGCAAGCTCAAAAAGAGCGGAGATTGTGTACAACTTCGTGTTTGCTGAGTGGGCCCAGCTAGGCGAGCGAGCCAACATGATCAGCCCTGGACAGTGTAACAGGCGGGCGAGTACAAAGGGTCGGCTTGCACTCGTCGAGGCCAGGCAGGCGAGATGGGCGAGCCAGACCCAGCCCGCGCCTGCCTAAGGGACCTGACCGCCAGTTCGCCTCTATAGAGTGGCAAGCTGATTTGCCAAGGTGACCTGGGCGCCAGCTCGCTCCCACAAAGTAGGGTGGCGAGTTGACCCAAAGACAAAAAAACTAATCCCCATGGGGTACAGAGGCAAATTACCTGGGTACCCTTGCAGGAGGTGCGAATATCCTTTTAGAATAGTGGAGTTACGCTGTTGGCAGACTCAATTGGGATGCATATAACCATTTGGAACAACAGAGGTTGGTTATATGCATGCCATTTTCAGAAAACTATAAATAGATCTAGGGGGGATACCTTAGAAGACATGCTTACTAGTGCCCCAATCTTCTAGCGCTTTTTGAGGTATCCGTAGGCTGGCATTTGGCTAGGGAGGGGAAGTGCTCTAAGATCTTTCAGGTGTGTGGTGGGACCTCCACGTCGAGCCCTTGGGTCTGTTCCCAGTTCTTCTTCCTTAGTCTTTTGGTTCGCAGGAGAGAAGTAAGTGTGTGATCACCCCTTCCCCAAGGGTGAACTCCACAGAGACCTTGTTTTCGATTTTAACAGCATAAGTCTTGGGTGTCTGGATGTTTGCATCTACGAAAAACACTTTCATGGGGATGAAAGGTCCTTCTTTAAAAGTTATAAAGATTCTAGGGTCAGTTGCTCCTTATAGTTCACTCTTGAACCCATAAGGATAGTCTGTTGCTACCTTGGAAGATCACTCAGATGCTTAGATCCATTTTTAGTAACCTCCCTCTGATACCACTTGACAGTATTTATTTTTAAGGTAGCTTACAACCTACGGGGTGAATAGGTTGTCTTTCTGATATAATTAGATTTTAATTTTATCTTCCTTAGTACTTAGTGTGTTGGCAATAATTAGCTTTCAAGTACCTGCACAAAGAAAACAACACAGATAAGCACACACAGATTTATAGTGGTTCAGTAACTTTTGGGTACATCCGCTCTCCTCCCACCTTGCCAACTTCCTGTTAGTCAAGACACTTCTCAAAATCACCGTTCCAAAGAGCTTACACCTCAGATCCCTCAAGATCTCTTAGTCTCCTCCAAGACTTACAACTCAGCCACAAAGGCCTACAGATCAGTGATTAGCAAATCACCTACCTCAGGCTAAAGGCTCTACACTCAGGCTGGGAGGACAACCCTACTTCAGATGCACTAGGGATCCTACCTCAGACCCAAAGGTCCCACTCACAGAGAGTATTTATCTCCTATAGCTCAGTGATGAATTGACCACCTACCTCAGATCCAAATTGGATCCTACAGCTCAGGAAAATTTTCCCTACTTCAGGCTCAGAGAGCCCTATAACTTAGATCCAAAAGGATCCTACTGGAGTGTAATAGATTTATGTTTATCACAGAGAAATTTCTCTGTGATAACCCCATGAGCTGAGTTATCTCAGCTCTAACTTTCTTCACAGCTACAAAGATATTGAGCTGGAAGTAACTAGCAGTAAACTGCTCTGCTTCTTCTTCCTTCCCATGATAGAATTAGCAACTTTTGTTCTCTCTTCTTCTCAGCTTCAGAAGTAGATCTTCATATTTGAGTTTGCTGAACTGAGAAGTAACTTGATCCGCAGAAACCTGTTATCTATTTCTGCTTCTCCCTTAGAAGGAAGACCTTCTGAACTTGCTGGTGCAGGTGAAGATGACACCAACTAACTGAACTTTTGGTTTTTGCAGGAAGACTTCAAGCTTTTTCTTGGCAGCAATGGCGAGGAAGATGAAGTCCAGCCGCAACTTTTGAAATCAATAAACCCCTAAAAAATTTCTTTGCGTCTTGCCCAATATCATCCTTTTGTAGTTCGCCGATCAACGACTCTTAGGAATCGATGGGGCCCACCTGCAGCTTCTGGTTGCACCTTGCTTTAACGGAAGAAGACATATAGTATCTTCTCGGTAGAGTATGTCGTGTTCCGTAGCTTCTCCATACTTGATTTGAAATTAGTTAACTTTGTCGATCTTGCTGATTTTGCTGACGTCAGCACATGTGGACTTAGCCAAAATCGAGCATCAGTAGAATAGACGTTGAGTGAATGAGCTTTACTCAATGCTAAGACACTTAGACAGAATTTTGTCTATCTAGACATTGATAGCGTTGAGTAAGCAAGCTTCACTCAACGCTTTTTTCCTTAGCTTATTCTTCAGCCTCTTCTGTATGCTTGGTATTGAGAGCGTTAAGTGACCACGTCTCACTCAACGCCTTATGCCTTAGTCATTTTCCTGCTTCTTCAACATCTTAAGCGTTTAGAGCGTTGAGTGAGCATGCCTCACTCAATGCTTTTGTCTTTAGCCAGATTTTCTGAATCAAGGCGTTGAGAGCATTGAGTGAGCAAGCCTTACTCAACGCTTTTTGCCTTATCCAAATTTTTCAGCTCCTTGGCATTGAGTGTGTAAGCTCTACTCAATGCAGTTGGACTTAGCCAAATTTCTGTGTCTGAAAACACAGAAACTGACTGGATCAGATACAATCAATGCTTTTATCACATGGCATTGAGTGAGCTTTCCTCACTCAATGCCTATGGACTTAGTTAAATATCAGCATAGATTTTCTGTGGCTTTGACTTACAAGGCAATACTCAATGAATATAGAGTATAGCATTGAGTGAGAGATACTCACTCAATTCCTGTGGACTTATGTTGGGTCCATTGCCCACAATGTTCCATAGAGTGGATTTGAAGAGGCATCGCCATCAAGACTAAGAGCATAGTTGTATTTGATGTGTGCTTAAGTTCATGCATGTAGGTTATCCTAGACTGGATAGGTTAACAAAAGAGTAAGCTGGAAGTCAGATAATTTGACTAAGGCAAAAACGTCGAGACAGCTGAGACAGCTGAGATAGCTGAGAAGAATGTCTCAACATAATCACTGAGATGAACAAAAAGAGTAAGCTGGAAGTCATCAAATTTGACTAAGACAAAAATGTCGAGACAACTGAGATAGCTGAGAATGTCTCAATATAACCGCTGAGACAGCTGAGAAAGAATTCGTCGAGCTCAGTTCAGAATTTGTCGAACTGATTTCAGAGTTCGTCGAGCTCAACTCACCATTCGTGGAGCTAAATTCAGAACTTGAGATTCTGAGTTCGTCGAGCATAGTTGAGAATTCGTCGAACTGAGTTGAGAGTTCGTCGAGCTCAGTTTAGCATTCTTCGTACTCAGTTCAACATTCGACAAACTAAGTTTATGATTTTATTTAAGGAAAAAACCTCTAAGACAAGTGTTCGTCTCAGCATAACCACTGAGACAAGTGTTAGTCTCAGTATAACTGCTGAGACAAGTGTTTGTCTCAGTAGAGAACAAGAAAGCGCTGAGACAGTTAAGCAGAAAAATGCCTAAGGCAAAAAGCAATTAGTGAGGAGTGCTCACTCAACGCTCTCATCACCTAAGATGCTGTAGAGGTAGAAATATGGTAAAGGCAAAAAGCGTTGAGTGGAGGTTGCTCACTCAACACTGTCAACGCCTAGTGGAGACAAAATTTTGTCTAAGGAATTTGGCGTTGAGTGAAGCTATCTCACTCAACGCTAAGCAGTAGAAAGCTGATAAAGCAAGTTAGCGTTGAGTGAAGCTGAATCACTCAACGCCTAGAAACAGATTTATATTCTAAGTAGTTTGGCGTTGAGTGAAGGTTACTCACACAACGCCAAGAGACAGTAAATCTATCTAAGTGTTTTGGCGTTGAGTGATGCTTACTCACTCAACGCATATGCTAATGTTGTTTGATTTTTTGGCTAAGTCCACAGCTGATGAAGTCAGCAATTCAACATATTTCAAATTAGTTGTAGGATGGCTACAATACACGACAAATATTGTCGCAGACCTACTATACAACAGTTGGAATTAAAGCAAAGTTGTTGCTGGCCATTAATCATGTGGGGCCCACTGCTCAAGAGCCGTTGAGACAAAATCAATAGAAGAAAAGGGCTTTTATAGAGAAAGATAGCTTTTGAATAAAGCAACAAGGCAGTTCTTCTTCTCTACCATTGTTGTCGAGCAAAAGAACAGGAAGCTAGAGTATACAAGACAGAGAGAAAGTTAGCTGTTGGAAAAACATCTTCAACAACAAGATAGCTGGTGTGATCTTCATCTGCACCAGCAAGTTAGCTCAGAAGGATTTTCTGAGAAGAAGGTAGTAGCTTGGGCCGACCCTTGCTGCAGGTGTTTCACAGGATCAGCCAACAAACTTAAAGAACATTCTCTTGGGGAGCTGTGAAGAAGGAGATAGGGCTGAGCAGGTTGCTCAGTTCAGAAAGGGGCATAGAAGCTGATCTACAAGTTACTTCCAGCACAGGCCTAAGAGATCTTCATCCTTGTTGCTGTGAAGAAAGGAGTTGGGCTGGGATTCTCCCAGCTCAGGTTACAACAAGATCTGCTGCAGTTACTTCTCTATCCCCAGCTGGATAAAATCCCTGGTGCTTAGAAGAGGAAGTTAGCTATAAGTATTCTCTCAGACCAGATAAGTAAACTCAGGAAATATATTTCCTGGAGTCAAGGTTGGGCTGGGTTTATCTCAGTCCAGGTTGATTGGAACAGTGAAATTTCACCTGTGTCCAATCATCACACCAACCCACATTCATCAGGAAGGATCCAAGTGTGGATCTGAGCTATAGGGATTAATTGCCTGAGGTATGAGAGTGTTGCTCTCTGAGGTAGGATCCAAGTGTGCATCCGAGTAGTAGGGCTTAATTACCTAAGGTAGGAGAGTGCTGCTCTCTGAGTTAGGATCCAAGTGTGGATCTGAGTGTAGGGACTTTTGGCCTGAGGTAGGTGACAAGCTTGTCACTGAGCTGTAGGTGCCTGGAAGGGCACTAAGGTAGGTATCTGTTGGGTACTGAGCTGTATGAGTATTGCAACACTCTGAGAGTAGGGCCTTATGCCTGAAGTTGTAGGGCTGAGAAGCCTATGCTGTAGGCCTTAGAGATAATACTGATGTAGGTGGCTTGATGGTCACTGAGTGTAGGAGCACTACAGAGCTCTGAGGTAGGATCCCTAGTGGATCTGAGGTGGGGCTGTCCTCCTAGCCTGAGTGTAGGGCTTAATAGCCTGAGGTAGGTGGTCTGCTGACCACTGAGTTGTAGGCCCTTGTGGATGAGAAGTAAGTTTTGGAGAAGACTTAGAGATCCCGAGGGATCTTAGGTGTAAGCTCTTTGGAGCAGGTTTTGGAGAAGTGCCTAGTCCAACAAGATAGTTGGATAGGTGGGAGGGAAAGTGGATGTACCTAGTTTGGGAACCTCTATAAATATTTGTGTGATGTGCTGTGTTATTTGTTCTCTTTTTATATTGCAGGTACTAAGGACAACTTGAAAGTCTCTAGTGTCGACTAAATCCAGCTATGGGGGGGGGGAATAGGTGTCGTGCAGTCTTTTGCAGAATTAAATGTACCTGAACAAATTAACAAACACAACACAGAAAACACACAAAGAGTTATAGTGGTTCCCCGATTTGGGTACATCCACTTTCCCCATTCGATCTATCTCCCACCAAGGGACGACTCGGTCACTCCTCCAAACGGATTGAAATCCAATCCTCACACTACGGAAGGAACCCTTCCAACAAAGGAGTCACAACTCCACCACCACGGGTTGCACCCAACCCTTACAACTAGGAATTAAAATTCTTTTACAATAAATCAAAATTGAATGTAAAAGAAAATACAAACAAAGCTTTTGGAGATTCCGATGTCCTTCTTTGTTCGTTGAAGCTTTCTTCAAAGTTACGAAGAGTCCACAACCAGAGTTCTCTCTTGGAGAGGATCTTGACAAGATCGGCGGCGGCAAGTGAATGCGGCGACAATACTTTGTGGATCCAAACTTCTTGACGAAGCAAGCAAGGTCTACCAACGATCTTAGTCGGATCAATCGTCTTCACCGATTCGGAATGGAGAACTAGTCTCGTTCAACGAATCGAGAGACAAGAGATCTCAAGAGAGATCTGTGAGACGCACTGCTAGCCTCGGTGCTGTCGCCGGAAGATCAAATATGATCGGAGATTATCGGCGACAATGAACTGCGAGCGGCGATAAGCGATAAGCGATTTCCGCGATCAGCTGGGGCACGGCGTCGGCTGCTTTTGATTTCACGTGAATGGATTACTGTAGAAGTTCAAAATACGCGAGTATATATACCAGAGGCAACCTTAATGACCGTTATGGGGCCCATAAGGAGAGACCCTAGCCTCGGCCGAAACAGCGCACGACCTCTTGGTTCGGTCCAACGAACGGTGGAAAATTTCATAAGTAAAAAACGACGAGAATCGTTGGTGATTCCCGTCGAAGTCGGCGGGAATCATTCACGATTCCCGTCGATTCTGCCTTAGCAGAATCCCTGTCTAGAAAACAGTCAGTCGAAAGAAATCGGCGGGATAGGCTAGCTGATACTCGATGAATCGGCGGGAATCACTAATGATTCCCGTCGATTCTGCCTTGGCAGAATTCCTGTTGGAAAACTGTCAGCCGGAAGAAGTCGGCGGGAATGCAGACTGTTTTTCATCGAATCGGCGGGAATCACTAACGATTCCCGTTGAAGTCGGCGAGAATCACTTAGTGATTCCCGTCGATTTTGACTTAGAAGAATTTTCTCTTCCTTCCTTTGAAGACTTGGTCTTTGACCCCTCTTTGCTCCTTCTTCTGCTCTTTATCTGCCTTAACCCTGTACTTGAAAATAAGTACACTCTAATAGAGAGCGCACACGTGAGTCAACACACTGATCTACTCAATGAGGGATTACGTTGCGTAGACTCGTATATATTGACCCACTGCACCTTGACATTGGTGTGTACTTAGCATGGAATAGCTGCAAGCACAACTTGATAGAAGATCGCCAAATACATTGTGAATCCATCTTAGCTTGACTGGAGTCTTCTTCAAATCCAGGTAATTGTGGATACAATACCCAACAATCTCCCCCTATTTGAATAAGCCAAAATCCTACTAGTTAAGATGAATTACGCCGACCAAAAAGAAATATATAAAAGTATGCGAGACAAGAAATCAGAATAATAAAATTTCACGCATTCAAAACAGAAATTGAATCAGCATATGATCATATATATATATATCCAACGGGTTGTCCATTTATAATTACAAGAATAGAAGTACACGCATATTGAAAATAAAGAATTTAGATTCCAAGTCTATCCCTCCTTTGCCTCAGCGTCTCTTAGTTATTTAGCTAGGAATTTCTTACATTGTCTTTCAAAATATTCCTTTGGCTTCGGGTAGTACCATGGGGGAGGAGCTTTATTCTCCACAGTGTTTGTCCTGAAGAATATGTCTCTTTTAGCCTCATATTCTTTGTGCATTTCCCACTCATACTGACTGTATACTTCATTTATATTAAGCTCTCCCCGCTGTTGTAGCATGAATGTATCCAGTATGATGCTTCTAGACACAGGACTCCATCATTCATTCTTAACTTCACTTTCCTTCCTTCTTAATTTCCTCTCTGCTGGAGTTTCTTTAGAAGTTCCTTCTCGAACCTTTCTTTTCCCTTTCACAATCGCTTCCTGATCAAACATTGCACTGTGAGCAGCTTTGGCAGCGGCTTTAGCAGCCTTTCTGTCATCAGCTTCACTCAAGGGAAATTCCTCAGCAATAACAACCTCATCAGCAGCAGCAGTAACATCATCAGTAGGATTAACAGGAATATGTATACCTGAAGCTTGCTGAGCTAGCCAATGACAACTTTCAAAAACATACTCATTTGATTGCTTGAAGTTGTCGACCATGATTTGCTCTAACCCTGCCATCTTAGCTGCATATTCCTTCTCCCCTTTTTGGCTTCTAAGGCAATTGAGTTTGCATAAGAATGCAGTGACTCATCTATATGCTTTACATTCTAAGTAAAATCGGTCAGCAGGGTATTCTGATTCGTGTTGAGTGTGACCATGTTGGCATCAAACAATTTCATGTTGTTGGCAACAACATGAGCATTTTGATTTACCACTGCCAGGTCAGCTGTATTTTTCTGTAGCCCTTGCATCAGAAGATTGACGGCAGTGCCGGCCTCAGCATACTTAGCTCAAACTTTTGTTCCATCTTATCCAGCTTGTGATTTATCTCCACAATATTCTTTAGCATCAGATCCTCTGATTGCTTAATTCGTTTAAGTACCCTGTTGTGAGATCCTTTAAAGGAGGTCTTCAGTTCATCTACAATACCTTGAATGATATTTACAGTGTGATTTGCCAGGCTAGGTCCTAACGGATGATCCTGATGTATGGCCTGGTCATGCTCTGGGGGGATAGGACTCTGTGAGTCAGGATTCTCTTCTTCAGATACACTTGTGGAGCTTGATAAATTTACCGTATCCTGTGGAGGGATAGAGGCAGCATCTGCCAAGTGTCCATGTATACTCATCACCCCCTTCAACATAGTATCAGGTTGTTCCTGAGGCTGGGAGGTCTCTCCCCTTAACTGATGCGCCAGATACATCAGGAACTTTTACCAGAATATGTTCCTCAGAAGGGAGGTCAACATCATTCTCCCTCATGGACATATCATTTCCATCTTGCTCATCATCAAGTTCCTCAGCAACCTGTAGTTCAGGGGAATCCACATCATTCTCACTAGCAGCAACATTCTCCACATCATCCTCTTCTTCCTCCTTGTCTGTATGATCAGTAGTGAGAGTCTCCACTGCCTCCTTAGCGATGAGGGTAATGTCAGTAACAATGCTTACTTGTCCTGTGATTGAGGCTTCCATCCTGATAGCAGTAGAAGGACTAGGTAACGACTCCCCCTCAGTTCCTGCATTCAGCAGATCAGGAACTTCACTGGGCTGATCCGAAGGATTTGTGAACTCTGGGGCTCGGTCTTCTTCATCAACACGTGTTCTAGACGCACCCCCTTGGACAATTCTTCTTTACCACCTATCAAAGACGCTGGAGTCCATCTTCTTTAGGTAGTGAAGGGGAACTCCCTTAGTAATATCAAATCTATCTCCATCCATCTGATTCAGGTAGAGACTGATAATTCTCCCGAAGTTAGGAGTACGTAGGGTATCTTTTATTTTCTCAACTAACATGGCCCCCCCAGTTAGATTTCTTTCTGCACACTATGGCGATCAGGATCTTAAACATATCCCCTGAGATATGATCGTGTGAGCCAGGCTTGCAGATAAGAACCTTCCCTATAATATCTGAGAGAAGCTTTCCTTCTTCGTTCATGTCCTTGTGTTTAATAGCCCTGGTCCCTCTAGCCAATCCACAGAAAAGAAGTGTCCTCGTACGATCATCTTCATCTAGATAGTCCTCTGGTTCAAAGATGGAGAGCTAGAGATGACGTGACAGTTTGGCAGCCGTAATATTTATCCTTAGACCTGCTATCTTACTCTTTATCAGGGTGTCCTCGTGTCGTAGCTTGGAGTTTGCGTAAAACTCAAGAACTTCCTTGTCTAGAACCTTGCACGAGTGCTTGAGAATGAAGGAGAGCCCGGCTTGTTCCAGCATCAAGATGATGTTTCTGAATTCGTCTGAAGCATGGCCAAATCCTGTCCTAACCAACTCACTTCCAGTGAGGAGCCCGACTGTTGTTCGAGGAGCCATTATTACCTAAATGAGTTACACTCAAGAATTAACTCTATCTAAATCTAGAGTTTGTATGAACTGAACTAGAAGGAGGGATGATCCTTGAAAATGGAGAATCTCAAGGAAGCAACTGAAGTTACCTTTCACACGGAGGGTGCAAGGAAGGAGACGCGTAGCAGGCGGTGAGAGGAGAGTAGCCCAAGGCCGATGAGAGGCTTACGTCGGGACTGAAGGCTGACGGTGGATCAGTGTGACACGTGCATCGAGCTTATGCCGATGACTGGAACGCAGAGTCAACGGGCTACGATCGACGGGAGCGACGGAAGGTAGACTTGAAAGTTGTGGAAGTCGACGAACTACGGCTGGGGAGTGACGGGAGGCTCGTTTCCGCGAGATCTGCTGAAGGGTTTCGACGAGGTTTCCGCAGGGTCGACGGGGAAATGGCGAGGTTTCCGCTGCTTTCTGCAGGAAGCTGAAGGATCGATGGGAAGGTGAAGGGTTTCCGCTGCTTTCCGTTTGATTAAACAAGCTTCTTTCACGACGGGAAAATGGTAACGTTAAACATTTGCTATTTCTTGTATATTTAAACCTTTGAGGTCAGAATTCCTATACATTTAAACCTTCTTTCACGGTCGGGAGATTTCCGCTCATCGACGGGAATTCCTGTACATTTAACCTTTGAGGCGACGGGAATTCCTGCTAATTCGAAACTTTTCCCTTTAAATAATGGGTAAAGATATTCAGGTCAGAATAGCTACGCCGAGTCGATGGAAGGATAACACTAGAAATAATCACTGGCTATTTCTTGGTGAGTCAAGATTTAAAAAATATAAGTTGCAACTACTGGTACAAGTCCCTTGAGATTCATCGGACCAATTGACACCCACTCTCACACATTATCAAGATATAGAAAATTTATAAGATTCTAAAATAGGGATCATACGGTTATTGGCTTGCGTGTCCTTCCATTTCAGGTGTGTAGATATATTCTTGAAAGAAAATCTACATATATGTCTATGCATATATATATATATATATATATATCTATGTAATGCGATTCAATTTTCGAAACTGAATGCGCGTACCTGGGATTACTAGGTTGATCATTCGGATCCAATTTGAAGTATGAAGGGTATCATGTACAAGTAGGACACTGTGGTTAACATTATCTCTTATCCCATATACTTGTTCCATAGCACGCCTGGAACATCTCTTATCTAGGTCCCATCAGGTTCATGGGTACCTAGACTATCCTGCAAAAAAGAATTACCTTACCTTAGGAACCCAATAGGTATTGGGTCCTAGGTTCTTGTCAGCATAAAATACAACATGCCTTCCGACAGGATTTCTGTCAGGAAGACTGTCTCTTGCCAAAGGATGTGGACATACCCTTGCCCTTGGCACAGAAGGATTATGCCAATAATCTATGGCAAAGTGACCCACTCTGCCACAGCACCAACACTCATGAATATTGTATCTCCTTTTCTGACCAGGTCTATTAACAGAGTTAGTCATGACCCTAGGTCTGAAAGAGGCAAAGCTGGAACTGCTCACAGATTTACCCTTTCCACCGAGACTCGAGGGGGTCTGATGGTGAACATGTGGTGAGTATCATGAGGCCTGGGGATGGTGCTTTCTTTTCAGCCAACACACATCCGGGGCCCCATTGATGCTTGCTACATGTTTGCCAACTCCCTTTTCCTTTGTCCTAGGGTGGAAAGATGTTCTGTGAGAGCTGGTTCCTGCAATGTCATGAAGTGTGGGAGCTGAGGCTAAAATAAAAATGGTTCATGACGAGCCGTGTGTCTTTTCTCATGGGTAGCCAAAACAGCACTTGCCACTATGGGTGTTTCCATATGAGGGCCGATCATTCTTGCAGTGACCATAGTTGTTCTTATGGGCATACTAAAGGGAATGATGTGTGCCCTTCCTACTCAGTGTGTGGGGGGGGGGGGGGGTTCTGAAAACAGTTTCCCCATTTCTCCATGATTTTATAATTCATGAGATCCACCCATTTTCTCTCTTTCTCTTAATAACATCTATCTTGGAAAAATTAGATACTATCCTCTTATCGGTCTCTAGATGAAACTCTAGATCAAAAATTTTTGAGTCTTTCACCTTGATGGATTCCAATTGGAGGTCCATCATGGTCCTCAACTGAGCAATTTCCTTAGATTGTTCCTCAACAAGCAAGTTGCTCTTCTGAAGGGCACTACGAAGGGAATCAAGAGTTTCAATCTTTTGATTGAAACTGTCAATTTCCATTGCATTAATTGATGGACAAACCTCCGAACTTCTCCTGTCTTCAGGAGATACAAGGGGAAAGGAGCATGAAGAGGAAGACACCTGATCCTAAATGGGCTGATCAGGGTTAGAGATATGGTCTGTAGAGACTGAGGTTTCAGCTTCATCAAAATTGCATTCCTCAATCTCTTCTTCAGTCTCTGATAGATAAACGGGAGCCCTGATATTGACAGGTTGTTCTTGGCTTTCATCTTCAGAGATGAGGACCCCCACATATGCTTTATCTTCTTGCTGGCATTCATTCCAAGCAGTCTTCTTTCCCTCCATGAGATCAGAGATTGTTTCCCACATGGACTTTGCAGTCTTACACTTATCCAATCTTGTAAGAGATGATCCTGACCAAATATCATAGATGATCTGTCGTACCAGCTTGTCCAAGTTGAATAGTGAGAGCTCAATCTCAGACATCTCTGCGGGACTCTTGGGGATTTGGAGATCTTTTCCAGAACCAGAAGCCTTTATGGGAATGAAGGGACCCTCTTCCATAATGAATAACGCACGAGGGTCAATGGCTTCCAGATCAAACTGAACTCTCATTTTCTAGATGGGATAATATTCTTTTGTGCAGGCAGGGAGTCTCAGAGGAGAGACATCAGTGTATAGCTCCATACTTGAGTCTTGTTTTCTTATTGACATTAGATACAGGATCTTACTCAAGGTGTTAACCTTATGTATGAGTAACCTCCCTATGATATCACTTGAAAGTCTCTAGTGTCGACTAAATCCACCTATGGGGGGGGGGAATAGGTGTCATGCAGTCTTTTGCGGAATTAAATGTACTTGCACAAATTAAAAAATACAGCACATAAAACACACAAAGAGTTATAGTGGTTCCCCGATTTGGGTACGTCCACTTTCCCCCTTCGACCTATTTCCCACCAAGGGACGACTTGGTCACTCCTCCAAATGGATTGAAATCCAATCCTCACACTACGGAAGGAACCCTTCCAACTAAGGAGTCACAACTCCACCACCACAGGTTGCACCCAACCCTTACAACTAGGAATTAAAATTCCTTTACCACAAATCAAAATTGAATGTAAAAGAAAATACAAACAAAGCTTTTGGAGATTCCGATGTCCTTCTTCGTTCGTTGAAGCTTTCTTGAAAGTTACGAAGAGTCCACAACCGGAGTTCTCTCTTGGAGAGGATCTTGACAAGATCGGCGGTGGCAAGTGAATGCGGCGGCAATACTTTGTGGATCCAAACTTCTTGACGAAACAAGCAAGGTCTACCAACGATCTCAGTCGGATCAATCGTCTTCACCGATTCAGAATGGAGAACTAGTCTCGTTCAACGAATCGAGAGACAAGAGATCTCAAGAGAGATCCGTGAGACGCACTGCTAGCCTCGGTGCTGTTGCCGGAAGATTAAAGATGATCGGAGATTATCGACGACGATGAACTGCGAGTGGCGACAAGCGATCGACGATTTTCGCGATCGGCTAGGGCACGATCGGCTGCTTTTGATTTCACGTGAATGTATTACTGTAGAAGTTCAAAATACGCAAGTATATATACCAGAGGCAACCCTAATGACTGTTGTGGGGCCCACAAGGAGAGATCCTAGCCCCGGCCAAAATAGCGCACGACCTCTTGGTTCGTTCCAGCGAATGGAGGAAAATTGCCTAAGACAAAATCAACAAGATTCGTTGGTGATTCCCGTCGAAGTTGGCGGGAATAATTCACGATTCCCGTCGATTATGACTTAAAAGAATCCCTGTCTGGAAAACAGTCAGTCGAAATAAATCTGCGGGATAGGCTAGCTGATACTCGACGAATCTGCGCAAATCACTAATGATTCCCGTCGATTCTGCCTTCGCAGAATTCCTGTTGGAAAACTGTCAGCTGGAAGAAGTCGGCGGGAATGCAGACTGTTTCTCGTCGAATCGGTGGGAATCACTAATGATTCCCGTCGAATTCGGCGTGAATCACTTAGTGATTCCCGTCGATTTTGGCTTAGAAGAATTTTCTCTTCCTTCCTTTGAAGACTTGGTCTTTGACCCCTCTTTGCTCCTTCTTCTGCTCTTGATCCCTATACTTGAAAATAAGTACACTCCAATAGAGAGAACACACGTAAGTCAACACACTGATCTACTAAATGAGGGATTATGTTGCGTAGACCCGTGTATATTGACCCACTGCACCCTGACATTGGTGTGTACTTAGCATGGAATAGCTGCAAGCACAACTTGATAGAAGATCGTCAAATACATTGTGAATCCATCTTAGCTTGACTGGAGTTTTGTTCAAATCCAAGTAATTGTGGATACAATACCCAACACAACTCTAGATCACTTAGTAAGGAAACAACAAGAAGAACTTAAAAAGAGACCAATAACCTATTCACCCCTCTAGGTGATTTAGCTATCCTTTAATTAAAGACTTTCAACTTAGCCACTTTTCTGCCCATTTCTTCTTAGGCTTTTACTGCATTAGCCCGTCTCACAGCCTTTTGTTGTATGACGTTGAGTGAGTTGACTTCATGCAATGTCCACTTTCTCAGCTTACCACTACTTTGGCTTTGACTGTATAGGCTCCACTCAGTGCTATAAGTAATCTGGCATTGAGTGAGTAACCTCCACTCAATGCCTATGGACTTAGACAGATTTCTATCTATCCACCCCTTAGGCAAGTGTTTACCTCACTTAGCCACTTAGGCTACCTATCCCATCATTGTTGCTAGGACATCCCTGCATGCATAAACTCAGGAACTCATCAAATACAACTTTATGTATGTCATTTACAAGATTGTCTTCCTCAAATCTAGGAAATTATGGGCAATGGACCCAACAATTATATCGTTAGATTTATAAGTTTGGAATATGACTATTATCAAGCCCCAAGTAAATAAAATAGAAATAAATGTTCTTTAAATGCTAAAGTTTTGAATAGCTTAATTTATGGGCTTGATCAAGAAATTTTCAAACTTATATATGCATTGCATATTGTTTATGATATTTGGAAATTTAATAAGATAACTTATAGTCTTTATTCTTCAGATAATGAAGTCGACATGCTATTATAAAACCAACAGAAGAACCAAATGGTGACATGTGCTTGGAGGAAGACAAATCAAGCACTACATATAGAAGGGGAGATAGAAACACATAAATGGATGAGGAATGTCAAGAAGATATCAAAGATACTTTATGTTCAAATCTTGCATTATCCAAGATCATTGTAAGAAAATTGAATTCCTTTTGTTTCTAGTTCTTTTACTATATTACATTTTATAGAAATTGCTGAATGTAAAATAAGAAATTGAAAATTGCTATTTAAAAATCACTTTAGAAAACAAAAATTTAAAATCACAACATAATATAGAATCAAGAATATATGTGTTTGATGGTTCTTATTCCTGCTTTCTAGTTAAATTGATTCACCATGTATTGATTGTAATGACTTAAAAGAAAAATACAAGGATTGTGAAATGTAACGCCTCAAGTTTCCCGACGCTAGAGTGCGATTCTGTGAGCTACCGCGCAGCGATAGTGGGTTACCGCATTGTGGTAGATTAGCGGTATAAGTGAAAAGCCTTCGGTGAGATACCACTCAACGGTAGAATTACCACTGGCATTAGCATGGCCATTTTAATTGGCGTGGCGCTCAGAGAGTTACCGCGTGACATTAGTGAGTATCACGTGGCGGTATGGCTGCATCGTAACCAGCACGTTGATACCACAGCGGTAGCAGGGCTGTAACGGCATGGCCATGTGTCAGCCTGTGATTGGAGGTCATGGGTAGTGCGTGTGAGAATCAGCTATCGATTGAGGTACCACGCGACGGTAGCTAGTTACGGTGCAACGGTAGCTCGGTTTAAAGCCTAGGAAGTTACATTTTAAATTCATTTTCTTTTTAGGCTAACTTCTGCTGGGCGGCTGGAGTAGAGAGGAGGAGAGTCGAACGAAGGAGAACCCATCATCATTAGGATTTTGGAGCTCCGATTCGTGAGCCTAGTTCAAATCTTCGGAGGAAAATCCATTGCGGACATTTCCATCCGGCTAGATTCTCTCTTATGGCGCCAAAATGAACGTCAAGGGTAATGATCCTTCTTCTTGGACATGTGAAGTCCTGTGTTTTGGCATGTGAGGGTAGACGCTCCATGAGCACTTGAATGTAGTTCTCCTGATGGGTAGATTGGTTGTATCCCCATTGTCTTTGCATTTAGAATCTGGATTTAAAGTACCATATAGGCATGTTGTATGAAGTCTGTCCAGATAGGTTGGTCTGGATTGGTGATGTTGTTTTGTATGCCAGAGAAGACTCCATGGTAAGCGTATAGATTTTGGAGTCACGTGGTATATAGGTGACTGCAGATAGAGTACTGGAGAAAGCCTCCAGGAAAACACCTATTTGGAGGGGAAGAATTGATTGTCTGTCCCCTATCACACGACGGTAGCTCTACGGCTGACAGTAGCTCCCAGTGAGCAAAATTTTGTAAGGCCTGTCTTGTGGAGAACTGGGGGCCATTGTTTGGTGAGGCCTCTCTCGTGGAGACCTGGAGGTCATTATTTTGAGAGGCCTATCTCTTGAAGACCTGGGGGCCATTGTGTTGAGCTAAAACCTGAGGGGCCCAACTTAGGCAGTTGTGAGTGCTAGCCTTGGTACATATCAGTGTTATGTACTGTTGTGAATGGGAAAGGGGAGGTTGACCCGCATCGTGGCTTATTGCACCCGACAATTTGAGCAATGGGAAAGAGATGAACTCTACCCAACCTTATGGCGTTCAGCTTGGAGTGAGTCAGTGGCTTGAATCTTAGCTTCGGCCCGGAAAGACTAGTGAATGCTCAAATTATGCTAATCGTCACTAAGAATGGAGGTGGGACCCGAGTATTTCTGGTTTACCAATAATGTGTCCTAAGTGCACGGGGCGTGTGACTGGTAGTGCTAATGTCCGTGGTGAATGGTGCTTAAGTTGTACGTTCTGTTTGCCATTATATATATATATATACATTAAATGCCTGTACGTAAGGAGCACATCCACCCCGAGTGAGTGGTGGGGTCATTATAATTTGGTCAGCTAATGCTTGCCATTGCTTTGTTTGCTACCTTTGGGTGGGATGATTTCATGCAGGTGCCGCAGAGCCAAACAGGAAATAGCGGGCTGAATCCCATGGTAGCTAAATACTATGTCGGCCCTCGAAGGCCAAAGCGAAGTTGTCTTTACTATTTACTATTTCATGTGTGGCCGACCTGCGTGCCGAAGTATGTAAGACATTAGTGTTGGGTATTGTATCCACAATGACCCTGATTTGAAGAAGTGTCCCTTGAACTAAGATGAATTGAGATTGTATTTGATGTTGCTTCTTTTGTTTTGTGCTTGCAAGACTATATTGCTAAGTACAACCCAATGTCAGGTTATAGTGAGTCATGAAACACAGAACTATATAATGTAATCCTTCATTATGTAGGCCAACGTGTTGACTCACGTATAATCTCTCTATTGGGTGTACTTCTGATTCAAGTACATTAGAAGAATCGAGGAAGGACAAGTTGCTGCATTATGAATAACATAATTTTTCTCTAAGTAAAATTCGTCAAGTATAATAGTGAATACTCGTCGAATTTGTCAAGTATACTCATGAATACTCGTAGAATTCGTCGTGTATACCTACTGGCACTCGTCAAATTCATCATATTTACTTAGGAAATAATCTCTGAGTTCTTTGAAATTAGTTATGTAAAAATCTTCGAGTATCGTCATATATACTGGTCGAATTTGCCGAGTGTATTTATCGATACTTATCAAATTCAGTTGATACACGACGAATTCATCAAGACTTATTGGATATGCCTTGAGTTCTCGAATTTGCTTCTCTGGATTTCTCTAAGTCATATTCGTCGAATATCACTTTGTGAAAGTTATTACTTCAAGGTTAGCTAGTCACATAGAGGGGGGGGGGGGGTGAATAAGTCTTTGAAATTTCTTTAATCGGTCTGCTGTTTACTAACTAAATGATCTAGAGCTTGTCCTTAATACTTGCAATATAAAATAAAAACAAACAACACAGCACAGCACACAAGTATTTATAGTGGTTCCCCATTGGGTACATCCACTTTCCTTCCCACCTTTCTAACTTATGTTAGACAAGGCACAAACTCCACCAAAATGCTCCTCAGAGCTTACACCTTAGGCCCTCAGCCTTACACTCAGGTTCTCTTCAGAACCCTAACTCAGAACCATAAAGGTTCCTACCTCAGAGCCCTGTAGTGCTCCTATAACTCAGTGGTCCTCAAACCACTTACCTCAGCCTTATCTCTAAGGCATACAGCTCAGGCTTTTCAACCCTACAACTTCAGGCACAAGGCCCTTCTCTTAGAGTGCTATAACACTCCTACAGCTCAGTACCCTTCCAGGTATCTACCTCAATGCCCTTCCAGGCACATACAGCTCAGCTCCTCCAAGGCCTACAACTCAGTGACACACTTATCACCTACAGCTCAGTGACCCAATATTCACCTACCTCAGGAACTAGGCCCTACACTCAGGCTTGGAGGACAGCCCTACCTCAGATCCACACTTGTATCCTACCTCAGAGAGCAACACTCTCCTACCTCAGGCAATTAAGCCCTACAGCTCAGATTCATACTTGGAGCCTACCTTAGTACCCCAGTACGGAACCTACCTCAGTGACTAAATAGTATCCTACCACTCAGACACATAGTGCCCTACACTCAGATTAAGATAAACTGAATCCTACAGGAAATTAATCAATAAAATTGAAATACTGACTCAGAGAAAAATCTCGGTGTCTAACTTGCTGGACTGAGCAGATATCATTTCAGCCCACTTGCTGTAGAAGGAATTAGTCTTCTTCTACAACTACCAATTTCTCTGATATACTGAAGGCAGCAACTGCTGTTGAAGGCTTACATCCCTTCACACAGCTATCTTCTCTTGCTGATAGATTGAATCAGCCAACTTGTTCTTCGAGGAACACTCTTGCTGAACTGGAAGAAGATTCAGCTATCTTTGGCCTTCTAGCTTTCACTACTGGACTTTGCTTTCAAGCTTATCGAAGAAGAAGAAGTTTAGCCGCCTCAATTTTGTTTTCTACTTTCGTTCTCGTTTTTGTTTGTTGTGATTGTTGCCCTAATCTCATTTTCTATTTTCTTTTTATATCCGTAGATTTGAATCAACGACATAATTTGAGTGTGGGCCCAGCCAAGGATAATGAGCGCCACCTTCCTCAGAAGAGGACAAATAGTAGATTCCGACATTACTGTAGCTTTACCCCAACGACATGAAGTATTTGGACTGAGCTCGACGATCGTCGAGCTGAGATCGACGATCGTCGAGCTGAGATCGACGAACTCTATGCTGAGATTGATGAACTTCAGAATCTCCAACTTTACATTTAACTCGACGAAATGTGAGCTCTGCTCGATGAAATCTGTATCTTCAAACTTTAACTTGAGCTTGACGAAAGGTGGGCTCAGCTTGACAAACTTTGAATCTTTAAACTTTAACTTGAGCTCGACAGAAGGCGGGCTCAGCTCGATGAACTTTGAATCTTCAAACTTTAACTTGAGCTCAATGAAAGGTGAGCTCAGCTCAATGAACTCTGAATTTTCAACCTTTAACTTGAGCTCGACGATCTGTGAGTTGAGCTCGATGAACTGCGAGCTGAGCTCGACGAATTCTGAACCTCAAGCTTTTGAGTTTTAGCTCAAGGAATGGTGAGCTAAGCTTGACAATCTGTGAGTTGAGCTCGACGAACTCTGAACTCAGTTTGACGAACTCCACTTTCTGGACTTAGAAAATTTCTGCTGGCTTTGTCTCAGTGGTTCCTTCTCAACTATCTCAGCGGTTTCTTCTTCACAACTGACACTCTTCTATCTCAGTGGTTCCTTCTCAACTTTCTCGGCGGTTTCTTCTTCATAGCTGAGACTGTCTTCTGTCTCAGTGTTTTAGCTGAGACCAACACTTCTCTCAACATTTTATGTTGGGCTTCTCAGCTGTTTTAGCGGTTATGATGAGACATTCTTTTCAGCTGTCTTAGCTGTCTCAACTGTCTCAGTGGTTTTGCCTTAGTCAAATTGTCTGACTTCCAGTTTACTCTTTCTGTTCAACTGTCCAATCAAGGACAACCTGCATACAAGAACTCAAGCATACATCAAATACATTATGCCCCTTAGCATGATTGGTGATGCCTCTTCAAATCCTAAGGAATATTGAAGGGCACAATTCCCAACAATCTCTCCCTATTTGAAGAAGGCAGAACAACCATCCATAAGGTGCATCAACACAAAAAATATCATGATAGACCTGATGAAACATTATCATGACAACTAGCCATCCCAGTATAGGAAAAAATCCCCCTAGATGAGATGACTTAACACTATGATTGAATAACCAATGGTACTAGTGAATTGTATTAATAAGGTAAACATTATGATTAAGATAAAACTAATCATTAACTAATCCAAAAAATAGTAGCAAACCTGTGATTATAGGATATCTATATCATATTTATTAATCACAAATATATAGATGATAATTGCATGCACATTTCTCACATCAATATAGTCAGGGCAAACTCATATTCATTTCATTGATAAAGATTTGGTATTGGTACACTGTTTATATTCATTACAAGATATTAATTATATAATTAAAGCACCCTAAGTCTTGCAGTCTCATCTCAGCTCTTCTTTGATGAACTTGAATCAACATCCTTGGTAGCAGCTGTCTTCTTTAAGTTTTCAGCTTTGTTCTCCTGCCGTTTGAAGTAAAGGAATGACTTTGGAATATATCTGGGATGCATTTTTTTAGGGTTGCTCTTCTTTACCAGATTTTCTTTGAATACTCTTTCCCATAGGGAATTTCTTTCCAAATGCATGAGCCATTCCTCAGAAGGATATACACTATCAATGTTCTTTAAGATTTGTCCATGGCTTATCCAAGCATTGATAATGATGGATTCAGAGGCATCACTTAGCTGTTCATGATCTGGATCATCTCTGTTCTCAGCTCTCCTCTTTGTCATGAACTCTTCAGCCATTTGAGTTCCTTCCCTCTTTCATCTGGTAGTAAGTTATGCATCATGTGCAGCTCTATCTTGTGCTAGGATGTATAGGTTCTCTGGCCTCTTTCTATCCAGGAGGGGCAGGTGTAGTGCCACCATGGTGCCTTGAATTACATTGAAGGATTATTCTTCAATGAGAGCTGCTTTCTTAGCATGGCTCCTCTCCCCCTTTCCGCCTTCTTCAAAGATGATCTTTTACAGTAGGGAGGAGTTGACTTCACTTGTGCTTGATATAGATTGGAATATTCTCTCATTGTCAGCAAGCAGCTCATTTTTTAGAAGAATTGCCTCCTTCATAAAGTGGAAAGCAACATTGGTGACATGCTGATTTACCTGATCTGCTGCACCATTGATCACCTCATCAGTTGTACTCACATAATTTTTGATATATCCTATGTCAGCTGTAGAGAGTTTTTGTCTTATGTCCAAGGATTTCATGAAGGGTGTCAGTTTGATGCAAGCAGTTCTAGCCCTATCAAACCAGGTTGTGACCTGACTATTTAAGTGAGAAGTTTCTTCTTTACTTCCCTTGACTTCAGTCAATAGTCCTTCCCTTAGCTTGGAAACTGATTGGTCAACATAATCCTTGAGGGTTGTGGTCTGAGCATCTATGAGTGCTTTGATTTGGTTTATTAATTCCTCATTTAAGATAGGGATAGATGATGTATGGCTCATAGGAGGAGGGACATCATCCTGAGTAGGGACCTAAGAAGGCTCCCCCTCAACTGTAACACCTATAGAAAGAAACATTTCCTTAGTTAAAGCTATATTAACACTACTAATTAAGAGGGTATGTGTATTACCTGTAGTGGGGGCAGACTCAACTATTCTGTTGACAACTTGATCCAAGTTTGTCAAATCCATCCTTCTTTGGGCTTGACCTATCAAGATAAGTATATAATGCCTCAAAAGGCTCATTATTATCTTCTGTAGTAGGGATATCATCAATTGTAGCTACATCATCAGTATCTGCCATATCTGCCTCATCTTCTACAGCAACCTCTTCTTTAGTGGCATTATTTGACACTTGTCCTGACTTATGGCAGGCATGGATTTTATCAACATGCACAACAGTATCCTTGAGTTGAATGTTTGCAGAGGATTGAATGAGTGATAAGTCAACTTGCAGACCAACATCAGCTGGAGAGGAGGTTCCAAGCTCTGGTTCATAGCTGGCAGTTCTTTCCTCCTCAGCAGGTTTCTTCCTTGTGTCCCTAGAGGAGTTCTTTATAGCTGAAGGTTGGCTCATTGGTAGGGCCCTAGTGAATCTATCCAAAGTTTTTTATGTCCATTCTTTTTAGGTAGTGAATCTTCACTTCTTGCTTCTGCTTTAATGTATCAGGGTAGATATTCACTAGGTATAAGAAAAGAATTCTGCCCATGTTTGGAGTGTATAGGCAGTCTACTATTCTCTGGTAGATGATTGATGAACAAGAGGTCTTCCTTTTGAAGATTACCCTAGTCATCACATCAAACATTGACCTAAAAATTGTGTCATGTGATCCAGGTTTGCAGATAAGGGCTTTCCCTACAATATCTGCTAGCAGTTTACCTCTCTGATTGAAGAATTTCCTTTTAATAGATGCACGTTTAGCATTACTATATCCACACCATCCGAGAGCTCTGTCTCTGTCCGTGATAGTGGATTCTTCTTCCTCGCTAGGGGCGACGGAGGGTAGACAAAGGGCTTTGCCTAGTATCTTAGGGTTTATCTTGATCTTGATGTCTTCAATCTTAAATTTAAGTAAGTTTTGAGAAGACGACACTTTAGAGTTGGAGAAGAATTCCACTACCTCTTCTCTAAGAATGGTTGAGGGTTTAGAAAGGGTGTACTCCAAACCCGTGGTCTCAATCATCCTTAACACTTACTTAATCTCTGGCGAGGAATGACTGAATCCATTCCTCATAATTTCATAGCCCTCCTGGAGCTCCTTTGTGATCTTCGGCGCCATTGAGTCAGTGCGATAAGACGCTGAGAAGATTTCAATCTTGATGGCTAGGGTTAAAGCATTTAAGAGTGATGTGGCTTTTCGTTTCTTGTCGCCTTTATATATATAATGAAAAAGATTAAATACCTTATCACTAGATTAACTAATTAAACATTTTTAGACTTAAGTTAATACATATAGGCTTTACGGCTTGCTTTACGCTTTCTGTTATGATACATGACACTTAGTGCTTCTATTATACCTCACAACTCTTCTTTTATTCACTTAATGCCAGATTAATTTGTAGCTTCCCTCACTGTCTGGTTGTACATTCTATTTGTCACATTATTATACAAATATTTTATCACTTATAGGTATAATGGAGACCTAACATGTTAATAAGCCAATTTTATTTGCAACCTTATTTTGCACTGGTTTACATGTTATTTGGGCTTGAGAGAAAAGACTACATAAGTTAACAATGCAGATAAGTATGAAGGATAGTTTATTAATTGTTATCAACTGGTGTGCTTAATTAGATTCATCCTAAGCACATCTAACTTAATTCATGAATTTGCAAACTTAGTCTCTATACAAGAAAGATAGACTTACCTGAAGGCTTGCTGCCTCTAGCTTTTAAGGATTATACACTTAACAACCTCAACCTTTGTTTATTGCTTTACATGGAGCATATTCCTTGAGCAATCATCCCGTCCCATACATTTTCCTGGAACATCCATTGTCCAAGTACCAAGTCTTATTTAGATAGGTACTTGGACTATCCTGCTAAACAAAATTCATTTACCCTTAGGCACCTAACAATAGTTAAGTCCTAGGTTCATGTTAGTATTAAAAAACTTTATCCCAACTCTCTACCTGGACTGAGTACCTTTCTGTCCACTAGCCACATTCAGGTTGTGCCAATAATCAATGGCAAAGTGGCCCGCCTTCCCACATCACCAACATGTATGAATGTTGTATCTTCTCTTTAGGATAGCACATAATTGCTGTCCATGAGATTTGTGAGCAGCTCCAGATTTTGCTAGAAAAGCATTGCATGATGCTGCTTCCTTCTTCTTCAATGAAGGTGCTGAGGAACTAAATACAGCTGGCCTAGGATGGGCCAATTGTATTTTTGGAGCCTGACATCTAGTGGTCTCTCTCATCTCTTTAGATACATGATATTTGGATCCAAATCTAAAGAGCTTATCCTTAGCTTTATGGCTAGAGTGTACAAAAACACTCCTTCTAAGATCATGTGTCTTTACCCCACTGGTAGAGCACACATTTGATTGATCCTCAAGGGGAGGTGCAAACTTGACAGTTTTAGAAGGTAAATTCACCTTTTGAAATACTATCAACTTATTAGGGAATTCAGATTTGAAATGATGATTAGTGTGATTAATACTCAGCTTCCTAGGGACTTGGCTGGTTATAGATTTTGGCAACTGACCCTGTGATAGTGAAGGGTTAATCATAATCCCCAATCTCTCTATGAACTTTTTTTCTAGATATCTGATATGCTTATTCTTCTCTTTTAAAAGCTTGGTCTGACACTCAAGACTTTTCCTGAGTTCAGACACCTCATGACTATTCTTATAAAACTCAGTAGATTTATTGTTATACAGAGTTTTATAAGGCTTCAGGACTTCGATCTCCTTTGCTTTCCTTTTGCCAAGATTTCTGCTCTTCCTTAGAGCATCTAGGAGTATTCCATACTTGTTAATCAATTGATTGACATCAGTCTCAGAGTATGAGCAATCTTCATCATAGGATGAAGAAGCATCAGTGTTTGGATAGGTTTCATACTCAGAGGAAGATGAAGGAATGGAGAAACATTGTACCTTGATTGATTCTGAATCTGTCTGACTTCTTTCCTATTCAGTTATTGCCATCAGCCCCTGATATCCACAGTTTTCTTCATCCTCCTCATTATCACTGTCTGAGTGTGACAAAGGGGCCCTGATTCCTATCCTGGTAGTAGGATATTCCTCTTCTGGATTTGCAGCAACAGATATCAGCCCTATATAGGCTTCTTCCTCTTCATCTTCAGATTCTTAGGAGGAAGAATCTGTCCAGCTTATCTCCTTCTTAGCCACAAAGGACTTCTCCTTCTTCTTGTTCTTGTGGTGATGGTGATGTTTTTTTTTCTTCTCATCTTCTTCCTTTCTTTTGACTGGGTAGTCAGCAATGACATGCCCAGCCTTGCTGCAACAATAACATATGATATTAGAGGAAATCTATTTACTGGTTCTAGGGACATACCTATCATCCTTGGATGAATTCCTATGATAAGAGGATGAAGATGGCATGCTCCTCCAATCCTTCTTCTTCATGAACTTCAGAAATTGACTGGAGAAGGCAGCTAGATCTTTATCAAACATGTGGTTGTCTGATGAGCTTGACTCAGATATTTTTGAGCTTGATTCAGCTTCCCTCCTTGGTGGTGAGGGAGTATTTCTTCTGATCCTTGGGGCTTCTGCCTGAATGCTACATACTTATCATTGGACTTGGATTGGCTGCTCTTTTTCTATTTTACCTAGCAAACCAGCTACATTTCATAGGATAGTAAGCTTTCCAAAAGGAGAGTTGGTGGGAGGATGTGTCTTCCAGGCTTAGCCATTTTTACCTAATGGCCACAAATCTTGGTGTCTCAATCCTCTGGTATTGAGATCTAATGAACTTGTCATTCAGCTCATAATTGTTGAAGACCCTAACCATAGGTTCTTAGTTCATTGACTATCCTAAAAGAACCTTTTCAAAGTAGTCCAGCCACCTTTTTCAGATTTGCTTTGTCTGAAAGCCTCAAACTCTTGGTTGAGCATGGACTTCCTATCATCTCTAACTTCCTCAAAGCCTTCCATGTAGAACCACAAGTGTGTCCCACATTTCCTTGGAGGTCTTGCAGTGTACAAGATTTTGGAAGGTTGAGTCATCAATGGCACTGGTTATGATATTTTTCTGCCCTCTTGTCCATGGTAGACAACACTACCTCATCTCTATCCATCTCTATATATGCCTTGGGCACTCTCAGAGTTAGATCTATGGTGGAAGCCTTTATGGGGATAAAAGGACCTTCCACAACTGTTACATAGATCCTAGGGTCAGATGCTTTATATGAACAGTCTGACCCTTTGCTTCCAGAGGCCAAATCCTTCCTTCCTACAGATTTGGTAGTTTCATGGCCCTAGCTCCTTATAGTTCATTCCTGACCCCATACTTATATCTTATAGCTAACCTTTGAGGTATACTTAGATTGTTAAATACTTTTTGAGTAACCTCCCTTTGATACCACTTGAAAGTTATTACTTCAAGGTTAGCTAGTCACCTTGACGGGGGGGGGGGGGGGGTGTGAATAAATCTTTGAAATTTCTTTAGTTTGTTTGTTGTTTACTAACTAAATGATCTCTATAGCTTGTCCTTAATATCTGCAATATATAATAAAGAACAAGCAACACAACACATTACACAAATATTTATAGTGGTTGCCCAATTGGGTACATCCACTTTCCCTCCCACCTTTCTAACTTTATGTTAGACAAGGCACAAACTCCACCAAAATGCTCCTCAGAGCTTACACCTCAGGCCCTCTCATCCTATAGACTCAGGTTCTCTTCAGAACCCTACCTCAAAAACCACAAAGGTTCCTACCTCAGAGCCCTGCAGTGCTCCTACAACTCAGTGCTCCTCAAACCACCTACCTCAGCCTTTTCTTTAAGGCCTACAGCTCAGGCTTTTTAGCTCTACAACTTCAGGCACAAGGCCCTACTCTCAAAGTGTCGCAACACTCCTACATCTCAGTACCCTTCCATGTACCTACCTTAGTGCCCTTCTAGGCACCGTTAGCTCAGCCTCCTCCAAGGCTTACAACTCAGTGACATACTTGTCACCTACATCTTAGTGACCAAACAGTCACCTACCTTAGGAACTAGGCCCTACACTCAGGCTGGGAGGACAGACCCTAACTCATATCCACACTTGGATCCTACCTCAGAGAGCAGCACTCTCATACCTAAGGCAATTAAGCCCTACAGCTCAGATCCACACTTGGATCCTACCTCAGTACCCCAGCAGGGCACGTACACTCAGTGACTAATTAGTCACCTACCACTCAGGCACAAAGTGCCCTACACTCAGATTAAGATGAACTGAATCCTACAGGTAATTAATCAATAAAATTGAAATACTGACTCAGAGAAAAATCTCCGAGTCTATCTTGTTTGACTGAGCAGATATCTGTCCAGCCCACTTGTTGTAAAAGAAATTAGTCTTCTTCTACAGCTACTAATTTCTCTGCTGTACTAAAGACAACAACTGTTATTGAAGGCTTACAACCCTTCACACAGCTATCTTCTCTTGCCGATAGATTGAATCAACCAACTTATTCTTCAAGGAACACTCTTGCTGAATTGAAAGAAGCTTCAGCTATATTTGCTTTCTGGCTTTCACTGCTGGACTTTGCTTTCAAGCTTGTCGAAGAAGATGAAGTCCAGCTGCCTCTATTTCATTTTCTGCTTTCGTCCTCATTTTCGTTTTCTTTTGCTGTGATTGTTGCCCTAATCCCATTTTCTCTTTCTTTTTATATCCGTGGATTTGAATCAACGACACAATTTTAGTGTGGGGCCCTGCCAAGAATGGTGAGCGCCACCTTCCTCAAAAGAGGACAAATAGTAGCTTCCGACGCTACTGTAGCTTTCCCGCAATGACATGACGTATTTGGACTAAGCTCGACGATCGTCTAGCTGAGATCGACGAACTCTATGCTGAGCTCGACGAACTTCAGAATCTCCAACTTTATATTTAGCTCGATGAAATGTGAGCTCTGCTCGACGAACTTTGAATCTTCAAACTTTAACTTGAGATCAACGAAAAGCGGGCTCAGCTCGACGAACTTTGAATCTTCAAACTTTAACTCTATCTTGACGAAAGGCGAGCTCAGCTCGACGAACTTTGAATCTTCAAACTTTAACTTGAGCTCAACGAAAGGTGAGCTCAGCTCGATGAACTCTGAATCTTCAACCTTTAACTTGAGATCGACGATCTAAGAGCTGAGCCCGACGAACTGTGAGCTGAGCTCGACAATTCTGAACCTCAAGCTTATGAGTTTTAGCTCAAGGAATGCTGAGCTGAGCTCGACGATCTGTGAGCTTAACTCAACAAACTCTGAACTCAGTTCGACAAAATCCACTTTCTGGACTTAGAAAATTTTTGCTGGCTTTGTCTCAGCGGTTCCTTCTACACTATCTCAGCGATTTCTTCTTCACAGCTAAGACTCTTCTGTCTCAGCGGTTCCTTCTCAACTGTCTTAGTGGTTTCTTCTTCGCAGCTAAGACTGTCTTCTGTCTCAGCGTTTTAGCTGAGTCCAACACTTCTCTCAACGTTTTGTGTTGAGATTCTCAGCTATCTTAGCGGTTATGCTGAGACATTCTTCTCAGCTGTCTTAGCTGTCTCAGCAGTTTTGCCTTAGTCAAATTGTCTGATTTCCAGTTTCCACTTTCTGTTCACCTGTCCAATCAAGGACAACCGGCATGCAAGAACTCAAGCACACATCAAATACATTATGCCCCTTAGCATGATTGGTGAAGCCTCTTCAAATCCTAAGGAACATTGAAGGGCACAATTCCCAACACTTTGCCTATGCATCGAATGCGTTGAGAGTTTCTGTAGATACTCATCAAATTCATCAAGTAATCTAGTCAAAATTCGTCGAATTCATCAAGTATCTCTTCAGGAAAGTGTTGAGTTATCAGTTGGAGTTACCTGGAATCATCTAAGTTATTTTCGTCGAGTTTCGAAGTAGTTCGACGAGTATACCCGTACATACTCGACGATAATCGATGAATTATACTTAGGGTTTATTTTTCCTGTTTTCAAATTTCCGACGTGGTTCATCTAGACCGCCATGTACAGTAACTCTCAGATTTCGTGGTATGGAAGGAATCTTTTAGCCGTTAGAGAAGAGGAGTTCCTATATATACCTAGGGTGGATTTCTAGAAACCATAATCGTATATTTCCTAGTTCAAATCGAGAAATTCCAAAAAAAAAGCTCTCGTCGGCCGAAAAAGACGTGATGCACGATTCGTTCTTCATCAAGTGTGTCTACTAGATCCTTGATCTCTGAAGGTTCTAAAACTATTCAGATCTAGTTGATCTGTGTGTTCAGATCAAGACCTTAAAGATTTCTGATTCTCTTTCTCCTCAAGACTCTCAAGTTCTATATTTCAGAAGAAAGGAAGACTGAAAATTTCAGATCTAAAGAAGATTATTTGTAATCTATTTTGTGTAAATCTTTTATACTATTATAGGAGGTTTTGCCTCCGAGTTGTAGATCCTTATTTTAGGATCGAATTGTAGGAGAGGTTATTCTCCGAGTTGTAGGAGAGGTTGTTCTCCAAGTGGTATGAGAGTTGTCTCTTAGTTGTAGGAGTTGAGACTCCGAGGTGTAAGATTGTTTTCAATCTGAGATAAAGGTGAAGTGAATCTAGCCCTTTCTGGTAGATAGGCGAGGTGGGACTATGGACATACACAACTCAGGGAACCACTATAAATTCTTTGTGTTTCTGTGTGCTTATCTTTAGTATAATTTTTATTCCGCTATAAGACGTAAAACTCACCTATTTACCCCCCTCTAGGTGATTTAGGTTGACTACTCGACACTTTTAAGTGGTATCAGAGGGAGGTTATTCGATATAAGGTTAACACCTTGAACAAGATCTCTGTTTAGTTGTCAAGAGAATCTGCTTAACTGCAATGGACATAAGTAAGGATATGTCTTCAATGAAGTTGTCGGTGTGCACCAAGGAGAACTTCCCCATGTGGAAGGAGAGAGTCAGATTCTACATGGCAGCTGCTGATCCACCCATTTTTTAGATTGTTGAAGAAGGACCTCACATTCCCACACACCCATCTGCCTTGAATCCTACTGTTATGATTCCAAATAAAATGATGGACTTGACCAAGGATGAAATAGCTCTAGTCTCCTTGGATAAAAAGGCAACGATTATTATAGCCAGTGCAGTGGATGACTCAATGCTGCAAAATCTATTCCACTAGAAATCTTCTAAGGAGATGTGGGACTGTCTCGTCATTCTCATGGAAGGAACTGAATAAGTTAGAGACTATCAGAGATCTCAACTTAATCAAGAATACGAGGCATTCAAGCAAGGCTCAAGTGATACAATTGTAGACAGCTTTGAAAAATTCTTTAAGATCACCAACGACCTCAGAAACACTGGTCGTATATTTACTAATGGTGAGCTCAACGACAAATTTCTAAGATCCCTGAGAAAAGATTGGGACACCAAGGTGGTAGCCATTAGGGAATTTGGGAAGCTGTTTGAGATTAATCCCCAAAATCTTTTCGGAAAGCTCCTCTGCTATGAACTACAAATGAATACTCAAAAAAAAAGAGGAGCAAATCAACAAGACTTCAGGCAAAGAGAAGTCGGTAGCTCTGAAGGCCAAAGGGTCTCAAAAATATAAAGCTGTGTCACTAGTAAGGACACGAGCTTCTGATGACCAAGAAAATTCTGAGACAAGCACGTCAGGCTCTAAATTGTCTGATGGAGAATTCTCGCTAATCTCCAAGCAGTTCAAAAGATTGCTCAGCAAGAGGAGGCAAATGAAAAATCAGTCCTCCTCCTCTGACTTCAAAAGATCACGTCGTGATGGTGATCGTTCCAAGAAAAGCTATAATTGAGATGACAGGTATAAGTCTAAACCGAAAAAAATTCTTCTTCTAGCATAGTGTTATTGTTTCAATTAGCTAAGACACGTGATTGCGGAGTGTCCGTATAAGAAGAAGGAAGGATCTAAGAAAGAAGAGAAGAGATCCTTCCAAGATAAGAGGAAGGAAGAGAAGAGCTTTGTTGCAAAGAAGTCAAAGACTCTTAGTTACAGTGACTCAAGTGAGTCAAGCTCTTAAAATGAAGAAGCCTACTTCGAGCTCATGGCTCAATCGGACGAGGAAGTGGGTGACACCCAATTCAACCAGAAGGTAAACTCTCACACTATACTCTCTGAATCAGAAGCCGCAATTAACGGTCATAAAGATTATTCTTCTGAGGAAAATGATTCTGACTTGATAGCTCAACATCAAGAACTTTTGAGAGCCTTTGACAAATGCCGTAATGTAGTCAAAAAGCAATCAAAAGAGATTGCTTCTCTCAAGGTAGTGGAATCACGACTGAAGGAGGAAATTGCTGAATTAACTCCTCTCAGAGATGAAGTTCACTCCTTGAAAGAGCAATTAAAATGCTCGGCTAAACTATTTAGTCAGAAGGAGAAATACCTAGACGAGTTAGAAGAAAAGATTCTAGTGGAAATGAAACTTGTTGAATGTTACTCTAAGCCAAAGACCATTCTTCCTCTCTTTGATGAATTCTCTGCTCCTAAGAAGGGTAGTGTTCTTGGCCATGTAGCTGAGAAAGGTAAGGCTACTAAGAAAGACTCTACCAAAGGCAAAGGGAAGGCACCTCAAAGCCAACCCTCTTTCAAGAAGGTAATCTTTCATTCAAATAAATATGACTTTGAGACGTCCTATGTTCACTTTGCTTGGCCTACTTATATGGAACCTAAAAAGCACTACCAAGGATAGACCCATCCCCAAGACTTTGGTGTTAGTGCTTTCAAGGCACCGTATGAAGAAATAACTCTCAAAGAGTATGGTCCTTATATTCATGGACCAAATTTTAAGAAGCCACCCAAAGCCAAAAATGTTATTCCCAAGGGTAAGGAGATAGTGAAGCCTTGTGTTTGTTGCAATTATGAGGGCTCCACCTCCAAGTCTGTTGCCCCTTCTAGACCTCTCGTTCAAAAGGTAAAGCAGGAGTACAATAGAAGGTACAATAGGTTTGACTGTTGGTGTTGTGGCAAGATTTGTCATTTTGCCATAGATTGTTGGTTTCATACTGTGAAAATTAAAACTCCATGAGTTAATAGTGTGAGACCGACCACTCACAATGTTAATGTTCCTAGTGGTATTAAACTGATAAGGAACCAAGGACTAGAATCTGTTTGGGTTCCTAAGGGAAAATGATTTATGATTGTAGGTATGTCCAAAGGCCAACAAAACTCCAATCTGATATTTGGATAGTGGATGCTCTCGACACATGACTTGAATAAGAATCCTATTACAAGAATATACCCCAGTCGAAGATGGTCCAAAAGTCATCTTCAGAGGGTCTGACTGGGGAATCACTAAAGTCTACGGTATGATTACCAACGGTATAGTCTCCTTCACAGAAGTGGCCTATGTTAAAGGAGTACAACATAATCTCATAAGTATAAATCAATCATGTGATAAATGCTATATCGTTAAGTTCTACAAGGAGAAGTGTCTGATAAAATCATCAGCCAATTTGGAGATAGTCTTAACAGGCACTCGGAGTAGAAATATTTTTTGTTTAAATTTTCAATGCTTAGATAATTCTACACCAGTGTGCTTTTTGGCAAAAAATATTGTCTCTCTGTGACCAATGACACAAGAGATTAGTACATATTAATTTCAAAACTATCAATATGTTATTTTCTCAAAACTTGGTGCGTGATGCTCCCAACATTAAGTGCCTTAAAGAAAGTCCATGTCACGCATGCCAAATGGGTAAGCAGACACAGGCTACCTTTAAGGGCATTACTGAAAAAGATTCTTCTATAAGTTTATACTTACTTCACATGAACTTATTCAGTCCCATGCCAATTCACAGTTTAGGAGGTAAAGTCTATATGTTGGTCATTGTTGATGATTAGTCTCGTTTTACTTGGGTGTTTTTTCTAAAATACAACTCAGACACTTTCGAAGCTTTCACTAATGTTGTCAGGTAAATTCAGAATGAATTGAACTGCTCCGTGGTCAAAATCAGAAGTTTTTACGGAACAGAATTTGAGTATGAGGCCATGACAGAATTCTATGGAAGTTAAGGTATCTTTCATAATTTTTCCTCTCCACATACTCAAAAATAAAATGGAGTTGTAGAGAGAAGGAATAAAAACCTCATTGATGCATGTACAACTATGTTGAATGATGCTTCACTACTAGAGTACTTCTGGGGAAAAGTAGTCAACACAGCTTGCCACGTGCAAAATAGAGCATTAATCAATAAAACTCATTGTAAGACTCCCTACAAACTATTGAAAGGCAGAAAACTGACTGTGTCCTACTTAGGATCTTTGGCAGTAAATGCTTTGTACTTAACAATGGGAAGTATTATCGTACGAAGTTTAGTGAAAGGTGTTTTAAAGGTACTTTCGTAGGTTATAGTAGCCATAGTAAGGCGTATATGATTTTTAACAAGAAAACCCTAGTAGTAGAAGAGTCTATAAATGTTGTATTTGATGAGACAAGCATGCTCCATAGTAGCTCGTCTAGTGTTATTTGTGTAGATGCAAGTACCAGGTTAAAGGAACTAAGCTTGGAAGAAACGGTCAAGGAAGGTGCTCCAAGCTCAGTCAAAGTAGTCGATCCAAGTGTTGTGGAAGAAGAACTACTAGATGAAGAGCTACCTCAACCTACATGAGATGCAACTTATGCGGCAGAACCTGCAGGTAGGATAAGAAGAAATCTAGTATTCAGACACCTAAGAGATCACCCTATTGATCTAATCATTGGAGAGCCAGGCGACGCTGTAAGAACCAGGAGAGGTACTGCTAATAAAATTCTACATATTAGCTTTCTATCTCAAGTTGAGCCAAAGAAATTTGAAGAAGCAAATAAGGATGCCTGTTGGATAATGGCTATGTAAGAGGAGCACAACCAGTTTGAAAGGTGCAAGGTTTGGGAGTTGGTGCCCAGGCCTAAAGGACAAAATGTGATCGGTACCAAATGGATATTCAGAAACAAGCTGGACAAAAATGGAGTAATTATAAAGAATAAAGATAGGCTTGTAGCTCAAGGGCATAGACAAGAAGAAGTGATCGACTTTAATCAGACCTTTGCTCCAGTGGCCAGACTCGAAGCAATCAGGTTGTTCCTTGCGTATGCAGCACACAAAGGCTTCAAAGTCTATCAAATGGATGTGAAGACAGCATTCCTCAATGGCGATCTAAAAGAGGAAGTATACGTAGCACAACCCATAGGTTTTGTCGACTCAACATTCACTGATTATGTATATTTTCTTAAAAAGGTTTTTTATGATTTAAAACAAGCTCCTCGAGCTTAGTATGAGACGTTGTCTATCTTTCTTCATGAGAACAAGTTCGCAAGAAGAAAGATAGATAAGACATTATTTCTTAGGGAAGTAAAAGGCAAGATTTTGCTAGTGCAAATCTATGTCGACGACATTATTTTTGGCTTTACAGAGGACCACCTTTGCAAGAAGTTTTCTAAACTTATGCAAGGGAAGTTTGAAATGAGCAGTATGGGAGAGCTAAAGTATTTATTAGGACATCAGGTGAAACAATCTTAAGAAATAATTTTTATCTCTCAGCCGAAGTTCACCAAAGAGTTACTTAAGAAATTCAGAATGGAGAATGCAACCTTGATGAGGACTCTAATGGGTTCAACTATATCTCTGGACAAGGATGAGAAAGGGAAACCATTTGATGAAACCAAGTACAGAAGCATAATTGGGTCCTTGATCTATCTTACTGCCAGTAGACCCGACATAACGTTCTCTACATGTATGTGCACTAAATTTCAGGTGATATATAAGGAATCTCAATACGTCACTGCAAAGAGGATTTTGAGATACCTTAAGGGTACACAAATTCTTGGCTTATGGTACCCAAGAAGTAATGATGTCGAGCTAATTAATTTTTCAGATGCTGATTTTGCAGGAAGCAGGAATGACAGGAAAATCACGTTCGGGACTTTCCAATTCCTCAAAAGAAGGCTTATTTCATGGAGCATGAAAGAAAAGGGATAGATACTACTCTAGAGGGGGGGGGGGGTGAATAGAGTAATCAAAAATTGCACTAGCAAAGTTGACTGTCTACTCAACTCCCTTAGAGTCAATTGCAGAATGAAGGTTATAGATATTTGAGATGAAACCCTAAAGCCTAACACAAGTGTTGTGCACAAAAGGCAGCCAACTGTAATTACAGTTAAGGCTTGGAATCCTAAACAGCAACTAGCAAACCTAGTTAAAATCTAATCACAGCCAATCAGCACAGAGAATTAATTAAACAATCCAGACGACACAAGGAATTTATAGTGGTTCCCCAAACAACTTGGGTACGTCCACTCTTCTACCAACAAGGTAGGAATCCACGCAGGTTTTTGATCAGGTGCCCTGCCATCAACAAGATCTGCTGCAGGTAGATCTAGAGACCCTTTAGACTTTTGATCAAGTGTCTAAAAACCAACACAGGTTTTTGATCAGGTGCCCTGCCACCAATGTATAATTTTGAAGGGAGTAATAACCCTTTACAGGAGTGGGAAAGGAGGTTAAGATGTCTTCTCTATTTTACAATAGATTAGAGAAGCACAAGAACTTGCACTGAGCTAGAAAGCTCTAAAGAGTCAAGGCTCCCCCTGGCTAAAAGAATGTCCAGGTGAAGTCTTGCTTCAGTGCAGAAACACTTCAAAAAATCTGAAGGAAAAAGCTACAAGAAGATAAAGAATATGAAATAAAATTTCTTCTTTAGGCAGCTGTCTTCTTCTTCTTCTTCTTCAAAAAGCTCTGAGTGAAAATCTTCCTGGAGGCAGGAGAACTCAGGTTGAAGAAGAGTGAAGAACTAAAACTTTTTCTCAGTTAGATGTGAAAGAGCTGAGAGCAGTTGTAAGTTGTAAGCTTGAATGCTGCTGTTAGCTTTTGAAACTCCTTTTCCTGAATGAACTGGTTTTTGGTTATGTGAACTAGTTGATTTCTTTCTTCAAAGAATTCTTTATATAGCAGTAGCAACAACGGCTCTCATTTGAGTTTGAATATTGTCTTCTACTGAAATCTGCAAGCTGGGCTGCAAATAGCATAAAGCAAAACAAAACACTGCAGACAGATATCCTATAAGAGGATAAAGCTTTCTAAGAAGCTGCAAGTAATTCTGATAAAATAATACTAGAGAAAGTTACATCAGAAGAGACTCTTTACGGCCAAAGAAGACTTTTTGAGTCTAACGGCTATAAAGGACAGCCTGGCAGATTAAGCAGAAATCATATCTCAGCTAATAAGACAAACAACTTTGTCAGAAAAAGATTAGCTCATGCATAAGGAATGGAGCAGATATTGCATGGAAATAATATCATAAATTTTTTCAAATAATCTTTTATAAAATATGCCAAAATAAATATGAAATAAATCACATCATAGAAGACGACAAAATAATTCAAGACATACAGCAAAACGTCGAACGACCCTCGGAGATCGTCGAACGAGGCACGGAGATCGTCGACCAATCAGACAGATAGTCGAACGATCCAGATAGTCAAACTATCAAAGAAGATAGTCGAACTACCACAGCAGATAGTCGAAATATCAGGACAGATAGTCGAGCTATCAGATAGTCGATCTATCAAGACAGATAGTCGAACTACCAAACAAAACAGATAGTCGACCTATCAACAGATAGTCGAACTATCAAAGAAAAACAGATAGTCGACCTATCAACAGATAGTCGAACTATCAAAGAAAACAGATAGTCGACCTATCAAATAGATAGTCGAACTATCAGATAGTTGAACTATCCAAGCAGATAGTCGAACTATCAAAGCAAAACAGATAGTCGACCTATCAATAGATAGTCGAACTATCAAAGAGAACAGATAGTCGACCTATCAACAGATAGTCGAACTACCAGATAGTTGAACTATCCAAGCAGATAGTCGAACTATCAAAGAGAACAGATAGTCGACCTATCAACAGATAGTCGAACTACCAGATAGTTGAACTATCCAAGTAGATAGTCGAACTATCAAAGAGAACAGATAGTCGACCTATCAACAGATAGTTGAACTATCAAAGCAGACAGATAGTCGACCTATCAAACAGATAGTCGAACTATCAGATAGTTGAGCTATCCAAGCAGATAGTCGAACTATCAAACACAACAGATAGTCGACCTATCAACAGATAGTCGAACTATCAAAGACAACAGATAGTCGACCTATCAACAGATAGTCGAGCTATCAGGAAGACTATCGTCGAACGGCTGATCGACGATAGTCGAGCGACGTTCGACCATAGTTGAACGAAAAACAACTTAACCAAATTTATATCTGTAAAAGTGACAAGACTAAACTAGAGCAAACTAACCTTTGACCATAGATAAATCTTGGGTCAAGAGACTAAAAGAGAAGACTGAACTCAAATCAAAACTAGGGTACCAACAGAGCAGCAAGAAGAAAAACTATGTGGCAACCTCCATTACCGAGTCAGAGTACATCTCTGCTGGCAGTTATTGTACACAGCTTATATGGATTAAGGATCAATTGGAAGAATACAACTTGCAATTCAAGGAGATTTCGATGTTTTGTGACTCCTCCAGTGCGATTGCGATTGCAAATAATCCAGTCTCTCATAGTCAGACAAAGCACATCGAAATCATATACCATTTTATCCGGGAGTATATAGAGAATAGGGACATAATTCTCCACTATGTCCCTACGGATAAGCAAGTCGCAGACATTTTCACAAAGCCACTGGACGAGGCCATGTTTCATTATTCAAAATGGAACTGAGCATGCTAAATAAGGACTCTTGAAGATGGCTAAGGATATAGAAATTCTCTCGATGAGGTACATCCTTAGCAGTCAAAGTTTCCATGGAAAATTCATCTAGAGGTACTCGTGGAAATTCGTTGATTCGTCGAAACAATATGAATCTTCACAACGAAACTCTGCTATATTCGATGAATTCTGCTCAGCTTCCATCTAATTTCAACGAATCGTACTTATGTCATTTTTTATTATATCCAAAGAGTCACTGGTTTAGGGTGTAACGCCCCAAAATCCATAAGGCATGAAATAGTTCTCTGAAGGTTATCGCCCGACAATAGATAGTTACCGCACAGCGGTAGCTGGGGAATTAATCTAGCAGAGCTCTCGGGAAGCTATCACCCGACGATTGTGATACCACCGGCGATAGCTAGGTCAATTTAATTGACGAGGCTCTTTGGATCCTACCGCTTGGCGGTAGTCGATAGCACATGGAGATAGCACCGGGTGTCGTGTCGTTACCGACGACGGCTATCGTGCGTCGTTAACATCCTATCATGCGGCGATAGTGAAACTGTAATGGTGTGTCCATGCGGTAGCCTGTGGTTGGCTGGTCTGGGCAGTTATAAGAGAAATGAGGAGGTACCACGCGACGGTAGCTAGTTACCGCGCGTTAGTAGCTCAGTTTATATGGCTGGTTCAGCCGTTTTCATTTTATTTCTTTTGGAGTTGAGGACTTGACATGGATTTCTTGAAGGAGGAGCAGCAGCGTCGGAAGAGAGACTACACCATTGCTGGAGTTCCGAAGCTCCGATTCGCAAGACGAGTCCAGATCAGTGGAGGCAATATCGTTGTAGTCACGTTCATCCGTCTAAAATCTTTGGCATGACCCTGAAGAGAGCGCAAAGGGTTACGATTCTCCACTTGGACATGTGAAGTTCTCTTCCTTTTGCATAGGAAACCCTCTCCCACGAGTGTGCGGTGAGTGTGAGGTCTTCCTTCGGGTAGATACAGAGTATCCCCATAGTTTTGCATTTAGAGTTCAGAATCGAAGTATGAACATAGGTATGGTGTGTGAAGCCCATTCGGACAGGTTGGTCAAGATTGGTAATGTTTTTCATTATGCTATTAATTGCTGGAGAAGACTCTGTGATGTTTGTTTTTCGGTTTTCTACGTGGTAGATTGCAGCAGGGAGCCTTGGGGGCTAACTCCAAGGAGCATCCAGAAAACTGGGTAGAATTGCATTTCTGCCAAGTACCACACAATGGTAGTGCTACAACCGGTGGTAGCTACTTGAGAGATTTGTTTGAGGCCTGTGCCGTTGAGACCTGGGGCCAGTGTTTGAGGCCTGTGTTGTGGAGACCTGAGGCAAGTGTTGTGGGGCTGAGAGCTTTGAGAGCCTAGCTTGGTGGCTTGAGATCCATTTGTATAACATAACGTGGTTATGTAATGTCTAGAGAAATGGGAAGGGGGAGGTTGACCCGCGTCATGGCTTTTTGCGCCCGACGATGTGAGTGCCGGGATAGGGCCGAACCTACCCAGTAGCTATGTTGAACATCCGTGGGTAGTGTTACCTGTCGCTGCCATAATTACGGGTCTTAGGCCTTGCGCAGGCAATAAATACTACCAAAATGCTCATGTTGGTTGCTATCTTGTGAACAATAGTGAGTCCATGGCTTTTGTCCGAACACCGAGGATGTACCCTAAGAGCAAGGGGTGTATGGTCGTTCGTGCATACGCTTGTGGTGAAGTGTGCTTAAATTGAACTTTCATTGCAATGTTTGGTTTTGCTAATATTTTGCAGGGAAGGGGCACCACCGCCCCGAGTAAGGGGTGGGGTCGTTATAATTTGGTCAGCTTTAGCTGACTGTTGCTTTATTTTGCCACCGTTCAGTGGATTGTTCTTATGCAGGAACAGGTAAGCCTGGTGGCAAGTAGAGGGTTGAAGCCCTTATTGTTGTGCAAAGCGAAGTATTTTCCTTTACTACTTTCATGTGTTGCCGGCCTGCGTGCCGAAGTCTGTAAAACACTTATTGTTTAATTAAACATTTGTAAGGCCATAAGGTCGAGAATCTTTGTCTATTCTTATTTTCATTCATGTCTTGGATTTTAGTGGACATTCATGTTTTGTAAGGGGTTCTTCCAACTTATTTAAAAGCTTCCGCTAGAATGCTCTGTGTTAGGATTCGAAATTCTATAATAGTAGGTTGGTATTAATATGTAACTCTACTGACTGTCCGAGGAATATGGCGTAGGGCCCTGGCCAGACCTTCTGTTATATTCCATGTGATGGATGGGGGTGTTACAATTTGGTATCAGACTATGGTTTTGGTCTTTCTTATGAGAATTCGTGGACGAATTCTTTAAGGGGTGGTGATCACAGATATGTGCGTCATCGTTATAATATGAAAAGAACCCTTTAATTCCCACTTAGGAATGAAAATACATATGTTTGAGGAACTTGAGTGTTCCAATGATTGCGTTTTCGCAATCTGTTTGTCGCCTAATTGAGTGTTTTTACAACTATAGGTGACTAGGAGCGGTGCGGGGCAGTCGCATCGACAACACTCCATAGAGGGTAGTGCGCTTAATGACGAGCCTATGACCCCTCCTTTGGCTAAAACCATACAATGGTCGCGTAAGCGGTGTTCGCTATGTTTAATACCCATCTTGTGAGGCATGTATGTCCCCTTGTCCATGGGATGGCGTCAATGTCGTTTGTCACTATGGAGCAAACTGCACTAAGAAGAGCCTCAGATCAGCAATTGAACATGCATCTGGTGCAGGGAGCGCACTCAGGTGATGAGTATTTACATGTGTTTGTCATGATAAGGCCTTATGCAGAGTTTGTGTTGTAGGATGAGCAGACTATAGTTAATAGATTTTATAACAGCCTGTGCGATGATTTACGACTTCTATTGGTAGGACCGAAGTTATTGGGATTTCGAGCGTTGGTGGAGTCGGCTAGATCATTGGAAGTAGATTTGGGAAAAGTCCACCAGACGATAGTGTGTAGGATACCGAACTATGCAGTTTCGGCAAAGTCTGAATACCACACGAGGTGGCATAAGAGGTCTAGAACATCTACTAATCAAGATCCATTTTCTTACCATAAATGTGGCAAATTAGGACACCGTACCTGTGATTGTCGTGGTGATGCCTCAAAGACAAAGGAAGCTAAGTCAGGAGAAGCTGTAGGGTGAGTCCCACTTACTTGTTATACGTGTGGCAAGCCAGTACATATAGCCTTTGACTGTTGGGGTGGGTTTCTGAAGACAAAAGAAAAGGCAGAATGCCATAAGAAAAGGGACGAGATGATAGGTACGATTTAGCTTATTGCTTTTATACCTATGGCATGATTAGTTATTGGCTTATGATTTGTGTAAGTAGGCTTTGTCCCACTCTTGGTGGTGGAGAGTACTGTTCTTTACAGGACCTCTTGATCCTTAGCATCCAAGGTTTTCGTATGGTTCATCCTAGTGTTTCCTGTTGTATCGATTATAGGTATACAAACCAAACAGAAACATTGTCATTAAAGATCGTAGGTGGTTTGATCTTAAGCATGGACTGACTCTCGGAGCAGCATGCATAAGTTGGCTACAAACCTAAGGGGTCACACCAGGGAAAAAACCAAATGCGAGACTAAGTTAGCAGTTCTTTAGGGGGGGGGGGCAGAGTTGTTATTAACTCTATTAGAGACGAATAATCCAAAGCCTGGGTTAGTCGGTGTTTTGGTGGTGTTGGAGTTTGCCGACGTCTTCCCCAAAAATTTCCCCGGAGCACCACCTCAGAGAGAGGTCGAGTTCACCATTGAGTTGGTTCCTATTTTCAAGCCGGTATCACGTTCTCCTTACTGCTTAGCACCAAGAGAAATGGTTGTGTTGAAAGCATAGCTTTAAGAATCGATAGAGCATGGGTATGTGCGTCCAAGTTCATCACCTTAGAGTGCCCCGGTCCTCTTCGTAAAAAAGAAGGATGGTAGTCTGTGACTGTGTATCGATTATCAGGAACTCAATAACCTAACAGAGAAGAATAAGTACCCAATTCCGAGGATCGGTGACTTATTCAACAAGCTAGTTGGATCAACTATGTATTCAAAGCTGGACTTGAAGTCTGGTTACTATCAACTAAGAATCAAGGAGAGTGATATTCCCAAGACGGCATTCAGTACACGATCTGGGCATGATGAGTTAACAGTCATGCCTTCTTGGATAATGAATGCACCATCTGTGTTTATGGGCTTGATAAACCGGACGTTCAAGGAGTATTTGGATCGGTTCATGATGGTGTTAATCGATGATATCCTGGTGTACTCCTAATCCGAGGATGATAATGCGGAGCACTCGCATATTGTTCTGGAGACCTTGAGAAGTAATCAGTTGTACGCCAAGTTCTCTGAGTGTGAGTTTTGGCTATCTTCTATAACATTCCTTGGTCATATTGTCATTGGTGAGGGTATCACGGTAGATCCAACAAAGGTTGCTGTAATACGAAAGTGGCCCGTGTTGTCTTCTGTAACGGAAGTTCAGTGTTTTCTAGGGCTTGCTGACTTCTACAGGCTCTTCATAGAGAACTTCTCGCGGATAGGGTTACCTCTCACGGCCTTGGCGAGGAAGAATCAGAAATTTGTATGGTCGCCAGCGTGTGCTCAAGCTTTCAAAGAATTGAAAAGTCATCTGACCACGGTGCCTGTCCTATTTCTCCATGTGGTACAGAAGGCTTTATGTTTTACAACGATGTTTGAGGCAATGGCTTAAGCTGTTTTTTTGTTACTGCATGGGAGAGTAATAGTTTATGGTTCGTACTAGCTGAAGGTGCATAAGAGGAATTATCCATTCCATAATTTTGAGTTGGAGGCCGTGAAATTTGCACTGAAGCTTTGGAGGCACTACCTATATGGTGTGAAGGTTGACATTATACAGACCATATGAGCTTGAAGTACCTATTGGATCAAAAGGATTTGAATATGCGCAAGCGAAGGTGGATGGAGTCCTTGGGTACTACACCTTCAAGATACACTATGTAACTTGGAAAGGTAATGCGGTTGCAGATGCGTTAAGTCGCAGAGCTCCCGCTTAGACCAATTAGTTAACGATACATGTTGGGTGTCTCGTTCGAGATTTAGAGGCTGTAGAGATCTCTTGTGTTGATAATAAGTTTGGTGCTGAAGTACGATTTAGCTAGTCGGAAGTGTAATATGACTTGGCTGATCGGATTCGGTAGGCTTTAGTGTTGGATGACAGAATGAAGCGATTCATCGATGAGGCATTGGATGGGTCAAATGCCCAATTTACTGTCGGTGATGGGTTATTGTGGATGGACAGTCGTTTGTGCATCCAAAAAGTGGGTAAAATAGGAGAAGAATTACTGTACGTGGTGCATTTCTTAAAGTATTTGATTCACCCTAGGAGCACCAAGATGTTCAGGGATATGAAGAAACATTTCTAGTGGCCAGGTATGATGAAAGACATAGCGATATATATGGCGAAATGTCAGACGCGTGCCTTGGTAAAGGCCGAGTGCCAGAAGCCTGGCGGATTCCTGAAGTCCTTACCTATACCGGAGTGGAAATTTGATGACATCTCCATGGATTTTGTGCACGAATTACAGAGATCGCACAAGGGGAACGATGCCATTTGGGTGGTCGTTGATCGTTTAATGAAGGTGTCACACTTCATACCCAATAGGAAGGATGATTCAGTGGAGAAGATGGGGAAGCTTTATGTGGACAGCATAGTCTGTTTGCACGGCGTACCCCGAAGCATCGTTAGTGACCATGATGGTCGGTTCACTTCCAATGATTGGAGTCTCATTCATCAGTTGTTGGGTAGTAAGTTGAACTTAAATATAGCTTTTCACCCACAGACAGATGGTCAGGCTGAAAGGGTGAGCAGGAAAATGGAAGATATGCTTCATATGTGTGCTTTGGATTTTGGGAAAAGGTGGGAGGACCATCTTTTTATGATTGAGTTCGCATACAATAACAGTTACCAAGCTAGCATTCAAATGGCGCTTTTTGAGGCTCTATATGGTAGGAGGTGTCGTACTCTGTTGTATTGGGTAGAAACGGTAGAATCGAAGTTATACAAGAGAAGGGACGTTGAAGATGCTACTTAACCGATACAGTTGATTCGAGAACGGCTACTTATTACTCAAGATAGGCAGGCCAAGTACTACAATGCCAAGCATCAGAACGTGGAGTATGCGGTGGGCGATTGGGTATACCTCAAGATGAAACCGTTTAAAGGCATATCAAGGATTCGATGCTTAAAGAAGCTTAGTCTGAGGTATATTGGACCTTTTGAGATCTTGGAGTGTGTTGGTGAAGCCGCCTATCATTTGGCTCTTTTGATGTAGTTGCGCGATTTGCATGATGTATTTCACATCTCAATGTTGCGGAAGGCTATTCAAGAGCCTACTCAAGTGATTGTTGTGAATCAAGTGACGGCCAACAATGGGTTGATGACGAAGGTCAAGCCAATTCAGATCGAGGGCGTAGAGGTCAAGCAACTGCGGAACAAATCCATTAAAATGGTCAAGATCCTTTGGGGCAACTGTGGCTGAGAAGAGCTATAATGGGATCACGAGCAAACTATGAGGGAGGAGTTCCCTTAGCTTTTTCACTAAGGTAATCAGTTGTACTATTTTCTTTTTATATTTTCCTGTAATGTCAAATTTCGGGACGAAATTTCTTTGAGTGGGGGAGATTTGTAACGCCCCAAATTCCTTAAGGCAGGAAATAGTTCTTTGAAGGTTATCGCTGGCTACGTCTCCGGCATAAATGCGAGGAGGATGTATAGCTGATAATTTCTCTTGTGTAACAGGATTTGATTCTGCAAGCGGTTCGGTACGAACGAAGAAATTTCGAACAAAAGGATCGGAACTCGCTGATAGGAAAGGAGAGAAAAACAAAGCAATGCCAAGAGCTCCGTCAATCCGCTGTTCATCGATAGACGAAGCTCTCTCTTTTTCATCTCGTGCCAGATGCAACAAAAGATTAGTCCTTTTTCCTTCTCGCGAACCACGGGGGAGCCGAATAGCAAAGCTCATTTTCTGGTCAAGCAGCGCGGCTGTCCCGTCAAAAGTCCGGTTCCTTCGCGAACGAAGTTCAGAATCCACTAGAACGAAGGAAGTGTACAACTTGGGCCCACTTGTTTGTTGGAGAGATAGAATGGAATTCCTCACGAAGTTCGAGACAAAGGAAAAAACAAAAGTTTCTCTATAGCCTCTTCGTTTTGAGACATTATGGCTTTGGGGTTGACCCCGGTAACAAATAAGGAATCCATAAAAACATGTGGTGGCATGTGGTTGGTTGGCCTGGGTAGTTACATTCAAAAAGAAGAGGTATCGTGCGGCGATAGCTAGTTACCACGTGGCAGTAGCTTGGTTTATATTGCTAGTTCGGCCATTTTCACTTCATTTCTTTTGGAGTTGAGGACTTGGCCTGGATTTCTTGGAGGAGGAGCAGCAGCATCGGAAGAGAGACTGCGCCGCTGTTTGAGTTCCGAAGCTCTGATTCGCAAGACATGTTCAGATCTATGGAGGCAAGAACATTGCGGTCGGGTTCATCCGTCTAGAATCTTTGGCTTGGCACCGTAGAGAGCACAAAGGGTAACGATTCTCCACTTGGATATGTGAAGTCCTATTCCTTTTGCATATGAAACCCTCTCCCACGAGTGTGCGGTGAGCGTGATGTCTTCCTTCGGGTAGATACGGAGTATCCCCATAGTTTTGCATTTAAAGTTTGGAATCGAAGTACGAACATATGTATGGTGTGTGAAGCCCATTCAGACAGGTTGGTCTGGATTGGTGATATTTTCATTATGCTTGTTATTGCTGGAGAAGACTTTGTGATGTTTGTTTTTCGGGTTTCTACGCGATAGATTGCAGCAGGTAACCTTGGGGGTTAACTCCAAGGAGCACCCGAAAAACTGGGCAGAATCGCATTTCTTCCAAATACCGTGCGATGGTAGTGCTACTGCCAGCGGGAGCTCCTTGAGAGCTTTGTTTAAGGCCTGTGTCGTGGATACCTGGGGCTAGTGTTTGAGGCATGTATTGTGGAGACCTAGGGCCAGTATTGTGGGGCTGAGAGCTTTGAGAGCCCAACTTGGTGGCCTGAGAGCCATCTGTATAACATTACGTGGTCATGTAATGTCTAGAGAAATGGAAAGGGGGAGGCCGACCCACATTGTGGCTTTTCGTGCCCTATGATGTGAGCAATGGGAAAGGGCCGAACCTACCTAGTATCTATGCCGAGCGTCTGTGGGTAGTATTACCTATCACTGCCATAGTTACGGGTCTTAGGACTTGCGCAGGCCATAAAGAATACCAAAATGCTCATGTTTGTTGTCGTCTTGTGAACGATGGTGAGTCCTTGGATTTTGTTTGGACACCGAGGATATGCCCTGAGAGCACAAGGTGTGTGGTCGTTCGGCCTACGCCTTTGGTGAAGTGTGCTTAAATTGCACTTTCATTGCTATGTTTGGTTTTGCTAATATATTGCAGGGAAGGGGCACCACCGCCCCGAGTAAGGGGTGGGGTCCTTATAATTTGGTCAACTTTAGCTGACCATTGCCTTATTTTTGCATTGTTCGGTGGATTGTTCTTATGCAAGAACAAGTGATCCAAGTAGCAAGTAGCGGGCTGAAGCCCTTGTTGCTGTGTTGGCCCTTCACGACCAAAGCGAAGTGTTTCCTTTACTACTTTTATGTGTGGCCGGCCTGCGTGCCAAAGTATGAAAAACACTTATTGTTTAAGTAAACAGTTGTAAGTCTATAAGACTGAGACTCTTTATCTATTCTTACTTTCATTCCTGTCTTGAATTTTAGTGGACATTCATGTTTTGTGATGGATTTTTCCAACTTATTTAAAAGCTTCCGCTAGAATGCTCTGTGTTAGGATTTGAAATTCTATAATAGTAGGTTGGTATTAATATATAACTTCACTTACTATCCGTGGAATATGGCATGGGGCCCCGACCGGACCTTCTATTATATTCCATGTGATGGATGGGGGTGTTACATAAGGTACACTCCAAATTAACATGTCTTGAAACTTTAACTATATATATAAGGCTTTTGGGGAAAAACATCTCACATCGTCGAATAGAGAAGTCTGAATCTCATCGGCTTCTTCCTGTCCGCTGCTTCAACTTCCGTGACTACATAGCATCATCGTTTATGATTCGTTCGATACTCTGGACTTCAGTTGTTCTTAATGGCTCCAAGATGTACTAGTGGCTTGCTCGTAGGGGGGTAACTGGTTTGTACTGGTTTCTCTACAGCCACGGATGAGTTCCGTAATGTAATCCTCATGTTAGAATCATCAAGTATCACCTTCATCCTTGACCACCCTTGCAAGGTGTTGGACAATGAGGTTCTGGAGTTCTTCCAACATGGCAAACTCCGCAGGGAAGATAAAGTTACCAAAAGCAAAGTTAGGCACATCAAAGTCAAAGTGAAAGCTTCTCTACTCACAAGGTATTTGCGACTCCCAGTGTGTAAAGAGGAAGATCAATTAAAAGACAGCAATTTCTCCAAGTCTTTGCTATTTTTTAGACTACCAAGAAGTACTAAAGCAGTCAAACGAAAAGGGATGAATGATGAAGGAAAACTTCTTTATGATATCATTAGAAAAGTTCTATTGTGCAAGACTGGATCCCATGATTTCCTTTCCTCGGACATGTTCAAGAGTCTAGGCATCATCATATGCCTAAAGATAATAGACTGGGGTGCAGTGTTTTTTGGAAGGATAAAGGACAGTTTCCGAGCACCCAACTTTGGAAGGATTATTAACCTTTACTTAAATCAGATAGACTGAGACACATTTGACCTGAGCAAAGGCGTTCTAATTCACCACCTGAAGAAAATTGATTCCACTATCTTCTCTGGGTGGCAAAGAAGAATCCCAAGACAAGGTGGTCTCCAAGACTTGTCTGAGGTAGAGGAGGAGGAAGTTATCGAGGAAAGAATTCCTATGCCTCCCCCCCGTGAAATTCCTGAAAGCTCGAGTGCGGGAATGGAGGGGGAGTCTGTTGAAACCCAAGTGGTTACTGATGTACAAGTGCCCTTAGTTGTTCCTTTTTCTACAGTTCTAGATGCAGTGGTTCAACTTGTTGAGGTTCATGTTCCTTAAGAGTCAGATGTTCCAGAGACAGTGGTACCTAGTTTAGTTGAAAAGTCAAATGATCTACTCATAGTGATTGCTGATATTGGTAGGGCTGCTGTTGAGGTTGTATTTGATGAGGCTGCTAATAAGAGAGTTGTTGATGAGAGTGTGGATGAGATAATTGTTGCTTATAAGTTGGATGCTGATTTTGATGACGTTGTTAAAGAGGTTGGAGCTGCTATAATGAAAATGATTCAACTGATATTGCTACTTCAGCAATTTGATCGTAAGTCTCCTAGAGTTTCACCCAGCTGTGTCTGAGGGGGAGCAGTCTAAGTCCTCAGTATCGATTCACACACAGGTAGATAGGTTTATCAGACAACTACAAAAAAGTATTGCAAAGATTCCAGATTAACTTCCTGTTGATGAAGAAGAGATTGTTGATATATCTGATGAGGGAGGAGATACAGAGGTGCAACCTCCTGTCCTAGAGGCTCTAGATACAAAACTATTGTCGAAAGCTCATATTTCTCCAGTTCTAGAGTCATCCAGTGACTCTAAGACCAATGCATATCTCCCATCTCCTCCCGTGTTCCTGCTGCAGAGATTCCAAGCACAAGTTTTGATAGTTCCATTCTGAAGTCTATAGAAGCCATGATGGAAAAGCAACAAGCTCATTTTGATAGGTCTCTGAAGAATGTTCAGAAGACAATTTTGAAGAGAATAAAAGAGATAAAACAAGATATGAACAATGGCCTTACTGAAGTCAAGGTGTGTTTTGATAAGATAGAATCATACTTGGACAGCTGGTTTGTAAAAGGAGGACAAGCAATAAATCTAACTATGGCTGGTTTGAAAAGCAACTTGGACATTCTCAAGAATGTTGATGAAAATGCAAAGATAGTTATCAATGATCAAAATGCAGGGATGGATTATGTTGATGCTCAGATGGTCTACTACAGTAATGATATTGCCTCAGAAGTACTTAAAGAAGTCAAAAGGGGGGGGGGGATAATATATATGTTGACACCCCCATCTGTCGTGTGTATTTATCGATACTCGTCGAATTCATCAAATATATATGTTGATACACGGCGAATTCATCGAGTCTCATTGGATATTCCTTGAGTTCTCGAATTTACTTCTTTGGATTTCTCTAAGTCATATTCGTCAAATATAATTTTGCCTATGCGTCGAATGTGTTGAGAGTATCTGTCGATACTTGTCGAATTCGTCGAGTAAGCTAGTTGATATTCATCGAATTTGTCGAGTATCTCGTCAGGAAAGCGTTGAGTTATCTGTTGGAGTTGTCTGGAATCGTCTAAGTTATTTTCGTTGAGTTTCGAAGTAGTTAGATGAGTATACCCGTACATACTCATCAATACTTGAAGAATTTTACTTAGGGTTTATTTTTCCAGTTTTCAAATTTCTGACACGGTTTATCCAGACCGCCATGTACAGTAACTCGCGGATTTCTCGGTATGGAAGGAATCTTCTAGCCATTAGAGAAGAGGAGTTCCTATATATACCTAGGGTGGATTTTGAGAAACCCTAATCGTGCATTTCCTAGTTCAAATCGAGAATTTCCAAGAAAAGCTCCCATCGGCTTCGTTTCCATTTTTCGCAATAATCTCGGACAATAAAGATGTGACACACGATTCGTTCTTCATCAAGCATGTCGACTAGATCCTTGATTTTTAAAGGTTCTCATTCTACTCAAATCTAGATGATCCGTGTGTTCAGATCAAGACCCTAAAGATTTCTGATTCTCTTTCTCCTCAAGACTCTCAAGTTCTATATTTCAGAAAAAGGAAGACTGAAGATTTCATATTTGAAGAAGATTATTCGTAATCTATTTTGTGTAAATCTTTTATACTATTATAGGAGGTTTTGCTCCGAGTTATAGATCATTATTTTAGGATCGAGTTGTAAGAGAGGTTGTTCTCCGAGTTGTAGGAGAGGTTGTTCTCCGAGTGGTAGGAGAGTTGTCTCCAAGTTATAGGATTTAAGGATTCGAGGTGTAAGATTGTTTTTAATTTGAGATAAAGGTGAAGTAGTCGAATCTTTCCCTTTGTGATAGATAGGCGAGGCGGGACAGTGGACATACCCAACTCTCGGAACCACTAAAAATTCTTCGTGTTTTTATGTGCTTATTTTTTGTACAATTTTTATTCCGTTATAAGAAGTAGAACTCACCTATTCACCCCCCTCTAACTGATTTAGGTTGACTATAAGACACTTTCAATTACCATTTGAGGAAACTTTGTAAGGCCTTAAGGCCATAACTGATTGTGTATTTATCTCATCATTATATTTTGGATTAGTGGACATTCGTATAGTTGGGTTCTTATTGTAATTTGAATTATCTTCCGCTAGAATGCACTCTGAGTTAGGACGCGTGATTTGATTATGATCTCAATACGTAACTCCTCTAACAATTTGTGGAATATGGCGTGGGGCCCCGACTGGACCTTCTATTACATTGTAACTGACAGATGGGGGTGTTACATGAAAAAGAGCTTCTTGTTGCAAAAGTGCATAGTGAAAAGTTGATTAATGAAAATAGTGTTTTAACTCACAAACTAGAATCACTAAAATCATTTGTGCAAAAAATTTCAAGAAATGAAAAATCTTTTATTTCTAGTTTATTTTCAAAATTGTATAGTGTATCTACTATTATTTCAAATCTTATAAACATACATCTAGTAGAATATTTATTAATAAAAGTACATTGATTTCTAAACCAAATAAAGGGAGTGCAAAATACCAAATGTTTGTAAATAAAAGTCCAAATCACTATCATTTACAAAATCAATCCACTCCAACATAAAATTGAATGAACGCAATTTTCCTAGCAAGAGTCACCACTATTCTCAAGATAAATGTAATGACAATGGAAATATGAAATATAAAAATAAAACTCAACTAATGTATGAATGGAGACCAATTATTGGAAAAAAACATTAACTTTACTTGAAAGGGCTCATTCATCCTTATCTCCCCAAAAATTAACACACTATATTTGGGTACCCAAAGAGAATATCACACTAGGTCCCCATTGGATACCTAAATCTATTATTCACTAGTATCCAATAAATTGTGTGAAGTATAAATAAATCAAAATGAAATACACAATACTCTACTTCATGATATGCTTAACATCTTTTTTCTTTCGCTTTTGCAATTTTGTTGTTGTTTTGTATTTTGTTTGAGCCAACACATTTCATGGTCACTTTATTTGTATGATGCGACATGACTTACACATATTAAGCCTAATTATTTAATGAATCAAACCGAATGAAATTAAATAAAAAGTGATATCATTATAGTGACTAATTTATCATATTACTCTAGCATCTATATACTTAAAATCCACTGCCTATGATTCTCTCAATATAATTAGAAAATGTGTAATGATATTCTTAAGTTATGTTAGCATAGTTAATTAAATCATTTGCTATAATTCATTACTAAAAACTTGGACTTAAATAAGCAAAATTAGGGCTTAGGCTAAAAAACTAAAATTTACAAATTTTTGATTGACTTTCTGATTTCCTTAAGGAAAATGATAGCCCTTAAAATGCTAAAGCAAAATCAAGAGAAATAGGAATTGAAAAATTACAAAAACATGCTTTTTTCATGATATTTCAAAACTCTATTTGATACCACCTGCTGCTAAGTCTTACTGCTGGTGGTAGCTTTTTTTTCCTATAACTTCTGATTTGCCGTAAATTACGTTTTTCAAAAATTATTCTACTGCTTTACTCACTGTAATTTTTTACTTTCGAAAAATTTAGATATATTTTAGATCAATTTTAAAAATAAAAATTAGAGAGAAAAGTTTCAAAACAATTCATAAATTAATGTGTTTCTCTCTAGTTTGCATGTATCTCATTATTGTCTAGACCATATAATCAACCTTATACTTCTATAACAAACTCCATGTTGATTATAGGTAAATCAATTACATATTTGTTAAATTTTACATAGCATTGCACCTTGTTACCCTAACTTATCATTCAATCATCCTCTCTTACCATAAGAATGCATCAATGTCTACGATAGTTATATCATGTCATGTTATGCCAAAGTAAAATAGAATACTAAAGTGCAAAAATCATGATAAATATATGGCTTTAAAATCATCTATCTAAAATATTAATTTCAAAATTCTTGCATCCAATAAAGTCATAGTTTATGAATCAGTAATGAGACTTAAACGTGTAGTATCTTTATAATCACTCAACCATTTTATGTGTCTCAGAATTGCGGGGGCGTAGGTTTGCATGCATTAGAAGTCCTAACCTATAAATCATGTTTTGTCCTTAACCAAGGAGGGTTCTGGTGGGGCCTTACAAGGCACTAGGGGAAGAATGCTAGGTTGAGCTTAATCTTAAGTATGCATATGGGAGTCACACCCCAACCTACAACATGTGTGTAGGTCCTCATGTTCATTCGTCACTTAGTACAAGGCTAGTGTGTAGACATATAGTCAGGGTACTTTAATCTAGGGCATACTTATATTTTATTCACTGCATGAACATCATTTTACGCATAATGATCATTTAAATCATGCATATTTGGTTTGTTCAAACATATTTGTCTTGTGTTTTTCACATTATATTTTTTTAAGCTTTAATGATGTTGAAAAACACAAGTTTTTTTGAAAGATAACCTTCTGACACCTTTACTCAAAAAAATTTTAACCCACAATTTTTCATTACTTTTCAAAACTATTTGCGGTAACTGTTGTCCCTTATATTTAAAAACATGAATCAATAAAAATCAAAACAAAAAATTTTCAATATGTTTTGGAGCAAAAGAACAAATTTTTGTTTACTAGCGCCGTGCGGTAATATTTATCATTGTGGTAGCAGTAAAATCAATTTTTTGCTTTTCTTTTGTATTTTTTGGCATAGAAGATCCTTATATTAATATGCTCTTTAAAGATTTCTATGTTTTCCAGAAAATATTTCAAAAATAAACTATAAATTTCAAAACAAATTCAAAAACAAATGTTTTTTAATTTTGTTTTAAATGTTTGTTTAGAAAATTTAATTAAAAACGGGAATTTTTTTATTAATTATGGACATGCTTGACTAGAATTTACAACATATATATATTGTACAATGTTTGATTTAGGAACATTGATCATTATTTACTTTGTATGTATTATGTCATGGTATGTCTTAATCTTTGTACATGTGTGTTATTCGATGTGTAGAGTGTGTTTAATATGACTCTATATATGCGTGTCAATTTAGGTAGGCACACTGTAACATCTCGACTTTTATTAAGACACTAGAACACTAGTGGACCCAATAAAAGTGTCCCGAAGCTCTACCCAAGACCCAAAAGAGGTAGAAGGTAACCCTACTTTAGGTATTTTGAACTAGAGAACTTTAATTTGAGTTCTGTCTGTTTCTATGGACACATATAGTCAAAATGAGTGTGATAGAACTTGTTTTATTAAAGGCTGAAGTCATATGGTGAATATGATCGTTTCTTGTAAAACATCATGATTACGAGAAATTTGAATGTTGATCTAGAGAACTTAGATTTAAGTTCTGTCAGTTCTTATGAACTCATATAGTCGATACGAATGTAATGAGACACGTTGCGTTGAAATCTGAGGTTATATGGCGAATATGACCACGTCGAGTTTCATAGTGCATCATGAGCAAATTTCGAATATTGAGCAATTAAACTCTGATTTGATCTATGTCAGTGGTATTGGATTCATATGATAAATACAAGGTCAACGGAGTTTATTACGGTCAATGTTAATATCGAGTGGTCAAATTATAGTCAAACCAAGCTTACCACAATACCCCAACATTAACCTGTCTCCTGATGACTTGGAGCCACTTTGACTTTGACCCACATGAGAGATCCACCTTAGGGTTGACTTTGGTCAAACCCTCAAAATTCATATTTTTGGAATTTTCCCAAGAGGGTCTCACCACCCCAACCCACCAAATATATATGGGTTTACTCCCCCAACCCTAGCTTTGATAAAATAGCCACCCCACTTGGGGAATTGATTATGGGACATGGCGAGGCCTATATAACCCTATGTTCACTTAGTGGGTTCATTAGAGAAATCTAAGGTGTAAATGGTACCTCATGACAAGGTGAGTGGCAAGTGGGAAAGCAGGACTGCACTTGACCAAAGCAACAGGTGTACAGATAGTAGCCAAGTGGGGTAAGCAGGCCCGCACTCGCCCAAAGAATCAGGTGTGTGGTTAGTAGGAAAGTGGGTCAAGCAGGCCTACACTCTCCCGAAGCAACATGTGGGCGGATAGTGGGCGTGTGGGGCAAGTAGGCCCGCACTCGCCCAAAGAATCTGGTGTGCAGATTGCGGGCGAGTGGGGCAAGCAGGCTCATACTCTCTCAAAGCAGCAGGTGTACGGGATAATAGACGAGTGGGACATGCAAGCCCGCATCCTCCCAAAGAAGTAGGTGTGCTGATAGCGTGTGAGTGGGTCAAGCAGGCCCACACTTGCCCAAAGAAGCAAGTGTGTGGATAGTTGGGCAAGTGGGAGCAGTAAGTCCGCACTTGCCCCAGGTATCGAGTAGGAGGTAGGCGAGTGTCGTCCCTATCTAGGCACTCGACCTTAGCTAAGAGTGAGCAGGTGGTTGTCATCCCCATCTAGGCACTCGCCACTCTAGGGGAGTATTATCATGGTCGACTTGTCCTAGAAAGATTCTCCATGGAATAATATATTTTATCCTGCCAATAACCCCTCCAAACAGCGGAGTTTGGCTATTGACAGACAAATTTGGGATGTGTTTAGTACAACAAGAAGGATTGATTCTGCTATTAGCAAACTAGCCTTAGGAAACTATAAATAGACCTCGTAAGCATCTTGGGGGGGGGGGGGGAGCTAGTTCCTTTGAATTCTTTCACCTTAGGTTGTTTTTGGTTGGCTTCAAGTGCCCTCCAAGGTGCCTAGCTCAACTTTTGTCTTGGGAGGGGAAGCACTCTAAGATCTTTCGGGTGAGTGGTGGGACCTCCGAGCTGTAGCCCAGGGTATGTTCTCAGGTTTACAGTGTCCGGTCAAGCGATCTAGTTCGGGATAAGTAGGTGTAAGCTAACCCCTTAGGTCCGAACTCTCATTGGGACTGATTTCCGGTTTCCACATTTTTGGTGCGGTGAGTGTGGACCATAGCTTATTTAAAAAAATTTGAGCGAGTTCCATGGTAGGGGACCGCGAGCATGGAGGCAACCTTGGTGAGCCATTCAATATGGGAAACTTCATGTAGAAGTGGATTTCCTGGAGTTCACTAAGAAAATCATGGAGATGTTGCAGGGACTCACCCCGGAAGAGTGCTCGACTCCAGATGTTTAGGTGCAAGCTTCTCAGTCAGTGGGTAAGAATGCCCCAGGAGGGAGGCCGAGGAAAGAAATGGTGAGTAAGGGGTTTGAGCGGGAACTCGTCGGGAGAGAGTTGTTCCCCAGCTTAGTGAGTGCTAGCCCACCTGGCAAGCTGATCGCACGAGTGGAGTAGGTGAGACTGCTGGGGGAAGCTCATTCTTTAAGTTGATAATTTCAGCTCCAGTTCTAGAAGTGTTTAGGGAACCATAGATATCATATTACACTGGTAAAGATGACCCCGTTCAACAACTACAATGGTTCGAGGATGTAGTCTCCATCAGGCAGATGTTAGATTCGTTCAATTATCATATCTTTGCTACCACTCTGAAGGAAATAAATCACGGGATTGGTTCCGCTAGTTACCTGTAGGATCGATCTATGGGTTTGAAGATCTACGCCGAAGTTTCCAGCTGTGCTTCTCGACGTCTAAGAAGAGGAAGAAGAGTGATGAGCCTCTCTTCCTAATGAAGCAGGGGGCGGAGGAGTTGCTGGACAGCTATGTGGATATGTTCCAGAAGGAGGTCTAGCTCATCCAAGAGGTGACCTGATATGTCATCCAACTCACATTCACCATGGGGTTGTGCTAGGGTTTCTTTAAAATGAGCCTGGATCGAAAACCCAAATGTACTTCAAGGAGCTTATGGAAAGGGCGGCAAAGGAGATTTAAGGAGAGGCGGTGAACCCAGTGTTCTCAAAAAAGTTGGCAAGGCTGAGTGACATTGAGTCGTATGAATAGGGAGGATCCTAGCAGTAGGAGGGAAGGAGGCGAGAGGAGCCAAGGGAGCAAGGGTTCCAGGGACCCCAAGAGGGTCAGAATCAAGGTTAGACGCAGTAAGGATGGTGCGCTCAGGGTCAAGGAGGAGGGTTTGCTTAGGGGGTACTTCCATGGAGGGTAGGGAAAGTTCAACCCACATGGTGGAGAGAAGGCCCTATGCAACTCCTACCACCACCATAACAAGCTATGACGATCAGCTGAGGAAGACGTAGAGCAAGAGGAGGAGTAGTAGGCAGAATGAAGAATCAACCCATGGAGGGGCAAAGGGAGGAGGCGGCGTTGCCTTACTGTGACTACAATCAGGAGGTAGGTCACACGATGACCACCTGCCCGGAGTTCCTGGAATTCAGGAGGGCGAGAAGCTCGAGAGAGCGTCGGCCGCTAGTGCGGATTGAAGAGGTGACCAGAGGAGTTGAGGAAGAGGACTGGTGCGTGGAATGGTCAGATGTGGTTGCCCGAGGAGAGATCAGGATGATCAATAGAGGGGTAAGGATCGAGGCCACTAGCAAGGAAAGCCTCCATAACATGTATCTTCGGAGCGTTGCTTCGACGTCTCAAGCCCCACCCCAAGAGGAGAAGATAACCTTCTCCCGGAATGATATGCCAGATCATGAGGATTCATTCTTCGATGCACTAGTGATCCAGACAGTCATCGAGAGCTTCACCGTCTCCCGGATCCTCGTCAACAATAGGAGCTCGATCAACGCCATCTTCAAGAAAGCATTCAACGAGATGAAGGTGGTGGAGAGAAGTGTGTTGAACTCAGACGTGCCGTTGTTTAGGTTCTTTGGGGAGAGGAAGGAGGTGGAAGGGGAGTCAGACTCTATGTGACCTTGGAGGGTCAGTCTCGGAACTATCAGTTCATCATCATCGACGATCCGAGCAGCTACAATGCCATCTTCGGATGACCCCTCATCAGCACATTCTGGTGTGTCCCCTCCTCATTCCACCAGTGCCAGAAGTTTAGTGTATGAGGTATAAGTTAAGGTTTCCAGGAATTGTAACTTATCATATAATAGAGCCCATACTAATTTGTATGATAAAGATCTATGAAGCGTATGACCTAATCAGTATGAATGATTATGCTATGGTTATGCAACATGCAAGTGCAACACACGCACGCGACTCTGAGATCCCAGACCTTTAGTTCCCACATTTCGAGAGCTAACATCACTCTTAGGTACCACCGTTGTGGCTATGACAACAGCGGATTGGGCTTCTCCGCTTTCTAGGCGGGTATACACACTACCAGGCCTAAACCTCTCTTGTACGCCTCTGTACACTGTAATGAGTGCACTCTAGAGTCTCTGCATACTAAATGTTAGCTGTCTACTAGACTTTTAGGTCGGGTGCACGTCTTCGGGGATTGTCTACCTGACCGCAGTAATAAACAACATGCTGGCCCTTCCACCCGTACACCTCACCCGAGTCATCGTACTGCCATCGGTGTGACGATTGGACCAGTACCTCATGACCCACCACCATTTTAATTATGCACGTGCAATTATTTTAACTCGAGCCTCCAGCTCGCAGGACCAACCTGTCCTGATTCCTCCAACCTGACCGGGTGAGCAAGTAAGGCAACCACTTCCTTCCGACTCTGTACGGGTGAGCAAGTAGTCAACAGACTCCAAGTCCCTCCAACCCAGCACGAGTAAGAACACAAATCAAGTTCAGCTCCCTCCAACCCATCACGGGTGAGAACACACATCAAGTTCAACTCCCTCCAACCCATCATAGGTGAGCATGTGTACCATTTTCCTTAGCCTAGTATACTACTCTTGTCTACCGATTATTAAACTTAGTAGTTTAGGGTTAATCCCAGGACTGCCCAAGGTATGCCCAATGAAGGGGTCTCGAAGGCACTAGGAACCAAGATGGAATTAAAATCCAAAGTTCCCTTTCGCAAGGATAATTACTTTTAGTTGATGTCTACCCATGATCCACACTCAACTCTCCTTATTACTCTTGGGCGATCCTAATGACTTAAGTTGTTATCAGGGAGGGCGACTGTCTTCCGCCGACCTCCACTCCAGTTGTTACCCAATGACTTGCACTTTACTCTCGTCTTTAAAACAACACTACCCACCAGGGTTATACTTCCAATTGTAATCTCTAGCTTAATTGTCGATCTATCCCCCGGTGGCCCTTATGGTATAACCTTACTTTTACTAGGCGCAACCCATGACCTAATACCACCCCGAAGTCGAACTTCCAATCCCTTGGGCCACCAACCCCTAATTATTTATCCTAGGGTGGTATGGACTAATGAAATGAGCATGTTAATTTTCATAACTTTCCTAGGTCATTAAGGCTTCTAATTAAATCATTTAAATTAATTCCCTAGGTCACTTTACACATGAAGCAGTATAATTTATAAACCACTTACCTAAGGAATTTTTTCTTGGGTTGTATATTGATAAAATATTACTGTCTATAGAGTTTCATAATTTTCCATTAATTATTTATATTTATTCCTTAATTAATACAAAATCCACATAATTACTATTTTCCAAATGAAGTATATGGAATACATAAGCCAAAATTCCAAGAATATTACAAAGCATATATATCATTAATTTAAGACTAATGACAAAGTTTCATTAACCTCTATAGTGTAATGGCCTATCAAATTTCATTCTTATGTATTTACCAAAATACCAGTATGCTAATTTAAAAATTATCAGTACATCCAAAACTTTGAGATAAATACACAAGGCTAATCATACAAATATGCAATGCTAGAAATAATTCCAAAATTTTTTGATATGTATTTCCATCAATTCATGAATAATTACAATAAAGGTAAAATGGTAATTTCAATGCATTCTACTCCAAAAGTTCTCAAACAGAAAGATAAAATTTTCCTTAGACAATTCTAACCTCCATTTTAACTTGACAGAATTTGGGGATTTTTACGTGATCAAAACCTATTTTTCCAATTTATTTTCCAAAGAGGCATATATTTTTTAAAATTCAAAATAATGGGATTTTTGATCTCAAAAATCCCATAATTAATTTTAGGGGTGAACTTTACCCTAATGAACCTCAGGAATCAATTCCATGATTTTTGCATGCATCAAATAGGTTAAATGCACATCATTTCATTTATTGCTATTTGCACCCCAAGGCCATATTTAGCCAACACATGCAAGTGGATTAACCCAACATGCAGTAATCCAAATGTGTTGAAATTTTTTATCATGCACCTATAATGTCCCCAAGGACCTGCCACCAAAATTTGGGGCCATTTGGAGGCATATAATTCCAAATATTTCATTTATTTAATTTTAAGTATTATGACAAATACTATAGAAACATTTGTCCAACAAATTCTCAATTTCTGGCAGGGGCTAGATATGCCCTAGACATGCACATGCCCAAAAGTTTGGGTCATGTGGACATCTGGTTTGGCATGGGCTTAGGTTTTAGTTTCTGCCATAGCCTAGGACCAGTCCTAGGAAAAAAGCCCTACAGCCCATTCTACTGTACTAAATGTGATGATTAAGGTACCAAATTAAAGCTAAGACAACAAGATATAAATTTCATTCAGGTGTCATGTTCTGGTGATGCTTCTAAGTGCCCTAAATTTCACATGCAATGTGACTGTATAAGTGTGATAGATTTGAACTATTCATATCATTTTAATTTATATCATGTTTATATTATAACAGCACAAATCTTAAAGCTTATTGGACGACATCTGGTCGTCGTCCCCAAGCAATCAATGGCCGTGATTTAGTTTTCCTTGGCCATCTTTGCTGGCTGTTTCCGACCAACTGAGCCACCACTACCGCCGACGGATGTCGCCACTACCTTCACCGAGGTGGGGGCTTGCGTTTCCCGGCGGTGAGGCCGCCGGAATTGTCCTCTCCGACGATCCCGAGCAAGAAGAAAAAGCTCGAAAATTTCTCATCTCCTCTCATGGCATCGGGCTCAATTGAGCCTGATATCTCCCCTAATCGATCTAGACGGCTAGTACAGGTAGAGGGGCGGCAAAACAAACCTGAGTTGGTGGCTTGTGGCGAGTTTGGCGGCAGTTTGCCATGGTAGAGCTGCTCCGGCGATCTCCTGGCCGAAAGCTTGTTTATCCACCAATTTCCTTGCTCCAGCTATCGAATTCCAGTCGATTCCTCCTTCTGAAGCTAATGGTGGGGCTGGTTTGGACTGAGGTGGCTTATACATGGAGATAACTCCAAGGTGATCTCAAGCTCAACCTTGTATGCTCTGCCCATGGTGCCATGTGGCCAGCCAAGCTCCAAATCCTTCTGAAATCCTCTGGGCAGTCGTCCAGCAAGCCCTTGGGCAGAAAAAGCCAAGGCCAAGTGGCCTCCTTCCCAAAACCCCCCTTTCTCTCTCCTTCTTTTGGTGAATTCTCCAAAATGCCCCCTTGCATGCACCCTCTCTCCTAATTCAGGGGGTAGGGTTGGTATTTGACTCCTTGGGCTGATAATGGGCCATGCTTGGTGGGCTTAGCCCAAGGGATGAGGCTTGGGTTCATTTCTCCCTCCTTTAGGCCTCATGTTGACCAAGTTGACTTTTTGAGTTGACTTGGTCAATATGATGAGTGGGCTGACCCCACTTAATGGTCATGAGCCTAGTGGCACCTCCCAACTTGGGTTGGGTCAAGGGGGTGCCCTACTTAGGCTAATTGGGCATATGAGTGTGGGTTTGACCACTTTAGGCCCAAAGGTTACTTGGGTCAACTAGGGTCAAAGTGTTGACCTAGTGACATGCCCTAGGGTCCACTTAGATTGTTTTTAGGGATAGGGCAATGTGGTGGGGTCATGGTGTGTCTAGGGTCCCTATTTAGGCTAGTTTTACCTAGCTTGACTTTGGTCCTATAGTGGGCCCCACATGGCCACAACCCACTACCTAGGGTCAAACCTAGCTAATTTCCCTAACACCCATCCTATGCCTAGCCCAATCTAAGTTAAGTGGCCTAGAAGTAACATGGGATGTTACAAATCCTATAAACAAAAAAAATAATTTCGTCCCCGAAATTTAAGTTCGTTTCTACGGGGTTCCACTTGCAATAATTATAAGGAACTTTAAGCATAAATTAAAATGTACCTGATGTAAATAACTCTGGGTGTTGCTCCAACATCAGATCCCTCGGCTCCCAGGTGTGTTTCTCCCGTCCATGGTTGGACCACAACACCTTCATGAGAGGGACTGAAAGTGAAGGGATAGATACTACTCTAGAGGGGGGGGGGGTGAATAGAGTTATCAAATTTTGCACTAGACAAAACTTAATGGTCTACCCAACTCCCTTGGAGTGAAGTGCGGAATGAAAAGATTATAGATATAGAATTAACCCTATAGCCTAACACAAGTGATGTGCACAAACTCAAGCTAACTGTAATTACAGTTAATGCTTGGAAAACCTAATCAGCAACTAGCAATCCTAGTTATATCTATTCACAGCCACAATGCAGGAATTAAACAAGGGAATCCAGACGACACAAGGAAATTTATAGTGGTTCCCCAAACAACTTGGGTACGTCCACTCTTCTACCCACACGGTAGGAATCCACTCAGGTTTTTGATCAGGTGCCCTGCCACCAACAGGATCTGCTTCAGGTAGATCCAGAAACCCTTTAGACTTTTGATCAGGTGTCTAAAAACCAAGCACAGGTTTTTGATCAGGTGCCCTGCCACCAAGGGATACTTTTGAAGGGAGTAATAACCCTATACAGGAGGGGGAAGAAGGTTAAGATGTCTTCTCTATTTTACAAGGATTAGAGAAGCACAAAGACTTGCACTGAGCTAGAGAGCTCTTAAAGAATCAAGACTCCCCCTGGCTCAAAGATGTCCAGGTGAAGTCTTGCTTCAGTGCAGAAAACTCTTCAGAAAGCTCTGAAGGAAAAACTACAAGAAGATAATAAATAATAAAATTAAAGATCTTTAAGCAGCTATCTTCTTCTTCTTCTTCTTCAAAAGGACTCTGAGTTTGAACTTCCTGGAAGCAGGAGAACTCAGGTTGAAGATGAGTAGAAGAGCTTAACACTTCTCAGTTAGATGAGTATTGCTGAGAGCAGAAGACTTGATCTTGATGAAGGCTTGAATGCTTAAGTGAACAACTGGTTAGCTATTAGCTAGCTTGAATCCTTCTTCAAATGGTCCTTTATATAACAGCAGCAAGCAACGACTCTCTTCAATTTGAATTACTTGTCTTCTTCTGAAACTTGAGACCTGGGCTGCAAATAACACACAGCAAAACAAACTCTGCAGCAGGACATCCTATAAAAGGAATGAACCTCTTTCTAAGAAGCTGTAGGATCAAATCAAATAACAGAAGGACTAAATAAAGTCACATAAGAGAAATACTCTTTATAGCAGAAGGAAGACATTTCAGTCTAACGGCTATAAAGGACTGTCAGCAGATAAAGTAAAATACAATGTCAGCTAATAAGACAAACAACTTTATCTAAAAAGATTTGACTCAGGCAAAAGGGATGGAGCAAATATTGCCTGGTAATTTTATCATAAAACAACTAAAACAACGTGCCAGAAAATGTATTAATTAATTAAATATAATAAATAAATACAAAATATAAAGGTAGACAGAAAGCGTCGAACGACCCTCGGAGATCGTCGACCGACGCACGGAGATCGTCGAACTATCGGGGAGATAGTCGAACGATCCAGATAGTCGACCTATCGAAGAAGATAGTCGAACTACCCCGGCAGATAGTCGACCTATCAGAGCAGATAGTCGAACTATCAGATAGTCGATCTATCTGGACAGATAGTCGAACTATCAAGCGCAAACAGATAGTCGACCTATCAAGCAGATAGTCGACCTACCTCAGAAACCAGATAGTCGACCTATCAACAGATAGTCGACCTATCTCAGAAAACAGATAGTCGACCTATCAACAGATAGTCGACCTATCAAAAGATAGTCGACCTATCAACAGATAGTCGACCTATCAAAGCGGAACAGATAGTCGACCTATCAACAGATAGTCGACCTATCAGATAGTCGATCTATCAGGACAGATAGTCGAACTACCACGCCAAGCAGATAGTCGACCTATCAACAGATAGTCAAACTATCAACGCAGACAGAGCGTCAACCAACTGATAGACGATCGTCGATCAGCCGATAGACGATAGTCGAGCGGCGTTCGACTATAGTCGAACGAAAAACCTACTTAACCAAATTCTCAATCTGGAAAAGTGAGGACTCTACAGCTAGACCACTAACCAATGACCATAGATAATTCTTGGGTCAAGGGACTAAAAAGGCAAGACTAAACTCAAATCAAACTAGGGTACCAACAATCTCCCCCTATTTGAGTTAAGTCTCTCAAAAACAAAAAAAATACAGCTAGCTAAAGAGCAATAAAATTAATACAGGAAATAGTTAACAATTAACTAGCAGTTATCAAACAGATAGATAATAGACAAATATAACACAGCAGTCAATCAAACTATTAAGAGTCTACAGAATCAGGCAAAGGGTCAGAGGAACTAGGAACAAAAGAAATTTTCCTTAGAGGATCATCAGCTTCTTTCTTTGACAGCTTCAAGTCCTGCACACCAATGATCTTCAATTCTGCAGCCCTAGGAACAACTAATTCAGGGTGATTTTCCATGTATTTTGAGGGGTCAAAAACATCAGGATTAACCTGGAACTTTTCAAACTCTTTCTTTCTGAATGCAGACATAGTGGTTAAACCAGTAGTATCTTTTCCTTCTGCCTTTGCTTTTCTTATTTGAGCTGCTCCAACCAGTTCGTGAAAATGAGCCATCCTAAAATTAGGATCAAGCTCAGGACTTTCATAAATAGACTCAGGAGGAGCAGCATCTGATTCTTTATCTTGATTATCTAGATAAGACATGGGAGCAGACTTAGAAAAAGGTTCTTGCTAGAATTTTAAAACAAAATAAACTACTTACCTTTTGAAACAACTTTCTCAGACTGTACTGGCATAGGAGATGGAACTCTTTTCTTTGGAGAAGGAGGAGGGGAAAAAGTTGGTCTTTGAAACACAACCTCCTTCACTTGTCTTTGAGAGCCAGAATACGATCTGCCTTGCGAACTTTGATAGCTTTTCCTTGGCTAAGGCTGAAAAGAAGCAGATTTTTCAGACGAGGCAGATGGATTTGCAGAGAGGTTGCCAGAGGCTCCTGCACTGGGAGGTGGAGGAGGACCTCTGGGTGTCCATCTGGAAGCCGAAGAGTCATATCTCTTAGTTCTCTTTCTTTCTTTCTGCTGGTTCTTGGAGAATCACATCCAATGCTGAAATTCTTTCGATTTGGGGTCAATTCCTTTAAGAATATAGTATGGAGTATCATTGTCTCGGCTGGGAGGAGGAGGAGCAATTACTTTCCTTTTCTTTTGAGCAGCTTTCTTTCTCTTTGAATTTTCAGACATATCAGAATCATCTTCATCATCAGAGTGAGATGATGGAGGATTATCATAAGGATCATAGGCTTCAGAAATAGCCTTTTCTTTTAACTTCAGATCAGATTTCTCTCTTTCCTCTTCTATGGCATCCTGAGCCAGAAGGAAGTCTAAATCAAGACCTGGGGAATCATCCCAAATAGTTGACTTTTCAACTTGCAAATCTTTTTCTTTCTCTTTTAAAGAATCTTGTACTCTTTGATTCCAGGCAGCTCTTGCTTTTTCTTCTTGATTTTCAGATACATCTTCCATGTCATCTAAAAATGAATCCAATTCTGGATCTACTTGAATAACAGGAACAACTGGATCAGCTTCAGAAACAACTGCTATAATCTGAGCAGCTAAATCTTCTTTAATAAAATCTGTAGAGATTATGAACACAGATCTGCTAAATAAGCAAAAATCATTCCTTCCAGGAATTCACAAGCTAGCAAATTAATTGACTCGTCAACAAAGCAAATGAATGAATTACCTTCATACTTGACCAACTCCCAAGATTCATCTTGGTAGGATGTAATAATCCCTTCTAGGAACTTGGCAATCACGGGAGTGGTGAGATCTTCTAGGCAAACTTTCACTGCAAATTCAGATAGCATAATAACATCAGATATTTCCTTTTCCGATAATATAGAGGCTGATTCTTTTTCAGCTGGAGCAGACACTACTTGAACTGTCATCACAGTATCTGTTACTGCTGGAAGGGAGGCAGGAGGCTCTGAGGCATCTTCACAGAACATCTCCCCCTGCCTGATTTCAGTGGAAACTGAAACCAGGCCCCTTGAGGAAGAGGGCTCAGCAGATTTTGAAAGAGATTGGATGGAAGCAGTCAAGGAGGCAATGGAGGAGGCAAGTGGAGCAATTGCCTCTTCAATCATGATTTTGATTGAAGGGGTAATCAACTCCAGAATGCCGGAAATGGATGCTGGGGTGATCTCAAAAGATGATGGAAGTGTAGTGGATGGAGCTGCAGCGGAGATGGTTGTAGTGCTGGGATGAAAAATGGTGTGGACTGGAGATTGAATAGGAGATGGAGCTGGAGAGTTAACAGGAGTGTTAACTGGAGAATGAATGGGAGACTGAGGAGGTGTTGGAATCCTCTCAGATCCTAACAAATCAAAACTAGGAGCAGATATCCTAGCCTGATGAGAAGGAAGAGGAGATGCTGGAGGGGAAGGAAGAACAACCGTGGTTGTTTCTCTAATAGGAGAAGGGGAAAGTCGTACTTCAGCTGAAGTTGATGGAACTTCAACTGAGGCAGACTGCAAAGCAGAAGAAGAAGGAAGGGAAAAAGCTGAGCCAGCTTCAACAGGGTGAGGAGCGACCGAATCAGTCCTGGTGCTCTCTGATGTCGCTGGAGCAACCCCTGTGAGAGCGGGTTTCACAAAGGTTCTCTTCCACTTGGAGAACAGGTTTGGGTCCATCTTCTTGCTTGCATTTATTATTGTTGCAACGGAGACCAGCAGCTGAGGATACTTTTCCTTCAGGAAAATTCCAATGACCCTTCCAAGGGTAACTTCCTTCTTACCATTCTTTTTTCTTATCAAATCAAACATTACTCCTGCCCAATCAATCTTTTTCCGATTAACAATTGCACACATTAGTGCAAATTGTTGCCTTGTTATATTGTCATGAGCAGAGTGCTTACCGAGGAGCACTTTTCCGACCAACTCAGCAAGAAACTTAATCTTGAAAGGAAAATTTACCTTGAGCAGCTTCGTGGGAATGCCCTCTGCATGTCCCAGCTCAACTAACATTCTTCCAAATTCTTGAGCATCTTGCTCATAATCTTCTTCACCATTAACTAATCCAAAAATATCAGTCAGAACGGTCGGAGTTAAAATTACCTCTTCTCCGCCGATGGTGCCAGTCATTGAATCGTCGGTGGAGGACGACGTGAAAGCCCATTCCTTGATCTCGGGTATATTTAACTTAATCCTTGATGACATTAATCTCTCTAGTCCTTGATCCCGGCACAACTGAAGAACTTCCACGATCCCTGCTTCGCAGCTACTGAAGGCGTCAAAATCAACGCTGAAGCCTGCATCGAACTTCACAACTACTAGAACTGCTGGAGAGACCGCCATGGAATTGCTGGAGAAAGCGCGAGAAAGACGGAGAAGACGAAGGAGACGAAGCGGCAGAAAATCGCAAGCAGGAAGACAGAATGCGAAAAGTCACGCTCCGTCGACGATAAAGCAAAAGATCTTTTAACCTAGATCGACTATCGGCTTTATATTAGACCGGAGATAGTCGATCTATTAAAAAGATACTAGACCCGATGGTCGAACGGTCGTTCGACGATCGGTTCAGAAGCAGAGTAGTCGGACCATCGTTCGACTATTTCTGGCATCTCAAACAACAAGCTGTCGTCATCCAGAGATCGACGATGAGCTCGACTTGTTCGACTATGGTCGAACGCCGGTCGACGATCTTCAATCAGACAAACTTTCATCAACCATAGGTCGACGATGGGCTTGACCCGATCGACTATCTTCGAACGTCGTTCGACTATCTTCAAACAAGTTTCAACATTGGCAGATGTAGTCACACTTAGTCTCGTCCATTGATCATGCCTAGTTGAACTAAAAAGAACAGATGCTTCTGTTCATCTAAGGGCTTGGTGAATATGTTACCTCTCTGAAACTCAGTGGATATGAACTCAAGACAAATCTTGTTCTTTTCCACACAATCTCTCAGGAAATGGTGCCGAATCTCAATGTGCTTAGTTCTAGAGTGGTGCACTGGATTTTGTGCAATTGAGATAGCACTGGTACTATCACACATAATTTTGGTGTTCTTGTGTGAGTAACCATAATCCACAAGCTGGTTTTGAATCCACAGGATCTGTGAACAACAACTGGCAGCTGCTATATATTCAGCCTCTGCAGTTGAGGTTGAGACAGAAGCCTGCTTCTTACAGAACCAAGAGACCAATCACTCTCCTAGGAACTGGCAAGTTCCTGAGGTGCTCTTCCTGTCAACTCTGCAACCAGCATAATCAGAATCAGAATATCCAATTAATTCAAATTCTGACTCAGCTGGGTACCAAAGTCCTAGATTTGGGCATCCCTTCAGGTATCTCAGGATTCTCTTTAGAAGAATCAGATGAGATTCCTTGGGGTTGACCTGGAATCTAGCACAAAGGCATGTAGCAAACATTATATCTGGCCTACTTGCAGTTAGATACAATAGGGAACCAACAATGGCCCTATAATTCTTTTGATCAACCGGCTTGCCGTGATCATCAGAATCAATAACTACATTAGTAGCCATGGGTGTAGGCATTGCTGAAGCATCAGCCATCCCAAATTTCTTTACCAATTCCTTGGCATATTTGGATTGGGAGATGAAGATACCATCAGCATCTTGCTTAACTTGGAGACCAAGAAAGTAAGACAGCACACCCATACTACTCATCTCAAACTTGGAATGCATCAAGTTGGAAAACTTTTTGCACAGTTTGGGATCAGTGGAGCCAAAAATAATATCATCTACATACACCTGAACTAACAGGATTGTGTCCTTGTGATGCTTGACGAAAAGTGTTCTATCAACTACTCCCCTAGTAAAGTTGTGCTCTAACAGGAAACTAGCTAAGGTCTCATACCAGGCTCTAGGAGCTTGCTTTAGTCCATAAAGAGCTTTCTGCAACTTAAATACATGAGAAGGCTGAGTTGAAGAAACAAACCCTGGTGGTTGTTCAACAAACACCTCTTCCTTAAGCTCACCATTTAGGAATGCACTTTTGACATCCATTTGGAACACCTTAAACTTCATGAAGGCTGCATAGGCCAAGAAGATCCTTATTGCTTCTAGCCTTGCAACAGGAGCAAAGGTTTGATCATAGTCTATACCTTTCTCCTGTCTGTAGCCCTGAGCTACAAGCCTAGCTTTATTCCTTACTATAATTCCATTTGCATCCAACTTGTTTCTATACACCCACTTGGTGCCTATGATCAGTTGGCCTTTAGGTCTTGGAACCAAAGTCCAAACTTTACATCTCTCAAACTAATTGAGTTCCTCTTGCATTGCAATGATCCAGTAGGGATCTAGCTCTGCATCTTTAAAGGTGAGGGGCTCAACCTGTGAGAGGAAACAAGCATGCATCACATCCTGTCTTAATTGATGTCTTGTTTGCACACCAGCTGATATGTCTCCAATCACTTGAGATGTCGGGTGATCTCTAAGTGTGACAATATCAGCAGGTGGGATGTGATCTTCAGCAACAGTTGGGATTAATTCCTCAGGAGGAATTTGATCTACTGTTGGTGGTACAACAACAGCTTCAGCAATGTCTTCATCACTGTCTGATTCAGTGATCTGAAGAGTTGATAGTTGAAGAATTTCTTGAGGGGCATCAGGTACCTGCAATGAACTTGAGGAAGGAGAATTTTCCTTCTCCTTGTAAAACATCTGAGACTCATCAAAAGACACATGCACAGATTCTTCAATTTTACAGGTTGATTTGTTATAAACCCTATAAGCTTTGCTTACTTGGGAATATCCAAGCATGATTCCCATTGAAGCTTTTGCTTCATATTTTCTAATATATTCTTTATTATTATTATGAATATAAACAATACAACCAAATATTCTAAAATAACTAATTTTAGGTTTCTTTCCCTTAAGCAACTCATAAGGAGTTTTATACTTAAGCTTGTGTATCAAACTTCTATTCAAGACATAATTGGCTGTACTAACAGCTTCTGCCCAATAGGAGAGAGGCATGTTAGCATCTGCCAACAATGTACTAGCAGCTTCAATGAGTGTTTTATTCTTCCTTTCAACTACCCCATTTTGTTGGGGAGTTCTAGGAGCTGAGAAACTATGTTTGATACCTTCTCTCTCACAAAATTCTTGCATGAGAAGAGAGTCAAACTCAGTACCATCATCACTTCTGATCAAGGCCACATGAGTAGAGTACTCAGTCTGCACACATAGTAGAAAGTCTGTAAGGGCTTTGAAGTTATCAGACTTAGTTCTCAAAAAGAAAACCCAACTGAACCTAGAGAAGTCATCTACAATTACTAAGGTGTAATACTTCCCTCCTAAACTCTGTACATTTATTGGGCCAAAAAGGTCCAAATGTAATAGATACAGGATTCTAGGAGAATCACTTTTATTTATAGATTTAAAAGAATTTTTGGTTTGCTTGCCTAGCTGACAAGCCTTGCATAGGCTCTCCTTCTTGTAGGGGCAAGAAGGTAAACCTCTAACAAGGTTGTGTTTGGATAACCTAGATATATTTTTAAGGTTAACATGACTAAGCCTCTTATGCCATAAAGAATTATTATTAAGTGTTACTTCATTAAACAGGCAGATTTCAGAATGAGATGAACTGAAATCTACTAAATAAATATTACCTATTCTAATGCCTACTAAAACAATATTATTATTTAAAGTAATATTGCAAGAGGAGTTAGAAAATGAAACCTGGTAGCCAGCATCACATAGCTGGCTTACTGAGATCAAATTGTGCTTCAGTCCTGTCACATATGCAACTCTCTTGAAAGTGACATCTCCAATTGTGATCCTGCCATAGCCTTCTGTCTGACCACAGCTGGAATCTCCAAAGATAACCTTTGGGCCGAGCTTAGCTTTGAATTTTGACAGATGATTTTTATTTCCTGTCATATGCTTGGAGCATCCACTATCCAAATACCACTTATTTTGAGTGATTGGATAGGCCTTCACCTGCAAGACATTTATTTAGACAGTGTGGACCCAGGTAACCTTGGGTCCCTTGTTTTTCACATAAGAAAAACTGGAAATATATGAAAATGCAGGCTGAGGGTGATAACCTAGTGGGTGAGATCTCCTAGGTGGGATTCTCCATACAGATGATGGGTCAACAAACCTAGGGTTTCTATTTTCATTTAGGTTTCTATGGTACTAATTATGATTTTGAAAATCATATTGAAAACGTCGATCGACGTTCGACGATGGGTGCTCAGATCGTCGACCTTCGTTCGACCATTGAGCTTCCGATCGTCGAGCGGCGTTCGACGCTCTTTGCATTTCTTTAAAAAATTTCTTTCTCTTTTCTCTCTTAGCTTTATTTAAGGTTTTATTAACTAGATTTACTTGCACAGTGTTCTTCATTCCACTAGCTGAAATGAAGTTCACTGGAGTTGAAAGATTATTTTTAAGAAGAACTGGGGGTTCACTGGGAGAAGCTCCTAAGCCTAGTTTGTTATTAGCTGACCTAGTGTTAGTCATGCTGGTGATTTCTAACAACTTAAGGCTTCTACCATTAAGTGATTCTTCTAACCTCTTAGACTTAGCTAATTCCATTTTAAGAAATTTAATTTCTTCACTACAAGTAGTGAGATCTTCCTTTAACCTAATATTTTCTGTAGCAATTACTTCTGAGTCAGCTAACTTATTTCTAAGTTCTTTTATCTCCTTTTCTGAGCTAATCAAATCTAAGCATAAGGATTTAAAATCTAATTTAAATTCTTCTGAAGTGAAGTCATAAGAAGAGAGTACCTCATCTTCTGTTGGCATCTCTTCATCTGAATCTGAACTCTCTGCAGCTGAGTGGTTGCTGCAGGCATCTATTGCCATGAGGCAAACTTCTTTTGCCTTCTTCTCTTCCTCATCCTCACTAGAGCTTGAGGAGGAGGATTCTTCATCAGAATCACTCCAGGTTTCAGCAATGAAACCTCTCTCCTTTTTCTTGTTCTTGTAGGAAGATGGCTTGGAGTGCTTCCTGTGTTGTTCTTTTTCTTTCCTCTTGTCTTTGTTTTTCTCCTCTGGACACTCTGGCAAGATATGTCCAGGCTTCCTGCATCCATAACAGATAATTTCTTTAGCAGGAGAACGATCATACCTTGGTTTGTCTTCATAGCGTGAAGACTTCTTTCTGAACTCCTTTCTCCCCATCTTGAGAAACCTCTTGGCAAACAATGCCATTAGTTCCTCATTTGATTGGCTGCCTTCAGAAGCATCAGCAGCCTTAAGAGCTAGAGATTGCTCTTTTCTTGTTGGAGTGGGGGTCTTTGCTTCAGCTTCAGCTTCCCTTGTCTTCAGCACTTGCTCAAAAGACTTGAGCTTGCCGAGAAGGGCCTCTGTTGAAATCTCATTTGTACTTCTGGCTTCCTTGATGGGCCAGATCCTTAGATCCCATGTGCTAGGCAAGCACATAAGAATCTTATCATTGACCTCTGTCAATGATATGTCCTTGTCCAGGGTCCTCAGCTCATTGATGATTGAGCTGAGCCTGGTGTACATGGCTTCAACTGATTCAGCATCAGTTTTCTTGAAGTTCTTATACTGTGAGATCAGGTTGGACCTTCTGTCCTTCCTTTCATCAGCTGAACCAGCTACAATCTGGTTCTGTGTATCCCACATGGCTTTTGCTGAGGAGCAGTCAGCAACCTTCTGGAATACCTCATCAGACATTGTCTGAGCCAGAATGTTCATCGCCTTGGCATCTGCAATCTTTGCCTTCTTGTACTCATCGTTATAATCTGGAGGAGGCACTGCACTCATATCAGATGATGAGGCAGTAGCAGCAGCAGGTGCTCTTGGGGGTCCTGACAAAATAGAAGCAAAGATGCTTTTATCAATAGAATTCATATATAATTTTATCCTTGCCTTCCAGATGCCAAACTTAGCTAAGTTGCATGCTGGAGGTCTGGTGCTAGAATAATCCTTGGACTGGGCCATGATAGTGAATATCTATAAGCTTTGGTATCTATCAGGATCTTGTGACTTAGGTGTTAGCCTATTCAGTCAGTCAACCTCCCTCTGATACCAATTGAAAGTGAAGGGATAGATACTACTCTAGAGGGGGGGGGGTGAATAGAGTTATCAAATTTTGCACTAGACAAAACTTAATGGTCTACCCAACTCCCTTGGAGTGAAGTGCGGAATGAAAAGATTATAGATATAGAATTAACTCTATAGCCTAACACAAGTGATGTGCACAAACTCAAGCTAACTGTAATTACAGTTAATGCTTGGAAAACCTAATCAGCAACTAGCAATCCTAGTTATATCTATTCACAGCCACAATGCAGGAATTAAACAAGGGAATCCAGACGACACAAGGAAATTTATAGTGGTTCCCCAAACAACTTGGGTACGTCCACTCTTCTACCCACACGGTAGGAATCCACTCAGGTTTTTGATCAGGTGCCCTGCCACCAACAGGATCTGCTTCAGGTAGATCCAGAAACCCTTTAGACTTTTGATCAGGTGTCTAAAAACCAAGCACAGGTTTTTGATCAGGTGCCCTGCCACCAAGGGATACTTTTGAAGGGAGTAATAACCCTGTACAGGAGGGGGAAGAAGGTTAAGATGTCTTCTCTATTTTACAAGGATTAGAGAAGCACAAAGACTTGCACTGAGCTAGAGAGCTCTTAAAGAATCAAGGCTCCCCCTGGCTCAAAGATGTCCAGGTGAAGTCTTGCTTCAGTGCAGAAAACTCTTCAGAAAGCTCTGAAGGAAAAACTACAAGAAGATAATAAATAATAAAATTAAAGATCTTCAAGAAGCTATCTTCTTCTTCTTCTTCAAAAGGACTCTGAGTTTGAACTTCCTGGAAGCAGGAGAACTCAGGTTGAAGATGAGTAGAAGAGCTTAACACTTCTTAGTTAGATGAGTATTGCTGAGAGCAGAAGACTTGATCTTGATGAAGGCTTGAATGCTTAAGTGAACAACTGGTTAGCTATTAGCTAGCTTGAATCCTTCTTCAAAGGGTCCTTTATATAACAGCAGCAAGCAACGGCTCTCTTCAATTTGAATTACTTGTCTTCTTCTGAAACTTGAGACCTGGGCTGCAAATAACACACAGCAAAACAAACTCTGCAGCAGGACATCCTATAAAAGGAATGAACCTCTTTCTAAGAAGCTGCAGGATCAAATCAAATAACAGAAGGACTAAATAAAGTCACATCAGAGAAATACTCTTTATAGCAGAAGGAAGACATTTCAGTCTAACGGCTATAAAGGACTGTCAGTAGATAAAGTAAAATACAATGTCAGCTAATAAGACAAACAACTTTATCTAAAAAGATTTGACTCAGGCAAAAGGGATGGAGCAAATATTGCCTGGTAATTTTATCATAAAACAACTAAAACAACGTGCCAGAAAATGTATTAATTAATTAAATATAATAAATAAATACAAAATATAAAGGCAGACAGAAAGCGTCGAACGACCCTCGGAGATCGTCGACCGACGCACGGAGATCGTCGAACTATCGGGGAGATAGTCGAACGATCCAGATAGTCGACCTATCGAAGAAGATAGTCGAACTACCCCGGCAGATAGTCGACCTATCAGAGCAGATAGTCGAACTATCAGATAGTCGATCTATCTGGACAGATAGTCGAACTATCAAGCGCAAACAGATAGTCGACCTATCAAGCAGATAGTCGACCTACCTCAGAAACCAGATAGTCGACCTATCAACAGATAGTCGACCTATCTCAGAAAACAGATAGTCGACCTATCAACAGATAGTCGACCTATCAACAGATAGTCGACCTATCAACAGATAGTCGACCTATCAAAGCGGAACAGATAGTCGACCTATCAACAGATAGTCGACCTATCAGATAGTCGATCTATCAGGACAGATAGTCGAACTACCACGCCAAGAAGATAGTCGACCTATCAACAGATAGTCGAACTATCAACGCAGACAGAGCGTCGACCAACTGATAGACGATCGTCGATCAGCCGATAGACGATAGTCGAGCGGCGTTCGACTATAGTCGAACGAAAAACCTACTTAACCAAATTCTCAATCTGGAAAAGTGAGGACTCTACAGCTAGACCACTAACCAATGACCATAGATAATTCTTGGGTCAAGGGACTAAAAAGGCAAGACTAAACTCAAATCAAACTAGGGTACCAACAGGGACCTTCTTCTTCCGCAACACTCGGACGGTCGTATCGTCAATCCGGATCGGCTCCAGTCTAACTGATCTGTTTGGCGCTACTGGTCCGGCTATGGTAGTAATGTGCTGCTCCGGCCGAAGGAGAGCTCTTCACAAGGAAGAGACATGTAAGACGTCGTGTAAGGTACACAACTCCGGTGGCAGGTGTAGTCGGTAAGCCAAGGGGTCGATCCGCTCCAGGATCAAGTATGGCCCCATGTATCGCAGACTGAGCTTCTTGTGCCTCCGCACCCGAGAGACACCGTGTACTGGACGAATCTTTAGGAAAACTCTGTCTCCAACCTAGAACTCCACCTTCCAGTGCCGAGAATCATAATACTTTGCCTGCATTCTCTGGGCCTCTAGTATCCTATCCCTGATCAAACAAATCTGAGCCTCCGTGTCTTCCACAAAATCTGAACCAAGAGCTCGAGTGTCCACGTCCTGAACCCAAGATAACAGTGTCCGTCACTTCCTCCCATAAAGTGTCTCATATGGAGCCATCCCGATGCTAGCCTGGTGGTTGTTATTGTACGAGAACTCAATCAATGGTAGCAGCCTCTCCCAAGGTTTCCCCGTATCTAATATGCATAGTCTGAGCAGGTCCTCCATAGTCCTATTCGTCCGCTCTGTCTGACCGTCAGTCTGCGGATGGAAGACAGTGCTAAAAGTGAGTCTGGAACCCAAGTAAGCATGCACTGCCCTCCACTCCCTGGAAGTGAAGCGGCCGTCTCGGTCCGAGACAATAGACCTGGGGATGCCATGGTATCTGATGAACTACTCCACGAACACTCTCACCAAAACTACAACTGGAGCATCCTTCCTGACCAGAATGAAACGTACTACCTTGGTCAGTCTGTCTACAATGACCCAGATAGAGTCATGCCCAGAGTGGGAGCGAGGCAGTCCGTGTACAAAATCCATAGTAATGTCCTCAAACTTCCACTTTAGTACTGGCAGTGGCTGTAATAAACCTCCCGGGCTCTTTCACTCCGCCTTCACGCGCTAGCAGGTCTCGTAGTGTGTCACAAAATAGGTGATCTCCCTCTTCATCCCAGGCCAGTACATGGTCCTCCGTAAGTCTTCCCACATCTTGGTGATGCCAGGATGCACTGAGTATCTGGGGCAATGTGCCTCTCTGAGTATGTCATCCCGGATATCATCTCCTGTTGGTATGTATACTCGACCACGGAATTGAAGGATACCATCCTGTAGCGTGTAATACTCATACTCGCCTCCTTCCAGGGCACTGAAAATAGGCTCTAGTGCAGCATCCAGTCTTTGATGTATAACAATGCGCTCTCGAATATCATCATCACTGATCAAGGAGCTCAGGTACTCTCGATACACCACTGGATCAGCCTCCAAAACCATGGTAATATTCATATCTTCCATCATGCATAGCAACTCTATAGACATCACCCGAGGCTCCGGTCTAGAAGTGCCGGCTCTCCTGCTCAAAGCATCTGCTACAGTATTTGCCTTCCCCGGGTGATAGTGGATCTCATAATCATAATCGCAGAGGAACACTAGCCATCTCCTCTAGCACAGGTTCAGATCCTTCTGCGTGTTAATGTACTTGAGATTCTTGTGATCCGAGTAGATGTCACAATGAATCGTATAAGTAGTGTCTCCACGTCTTGAGGGCGAATACCACAGCCCCGAGCTCGAGATCATGTACTAGATAGTTATGCTCATGCTTCTTCAACTGTCGTGAAGCATAAGCAATAACATGTCCATGCTGCATCAGGACAACACCCATCCCCTGATAAGAGGCATCTGTATATATCTGGAATCCTTCACTCCCATATGGGAGTGCAAGGATAGGGGATGAGGTGAGTCGCTCCTTCAACTCCTAAAAAGCTGTCTCGCACTGCTCTGTCCAATCAAAAACCGCATCCTTATTCGTCAAGGATGTGAGGGGGAGGGCTATCCTCGAGAATCCCTCCACAAACTTGCGATAGTAGCCTGCTAAACCCAAGAAGCTGCGGATGTCTGACGCTGTCTGTGGTCGTGGCCAATCCCGCACTGCCTCTATCTTGGCTGGATCCACTGCCAATCCAGCCCCGCTGATAGTATGCCCCAGAAAAGCGACCTCCTGCATCCAGAACTGGCACTTTGAAAACTTTGCATATATCTGAAACTCCCTCAGCCTTTGTAAAACCTGTGCTAGGTGCTCTGCATGCTCCTCCTGAGTCCGGGAGTAGATCAGGATATCATCGATGAATACTATGACGAAGCGATCTAAATAAGGCTCCAATACACGGTTCATGTGCGTCATGAATGCCGAGGGGGCATTTGTGAGTCCAAAAGGCATCACCGTGAACTCGTATAGCCCATAGCGTGAACTGAATGCCGTCTTTGGTATATCTTCTTCCCGGATGCGGAGCTGATAGTATCCGGACCGCATGCCTAGCTTAGAGAACCAGAAAGCTCCCTGAAGCTGATCAAACAGCTCGTCTATCCAAGGCAGTGGATAAGCATTCTGAACCGTCAACCGGTTCAGCTCTCTATAATCTTTACATAACCGCATCGATCCGTCTTTCTTCTTCATAAATAGAACGGGTGCTCCCCATGACAACGAGCTCGACCGCACAAATCCCGAATCCACTAGATCCTGAAGCTGAGTCCTGAACTCTGCTAACTCCTTAGGAGCCATCCTATAAGGTGCCCAGGACACTAGTCTCGCCCCCGACACCAATTGAATCCTGAAGCCCAAATCTCGGGCTGGTGGTAGTCCGGGCAATTTCTCCGGGAACACATCATAGAAATCCCGAGCCACCGGGATGTCAGCTATGGAACTCTCTACTGCTGCCATCTCGAAGCAAATGAGGTACACCTTCCCCCCGCTCATAGGCCTTGACAGCATGTACAGAAGATAAAGAAAGGTGGGGGAAGGGACGGATACCTTCAATGGTGACGTAGGAATCTCCATGTCTGAGTGTGATCCTCTTCGAGGGGCAGTCGATCTGGGCAGTGTTCCAATTGATCCAGGTCATGCCCAAAATTATATCAAAGTCTGGCAATCTCAGGACCGCTGCCGGAGCCTCGAATGCCTTGCCTCCGATCTCGGCCTCCATATTGCAGCTATATGTGGTCCGTAGCTCTGAGCCATCAGGAAGACGCACCCTCATTTCCAGGCCAGGGAACCTTTCCACACCCTCTAGTCCTTCAATAAACGTGTTCGACACGAATGAGTGGGAGGCACTCATGTCGAAGAGAGTATGGGCGGGCTTGCCGCTGATCATAACTATCCCTGGATTTTGTTTGAGTTCAAAAGATTAAGATTATCTCTAAGGTTCTCAAGGTACTTATTAAAGTTGAAAATTCTAAATTTTGCAATAATTAAAGTACCTGTAATCACTTCTTCGGGGTTCCTCTACTCCATGTGGTCCAGCGCAAACATTTGTTCCTAGCCACGTCCTCAGCCATGATGTCCACGACCTCGGCCTTGACCTCGGTATGCTGGAGGGGCCACTGGAGGTGGAGGAGGAGGGAGTGGGTGGATCTGATGTGGGCACTGTGACCTGATGTGCCTAGGCTGGCCGAATCCAAAGCACGTGATCTGCCTCTGACCCCGATTGTCTTGCCTCATTGGTCCTTGCATCTGCAGAGGTGGGGGAGCCAATGGTGGAGGAGGCCCCTGCTCCTGCCTGTAGTTGGGATGACGACGTACCCCACCCCTCCTATATCCAATAACTTTGCCTCTCTGAGATGCCCTGCTACTTTCTCCGGGTGATGACCCCTCTAACGGTCTTTTTCCTTTGCCTTGCACCATTAGCTGGTCAGCCTCCAGCTTCTTCACCATCTCAATAATCTGTGTAGTGGAGCCATGAGATATAAACAATAAGGGCTTCCTTAAGGAGTCTCGGAGCCCATGGTAGAATCTTTTTGTATACTTCCAGTCATCCCAGTCATGGAATCCCGTAAATCTAGCCAAGTGGGAGAACTCTCTTTGATATTCGATCACTGATCTGCTCCCCCGCTGGAGGTTCAAAAATCTCGCTTCCAAGGAATCTCTGTCTGTGGAGGATACATAGTGCTCTAATAACGCATCACTGAATTCCTCCTAAGAAATATCCATCAGCTCCCTATCAGCATATGTAGAGTCTCGTACAGACTTCCACCACCTATTCGCATGAGCCTCCAGTACCGAGGTGGCAAGAGGGACTGCCTGTCCGACTGGGCAGTTGATGCCAGCTAACAGCTCTTGAATAGTCTCCAGCCACTCCTCCATCTTCACAGAATCTTCTGTCCCACGATACAGTGGCAGAGACAGACTCTTAAAGGCATTTAACCAGTTCGACCCTGGGTTTGGCAGTTGTGCCGGGGTTTGCTGGGCTTTGAAGGCATCTTGGATAGCCGTCAGAGTTTGTCCCATCTCTATCTGCATGAAAGGAGTGGCAGCCGGAGGGGGAGGAACCACATTCTACGGAGGTTGCATAAAGGTAAGGTAAACATCAAAAATTGGCCTAACTCATTGCTTAATGGACTGTTTTATGTGACTATTGCATATGGGCACACCATTGCTTCCACTACATAGTTTGTCTGCAAACTAATGCTCGAGCGGGGTGTTCTAGTGTTGTGGACTTCTTTCTCATATGATCGTTTGTTCAAGTGATACCAGTTTGTAAGATCCTAATTTCCCCTTCCGAGGAGTTAACCCGGATCTTATGCCCAGAACCGCCGCCTTACGGTGACACTAACACACGGGTTAGTCGACACCGCAAGTCGGCGATTCTGCCGGCTAGTAGGATCATAAACCTGTTCGACCAATATGAGAAACAGAAGTTAAAAAGAAAGAGTAAAACAACATAGTCCACAACCACAGTACTAATCATATATATATCAAATGAAAAGTACAACAATATGTAGTCCAAAGATGAGTAGAATAATAAAAGAGAGTAATAAGGGCTTATGCCCAGTACATCAAATCAAATCTCTCACTCTCTCAAATCCAACAGTAGCAGAATCTATTCATCTAAACTCATCCCACCTGAGGACGCGCAGTAGTAGTAGTAGCCGGTGGTAACGTTATCTGCTCCTCAAGTCCTGCCATCTCGTCGTGCTGGTGCTCCATCTCCTCGAGCTCCTAAAATGATATGGTCACCGACCATTAGTAAAAAAGACTAAGTCATTTCGTCCGCACCTCGCCCCGTAACTCCTAGGCACCGAGCGGGAGGATGAAGTGGAGGATAATAAGGGGTAGCAAAAAGGGAAGAAGGTGACAGAAGCTAACTAGCAAGTGTATAATATAAATCTACATCTATCAGTTCTAAGCACAAGGTATAAAGAGGTAAGGTGCAGTACAGTAAGTAAAAGAACTGAAAGTAAAGCAGAAGGTAAGGCTACACTACCACTATACTATCATCACAGAGCGTACCTTAACTTATAAAAATGCCCATACAAATTTATAAGTTAAGGTTTCCAGGAATTGTAACTTATCATATGATAGAACCCATACTAATTTGTATGATAAAGATCTATGAAGCGTATGACCTAATGAGTATGAATGATTATGCTATGGTTATGCAACATGCAAATGCAACACATGCACGCGACTATGAGATCCCAGACCTTTAGTTCCCACATTTCGAGAGCTAGCATCACTCTCAGGTACCACCGTTGTGGCTATGACAGCAGCAGATCGGGCTTCTCCGCTTTCTAGGCGGGTATACACACTACCAGGCCTAGACCTCTCTTGTACGCCTCTATACACCTGTAACAAGTGCACTCTAGAGTCTCTGGGTACAAAATGCTAGCTGCATGCTAGACTTTTAGGTCGGGGGCACGTCTTCGAAGATTGTCTGCCTGACCGCAGTAATAAACAACATACTGGCCCTTCCACCCATACACCTCACCCGATTCACCGTACTGCCATCGGTGTGACGATTGGACCACTACCGTATGACCCACCACCATTTCATTTATGCACATGCAATTATTTCAACTCGAGCCTCCAGCTCGCAGGACCAACCTATCCTGATTCCTCCAACCTGACCGGGTGAGCAAGTAAACCAACCACTTCCTTCCGACTCTGTACGGGTGAGCAAGTAGTCAACAGACTCCAAGTCCCTACAACCTAGCACGAATGAGAACACACAACAAGTTCAGCTCCCTCCAACCCATCACAGGTGAGAACACACATCAAGTTTAGCTCCCTCCAACCCATCACGGGTGAGCATGTGTACCATTTTCCTTAGCCTAGTATACTACTCTTGTCTACTGATTATAAAACTTAGTAGTTTAGAGTTAATCCCAGGACTGCCCAAGGTATGCCCAATGAAGGTGTCTCGAAGGCACTAGGAACCAAGATGGAATTAAAATCCAAAGTTTCCTTTCACAAGGATAATTACTTTTAGTTGATTTCTACCCATGATCCACACTCAACTCTACTTATTACTCCTGGGCGATCCTAATGACTTAAGTTGTTATCGGGGAGGGCGACGGTCTTCCGCTGACCTCCACTCCAATTGTTACCCAATGACTTGCACTTTACTCTCGTCTTAAAAACAACACTACCCACCAGGGTTATACTTCCAATTGTAATCTCTAGCTTAATTGTCGATCTATCCCCCGGTGGGCCTTATGGTATAACCTTACTTTTACTAGGCACAACCCATGACCTAATACCACCCCGAAGTCAAACTTCCAATCCCTTGGGCCACCAACCCCTAATTATTTATCCTAGGGTGGTATGGACTAATGAAATGAGCATGTTTATTTTCATAACTTTCCTAGGTCATTAAGGCTTCTAATTAAATCATTTAAATTAATTCCCTAGGTCACTTTAACAAATGAAACAGTACAATTTATAATCCACTGACTTAAGGATTTTTTTCCTGGGTTATATATTGATAAAATATTACTGTCTATAGGGTTTCATAATTTTCCTTTGATTATTTATATTTATTCCTTAATTAATACAAAATCCACATAATTACCATTTTCTAAATGAAGTATATGGAATACATAAGCCAAAATTCCAAGAAAATTAAAAAACATATATATCATTAATGTAAGACTAATGATAAAGTTTCATTAACCTCTATAGTGTAATGGCCTATCAAATTCCATTCTTATGTATTTACCAAAATACTTTTATGCTAATTTAAAAATTATCAATACATCCAAAAACTTTGAGATAAATACACAAGGCTAATCATACAAATATGCAATGCTAGAAATAAGTCCAAAATTTTCTGAAATGTATTTCCATCAATTCATGAATAATTGCAATAAGGGTAAAATGGTAATTTCAATGCATTCTACTCCAAAAGTTATCAAATAGAAAAATAAAATTTTCCTAAGTCAATTCTAACCTCCATTTTAACTTGACAGAATTTGGGGATTTTTACTTGATCAATACCTATTTTTCCAATTTATTTTCCAAAGAGGCCTATATTTTTTAAAATTCCAAATAATGGGATTTTTTGATCTCAAAAATCCCATAATTAATTTGAGGGGGTGAACTTTACTCTAATGAACCTCTGGAATCAATTCCATGATTTTTGCATGCCTCAAATAGGCTGAATGCACATCATTTCATTTATTGCTATTTGCACCCCCAAGGCCATATTTAGCCAACACATGCAAGTGGATTAACCTAACATGCAGTGATCAAAATGTGCTGAAATTTTTTATCATGCACCTATGATGTCCCCAAGGACCTGCCACCAAAATTTGGGGCCATTTGGAGGCATATAACTCCAAATATTTCATTTATTTAATTTTAAGTATTTTGACAAATACTATAGAACAATTTTTCCCAAAAAATTTCAATTTTTCGCAGGGGATAGATATGCCCTAGACATGCACATGCCCAAAATTTTGGGTCATGTGGACATCTGGTTTGGCATGGGCTTAGGTTTTAGTTTCTGCCCTAGCCTAGGACCAGTCCTATGAAAAAACCCCTACATCCCATTCTACTGTACCAAATATGATGATTAAGGTACCAAATGAAAGCTAAGACAACAATCTATAAATTTTATTCAGGTGTCATGTTTTGTTGATGCCTCTAAGTGCCCTAAATTTCACATGCAATGTGACTGTATAAGTGTGACAGATTTGAACTATTCATATCATTTTAATTTATATCATGTTAATATTATAACATCACGAATCTTAAAGCATATTGGACGACATCTGGTCGTCGTCCCCAAGCACTCAACGGCCCCGATTTAGTTTTCCTAGGCCATCTTTGCTGGCTGTTTCCGGCCAGCTGAGCCACCACTACCGCCGGCGGATGTCGCCACCACCTTCACCAAGGTGGGGGCTTGCGTTTCCTGGCGGTGAGGCCACCGGAATTGGCCTCTCCGACGATCCAAAGCAAGAAGAAAAAGCTCGGAAATTTCTCATCTCCTCTCATGGCATCGGGCTCAATTGAGCCCGATATCTCCCCTAATCGATCTAGACGGCTAGTACAGGTAGAGGGGCAGCGAAACGAACCTGAGTTGGTGGCTGGCGGCGAGTTTGGCAGCGGTTTGCCATGGTAGAGCTGCTCCGGCGATCTCCTGGCCGAAAGCTTGTTTCTCCACCAATTTCCTTGCTCCAACTATCGAATTCCAGTCGATTCCTCCTTCTGAAGCTAATGGTGGGGTTGTTTGGACTGAGGCGGCTTATACATGGAGATAACTCCAAGGTGAGCTCGGGCTCAACCTTGTATGCTCCGCCCATGGTGCCATGTGGCCAGCCCATCTCCAAATCCTTATGAAATCCTCTGGGCAGTCGGCCAGCAAGCCCTTGGGCAGAAAAAGCCAAGGCCAAGTGGCCTCCTTCCCATAAACCCCCTTTCTCTCTCCTTCTTTTGGTGAATTCTCCAAAATTCCCCCTTGCATGCACCCTCTCTCCTAATTAAGAGGGGTAGGGCTGGTCTTTGACTCCTTGGGCTGATAATAGGCCATGCTTGGTGGGCTTAGCCCAAAGGATGAGGCTTGGGTTCATTTCTCCCTCCTTTAGGCCTCATGTTGACCAAGTTGACTTTTTGAGTTGACTTGGTCAACATGATGAGTGGGCTGACCCCACTTAATGGTCATGAGCCTAGTGGCACCTCCCAACTTGGGTTGGGTCAAGGGGGTGCCCTACTTAGGCTAATTGGGCCTATGAGTGTGGGTTTGACCACTTTAGGCCCAAGGTTGACTTGGGTCAACTAGGGTCAAAGTGTTGACCTAATGACATGCCCTAGGGTCCACTTAGATTTTTTTAGGGTTAGGGAAATGTGGTTGGGTCATGGTGTGGCTAGGGTCCCTATTTAGGCTAGTTTGACCTAGCTTGACTTTGGTCCTATAGTGGGCCCCACATGGCCACAACCCACTACCTAGGGTCAAACCTAGCTAATTTCCCTAACACCCACCCTATGCCTAGCCCAATCTAAGTTAAGGGGCCTAGAAGTAACATGGGATGTTACATGAGGAGTACATGTCAAGGTGCGAGGATACCCTAAGTTAGCAAGGCATTGCCACGTGACTGCCGCCAACACCATATCTTGGCAAAGGTAGGCCGAGGAGATGGAAAAGGCCATTTAGGTCCATTCTTGGTTGGAGGTTGCAGAGGTAGTGGTGGAGAAAGTGGTCCTCGCTCAGGTGGGGAGGAAAAAAAGGTAAAGACCAGTGGAGAGCTCAGCCTAGAGGACTAGGCGAAGATCCTGACCTACGTACAATAGAACATGGAAATATTCGTCTGGAGCGCGCCAGACATGCTGGGTATCAATACGGACGTGGCATGCCATCATCTCAGCCTCGATCCAAGTTCTCTCCCCATCTAACAAAAGTGAAGGTTCGTCGCTGACATGCTAACCGAGCCCATCTGGGAGGATATGGGTAAGTTGAACAAGGCCAGATTTATATCAGAGATCCAGTATGCGGGCTGGTTCACCAATGTGGTAATGGTAAAAAAAGTTAATGGGGGGAGGAGGATGTGTGTGAAATTTTCTATACTGAATAAAGCATGCCCTAAGGATTGTTATTCCCTGCTTTGAATCGATGCACTGGTAGACTCAGTCGTCAGTTTTTCACTAATGAGTTATTTAGATGGTTTTTCAGGTTACCAACAAATCCGCATGCACCCGCTCGCAATCAAGGATGTTTCTTTCATCCCCAGGGATGGGTGCTACTACAATAAGATGATTCCCTTTAGGCTGAAGAATGCAAGGGCAACGTATCAGAGAATGATGGATAGGGTCTCACCTCCAAGAATTTGGAGCTGGAACTTGGAGGTCTATTTCGATGACCTTATGATCAAAAGCAGGGATGTTGGGGGTCTCACCTCCAAGAATTGGCAGAAAATTTTGGCACCTTGAGAAGGTATAAGATGAAGCTTGACCCCCTGAAGTGTGTCTTTGGGGCTTGTTTGATATTGCATCCACAATAAACCTAATTTGAAGAAGAGCCTGAACAAGCTAAGTTGAATTGACTATGTATTTGGCAATTCTATCAAGTTGTGCTTGCAGCTATTCCATGCTAAGTACACACCAATGTCAGAGTGCAGTGAGTCAATATATACGGGTCTGCGCAACGTAATACCTCATTGTGTAGATCAGTGTGTTGATCCACGAGTGCTCTCTCTATTGGAGTGTACTTATTTTCAAGTACAAGGTCAAGGTAGATCAAGATCAGAAGAAGGAGCAAGGATGGGTCAAAGACCAAGCTATCAAAAGAAGGAAGGAGGAAAATCCTTCAAGTAAGAATCGACGGGAATCGGTAGTGATTCCCGCCAACTTTGACGAGAGTCGTTAGTAATTCTCGCCGACTTCGACAGGAATCACTACGTGTCTCTCGCCGACTACTTCCGGCTGGCAAAGTCTGAAATTCTGCCAAGGCAGAATCGACGGGAGTGGGGAGTGATTCCCGCCGACATCGATGGGAATCACCAACGACTCCCGCTGATTTTGCCTTAGGCAGAATTCGCCGCTCGCTGGACCGGTCCAGGTCGCCGTGCTCAGTTCGTCCAGATCTCGGGATTTCCGAGGTGGGCCCCACAACGGTCTTCTAGGGTTTACCTTTGGGTATAAATACGTACTTATTCCCATTGTCTACTGTACACACCAACCCATCGGAATACAAAAATCGGCCGTGACCTAGGGCATCGCGATCTCCGCCCGCACGGACATCGCTGATCCTAAGTAGTTGCCGCCGCTGATCTCAGCCCGTCTTTGATCGCTCGATGACAGCACCGAGGCAAGCAGCCGGTCTCACGTGTCTCTCTCGAGATCTCTTGTCTTCCGATTCGTTGAATGAGACTTGTTATCCCTTCCGAATCGGTTGAGATGGTTGATCCGACTGAGATCGTTCGAAGACCTAGCTTGCTTCGTCAAGAAGTTTGGATTTGCAAAGCATCGCCGCCGCACTTGCTTACCTCCTCCGATCTTGAAAAGATCCATTCAAAGTGAGAAATCCGGTTGTGGACTCTTCGTACTTTTCGTGCAAGCTTCAACGAACGAAGAAGGACATCGGAATCTCCATAAAGCATTGTTTGTATTTTTATTTACTTTCAATTTCGTTGTAAAGGAATTTTCATTCCTATTTGTAAGGGTTGGGTGCAACCCGTTATGGTGGAGTTGTGACTCCGTTGTTGGAAGGATTCCTTCCGTGGTTAGGGAACGTTGCTCTTAGTGTGAGGATTGGATTTCAATCCGTTTGGAGAAGTGACCGAATCGTCCCTTGGTGGGAGATAGGTCGAAGGGGGAAAGTGGACGTACCCAAATCGAGGAACCACTATAATTCTTTGTGTGTTTTCCGTGTTTTGTTTGTTTACTTGTGCAGGTTAGTTTAATTCCACAAAAGAATGCACGACACCTAGTTCCCCCCCTATAGGTTGATTAGGTTGACACTAGATACTTTCAAGTGGTATCAGAGGGAGGTTTCTCATCAATATGGTCAACACCTTGAGTAAGATCCTGTGTCTAGTGTCAAGAAGAAAGAATATCTCACGAATGGATGGACTCAAGTATATAGGAAAGATTCCAGTATGAATCAAGCTGAATTTTCCCATCTGGAAGGAAAGGATCAGGTTCTATATGGAAGCAGTCGATCCCCGACTCTTCATGATAGTGGAGGAGGGCCCTCACATCCCCACTAAGGCCTCCACCATTGATCTGACCAAGATGGTGCCCAAGAGGCTCTTCGAAATAGATAAGGATGAGATGGTGCTTGTCGGCCTAGAAAAAAAAGCTCAAAAAATTTTAGTGAGCGCCGTCGATGATTCAATGATGCAGAATTTCAGCAACTGCAGGACTGCCAAGGACATCTAGCACTGCATGATCATTCTGATGGAGGGCACAGATGAAGTAAGGGATGATCCAAGATCCCTTCTGAACCAGAAGTATGAGGCCTTCATGCAAGGTCCCAAGGAAGAAATCGTAGTGACATTCGAGAACTTCCTGAAGATCATTAATGCCCTGAAGGGTTATGGCAGAGTGTTCACCAATGGTGAACTAAATGACAAATTCCTTAGATCCTTGTCTAAGGAATGAGACACCAAGATCTGCGCCATCAGTGAGTTTGTCAAGCTGGCAGAAACCAATCCCCAGATTCTATTTGGGAAGCTAATGTCCTACGAGCTTCAGCTGAACACCAGAAAAGCTGAAGATGAGGCCGATAAGGCTGCATCCAAAGAAAAGACTGTGGCCCTGAAAGCTAATAGCTCAAGGAAAGGCAAGGGTGTAGCCTCGTCCCGCTCTCGGAGAAAGGCTGAGGAAGAAGACTCTGAGCCATGCTCATCCGGATCAGATCTATCTTAAGAAGAATTCTCTCTCATCACTCAAGAGTTCAAGAAGTTCCTCAAGATGAGGAATCAGAGAAAAGGAGATGGCTCCTCCTCCAGACATCAGAAGAAGAATTACTCTTCTGACAGGTATGATTCTAAACAGAACAAACATTATTCTGCTGACATTATCTGCTTTAGGTGCAATAAGCCAGGCCACGTCATTGCTGACTGCCACCAAAGCAAGAGAGATAAGGGGAAAGGAGAGGAGCACAAGTTCTCTCGAGACAAGAAGAAGGAGAGGAGCTACATTGCCAAGAAGCCAAAGACACTGAGTGAATCTGACTCATCAGACTCCAGTGATGACGAGGAAGCCTACTTCGGGCTAATGGGTCGCTCCGACTCAGATGGTGATTGTCCCCCATTTACTGGGAAGGTAAAAGATCACACCCCCTCTCTGACTCTGACTCTGACTCTGAGTCTCCTGAAGATGATCACGAGGACAGCCTATCTGCCCGTGAAGCTGAACTCCTTGAAAAGTATGAGCTCCTGCTCAATACATTTGAATAATGCCGAAAGAGGTTGAGCGCTCAGAAAAAGGAAGTCAGATTCCTTAAGGCTGAGGGAGCGTCCCTAAGAGAAGAGATCACTGGCTTGATATCTCTCCGACAGGAACACCTGGACCTGACTTCTGAGAACTCAGATTCTCTAAGGCTCCTTGACCAAAAGCAGAAAAAAATTAACAAGCTGGAAGAACAGCTTGTGGCTGAGAGGAAGATTGTCAAAAGCTTCTCTATGCCCAAGACCATTCTTCCTCTAGTTGTTGAATTCTCTGCTCAGGCTAAGGGGGCTGGCTTAGGGCATGTGGCGGTGCCTGGTAGATCATCCAGGAGAAACAGAAATCAGAGAAAAAATAAGGCTACTAAGAAGGTCTCTGTTGCAGAAAAGGGAAAGGCCCCACTCGGTCATATTTTATTCTAAAAGCCTAGCTTTCCCTGCAATGAGCATGACTTTGAGTCAACCTATGGCCACCTCTTCCGGCCCTCGGTTGAAAAGCCCAAGAGCCAATATGATGGATGGACCTTCCCTCGCAATTATGGTGAGAGTGTCTTCAAGGCACCTTATGAGGAAATCCAAGTGGAGAATTATGGCCCCTTCTCTAGCGGCCATAATAGGAAGCAGACACCAAAGGCCAAGCCTGTTATACAGAAGGAATAGGAAGTGAAGAAATTGTGTGACTGCTGTCATCATGATGCCTCCACCTCCAGATCCAAGGCCCAGACTTGACCCACCGTTCCAAGGGTGAAGCAGGAGCCTAGGAAACAGTACAACATGTTTGAATGTTGCTGCTGTGGCAAAGTTGGTCACTTTGCCGTGGATTGCTGGTTTAATCCAAGAAACAATGAGAATCCTAATGTTAGCAATACGAGAGAGACCACTCGTAGGGTTAACCACCCGAGGGGGAGTGTGCTAACAAGGAATCTAGGACCTAAGTCCAATTGGGTTCCTAAGAGAAACTAATTCTGTTTTGCAGGTATGTCCAAAGGCCACCAAAACACCAATCTGGTACTTGGACAGTGGGTGTTCCCGGTATATGATCGGGACAATAAGCTTGTTGCGTGATTGCTCCCCAGTTGAAAATGGACCCAAAGTCATCTTTGGAGGATAAGATTGAGGAGTCACCAAGGGTTATGGTATGATATCCAACAGTGTATTCTCTATCACAAACGTGGCCTATGTTGAAGGGTTAAACCATAACCCGACCAGTGTAAGCCAGTTATGTGATAAAGGATACGACGTTAAGTTCTGCAAGGAAAAGTGCTTGATAATATCGTGTGCCTCTTCGGAGATGGTATTAACTGGCATCAGGAGCAGAAATATTTTCTGCTTATATTTTCTTAGCATAGACTCTTCTACCCCCGTTTGCCTAGTAGCAAAAGACAGTGCATCTCTCTGTGAACAATGGCACAAGATATTAGCACATATTAACTTCAAAACTATTAATATGCTGTTTTCTAAGAACTTTTTAAGGGATGCCCCTACTATTAAGTGCATCAAAGATAGCACTTGTCCTGCATGCCAGAAGGGCAAACAGACTCGGGCTACCTTTAAGGGTATTGCAGACAAAGACTCTTCCAGATGTCTTTATATTCTGCATATGGACTTGTTCGGTCCATTGCAAGTTCATAGCTTAGGAGGCAAATCGTATACACTAGTGATTGTTGATGATCACTCTCGATTTATGTGGGTGTTCTTCTTGAAAAAAAAGTCAGATACGTTTGACATCTTCACTAATTTTGTCAAGTAGATTCAGAACAAACTTGACTGCTCCGTGGTCAAAATCAGTAGTCTGGGACTATGACAGAATTCTATGAAGAACATGGTATCTTTCATGAGTTTTCCTCCCCGCGTACTCCTCAGCAAAACGGAGTTGTGGAGAGGAGGAATAGAACGCTCATTGAAGCATGTACGACAATATTGAATGACGCTTCTCTTCCAGAGTACTTCTGGGCAGAGGCTGTTAATACAGCTTATCACATGCAAAACCGAGCCTTGAACAACAAGAACCATCGCAAGACGCCTTATGAGCTATTGAAACACAGGAAACCGACCATGTCCTATCTAAGGATTTTTGGCTATAGATGCTATGTACTCAATAATGGGAAGTACCCACGTACAAAATTCGGAGAAAAATGCTTCGAAGGCATCTTCATGGGCTATAGTAGCCATAGTCGGGCATATAGGGTTTTCAATAAGAAAACCCTAGTGGTAGAAGAGTCAATTAATGTTGTATTAAATGAAGGAAGCTTGCTTCACATCAATTCTTCTAGTGGCATTCTTGAAGATACAGGTGCAAGGCCTGAACAGCTAAGTCTAGATGAGACTGCTAATAATGAAACTCCCAAGTACGTCAAGGTATCCACCTCAACACCAACTGGAGAAGATGACAGTCAGGATGGGGAGATTCTCCCAGAAGAGGGAGGAGACCGAGAAGCTGTTGGAGCTCGAAATGCCAGACTCTTAGAACTCAGACACGTGAGGGATCACCTAAGAGATCAGATCATAGGAGATCCTCGGGACGGTGTCAGAACTCGTAGAGGTACAATTAACGAGATTTTGCACCTTAGTTTTCTGTCACAGGTTGAGCCAAAGAAGTTTGACAAAGCGAACAAAGATGCGTCGTGGATATTGGCTATGCAAGATGAACTTCATCAATTCGAACGATGCAACATCTGGACGCTAGTTCCCAGACCAAAGAAATAGAATGAGATCGGCACTAAGTGGATCTTCAGAAACAAACTGGATGAATACGGTGTAATCATCAAGAATAAAGACAGACTGAAGGCTCAAGGATATAGATAGGAGGAGGGGATTGACTTCGACCAAACCTTTGCACCAGTTGCAAGGCTCGAGGCGATCAGGTTGTTCCTGGCGTATGCCTCTCACAAAGGATTCACTGTCTATCAGATGGACGTGAAGTCTGCTTTCCTGAATGGAAATTTAAAAGAGGAAGTATACATCGCGCAACCCCCAGGTTTTATTAATCCTACACTCCCTGATCATGTTTACTTTCTTAATAAAGCATTATTTGGCTTAAAACAAGCTCCTCAAGCTTGGTATGAGACTCTGTCTAGTTTTATTCTTGAGAACAAGTTCGCAAGAGGAAAAATAGATAAGACATTGTTTCTTAGGGAAGTCAAAGGCAAGATTTTGTTGGTGCAAATCTATGTTGATGACATAATATTCGGCTCAACGGACAACAAACTGTGCAAGAAGTTTTCCAAACTTATATAAGGGAAGTTTGAAATGAGCAGCATGGGAGAGCTGAAGTATTTCTTGGGACTTCAAGTAAAACAGTCTGAGGATGGAATTTTCATTTCTCAGACGAAGTTCACAAATGAACTCCTCAAGAAATTCGGAATGGAGAGTGCAACCTCTATGAGGACTCCAATGGGATCCACTGTATCTCTGGATAAGGATGAGAAAGGGAAACCTTTTAATGAAACCAAGTATAGAAGCATAATTGGATCCCTGCTCTACCTTACTGCTAGTAGACTAGATATTATGTTTTCCACATGCGTTTGTGCCAGATATTAGGTGAACACTAAGGAATCTCATTATGTCATTGCAAAGCGGATTCTTAGATACCTTAAAGGTATACCAAATCTTGGCTTGTCGTACCCAAGAAACAATTATGTCGAGCTGATAGGCTTTTCCGATGCTGACTTTACAGGAAGCAGGGATGATATGAAAAGCACTTCCGGGACGTGCCAATTCCTCGGAAGAAGGCTTATATCGTGGAGCAGTAAAAAGCAGAACTGTGTTGCAACCTCTACGCTTGAATCTGAGTACATCTCAGCAGGCAGCTGTTGCGCACAAATTCTATGGATCAGAAATCAACTTGAAGATTATGACTTGCAGTTCAGAGAAGTTCCCATGTATTGCGACTCGTCAAGCGCAATTGCAATTGCGAACAATCCCGTGTCGCATAGTAGAACAAAGCATATTGAAGTGCGCTACAACTTCATTCGGGAGCATGTGGAGAACAAAAATATATCTCTCTGCTATGTCCCCACGGATAAGCAGATTGCAGATATCTTCATGAAGCCACTAGGAGTGGCCAAGTTCAATTTATTCAAAACTGAACTCGGCATGCTGAACCTTGAAGATTGAAGACTGAAAGGCTCAAGGCTCTTGGATCAATAGGAAGCGTCTGCTAGAAACTCAAGATCGGGCATGGATACATGACTTGAGGGGGAGCGTTTTGCAACAAATGAAGTCCCAGGTTTGTAGAAGCCGAAAAGGGGGAGATTACCCTCTCAGCCAAGGCTAAGGTGGTGCTAAGTAGGCCATAAAGGCTATGTTGCTCTCAGATAGGGGGAGATCAACTCGGCTAAGGCTATGTTGCTCTCAGGAAAATGGTAATGAATTCCACACTCAACTGAACTTTCACTTTATGAATTCCATTTCCATCTGTTCTATTCACCTTAGCTTGTAGGGTTTAGGATTCTTTAAATAGAGGGAGATTGTTTGGTATTGCATCAACAATAGACCTGATTTTAAGAAGAGCCTGAACAAGCTAAGTTTAATTGACTATGTATTTGACAATTCTATCAAGTTGTGCTTGTAGCTATTCCATGCTAAGTACACACCAATGTCAGAGTGCATTGAGTCAATATACACGGGTCTGCGCAACGTAATCCCTCATTGTGTAGACAAGTGTGTTGATCCACGTGTGCTCACTCTATTTAAGTGTACTTATTTTCAAGTACAGGGTCAAGATAGATCAAAAGCAGAAGAAGGAGCAAGGATGGGTCAAAGACCAAGCTATTAAAGGAAGGAAGGAGGAAAATCCTTCAATTAAGAATCGACGGGAATCGCTAGTGATTCCCGCCGACTTCGACGGGAGTCTTTAGTAATTCCCGCCGACTTCGACGGGAATCACTAAGTGTCTCCCGCCGACTACTTCCGGCTTGCAAAAGTCTGAAATTTTGCCAAGGCAGAATCGACGTGAGTGGGGAGTGATTCCCGCCGACATCGACGGGAATCACCAACTACTCCCACCGATTTTTCCTTAGGCAGAATTCACCGCTTGCTGGATCGGTCCAGGTCGCCGTGCTCAGTTCGGCCAGATCTCGGGATTTCTGAGGTGGGCCCCACAACGGTCTTCTAGGGTTTACCTTTGGGTATAAATATGTACTTATTCTCGTTGTCTACTGTACACACCAACCCACTAGAATATAAAAATGGGCTGTGACCTAGCGCATCGCGATCTCCACCCGTACGCACGTCGCCGATCGTAAGTAGTCGCCGCTGCTGATCTCAGCCCGTCTCTGATCGCTCGACGACAGCACTGAGGCTAGCATCCAGTCTCACGTGTCTCTCTCGAGATCTCTTGTCATCCGATTCGTTGAACAAGACTTGTTCTCCCTTCTGAATCGGTTGAGACCGTTGATCCGACTGAGATCGTTCGAAGACCTAGCTTGCTTCGTCAAGAAGTTTGGATTTGCAAAGCATCGCCGCCGCACTTTCTTACTTCCGCCGATCTTGACAAGATCCATTCCAAGTGAGAAATCAAGTTGTGGACTCTTCGTACTTTTCGTGCAAGCTTCAACGAACGAAGAAGGACATTGGAATCTCCATAAAGCATTGTTTGTATTTTTATTTACTTTTAATTTCGTTGTAAAGGAATTTTCATTCCTATTTGTAAGGGTTGGGTGCAACCTGTTGTAGTGGAGTTGTGACTCCGTTGTTGGAAAGGTTCCTTCCGTTGTTAGGGAGCGTTGCTCCTAGTGTGAGGATTGGATTTCAATCCATTTGGAGAAGTGACCGAGTCGTCCCTTGGTTGGAGATAGGTCGAAGGGGGAAAGTGGACATACCCAAATCTGGGAACCACTATAATTATTTGTGTGTTTTCTGTGTTTTGTTTGTTTACTTGTGCAGGTTAGTTTAATTCCACAAAAGACTGTACGATACCTATTCCACCCTATAGGTGGATTAGGTTGACACTAGATACTTTCAGGGCTAGCAGGGGAAAGTTCTTAGGCCATCTCCTCACCCCGGCAAGGTTGGAGCCCAACCCTAACAAATTAAAGGCGGTCTTAGAGCTGAATTCGCCAAAGAAAGCAAAGTAGATCCAAAGCCTCGCGGGAAAGCTGGCCGAACTGAGCAGGTTCCTCTCCCGGGAAGGTGATGAGTTTGATTTATATAGGGGTTTTCGGACAAATCTGGGCTAGTTTTAACGCACTTGCACTTCACCTTTAGTATGTTATCGTTGATATTTCATTTATTCTGCTTATCACACTAAGTGCACCATTTTGGGCCCGAGGGTGTGCAATTGCACATTCTATTATCGGGGGTATGCACATGGTGCTCCTCGTTTTCTTTCTATTGAGTTTTGTTTACATTTTGGTGTTGGAAGTTTGTGCTTCAGCCTGGTTTTATTGTTGTGCAGGTAGTCGGGATGTCCCAAATTCCCTTTTCAGTTATGTGTAAAACGCACGGTCGTGCGCATTTCTTTGCATATGGTTCCAGTCCAATCATGTGTTTCACACAGCATTCCTGGGGGCATCTGTTTCTACCCGTGCGATTTGTTCCCATAAGGTTTCGACCAAACCATGCGAGAAGGAATCGCATGGTCTGCACCTTTTTCCAAGCTTTCTAGTGATCTGTGGTTAATCGTGTGTTTCCTTCACGCACGAGCAACAATGCCCGTATGCGAGTAAAACGCACGGTTCCACTTTTTCTCCTGCATTCCTGCACTCTGTGTTTACCCGTGCGATTTCCTTCACGCAGGGGCAGAATCGCCCGTGCGCAAATAAAATGCATGGGTCAACGCTTCTTCTTCCTCAGGCATTATCTGCGCGCGAATATCGCACGGTTCACGCACGGTCGTGCGCCAGACCGTGCGTGACCAATTTTTTGATCTTTTTTTATTCAAGAGCAGATTTTCTGCCATTAAGAACAGCGGGGAGCAGCTTCATTCAGGCCATTTCCTCCCTATTTTTAAGGAAAGCTCCGCCGTTCCACCAAGGAGAGGAGATCCGGGCAAGCATTCAACGCCAAATCCAAGACGGAGCTTCCTCTCGGCCTCCTCCTTCATCCTTAAGCTTCAAGAAGAGTTTTTACCTAGCTTTCTCCATCAAGCTAGTAGAAGTTGTGTCATCCCCCACTAGCTTGTGACACGAAGAAGACGGGTTCATTGGGAGTGAGTGACAGCCTCCTCTACCCCGGACGTAGTTGAGGATCGAGCTAGGACGCGGATTGACAACCCGGTGAATCCTACCGTGAATCCTCGGCAAGAATTCAAATCCGGTCGATTTCACACACTTTTTTTCTCTTGTTGTTGATAGTTTAGTTGAACTCTTTGTATATGATGAAGTTATGCTATTTTGATAAACGATCGTATGTAATCATGTCTATGTGATTGTATGTTTTCGTTATATACTTGAGGTGCGCCTATTTGTCCATCCTCCATCCATCCGTTCTTGCTGTTGTAGCAATTACTAGAAGCGTGCGTTGCGAAGAGGTGCTTACGACCCTCAAATTCTGGTTCTTACGCTTGCCTACTCGTCCATCCGCCTAGCGATTCGGTGCATAGCAGCCAGTGTAGTCTTCCATCCTGCCTGGCAAAGCGATGCATAACAGCATTGCATAGGAGTAGTTGATAGTGTTTTATTTTTTCTTTTCCGCAACCATCAAAACCCCCATCGTTAACTCTAACCTAAGGACTCCAATCTAAAGTCCTCATCGATATTAACTCCCCCTTACTGTGTTCCTTGAAGAGTTCGATACTTGGGAAAGCCACCAATTTTATATTACTTGTGCAACTGGTACACTTGTCGTTCAACGCATCATGTTTTTGGCGTCGTTGCCGAGGAACACAGTTGTGTGAGTTTTTGGAGATGGAGATAGTAGATGGAAGCCCTTTCCATTTGTACATTTCATTTTCTTCTTTGCTTTAGTTTTTAGAGATTTTCCTTTGCTCATTTCTTTTTGCCCTTTTCTGATTTTTTATTTAGATAGCAGATCTGTGCTATTTTCATTCTAGCTGTGTAGCTCTTTTCGGCAGTTTTTTTATTCGTGATGTACTCTGTTGCCGAGTATTGTCTTTATGATGCTTTACACTGATGCATCAATGTCATGGAGAAAACGAAAGCCGAGCATTGCTTTAGGTGTTTGTTATGTCAAGGTGTAGGCCACATGGTGAAGGATTGCCCTCGCTTGTGCAAGCCTTCTCCCTCTGTGGGTGTGCCTGCAGCAACCTCCCATTCGCGGAAGACTGCTGTAGACAGGCCTACCAGGGTGTTTCCTGGCCCATACACTGACATCGCGCACCTTGCTCGCTCTTTTCCCGGTTAGATTACCGAAGAATCTCTCACCGCATACAGATCTTTCATGGGTCCCTTGGTTCCTTTTTACGAGCTTCCCGTGAGTGATGACGATCACTCTGGGGTTAGCTTGCGAGAATTGGATCTGGAACTCATGGATGCTCCTGAATGGGATGATGAGATTGTTCCAGTCGTCAACGAGATGGCATCTGCGAATGATTTTGCGATGGGGCCTGCTCATTCTATGCCTGATTTTGAGAGCAACCTTGCCCTGCGCAGTTTTTGCCAGAGTTTGCTACTCTATTTTTGAGTGAGTCGGCTGATGTAGCCATATTTGTGGATGGTTCGGTGCCCGAGGTTGCGCCGAAGTGGGATGATGATTCCTCTATCTCCGACGGAGAATGTGAATCTTCGGAACACTTTTATGCACCCCAGTGGGATGAGGAATATTCCATTTCCGATGCGGAGGTTTGCACCTCTTTATTGAATGAGGCGGTCCCTCTTACTACTGTGGACCTCAAGTTGTCGGATTCCCCCCAATACGACTCGTATGATACCGACGATGATCTATGCTTGGATCTCGTTGATAGTGAATCCGGAGTCACTCTCCCATTTTTTGATTATTTTAGTTCTTCATCTCTTTTATTACTTGATTCCCCTTCTTTATCTGAGCCTGTGCATGATGAGTCTCCACAGGTACGATGGGATGACGATGAGCTTGGTGCCCATGTCGTCTCCATTGCTTCCTGCATACCTATGGTGGATGATACCTTGCTAGACAAGGATATATTTTGTGGTGAGATGAGTGAGGACCAGTGCTCCTCCTCTTCTTACTTCCTATTTCCTCTGCCTGCGAGGAGCCAGTATTATTTTTTGGGAAGAGGGCTAACTGTTTTATCTCAATATAGGTACCCATTACCGCAATGGACAATGGAACAATTACCTGTGATTTCTCTTTTTATAGGCCCATTAGCTATTACTTTTTGGATCTCGAATAAGTCGTGCTGGGATGACAGTAACCCCAGTACTTATCTTTCATTTTCTATATTTTTTATTTTCATGTCTATCTTAGTTAGTATTTCTTTGTATCATGTATATTTCTCTTTTGTTTTTGCGGAGATCACCCCTGCAGGTAGTCATGGCAAATTCGCATTGGCAGGGTGGTGATTCTTTGTTTGGCGGACCTGCTTCTGTTTCTCAAGCGTCTTCTGGTATGCTCATTAGCTAAGTATTGGGTAACCTCTTCCCTTGTCTTTATTTAATTTAAATTTCTATATCATATGTTGTGTGGCTTAGTTTAAGTCTGGGGGAGAGCCATTATTTGTTACCTTTTGCACGTGCACAATTCATGTGCATACTAGAAGCTTTTTAGTTTTATTTTGATTAGTTCATTGCATCGCACACCACTGCACTCACATGAGCGCGTGCTTAGCTATTAGCGTGTCGCGAGTTAAACTCATTCTTTTGTATGATTTGGGAAAATTATTATGCTTGCATAGGATTGTGAGATGGAGTAAAATGTTGACTCCTATAGTGCTCCTAGTCGAGTGCTCTCGTCTCATGTAGAAATTGGAGTAGATTTAATTTTTCTATATGCTTATAGTTTTATATTTTTCTATTTGCGTAAAGTCTTTTTATTCTACTCAAAAATTGGTGAATCTGGTGTGAATCGAACGGTAGTGTAGGGATGTGTGTAGTTATCACTAGACTTGTTTTGCTCGAGTCCGGAGGAAGGATCATCTTTCTCGATGGCTAAGAACTTGCCCCAAGCTACTCTCGAAGCATTGGCGCATGGTAAGTCTAGCGTGAGCGTGATGTAGGCCATCATTTTAGCCCGGTTGAGCTTTGTACCGTTCCTAACGTCTTATCCTTTCTAAGGCCCGTTGTGCCTGCCCTTCTTTTGATTAAGCTCCACCATTATTTCACCAAAGTCTCATAGCCGATCCTAGTCGCATACCCAAGTCGAGCTTTAGTGTTTTACATTTTTCATGTTGGGGTGTTGATGTGGTGATATTACATGTGAATATGTGGATGTGCTCTAAGGCTTTTATTTGCTGAAGTTGTTAAAGATAAAGATGAAAAAAAAATGTTGTGAAAAAGAAAAGTGAAAAGAAAAAGTTTGATTAAAAATCCTTTTGGAGATGTGATTATATTTGGAGTAGGCAGTGCACACACCGATATGTTAAAAGTTAAGTCTGGGGGTGTGGTGTACCTACATATATTTTGGTTAGCTGATGGATAATTTTTTTGATAGATCATTTGGGTTAGGTGCATAGCCTTCCTGTTTATCTTTGTTTACCTCACCGTAACCCAAGCCCCACGATTATCCTAAAATGCTACAGATTCACGCTTGAGTCGAACTAGTATTGTGGAGAGAGTTTAAACGGGAAAGCGTATGGTCCCCGACATTGGTGGATTCCTTTGGAGGTGATCCTGAGCCTCGGTCTTTGGCAAAGCTGACCTTTGTGGCGTGCCTACTTTCTTCTTATGCGTGACTGGAAGATTCACCGGGATTCTATTTTTGAGTAGTAATAAATTTTTGATACGCATTGTGAAAAGTATAAACTATTTTGTATACTTAGAAATTTCCTCTATTATATTTTTACGCGTACGAGCATGCAACTTCCCATGGTCCTCCATATCATAATTTCTATGTTAGCTAAATCATTTTCCCTATCTGCATAGATTTTGTTTACTCGGGATGCGCAAATAGGAAAGTCCGGGGGTGTTGAAAGTGGAGGATAAGATCAGTCCGACTCTAGAGGAGGGGGGGGGAATAGAGTTTGTTAAAACAATTTTTCAAAATAAAACTTTGCAGAGGAAGAGCTAAGTTAATATAGTATGTGTATTGTGGTGCAACAATAAAACAGAAGTAATAATAAAAAGAAAACAAAAGATTCACAGCACACAGCAAAGAACACACACAAGCAACCAAGCACAAGAAGCTATAGTGGTTCCCCAATCAACCTGGGTACATCCACTCTTCTACCACCCTTGGTAGGAATCCACTCAGGATGAGTTGATCAGGTGTCCTGGCACCAATGAGCTTTTGATAAGGTGCTCAAAAACCAAATCTAGATTTTTTGATAAGGTGTCTTGCCACCACTGAGTTTTGACAAGGCTCTCAGAACCAGATTCAGAACTTTTGAAGGGAGTTTTGATAATCCTTTTACAGTAGGAAAAGAAAAAGAAAGAGGTGAAGTTGTCTTCTCTGTCTCAATCACTGAGAGAAGACTTAGTGGATTGATTGTGTTGTCAAAGCTCCCCCTGAGATGTAGATGGTTCAGGAGTGAGAGCTTTACTAGGGTGATAGGCCTTCAGAAGCTTCAGATCTCCAGCAGAAGATGATTTCAGCAGAGACTGAAATATGAATTGTTTGGAGTCTTTGATGTTGAAGCTAACACTTTTCAGTATGCTAATTTCAATAGAACTCTTCAGGATTGATCACTTGATTTTTCTCTCTGTTGATCTGACTATCTGTGTATGTCTGTATTCAGTGTGTGATGAGTAATGAGTAAGTTATTTTTCTTGATCTACTGTTGTGTATATTATTCTCTGATGATCCTCTGTCCAAGATAGCCGTTAGCAGTCATAAATGTCTTCCATAAATATTTTGTCTTCTGGAGGAAAGTCCAATAAACATTCTCTGAGAAATCCCTTGAAACTTGCTCCAGAATAAATGAAAACGGCTAACAAATCTCTTGAAATAAATGCTGAGAGAATTTGAAAAACATTCCAAAAGCTGTCTGAATTTGAATTCTTAAAGTCATCGATCTCTCAGAAAAACGTCGATCTGAGCTCTACGATCGTTGAACTGAGCTCAGAGATTGGGTTGAACATCAGGCAGAAAATGTCGAACTGAGCTCGAAGATCGTCGACCAGAGCTCAGCGACCTGAAGAATAAGCTGAAGGCAGATCGTCGATCTGAGCTCGAAGATCATCGACCGGAGGTCGATGACTTAGCAGAGTTGAGCTCAGGGAACGTCGACCGGATTTTGACATTTCGTCGACCTAAGCTCGACGATAATTGTCTTTGTCTCAGCTCTAAGTCTTGATCCTTGAATGGTCCTGGGGGCAGCTTCAAACCTAAGTTCTAAGCCCTAGACTCATTCTAACTTGACCTTTTCAACTGTACATCTAGGTCAAACTGAATTCCTAAAAACATAGTGATCCTTGCCCAAATTAGTAATAGGGTGTTCCAACAATCTCCCCCTATTTGGGTTAGGATTACTATTTACAGAACTCAGTAATAAATACAAAAGAAAATACAGAAAAGCAAAAAATATTAAAGCAATAGAGCAGAACATGCAGCATAGCAGTATTGAGATAGAATATCAGCAAGTGTTTTAAAATGAATGTACTGACTGCTTACAGAGATCACTTCTTTTCACTTCCTTTCTTAAATAAGATTTCCCTATTGGGATTGAGAGCCTCTTTCTTTGACCTTCTGTCATCTTCTGCACCTAAGGAGGTTTGAGATCTTGGCCTGGGTACCACAGCCTCAGGATGCAGTTTCATGTAATCCACTGGGTCAAAGAACTTCCTTGAAGCATATCTTTCCAGTTCTGCCTTCCTTTGCTCTGACAAGGTAGTGATGTTGGAAGTGTCTTTTCCTTGCTCTCTGACCTTCTTCAACTGATCTAAGGCAGCAAGTTCTTTCATCCTAGCAGTCCATGATAAAGGATTATTCTCTGGATCTTCAAAAGGGATTGCAGGTTCATATCTATTAATAGTTTCTGAAGCAGTAGAAATCCTTGTATCAACAGTTTCTCTGAGTTTATAAGGGAAAGGACCTTGAGTTGAGTCCACATGTCTTTGTCCTTCCCTTTGTTGTCTTGATTGAATCCTGTGTTCTCTCTGATTACCTCTATATTGTCCCCTTCTGGACTGATAAACTCTTTGATATTGCCCTCTGGGATGATATCTCTGTGAAGATTGGGAGGAGCTTTGCTTTGGAGCAGAGGTTTGAGAAGCTGAGCCTCCACCTAATCCTGAATCTGGAGGAGGAGGAGGAGGCTGAAACTGGGATGATCCTTTCTCATACTTATCCAACTTTCTTCTTTTCCTCATGGCCTTTAGCTGGTTTTTAGAATACTACATCCAAGATTCAGTTATCTGGCAATCATGTAGAATATAATAGGGTATATCATTAACATCCTTGGCCTTTGCAGGAGGGACCTTCATCATGGCCTTACTTCTAGCTTTCCTTTTCCTAGCAATAGTGCTAGCAGAGTCATCAGATTCTGTATTGAATTGATCACTTTCAGAACTCTGTGGTCTGTCATACAAATCATCTATACTTTTGATGTATTTCTCTTATTGTTTCAATTGTTCAGGAGTCAGAACAGGAGCAGCAGCAGCAGCAGATACACAACCTATTGAAGCAGCAACAAGAGCAGATGGAATTGGAGCAGCAGGTTCTTCCAGATAAGTAGCAAGATCTTTATCAGCAACAACATCAGCATCAGCAGACAGCATTTAAAAGTCAGTAGTTCCAACAGATATAACAGCAGTACAAACAGAAACAACAACATCCTCAGCCTTAAATGAGTTAACATATGATGCAATCAGGCTGGGATCACATTCTGAAATAGGCACAATGGCCTTAGTAAGATTTTCAACTTGCTGAACTGGTAAATATCTTCTGTGAAGAGAATCAAAAGCACTTAACAGTGACCTGAGGTCCACTGTAAACACTGGAACTGGAGCAGCAGCAGGCACTTCATCAGCCTCATGAGGCATCTCCCCCTGCCTTGATTCAATAGGAACTGGATCAAGGAACCCATAGGAAGGGATTGCCTGAGAAGAGAGAAAGGAAGATAGCCTGTCAGACAGCTCCTGAACATGTTTCAGAAGTGGAGCCATTGTGGTCTCCAGCAATGAGGATAGCCTGGGGGCTAGCAGCTCATACAGCTTGTCTGCCAGTGTAGGAATATCTACATGCTCAAGATGGGCTTGAGTAGAGGTAGGAGTTGATGTTGCTGGCATAATGGTGGATGGTGTGGTTGTAGGAGGTATAAGGATGGATGGTTGAGATATTGGGAGTGAGGAGATAGATGATACGGGTATGGAGATGGATGGTGAGAAAGATGGTTGAGAAAGGATGTCATGGAGGAGCTGTTGGTATGAGGAGGATGATGGAGGCTCAAGAGGTGAGGAGGGGGAATCATCCATGAAGGAGTCATCCAAAGTGTTGAAAGATGGAATGGAAGAATCAATGGGTGGATAGTAGTACAGAGGGTGAAATTGTTCTGAGGTGGTGGCTGGAGGAGATGAAATAGGTGATGAAATTGTGATGGGGGAGGATATGGCTGATTGGATGGTTGATGAGGAAGGTAAGGCATAAACAATAGGAGGTGGAGAAGGAGGAGCAGAGTAGGAAGCAGGCAAATCTTCTGCTGGGGCAGAGACCTGAGGGGAAGTGACTGTAGTAGTCCTTGTGCCTGAAGCAGATGGTGCTGCAGCAGCCCTGTTAGGGTTCATAATCTTCCTGTCCCACTTGCTGAAAAGGGCACAGGTGAGCCTTTTGGATGCATTGATGTGCATCCCATTTGAAACCAGTAATTCAGGGCACCTGGAATGCAGGAAAACCCCTAGAATCCTCCCAAAAAAGACACAACTTTTGTTAATTTTCTTCTTGATCAAGTCAAAGAAGATAGTTCCCCAATCCAGATGTTTCTTGTCAACTATTGCTCCCATTAACCAGAGCTGATACCTTGAGATGGTATCATGAGCTGAGTGCTTTGCCAGAAGCACTTTTCCCACAACATAAGCAAAAAATTGAAATTCTAATGATAGATTCTTTTTCAACAGCTTATTAGGGTGTACAGCAGAATGACCCATTCTATCTAACATAGAATCAAATTCTTCTCCAGACAAACTAATAGAGTCATCTCCAATAATTAAGGCGAATACTTCAGTAAGAAGAATAGGGGACAAAGGTACCTGAGTCCCGTTGATCGTGCCGACTATAGTATTCTCATTCTCATTAGATGCAGTAAAAACCCATTCCTTGATTTCATCTGCCACAATCTTTATTATGGTGGTCATAAGCTGAACTAACTGCTGTTCTCGGAAAAGATTCAGAATATCTTTGAACCTCTGATCGCTGCCATCGAAGGAGTTCATATCTATGTCAAAACCTGTATCAAATTTCATTTTGGAAAGAGCGGCAACCGACACCGCCATTTGTACCTGCAAAGATTGAACAAACACGACCAAGTGCAGCAAGAGTTTGGAGGGAAAAAGAGTTTTTCTGCAGAAACTATGAACGCGCAAAGGAGAACGACGGCCGAAAAAAGATTTTTATATTAGGGTTCGACGCCGAAACGAAGAATCGATGAACTCTGTTAGACGATTTAGGCTTCTAATGGAATACGAAGGGGTTTCAATGTCGTCGATCTCCGTTCGACGACACTGACGAACGTCGAGCTCTGCTCGACGACCGCTTATCAGAAGGAAGGATAGCTTAGAGCTATCAGGCGGCGCTGAACTCAGGTCGACGATTCAGGAAACGTCGATCTGCGTTTGACGATGTTTGGGAGACCGTCGATCGCCGTTCGACGATTTCTGGGAAAACGTCGAGCGTAGTTCAGAGACAGAAACTATCATACAGACACAAAAAAAGATGAGTTTTTAGCCTAATCTTAGTCTGTTTTTAGATTTTAAAATCTTGGAATTTATTTTAGGCTTCCTCCATCTAACATGCCTAACTGATTTAGGAAGAATGTATGTTTCTTTTCATACAAAGGCTTGGTGAAAATATCTCCTCTTTAAAAATCAGTTGGGATATATTGAAGTTCAATTTTATTTTTCTCAACATTATCCCTTAGAAAATGATGCCTAATTTCTATGTGTTTTTTCCTACTATGGAGGACTGGATTTTGTGTAATGCAAATTGCACTGGTGTTGTCACAAAATATTTTAGACTTCTCTAAGTTGTAACCATAGTCTAGGAGTTGATTTTGAATCCACAAAATTTGTGAACAACAACTACCTGCAGCCATATATTCAGCTTTAGTAGTTGAAGTTGACACAGATGTTTGTTTCTTACAAAACCATGAGACAAGTCTATCACCAAGGAACTGACAAGTCCAACTGGTGCTTTTCCTGTCTATTTTGCATCCAGCATAATCAGCATCTGAAAATCCAGTTAAGTTAAATGCTGAATCTTTTGGATACCAGAGACCTAGATTTGGACAGCTTTTAACATACCTAAGAATCCTCTTTACTAAAGTTAAGTGTGACTCTCTAGGGCTAACTTGGAATCTAGCACATATACATGTAGCAAACATTATATCAGGCCTACTAGCTGTAAGGTACAATAAAAAGCCAATCATTGCTCTATATGTTGTCTGATCAACTAGTTTCCCATGTTCATCAGCATCCAATATAGCATTGGTAGGCATGGGTGTTTTCATACATGATGCATCAGACATACCAAATTTCTTAACCAGCTCTTTTGCATACTTGGTTTGAGAAATAAATATGCCTTCAGCATGTTGTTTGACTTGCAATCCTAAGAAAAAGGATAGCTCACCCATGCTACTCATTTCAAATTTAGAGTGCATAAGCTTGGAAAACTTTTTGCACAAGTTTGAATCAGTAGAACCAAAGATGATGTCATCTACATATATTTGTACTAGTAGGGTATGGGACTTATGAGTTTTAATAAAAAGAGTTTGGTCTACTCTCCCCCTAATAAAATCATTTTCCAGAAGAAAGCATGCTAGGGTCTCATACCATGCTCTAGGAGCTTGCTTTAGACCATATAATGCTTTATGTAGTTTGAAAACATAATTAGGGTGAGTTGGAGAGACAAAACCTGGGGGTTGTCTGACATAGACTTATTCTTTGATCTCCCCATTGAGAAAAGCACTCTTCACATCCATTTGGTAGACTTTGAATCCCTTATGAGCAGCATAAGCCAGGAAGATTCTTATGGCCTCTAACCTTGCAACTGGTGCAAAGGTCTGGTCATAGTCTATCCCCTCTTCTTGAGAATATCCTTGAGCAACTAGCCTTGCCTTGTTACTTACAATAATTCCTTGATCATCGAATTTGTTTCTGAACACCCATTTTGTTCCAACAATGGAATGATCCTTTGGCTTATGCACTAGTTCCCAAACTTTGTTTCTTTCAAATTAATGCAACTCCTCTTGCATTACAATGATCCTGTGTGGATCTTGCTCTGCATCTTGAATGGATTGAGGTTCAATTTGAGAAAGAAAGCAAGTGTGCATCAGGTTTTGGTTGACCTGATTTCTGGTTTGCACACCAGCTGAGATGTTTCCAATCACTTGGGAGATTGGATGATCTCTTGATGTTACTAAATCAACAGGTGGTGTTGATTGTTCACCAACCTGTGTTGTTGTTTCCTCTTGTGGAACAGCAACTGGCTCTTCAAGAAGATTTTCTTCCAGATGTTGAGCAGCTTCTTCATCTTCACTACTTTCATCCTTTTGAGTAACTTGCAATCTGTCCAAGTCTTCAGCTAGAGAATGTACCTGCAAATGTTCTATGGTAGAAGCATTCTTCTCCTTGAAAGACATATTAATTTCATCAAAGGAAATATGGACAGATTCTTCTATTTTTTGAGTAGTTTTATTATAGACTCTATAAGCTTTACTGATCATGGAGTATCCCAGAAACACTCCTTCATCAGCTTTTGCTTGAAATTTTGCTATATATCTCTTGCCATTGTTGTGAATATAACAAATGCAACCAAAAATTTTGAAGTAATCTATTTTAGGTTTCTTCCCTTTGAGTAATTCATAGGGAGTCTTGCCCTTCAGTTTATGTATCAAACTTCTATTCAGTACATAGTTGGAGGTGTTCACTGCCTCAGCCCAAAAGGATAGAGGAAGGTGAGCATCTGACAACAATGTAGTTGCAGATTCAATTAGGGTTCTATTTTTCCTTTCTGCTACCCCATTTTGTTGAGGAGTTCTAGGAGCTGAGAATGTATGTCTGATCCCTTCACTCTGACAGAACTCTTGCATAAGAAGAGAATCAAACTCTGTCCCATGATCACTTCTGATCAGGGCAATATGAGTATTGAACTCACTCTGTATACATTTGAGAAACTCTGTTAAACACTTAAAGTTATCAGACTTCTTCCTCAGAAAGAACTCCCATATGAATCTTGAGAAGTCATCTACAACCACTAAAGTGTAGGATTTCCCTCCTAGGCTTTGTACTGTAATGGGTCCAAAAAGATCCATGTGTAACAGATACAAAATCCTAGGTGAATCACTCTTGTTAAGTGACTTAAAACTATTTTTAGTTTGCTTGCCTAATTGATAAGCCTTGCAAAGTCCTTCCTTCTTGTAGGGGCCAGAAGGTAGTCCTCTAACAAGGTTGTCCTTGGATAGCCTAGCAATGGTTCTAAGGTTAATATGTCCTAGTCTCTTATGCCATAGTATATTAGGTCTAGATATGGAATTGAACATGCAAATATCTACTTTAGATGAATGAAAATCTACTAAGTAAATGTTACCTTTTCTGTTACCTGTCAACACAGTTGTGTTATCTTCTGACTTGACCTTGCATATAGCTTTGTTGAAAGTCACTTGATATCCTTCATCACAGAGTTGACTGATGCTTATAAAGTTGTGCTTGAGTCCTTTAACATAAGCTACTTTCTTGAAGGTGGCTGTTCCAATTTGGACTACACCATATCCTTTTGTTGTTCCAAAGTTTGAATCACTAAAAATTACTTTGGGTCCAAGCTTGGCTTTAAAGGATGTAAAGATGTCCTTGTTCCCTATCATGTGCTTTGAGCACCCACTATCCAGATACCATAGTTGGTTTGATGTTGGATAGGTCTTCACCTGTACATACAAGATTTTACATGTTTTTGACCCAGTTTACCTTGGGCCTAGGTTGATATCCTTTAAATTCAGAAATGAAAGACATCCCAGGTTGACTCTTATAACCTTCAGGATGGTATCTCCTAAGAGGTACTATCCATTCAGTATAGGGGTTGAAACCTTGGGATGTAGGACTTCTAGGATTGAATTTAAATGTACCTTTGAAAGATTGTTCAAAGCCCTGATCTCTGTTCGACGATCGTCGATCTGAGGTCGATGATCTTGGGTCAGATCGTCGAGCTCTGTTCGAAGATCGATTGTCCTGGAGTTCAGAGTTCAGGTGTCGTCGAGCTGAGTTCGACGATTTGTTCTTGGATCGTCGAGCGCCGTTCGACGATCGTCAAGCTCTGTTCGACGCATTTCGTTGAACTATAACTTTCTTTGGCAAATCTACATTCTTCCTAGCTACCTCTACAACTTCCTTCCCTTTATCAGAGATAAATTTGATTGGAGTTATCAGAACTATAGGCTGGCTGGATGAAGCTCCCAAGCCCAGTGTACTATTAAGTCTAGAGTTCACTGTGCTTGTGATATCCATCAGTTTGATGCTTCTCCCATTAAGGGATTCTTCAAACTGCTTGGTCTTGGATAGTTCACTTTTCGGTGAAGCTATCTCCTCTCTATAGCATTCTAACTCTTCAGAGAGTTTGAGGTTCTCTGATTTTAAAGTGCTATACTCTGACAGTTGTTTTCTGAGGGAAACAATTTCCTTCTCAGACTCTAATAGATCTAGGCATAGTACTTTAAACTCATGTTTAAAGTCCTCAGAACTGAAATCAAATGAATTGATTACCTGGTCTTCTTCTAGTTGAATTTCTGAATCTGACTCTAACTCTTCTGCTTCTGAATCTATTTGAGAGGCATTGATAGCCATCATGCAAAATTCCTTTTCATCAGCATCATCCTCATCATCACTGGAGCTGGATGAAGCTTCAGAATCCTCTTTAGTTTCACTCCATGTCTCAGCAACAAATCCCTTCTTTGTATGTTTTTTCTTGCTGGAGGAGGGTTAGTCTGAGCTGTTCTTCTTAAAGTATTTCTCCTTTCTTCTTTCTCTTCTATCTTTCTTGTCCTTGTTTTTGTTTTCTGGACAGTCAGGCACAATATAACCTGGTTTCCTGCAACCAAAACATATAACTTCATTATTGTTATTTGATTTATCATACCTTGGCTTATCATGTCCCTTGTATGATCTCTTTCTGAAGTATTTTCTGGCCATTTTGTAGAATCTTTTGGCCAATAAGCTGAGTAGCTCCTCATTGTCTGTGACCTTTTATCCAGGAAGGTCCTCAACAGCTTTGAAGTCTGTTGTCTTCTCTTTCCTTGTGGCTGGTGAGGCAGCCTTCTGTTCTTCTTCTCTATTTTTAATGAGCAGCTCATAAGATTTGAGCTTGCCCAGGAGAGCTTCAGTGGTAATCTCATTTAGACTTCTGGCATCTTTGATTGGCCAGATTCTTGAATCCCAAGTGCTGGGGAAACACATTAGGATTTTGTCATTCAGATCAGTCAATGAGATTTTGTTATCCGGAGTCTTTAACTCATTAACAATCAGACTTAATCTGTTGTACATGTCTGCTACTGTCTCAGCTTCTCCTTTCTTGAATTTCTCATATTGGGATATGAGATGGGATCTTCTATCATTTCTCTCATCAGCAGATCCTGAGACAATCTCAGAAAGTTTGTCCCAAATTCCTTTGGCTGAGTTGTATTCAGCTACCTTCTGAAATATTTCATCAGACATAGTCTGAGCTAAGATATTCATGGCCTTGGCATCTGCAGTCTTCCACTTCTTTATTTCAGCATCTGTTCCTAAAGGAGGTGGAACAGCATTTGTACTTGAGCTTGCTGGTGGACTTGGGCACACTGTCAAAACAGAATTAAATATGTATTCATTAATAGAGTTCATATAAAGTCTAATCCTTGCTTTCCAAAGTGCAAACTTGGATAGATTACACACTAGAGGCCTGGTGCTTGCATAATCTTTATTCTGTGCCATGTATTTATATAGAATTAAATATAATGAACATAACCCTCTTACAAGATTGATCTTATATAGGATCTTTTGGTTCAGGTGTTAGCCTGTATGAACAACCAACCTGCCTCTGATACCAATTGAAAGTGGAGGATAAGATCAGTCTGACTCTAGAGGGGGGTGAATAGAGTTTGTTAAAACTATTTTTCAAAATAAAACTTTGCAGAGGAAGAGTTAAGTTAATATAGTATGTGTATTGTGGTGCAGCAATAAAATAGAAGTAATAATATAAAGAAAACAAAAGATTCACAGCACACAGCAAAGAACACACACAAGCAACCAAACACAAGAAGCTATAGTGGTTCCCCAATCAACCTGGGTACATCCACTCTTCTACCACACTTGGTAGGAATCCACTCAGGATGAGTTGATCAGGTGTCCTGGCACCAATGAGCTTTTGATAAGGTGCTCAAAAACCAAATCTAGATTTTTTGATAAGGTGTCTTGCCACCACTGAGTTTTGATAAGGCTCTCAGAACCAGATTCAGAACTTTTGAAGGGAGTTTTGATAACTCTTTTACACCAGGAAAAGAAAAAGAAAGAGGTGAAGTTGTCTTCTCTGTCTCAATCACTGAGAGAAGACTTAGTGGATTGATTGTGTTGTCAAAGCTCCCCCTGAGATGTAGATGGTTCAGGAGTGAGAGATTTGCTAGGGTGATAGGCCTTCAGAAGCTTCAGATCTCCAGCAGAAGATAATTCCAGCAGAGGCTGAAATATGAATTGTCTGGAGTCTTTGATGTTGAAGCTATGAACACTTTTCAGTATGCTAATTTCAATAGAACTCTTCAGGATTGATCACTTGATTTTTCTCTCTGTTGATCTGACTATCTGTGTATGTCTGTATTCAGTGTGTGATGAGTAATGAGTAAGTTATTTTTCTTGATCTGCTGTTGTGTATATTTTTCTCTGATGATCCTCTGTCCAAGATAGCCGTTAGCAGTCATAAATATCTTCCATAAATATTTTGTCTTCTGGAGGAAAGTCCAATAAACATTCTTTAAGAAATCCCTTGAAACTTGCTCCAGAATAAATGAAAACGGCTAATAAATCTCTTGAAATAAATGCTGAGAGAATTTGAAAAACATTCCAAAAGCTGTCTGAATTTGAATTCTTAAAGTCATTGATCTCTCAGAAAAACGTCGATCTGAGCTCTACGATCGTTGAACTGAGCTCAGAGATTGGATTGAACATCAGGCAGAAAACGTCGAACTGAGCTCGAAGATCGTCGACCGGAGCTCAGCGACCTGAAGAATAAGCTGAAGGCAGATCATCGATTTGAGCTCGAAGATCGTCGACCGAAGGTCGACAACTTAGCAGAGTTGAGCTCTGGGAACGTCGACCGGAGTTCGACGTTTCGTCGACCTAAGCTCGACGATAATTGTCTTTGTCTCAGCTCTAAGTCTTGATCCTTGAATGGTCCTGGGGGCAGCTTCAAACCTAAGTTCTAAGCCCTAGACTCATTCTAACTTGACCTTTTCAACTATACATCTAGGTCAAACTGATTTCCTAAAAACATAGTGATCCTTGCCCAAATTAATAATAGGGTATTCCAATAGGTGTGATGAGTCCGATTTATATAGGGTTTTTCGGACTCATCCGGGCTAGTTTTAACGCACTTGCACTTCACTTTTAGTATGTTATCATTGATATTTCATTTATTCTGCTTATCACACAAAGTGCACTATTTTTGGCCCGAGGGTGTGCAATTGCGCATTCTATTATCGGGGGTATGCACATGGTGCTCCTCGTTTTCTTTCTGTTGAGTTTTAATTGCATTTTGGTGTTGGAAGCTTGTGCTTCAACTTGGTTTTATTGTTGTGCAGGTTGTCAGGATGTCCCAAATTCCATTTTTAGTTCTGTGTAAAACACACGGTCGTGCGCATTTCTTCACGCACGATTGCAGTCCAATCGTGTGTTTCACACAGCTTTCCTGGGTGCAACTATTTCTACCCGTGCAATTTGTTCCCGCACAGTTTTGGCCAAATCATGCGAGAAGGAATCGCATGGCCTGCACCTTTTGCCAAGCTTTCCAGTGATCTGTGGTTAATCATGTGTTTCCTTCACGCACGGGCAACATCACCCGTGCACGAGTAAAACGCAAGGTTCCACTGTTTTCTCCTGCATTCCCGCGCTCTGTGTTTACCAGTGTGATTTCCTTCACACACGGGCGGAATCGCCCGTGCGTGAGTAAAATGCACGGGTCAACGCTTCTTCTTCCTCAGGCATTATCTGCAGGCAAATATCACACGGTTCATGCACGGTTGTGCGCCAGACCGTGCATGACCAATTTTCTGATCTTTTTCTATTTAAGAGTAGATTTTCTGCCATTTGAGAACAATGGGGAGAAGCTTCATTCTAGCCATTTCCTCCGCATTTTTAGAGAAAACTCTGTCGTTCCACCAAGGAAAGGAGATCCGGGCAAGCATTCAATGCCAAATCCAAGTCGGAGCTTCCTCTCGGCCTACTCCTTCATCCTTAAGCTTCAAGAAGATTTTTTACCTAGCATTCTCCATCAAGCTAGGAGAAGTTGGGCCACCCCCCACCGACTCGTGACACGAAGAATACGGGTTCATTGGGAGTGAGTGACAGCCTCCTCTACCCCGGACACAGTTGAGGACCGAGCTAGGACTCGGATTGACAACCCGGCGAATCCTACCATGAATCCTCGGTAAGACTTCGGATCCGGTCGATTTCGCACACTTTTCTTCTCTTGTTGTTTATAGTTTAGTTTAACTCTTTGTATATGATGAAGTTGTGCTATTTTGATAAACGATCGTATGTAATCATGTCTATGTGATTGTATGTTTTCGCTATTTGCTTGAGGTGCGCCTATTTGTCCATTCGCCATCCATACATTCTTGCCGTTCTAGCAATTGCTAGAAGCGTGCGCAACGAAGAGGTGCTTACGACCCTCAAATTCTGGTTCTTACGCTTGCATACTCGTCCATCCGCCTAGCGATTCGATGTATAGCGGCCCGTGTAGTCTTCCATCCTGCCTGGCGAATCGATGCATAATGACATTGCATAGGAGTAGTTGATAGTGTTTTATTTTCCTTTTCCACAACCATCAAAACCCCCCATCGTTAACTCCGACCTAAGGACTTCAATCTCAAGTCCTCCTCGATATTAACTCCCCCCTTACTGTGTTCCTTGAAGAGTTTGATACTTGGGAAAGCCACCCATTTTATATTACTTGTGCGACCAGTACACTTGCCGTTCAACGCATCACCAGGGGAGAAATGCTCACCCTTATTCAGGGTATTGTGCAGGAATAAGAAGTTCGAATGGACCTCCGAGTGCGAGGAGCCCTTCCAATTTTTGAAGAGACAACTCACCCAGGCTCCGCTGCTTCAGAGTCCAAGAGAGAGGGATGACCTAACTCTATACCTAGGAGTGGAGACAGAGGCAGTGAGCTCCGTCCTTGTATGGGAAGAAGGGAGAAGGCATCTCCCAATCTATTATGTCAGCAAGGTCCCGAGGAAGGTGTAGCTCAGGTATCCAATCCTTGAGAAGCTAGCATTTGCCCTGGTTGTTTTGGCCAAGAAGCTCCGACATTACTATTGGAGCATGCGTTCCGCATCTCTTGGTTTGAGAATAATAAATAATGTAATAAATTTTACCTAGTATTTTGTGTGTTTATAGTGTGTTGGTTGTACAGGTAGAATGAGGAGATGAGTTTTGTGTACTAAACTTCAAACAACCATAACTTTCAATCTGGGAGGAGTTACGGATCGTGCCACCCCATTCCGGAATGAGAACGAAGTCATCTACACCCTGGAATAGGTTTGGACGGCAAAAGTAAAAAGGTGATATCGCCAGGCTATATCCACTATCGCCAGGCGATAGCGAAAATGACATTGACGTAACGAAGGCCATGTTCCACACGAGCCAGCCACTAAGCCACTATTTGGAGATATTGCCAGGCGATATCGGATATTGACGGGTGATAGCTCCACGTTCAAATTAGCCTGCAAAAACCTCAGAATCATGGGACACGTGGTAGCCAAAAATGATATCGCTGGAGGGCGATAGCCACTATCGCCGGGCGATATCCCAAAAATATAAAAAGGCTGAATTATTCTATGGAGAAAAAAGGATTTTTTTTGTTATCTGTAGTATTATTTCTCATGCATTCCATCCATATATCTCCATCCTTCAAAAACTCCTACTTTCCCATGAACATTCAAGCGTGAAGAAGAAATGGTTCGTGCGCAGCATCTCAGGCGATCTTTGCAAGGATTCGACGACGTATTCAGAGCTTCATGTTGAGGGAGTTTTTATACTGAATTTCTATCTTGTAACTTATCTTATCATATTTGTAGTCTGTAGAGAAATTGCCACCTTGCGCTCGACGTCTAGGTCTGTGTGTGACTTAGGAGGAAATCGCCACCTAGTGCGTGGCGTCTAGGTCCTTGTGTGTCTTAGGAGAAATTCACCGCCTTGTGTGCAGCGACTAGGTCGAGGTTAGATCTAGGGGAGGCTAGTAGAAAGATCTAGGGAGAGATACGCTTTAGCCAGCTAGTTCTTGTAAAAGGACCGTTGAAATCAAAAGAAGATTATATTTTTCATCGCTTTGATCTCTAGCTTTATTGAGATACACTATATTATGTTTTAACACTTGTGAAATAAAATATCATCATTTCTAGTCTTATGAATTTCTGAGTGTGTATCTTTGATTATGAACAATTAGTTTTGAATTCTACAATTATTTTATCAAGTAAAATCTGATTAAGAAATAATTATTGTTAGCCCTTATTCACCCCCCCCCCCCCCTCTAAGGGCGTCGTAAGATCCAACACTTACTTCTAGGAGCATTTGATCTGGGTAGTGGCCAATCACCCCCCTTCACAACATCATGGAAGGTGTAAAGACTCAGGGAGGTTGGAAAAAAGGTCAGTAGAGCTGAGTGAGTTCGACATTTTGTTCATCCCCAGGTTGTCAATGAAGGCACAAGAGGTGGCGAATTTCTTGGCATATTATGTGGTCGAGGTCGAAGAGCCCGAGTCTCCCCACCAGGCAGCTTGAGAGATATTCATGAGTGAAGCATCTAAAAAGCATTCCTTTGGGGAGGGGTGATCCTAGTAAGACACAGGGGATAAGGATCGAGCAAGCGATAAATATCATCTTCCCACTCACCAATAACCAGGCCGAGTATGAGGTTGTGACCATGGTACTCCGCTTAGTCCGGGAGTTAGGAGTGGAAGATGTAAAGGTCTCAACCGACTCAATGGTGGTGGCTTGTCAGATCAAGTGTATCACCCCCATCCGTCATATAGCATATAACAGAAGGTCTGGCCGGGGCGTGATGGCATATACTACAGACAGACCAAGGAGTTACTAAATTGAAACCATAATCCAAAATTTTGCATCCTAACATAGAATGCAATCTATCGAAATAAATTTAAAGGTTATAAATAGAACCCAACAACAACATGAATGCCCACTACCATAACTAGGAATGTAAAACAAATACACAAATAAGTTCTTGGCCTTAAGGTCTTACAATGCTCAACTTGAATTAAAATGTGTTACATACTTCGGCACACAGACACGCCACACATGAACAATAAAATAACACAAGTATTTGCTTTGGCCTTCAAGGGCCACCACAACATTTCTGGGCTCCAACCCACTACTTTCCTCTTGGCTCAGCAGCATCTGCACGCAACATTCCACCGTACGGTGGCAAACAAAGCAACAGTCAGCATTAGCTGACCAAATTATAACAAACCCACCCCTCACTCGGGGTGGCAGTGCTCCTTCCCTATAAACATTAGTATAAACTCATATTGGCAATCAAAATGTGCAACTTAAGCACCTTTAGCCACAGACGTTAGCACAAACACCCAACGCCCCGTCCTCTCAGGCACACTCATGGTGTACAGGACCTCAAGGGTCACACCACCATTCTTTGTGACGGTTAACAAAGTTTGAGCTTTTAGTCTCACAAGGTCCAAGGTTAGAGACAACGCCCTAGTGTTATGACAAGTCATGTAATGTACATGTGACCACTTCAAGTCGACTGACATAGGGGAGGGTACAATTCAGCCATATCCCCTGCTCATATCGACCAGCTCATAGGCCTGACACGGGTCAGCATCCCCTTTCCCCTTTCCTTATGATCCATAACTCTGTAAGGATCCTATGCTAGTACTCATGGCTACCAAAGCTGAGCAATTTATGCTCACGCTAAAAAAAATTATAGCCCTCAGGTATCCCAGAGACAGGCTTCACAAAAAATACATAGCTTACTGGAAGCTATCGCCTGCAGTAGAACTACCGCCGTGCGGTAGGGGACAGACTATCGGTTCTTCCCCTTTTCAGGTGTTTTCTTGGAGACTACCCCCAGTACTCTCAACGCTGTCATCTACATACCCCGCGACTCCAAAATCTACGCGATTACCACAGAGTCTTCTCCAGCATAAAAACATACAAATATCACCAATCCATACCAACCCGTCTGGATGGGCTTCACAAAACATGCCTATTCCATACTTCGATTCTGGATTTAAATGCAAACAAACGGGGATACACGGATCTACCCGTCGGGAGAACCACATCCACATTTTCGTGGAGTGTCTACCCTCTAATGCCAAAAGAAAGGACTTCACGTGTCCAAGGAAGATTATCGTTACCCTTGATGTACGCTTTGGGGCCATGGAAGAAATCTAGATGGTTGAAAACGACCGCTCCGACCTTGCCTCCGTAAATCCGAACTCGCCTTGCAAATCCGAGACCTGAAACACAAACGGTGGCAAGAACCCTCCTTCCCGACACTGTTGTTCCTCCAAAAAACTTGGCCAAGATCTCTAACTCCAGAATAATGAAGAGGAAACGACCGAACCAGGCATTTAAATAAAGCTACCACTGCGTGGTACTGCCTCTTTTCACCTATAACCGCCTAGGCCCTCCAATCACAGTACGACACGTGGCCACTCCATTATGGTTTCACTATCGCCACGTGATAGGATACTAATGCCGTGTGATAGCCGACATTAGTTATGACATGACACCTGCCGCTATCATCGCGTGCTAACTACTACTGCCGTGCGGTAGAATCCTGAGAGCCTCGTCAATTAAATTGACCCAGCTATCTCCAGCGGTAACCCTATCATCGGGCGATAGCTTCCCGAGAGCTCTTTCAGTTTAATTCCCAAGCTACCGCCGCGATGAAATAACTTTTTGCCACGCGGTAAGTCCAACACTGATTTGACTCAATGCTCTCACCGTTGTCGACGCTAACCCTGGAACTACCGCCGCGCGGTAACTAGCTACCGCTGAGCGATAACGTCCAGAGATCCATTTCCTGCCTTAAGAAATTTGGGGCATTACAAATCTCCCCCACATAAAGAATTTCGTCCCGAAATTAAGTCATTCAGGAAACTAAGGAATTAAATCAACTTTAAACTGTGTACCTCAATTGAATAACTCGGGGAACTCAGTCTTCATGTTTTGTTATCACTCCCAAAATAGGTCCTCGTGGCTACAGTTGTCCCAACGTACCTTGACCATTCTGACTTTCTTATTACAAAGTCACTTGACATCTATATCCTCAATGCGAATAGGTTTGACCTTCGTTGTCAACCCTTCATCCATCGGTACTCGATCTGCAGCAATCACTAGCGTAGGCTCTTGTACCGCCTTCCACGATATCGATATGTGGAATACATCATGTAGACCACTCTATTTCGATGAATGCTTCAGTCGGTAAGCCGCTTCATTAACACGCTCCAACACCTCAAACGGCCCAAGGTATCTTGGACTTAGTTTTTTCAGTCGACGAATCCTCGAAACACCCTTGAACGGTTTGACCTTCAAGTATACCCAATCGCCCATGGTGAATTCGACGTTTCTGTGCTTGGCGTCATAGTACTTAGCTTGCCTATCTTCTACAACCAACAATCTCTCCCGGATTGTACGCACAATCGAAGTCACATCTTCGACGTCGTTCAGCTTGTACAACTTGGACTCACCAGTCTCCAACCATGACAACGGAGTATGACACTTCCTACCGTAAAGGACCTCGAAGGGCGCTATTTGAATACTCGCTTGTAGCTATTATTGTACATGAACTCAATCATATATAGGTGATCCTCCCACCTTTTTTCGAAATCCAAGGCACACATGCGAAGCATGTCCTCCATCATCCTGTTGACTCTCTCGGTCTGACCATCCGTTTGCGGATGAAAGGCCGTACTGAACTTCAGCTTGGTTCCCAATAACTCATGTACTAACCTCCAGTCATTAGACGTAAAACGCCCATCCCGGTCACTCACGATGCTACGGGGCACACCGTGTAGACGAACAATATTCTCCATATGTAGCTTTGCTAGCTTATCTAACGAATCATCCTTCCTATTCGGGATGAAGTGTGACACTTTCGTTAAACGATCTACGATCACCCAAATGAAGTCGTTTCCCTTCTGCGATCTCGATAAACCGTGCAAGAAATCCATGGATATATCATCGAACTTCCATTCCGGTATAGGCAAAGGCTTCAAGAATCTTTTGGGCTTCTGGTATTCAGCTTTCACTAAGGCACAAGTATGACACTTAGCCACATAAAGCGTTACATCCTTTTTCAATCCGGGCCACCAGAATAGCTTTTTCTTGTCTTTATACATCTTTGTGCTTCCCGGGTGGATTGAGTTGTAACACCCCTATCCGTCGTATAGCATATAGCAGTAGGTCCGGCCGGGGCCCGACGCCATATACTACGGACAGACCGGTTGGTTACGCGTTGAAACCAATCAACCAATCATAACGTCCTACACAACACCTAGCGGAAGAAATTATTAAGTTGCACAATTAAGAACCCTACCAACAGCATGAATGTCCACTACAAAAACACCCGCAGGAATGTTCCAATACACATAAAACAGAAATGGCCTTAAGGCCTTACATAGTTTGCTTGATACAAAAGTGTTTTCATACATCGGCTCGCAGGCCGGCCACACATGGTCACAATGAAACACTCAAAATTAGGCCTTCGAGGGCCGGCTCAATAACTTGGGCTTTAGCCCGCTATTTTCCGCTCGGCTCCGCAGCACCTGCAAGCACAAACCACCGCCCGGTGGCAAACAAAAGCAACGGTCAGCTATGCTGACCAAATTATAACGATCCCGCCCCAAAATCGGGGCGCCGATGCTCTTTCCCTGCACTTTATTAGTATAGGCAATTTATTAGCATAAACACACATCATCACAGGCGTAGGCTCGCACGGCCACACACCTCGTGCACACAGGGCACATTCACGGCGAACCGACCAACGTCACGCCAATTCAAGCCATAGACGTTCCCGTTCCACCACCGCCCCTTGGACGGCCAACCATATGAGCATTTTGTCTTCTTGGCCTTGGTCACGACAATTTAAGCCATAGACCGCTTAAGACTCTCATCCATGCCAACGGTCCCACCGAACGACATAGATCGCTTACGGTTCCACCTGACTCGTGCTCATATCGCAACGGCAATTTAAGCCATATGCGCAGGTCAAGACTCACCGAGTCCCGTTTCCGCCACAACAATCACATAACCCGGTTATGTTCACGTTGGCTCCCCGACCATCGTGTTGGCAAAACTCGCTTTTGCCCAGTTTTCCGTGTGCACCTTGGATTTAATCTCCAAGGCTCCCTGTTGCAATCTACCACGTAGAAAACCCGAAAAACGCCCAAACACCCGGAGTCTTCCCCAGTTCATATGCAATGCAACATCACCGATCCGGCTCTACTTGTCCGGATAGGCTTCACACACAATGCCTATGTCCGTTTTCGCATACGGACTCTACACAAGGGGGACTTTACATATCTACCCCAAGGAACGCTCCAACTCTTCGCTCACTCGCGAGAGAGGGCTTCCTATGCAAAGGGAAAAAGGGCTTCACATGCCCAAGGATGAGAAATCGTTACCCTTGCGTTCTTCCGCGGTGCCATGAAAATCTATGCGGATGAAAAGCACCGCAATCTCCTTGCCTCCGCGGTTCCGAAGACGGTTCGCGATTTGGAGCTCCGAATCTCCTCCAACGACCGGATCTAGCCCTTCTTCCTCCTCCTTGCTCTCTCCTCTCTCTAGCTTTTAGAAAGAGAACCACCCGTGTCGACACCCGTGTCACTACCCGTGTGCCAAAAATGGCACTGGACCAGAAATGTACTGAGGAGGACACGACCATGTGACACGCCCGTGTCACATGCCGTGTGCCTAGCACGCCCTGGGACACGCCCGTGTCCCAGGCCGTGTTCCAGCCTTCTACGATCGTCGACCGCCAAAGCGTCGACCGCACGACCCGTGGTCGAACACGCCCTGACACAGCCTCCGACACGCCCGTGTCGAGACCCGTGTCACCTACTTCAAAACCCCGTCTTGGCTTAAAAATGCCACCCGTCTCTCTTTTGAGTTTCGGGGTGTTACATGAGTACTTGGTGTAATGAGCCTCGTACATAAACTCCTCCCGTATTTTACCCACCTTTAGGATGCACAAACGACTTTCCTTCCATAACATCCCATCACTAACAACAAATTGGGCATTTGACCCATCCAAAGACTCAGCCCTGAATCGCTTCATGCTATCATCCAACTCCAAAACCTACTGAATCTGATTAGCCAGGTCATACTGCACTTTCATCCAGTTCAATCGTGCTTTAACACCAGACATATTATCAACACAAGAGATCTCTAAGGCCTCTAAATTTCGAACGAGACGCTCGTCATGCATCAATATCCAGTTGGCCTGAGCAGGAACCCTGCGACTTAACGCATCAGCAAGTGTATTACCCTTCCTAGGTACATAGTGTATCTTGAAGGTGTAGACTCCAAGGAACTCCATCCACCTTCGCTGTCGCATATTCAAATCTTTTTGATCCAATAGGTACTTCAAGCTCTTATAGTCTGTGTAAATATCAACCTTCATTCCGTACAAATAGTGCCTCCAGAGCTTCAATGCGAATATCACGGCCACCAACTCCAAATCATGGACTAGATAATCCCTCTCATGCACCTTTAGCTGGTGCGAACCATAAGCTATTACTCTCATATGCTATAACAAAATACAGCCTAAGCTGCTTCCTGAAGCATCGCAATATATCTCAAAGCCTTCTGTCCCACATGGCGAGCATAGAATAAGCATCGTGGTCAGCCTACTTTTCAGTTCTTAGAAAGCTTGAGCACACGCTGGCGACCAAACAAATTTCTGATCCTTCCTCGTTAGGGTCATGAGAGGTAATGCTATCAACGAGAAGTTCTCCATGAAACGCCTGTAGTAGACGGCAAGCCCTAAAAAACATCGGACTTCTGCCACAGAAGATAACGCAGGTCACTCCTGAATTACACCAACCTTTGCCGGATCAACCGCGATACCCTCATCACTGACAATATGACTAAGAAATGCTATAGAAGATAGCCACAACTAACACTTAGAGAACTTGGCGTACAACTGATTACTTCTCAAGGTATCCAGAACAATATGCAAGTGCTCTGCATGTGTTGGGTATTCTCGTGAGGGTTGGCACAACACTTTGTGCACGCAGCGGAAAAGAAAAGTACGAGAACAACCCAAGAGAACTGGATCTGGCCATGATCGTTGTATCAAGAAGTAAACACATAACTAGGCAAAAATTACCTTAGTGGCGTTGAGTCACAATTCAACGGAGATGCTCCAAGCTTCGTGTCCTTGTAAGTGGCGAGCTCTACGTGGAATGATGCCCACGTCTCTGTAGAAATCCACACGAGCGGGAGAACTCCCGAGCTTCGTCACACGAAGGGTCGGGTAGAAGAACGACCGCACCTCCGCACTTCCACGGACTGCTAGGTCCGCGCCAGGAAGGGCAGCACCAGCGACTGTCGCCGGAGAGGAGGAGGTCGGCGGAGCGATTCCGGCGGCAGAACTCTTCCGCCCGGCGGGATTCGGGATTCGGCGAAGCGAACGAGCGGCGGAACGATTCCGTCGGCTTCGGATCGGTCAATCGTGTGTGTAAATCCGGAAAAACCCTAAGTATCTATTTATAACAAAGGCATAAATAGACTTAGGAATACCGCTATCCGCAGACCACCCAGATAATTAGGGATCCAGAATCGGTGAGAATCATTCAGCAGATTCGGTGAGAATCAATCGGCGAGAATCACATAGGATCGGCGAGAATCAGTCGGCGAGAATGACCTGACAGAATCGTCGAGAATCGAGGCCTTAGTCGGCGAGTCATACTCGGCGACTTTCCCGTAGTCGTCGAGACAATCTCGACGACTCTATCTCGACGATCCTGACTTGGTCGTAGTCCTAGTCTTAGTCGTCGAGACATTCTCGACGATCTAGACTCAGTCGTCGAGACATTCTCGACGATCTAGACTTAGTCGTCGAGACATTCTCGACGATCTAGACTTAGTCGTCGAGACACTCTCGATGACTCATTCTCGATGATTTTCGACGAACCATCTTGGCAACTTTTGCCAGACCCCATATCTATGGTGATTGGTAACATTTACCAACACAGTCAATCTTCTAATTTCTCCACATGCTCTTATGTGCGACCCTGCAGGCTCATATCGCGTTGGCAGTGAGATTACATGTTTGACCACTTCTAGATCACCATGGTAACTCCAACAGTCTCCCACTTGATCTTGAAAGTATCAAACCATAAACCTCACAAACAATGAGCGGCATCTAGCAATGCATCATTGCTCCCCAAGCAATAAGAGTTTATAACTCATAAGCCTTCATGAACAATGTATCAGCATTGTCTTTGTCCCTTACATCCGGAAAGAACTAGAGGCATGGACCGTGTCACCCTCATAATAGCTCAATCCAAGTTTCCTGATCTAGAACGGACATCCAGAGAATGGTGAGGCCAATATCACATATTGACTCCACCAAGCATGGCCATGCATTTCTCAGTCCAGTTCCATCAAGGGGCCCATGGATGCAACTCCTGTCATATAGGAGGACAAATTCCATATCTGCTCACACACAAACATCCAAATGATTCGTAACGTGCCCAACAACCACCCTTATCATCAACCTTTCTCAAGGAAGACTTTAGATGGCATCAAAGCATGCTCTTCCTCACTTGATGAATGCTGTGACTTCAGGTCAAAGGACCACAACACCATCGTCAATAGAGACCTACTTGTGACACGATTAGATAACAATCCACAAAGTAGTCTCTTGTTGGGTCTGTCCAGTACAACTTGTTCACTAACAAGTACCCACGTGATGACTTGATATCACAATATCATGACCTGTGAGAACTGGTCATCAGTCAACGCACGTGCTAGTCTTCATGTATCATCATTACCCTTAGATCCAATGATGATACCACGACCAGGGACTTTTAAGAATGAAGCTTCAAATGAATCATAGGCTCTCATATTCAAGTCACGTACTTGATGTCCTATGGAAGCGAACATTTTAAGGGTATTCATTATGTTAACATTTAACTATCATATAGAAAAACCATAATAACGGAATATGCCATTAATTGCAAAAAGAAAATCTAGGTACACAATTCATCATATGAATAAACAATAAACAGCCAACAGAATATATCTTTACATGCAACCCACAAGGCTCCCACTAGACTTGATCATTCAGGTATCGTATACCCATTGATCTAGTATGACCATCATGCTTTCTCTGCGCGAGAGGCTTTGTCAGTGGATCTGCAATATTCTCCTCAGTCGGCACTCTGCAAATGTTCACATCTCCTCGTTCGACAATCTCACGAATAAGATGGAACCGCCGAAGTATGTGCTTGGAGCGCTGATGGGATCTAGGTTCCTTAGATTGTGCAATTGCACCATTGTTATCACAGTAGAGAACTACGGGACCAACAATGCTAGGAACTACATCAAGCTCGCCGATGAATTTCCTAATCCATACAGCCTCCTTCGCTGCATTAGCTGCAGCGATATACTCGGCTTCCGTTGTAGAATCAGCAACTGTCTCTTGCTTGGAACTCTTCTAGCTCACAGCTCCTCCATTCAGGCAAAACACAAACCCTGACTGAGACTTTGAATCGTCCCTATCAGTTTGGAAGCTAGCATCCGTGTAACCACTTACAACGAGCTCTTCCTCTCCACCATAAACCAAGAACACATCCTTAGTCCTTCTCAAGTACTTCAGGATATTCTTGACTGCAATCCAGTGACACTCACCGGGGTCTGACTGATACCTGCTAGTCATGCTTAAAGCAAAGGAGACATCGGGTCGAGTACATAACATTGCATACATGATTGATCCAATTGCCGAAGCATATGGAATCAACTTCATGCGGTCCTTATCTTCACAAGATTTTGGACACTGGTCCTTAGAGAGATTCACACCATGAGACATGGGCAAAAATCCTTTCTTGGACTCAAGCATGTTGAACCGCTTCAACACCTTTTCGATGTATGTGCTCTGGGTCAAACCCAGCAACTTCTTTGATCTATCTCTATAGATCTTAATACCAAGTATATAAGTCGCTTCACCCAAATCCTTCATTGAAAAGCAGTTCCCTAGGTTGTTCTTAACAACTTTCAGGGTAGGAATGTCATTCCCAATCAAAAGTATGTCATCTACATACAATATCAGGAAGACAACAATGCTCCCACTGATTCGTTTATAAACACAAGGCTCATCTTCATTCTTGATGAAACCAAACTCTTTGATTTTCTCATCAAAATGAAGATTCCAACTTCGAGAGGCCTGTTTCAGTCCATAGATGGACTTGTTCAGCTTGCATATTTTAGTGGCTTCATTTGGGGATACAAAACCCTCGGGTTGTGTCATGTACACTTCCTCAAGGAGGTTTCCATTAAGGAAAGCCATTTTGACATCCATCTGTCAGATCTCGTAGTCATAATACGCAGCAATAGCAAGCAATATGCTTATGGACTTAACCATGGCAATAGGGGAAAAGGTCTCATCATAGTCAATACCATGAATTTGTCTAAAACCCTTAGCCACCAGTCGCCCTTTGAATGTCTGTACATTCCCATCCATGTCGGTCTTCTTCTTGAAGACCCACTTGCACCCTATGGGTCGTACCCCTTCAGGTGGTTCCACCAAGTTCCAAACTTGGTTTGCGTACATGGAATCCATTTCGGATTTCATAGCCTCAAGCCATTTGTCGGAGTCCGGTCCATTCATAGCCTCTTGGTAGGTTGCTGGCTCATCATCATGATCCATAAGCAACACATTACCTATTTGAGACACGAGAAATCCATATCTCTCAGGCTCAAACCTCGGTCTACCAGATCTACGTAGGACTTGTGCTTCTTGAGCAGGTTCTCTAGCTACAACATCTTGTAGTCCTGTCTCAGAATCCAATTTCGGTTCATTCACTACCTGTGGGTCTTGAACTTCTTCAAGCTCTACCTTTTCAGTCTTTCTAGATAAGAACTCTTTCTCCAAAAAGACGCCAGTCCTTGCGACAAACACTTTGCCCTCAGACGGCAGGTAAAAGTAATACCCTTTCGTTTCCTTAGGATATCCCACCAGATAACATTTATCTGATTTGGGTTCCAGCTTGTCAGGCATTTGACGTCGCACGTATGCCTCACAGCCCCAAATTTTAATGAACGACATACTAGGACGCTTCCCAGTCCATATCTCATATGGTGTCTTCAGAACCGTTTTCGTTGGAGCGCGATTCAATGTCATTGCAGCAGTCTCTAAAGCAAAACCCCAAAAGGAAACAGGCAAGTCTGCATGACTCATCATCGAACGTACCATGTCTAACAGAGTACGATTTCTCCTCTCAGACACACCATTGTGCTGTGGTGTTCTAGGTGGAGTGAGCTGTGATACAATACCACACTCTTTCAGATGATCACGGAACTCATGACTCAGGTATTCGCCACCTCGATCAGATCGGAGTGCTTTAACCCTTTTACCCAATTGGTTCTCTACTTCATTTTTGAACTCTTTGAACTTTTCAAAGGTCTCGGATTTGCACTTCATAAGATACACATATCCGTATCTACTGAAATCATCAGTAAATGTAACAAAGTAGAAATACCCACCTCTAGCCATGGAACTCATGGGTCCGCATACATCACTATGTACAACACCCAAGAGATCCTCAGCCCTCTCAGTATAGCCCGTGAAAGGAGCTTTAGTCATCTTTCCTAACAAACAAGATTCGCATCGCTCAAATGATTCATAATCAAATGAGTCCAAAAGTCCATCCTTATGGAGCTTGGATATGCGCTTCTCGTTTATATGGCCCAAACGACAATGCTAGAGATACGTAGGGTTTGAGTCATTTGTTCTTAGTCTTTTATTATTTTCTACATTATAGATCATATGGTCTAAGTTCAAAACATAAAGACCATTAAATAGTTGGGCTACAGCATAACAAACATCATTCTTAAATATGGAACAACAGTTGTTCTTAATTATAAAAGAAAATCCAATCATGTCCAGACATGAAATAGATATAATGTTTCTAGTTATGGCCGGAACAAAATAACAATTATCTAGTTCTATTACAAGCCCACTGGGCAAAGAAAGACGGTAAACCCCTACGGCTACAGCAGCAACTCTTGCTCCATTGCCGACACGCAGGTCCACCTCCCCTTTACTCAGCAATCTTCTCCTTTCCAGTTCCTGCACATTTGTACAAATATGAGAACCACATCCGGTATCCAATACCCAAGATGAAGGAGCAGAAAGGTTTATCTCTATAACATAAATGTCTGAAGCGGAAGTCATACCTCCCTTCATTTTCTGCAGACCCTCAATATAAGAAGGACAGTTCCTCCTCCAATGACCAGCCTTGCCACAGTGGTGGCATTTCCCTTCCTTCACCGTGCTTTTCTTCTTCTTCAGTGCAGAAGACTTGGGCTCAAGATGTGACTTAGGTCCCACCTTCGTCTTCTTGAAGCCCTTGGCCTTGCCCTTAGGCACCATCAGTATGGGGCTGGTAGGCTTGGCCTTCTTCATATTGATTTCAGCAGTTCTCAACATGCCTAGGAGTTCGGGCAGTGTCTTGTCTATTTCATTCATGTTATAGTTCAAGACAAACTGCTCGTAGCTGTCCGGCAACGATTGCAGGATCAGATCTGTGGCCAACTCTTGACCTAGAGGAAAACCCAGCCTTTCAAGGTTCTCTATATACCCAATCATCTTGAGTATGTGAGTCCCTACTGAGTCTCGAACTCCCATCTTGCACTGAAACAACGCTTTCGTGACGTCGAACCTCTCTTGACGAGCCTGCCCTTGAAACATTTTCTTGAGATGCTCGTCAATCTCCTTGCACCCCATGTTCTCATGTTGCCTTTGGAGCTCAGAGTTCATGGTGGCAAGCATGAGGCATTCAATGTCTAAAGCATCATCGGTATACTTCTTGTAAGCATCCTTATCAGCACGGGAAGAATTCCCGGTCGGCATCTCGGGGGCTTCTTCTTCCAAGACATAGAGCTTTCGCTCTTGCCTGAGAACAATTCTCAAGCTCCTGTACCAGTCCATGTAATTAGTCCCATTGAGCTTATCCTTCTCAAGGATGGCTCTCAGAGACAAAGTGGAGTGTGAACCACTTGCCATGGAATTCTACAAGAATTCATGCAGAATAAAATCAGTACCAAAGTTTCAAAATACAATTTATTTTAATTTGGACTCTAATTAAAACTCCCACTATTTTATTCGAACTAATAGCCCTCACTATCAATTCGGAGAGTTCATGCGAGCTACTCTCTTAGTGGACAAGATCCGTATTTCACCAACACAATGAGTCAGCTTTGGCTTTCCTCTCACGATGTAGTTATTTAGGTAGGCAACGCTTGCCAATTGCATCCTCATGCAATTCTTGTATGGTTGGTGAATAACTCTTTATTCGCATCCATCATATGGTGCATGCCAACCCTATGCCTCTAGGCGCTCAACCTTTGAGGTCACCTAGTTAAGTGGGGCCCGATGTCGACAGTGGGATATCACAATTATCCGCTCGCACCCTTACCAAGATAGATTAATGCACCTTGCTTTGGCAAGCCCACACTTCATCGATCGAGGCAGGAAGAGTGTCATCCATCGGAAGGCATCCGAACACTTAATGTTTGATCAAGGGATTTAAATTTTTGATAGTATGCTAACAATTAACCATGATCAACATTTGATCAATGTGCACATCTAAATAAAATAAAACATTTCTAGAATCCTCATGCATCCCTTATGTGCACAACAAAACACTATCAACATTTGATAGAGCAAAGGGCTAAATCTGAACATATGGACATTTCCAAATATTCAGGTTTACATGCATTGGACAAAGGGGAAAGGCAACTCAACTTAAAGCAGTAGACAAGCTCATCTCTCTTTGTTGGATTCAAAATCCAAAACAATCTCGAGGGATGGTTACTGCTAAGGAGACAACAGTTTCTACAATTAGAAATTGCTACGAAATCCCAGACGTTCCTTGAAAAATCATCAACAATTGATGTTCCAGGAATAAATCTAGACATTTAGAACCCTTCTAAATCCCTAGGTTTACACGTGTTGGAATTCCCTAACTTCCAATACAATAATCATGGCCGCAACCTCGCTCTGATACCACTGTTGGGTATTCTCGTGAGGGTTGGCACAACACTTTGTGCACGCAGCGGAAAAGAAAAGTACGAGAACAACCCAAGAGAACTGGATCTGGCCATGATCGTTGTATCAAGAAGTAAACACATAACTAGGCAAAAATTACCTTAGTGGCGTTGAGTCACAATTCAACGGAGATGCTCCAAGCTTCGTGTCCTTGTAAGTGGCGAGCTCTAGGTGGAATGATGTCCACGTCTCTGCAGAAATCCACACGAGCGGGAGAACTCCCGAGCTTCGTCACATGAAGGGTCGGGTAGAAGAACGACCGCACCTCCGCACTTCCACGGACTGCTAGGTCCGCGCCAGGAAGGGCAGCACCAGCGACTGTCGCCGGAGAGGAGGAGGTCGGCGGAGCGATTCCGGCGGCGGAACTCTTCCGCCCGGCGGGATTCGGGATTCGGCGAAGCGAACGAGCGGCGGAACGATTCCGTCGGCTTCGGATCGGTCAATCGTGTGTGTAAATCCGGAAAAACCCTAAGTATCTATTTATACCAAAGGCATAAATAGACTTAGGAATACCGCTATCCGCAGACCACCCAGATAATTAGGGATCCAGAATCGGTGAGAATCATTCAGCAGATTCGGTGAGAATCAATCGGCGAGAATCACATAGGATCGGCGAGAATCAGTCGGCGAGAATGACCTGTCAGAATCGTCGAGAATCGAGGCCTTAGTCGGCGAGTCATACTCGGCGACTTTCCCGTAGTCGTCGAGACAATCTCGACGACTCTATCTCGACGATCCTGACTTGGTCGTAGTCCTAGTCTTAGTCGTCGAGACATTCTCGACGATCTAGACTCATTCGTCGAGACATTCTCGACGATCTAGAATTAGTCGTCGAGACATTCTCGACGATCTAGACTTAGTCGTCGAGACACTCTCGATGACTCATTCTCGATGATTTTCGACGAACCATCTTGGCAACTTTTGCCAGACACCATATCTATGGTGATTGGTAACATTTACCAACACAGTCAATCTTCTAATTTCTCCACATGCTCTTATGTGCGACCCTGCAGGCTCATATCGCGTTGGCAGTGAGATTACATGTTTGACCACTTCTAGATCACCATGGTAACTCCAACAGCATGATCATCCTTAGATTAGGAGTACACCAGGATATCATCGATGAACACAATCATGAACCGATCCAGATACTCCTTGAACGCCCGGTTCATCAAGTCAATAAACACTGATGGCGCATTCGTCAGGCCAGAAGGCATGAATGTGAACTCATAATGCCCATAACGTGTACTGAACATCATCTTGGGAATATCACTCTCCCTGATTCTTAGCTGATAGTAACTAGACTTCAAATCCAGCTTCGAATACACAATTGATCAAACTAACTGATTGAACAAATCATCGATCCTCAGAATCAGGTACTTATTCTTCTATGTTAGCTTATTGAGTTCCTGATAATCGATACACAATCACAGATTTCCATCCTTCTTCTTCACGAAGAGGACCGCGGCAATCCAAGGTGATGAACTTGGACGCCCAAACCCCTGCTCTATCAATTCTTGAAGTTGTGCCTTCAATTCCTCCATCTCTCTCGGTGTTAAGCGGTAAGGATACCATGACACCGGCTTGGCACCAGGAACCAACTCAATGGTGAACTCGATCTCTCTATGAGGTGGGGCCCCAGGGAAATTTTCGGGGAAGACGTCGACAAATTCCAACACTACAGGGATACTAGCCAAGTCAAGCTTGGGCTTCTTCGCCTCTAAAAGAGTGAAGAACAACTCTGCACCCTCCTGATCTGCTTTAACTACTTGGAGAGCAGACATCAATGCCTTGCTCACACCCTTCAACCAAGAGAAAGTAGTCTCTTGGCTTGTATTCAACCCCAACTATACAGTCTTAGAACCATAATCGATGTACGCACTCTGCTCCGAGAGCCATTCCATGTCAAAGATCACATCAAACTATACTATCGGTAGTAGTGACGCTTCCAAGTCAAAAGTTTGGCTTCCAATCTGCACTTTAACGTAACAAACTCTATCCGCACGCATCGAACACCCATTAGGCAGCAGCATATCCAATCTATCCTTAGCCACAAAAGAATGCACTCTGATACGAGACACAAAGTCCTCGGATAGGAAAGAATGTGAAGCTCCTGTATTAAACAGTGCTCGAGCGAGATAGTCCATGACCACGACAAAGCCTAAAACACGACAGTCATATGACCAAAGCATAAGGCGCAAGGTATGCAAAATATTACAACTAAAATCTAACGCATACCTGTCACCACATCACCCTGCTTGATGGCCTCTTGCTGGCCAAGGTTATAAACTCTAGGTTGGGCTGGAGCTTGATGGGATGTGGTTGACTCCACCACCTTCCCCTTTTCAGCATAGAAAGCTCCTGCCTTCTTTTCCGACTTGCACTCCAACAATTGCGGGCTATATGCCCCTGCTTGCCATAATTGTAATAGTGAATTGGGCCTCCTTGTCCAGAAGATGCTCCAGAAGTAACCGATGAAGAAGTCGGTCCAAAAGTTTTGGGCTTCTTATACCACTTTTGATATCAAGACTTCGACGAACTTGGAACCTTAAAATCTGACCTCTCCACCGCCGAGTCCTTTTATCTTGAACTCTCTTCAGATCTTGTTCCAGCGATCGGGTCATATTGACCAGGGTCAAAAAGCCCTATGTCATCAGACCTGAGAGCAACAACCTCATATCATCGTGCAGTCCTTCATAAAACCGATTGTTCTTGCGCTCCTAATCCGAAAAAGTGGAGCCAGCATAATGTCCTAATCTTGTGAACTCATGTAGGTATTCATCCACACTACTCTCTCCTTGAGTCAACCTTTGTAACTGATTTTACATTATTATTTTCTGCGCTGTCAAAACGAACCGTGCCAGAAATAATCTCGAGAACTCCTCCAACGATACATCGGTGATTTGTCTCCCAGCCAAATGATGCAACCCTAACTTGTCCCACCAGAGCCTTGCCTCACCGTCCAAGAGGAAAGTGGCTATTGTATCCTTCTGCCACTCCTCAGTCTCTGTAGCTGTCATGACTTTTTACCCTAGAAAGCAAGTCCTCGGGTTGAGTTGGGGTTCCAATCCCCGAGAACACTGGTGTATTAAAGCTTATCATGTGCTTCAACTATTTCTCAGTAGCTCTTCGCTGCACTATAGGCTCTTCCGTTACTTGATCCGCCACTAAGGCTCTGCTACACCAAGAGACACTTGACCTAACCTAGGAGCAGGAGGCTGCACTTGCCTCCCCAGTTGGGCATTGATCATAGTGAACACTGCTTCCGCTACCATTCATTTGGTTTCTATAGGAGGGGATACAGGCGCGTTGTTATGCGCACTACTCTCCGTAGAGTGTTGTTAATGCGACTGCCCCACACCGCTCCTAGTCACCTAGAGCTATAAAAACACTCGATTAGACGACAAATAGATTGACAAAACGCAATCATTGGAACACTCAGGTTCCTCAAACATGTGTATTTTCATTCCTAAGTAGACATTCATTGGTTTTTTATGTTATAACGGCAATGCACATACAAGTGCTCACCACCCCTTAAAAGAATTCGTCTACAAATTCGAATAAGGAAGACCGACACCAGAGTCTGATATCAACATTAACACCCCCATACGTTACATAGCATATAAAAGAAGGTCTGGTCGGGGCCCTATGCCATATACTACAGACAGACCAAGGAGTTACTAAATTGAAATCATAATCCAAAATTTCGCATCCTAACATAGAGTACAATCTAGCGAAAGAAATTTAAAGGTTATAAATAGAACCCAACAACAACATGAATGTCCACTACCACAACTAGGAATATAAAACAAATACACAAATAAGTTCTTAGCCTTAAGGCCTTACAATGCTCAACTTGAATTAAAATGTGTTACATACTTCGGCACACAGGCCGGCCACACATGAACGATATAATAACACAAGTATTCGCTTTGGCTTTCAAGGGCCAACACAGCATTTCTAGGCTTTAGCGTGCTACTTCCCGCTTGGCTCAGCAGCACCTGCATGCAACATTCAACCGCATGGTGGCAAACAAAGCAACAGTCAGCATTAGCTGACCAAATTATAACGACCACACCCCCTCACTCGGGGTGGTGGTACTCCTTCCCTACAGGCACTAGTATAAACTCATATTGGCAAACAAAACATGCAATTTAAGCACCGTTAGTCACAGATGTTGGCGCAAATTCCCAACGCCCCGTGCTCTCAGGCACACTCTTGGTGTACATGACCTCAAGGGTTGCACCACCATTCTCTGTGACGGTTAACAATGTTCGAGCTTTTAGTCTTACAGGGGCCAAGGCCAGAGACAATGCCCTAGTGCTACGACAAGTCATGTGATGTACACGTGACCACTCCAAGTCGGCCTACAAAGGGGAGGGAACAGTTCATCAATATCTCATGATCAAATCGTCTAGCTCACAGGCCTGACACAGGTCAGCATCCCCTTTCCCTTTTCCGCATGATCCATAACTCTGTAAGGATCCTAGGCTAGCATTCATGGCTACCAAAGCTGAGTAGTCTAAGCTCACGCTCAATCAAATTATAGCCCTCAGGTCTCTCAGAGACAGGCTTCACAAACAATACATAGCTTACTGGAAGCTATCTTCGGTGATAGAACTACTGTCACGCAGTAAGGGATAAAATATTTGTTCTTCCCCTTTTTTGGTTGTTTTCCTGGAGACTACCCCCAGTACTCTCAACGCAGTCATCTGTACACCCCGCGACTCTGAAATCTACGCGATTACCACAAAGTCTTCTCCGGCATATAAACATACAAACATCACCAATCCAGACCAACACATCCGGATGGGCTTCACACAGCATGCCTATTTCGTACTTTGATTTCAGATCTAAATGCAAACTAATGGGGATACACAGATCTACCCGTCGGGAGAACCACATCCACATTTTCGTGGATTGTCTACCCTCTAATACCAAAAGAAAGGAATTCACATGTCCAAGGAGGAGGATCGTTACTCTTGATGTACGCTTTGGCGCCATGGGAGAAATCTAAACGGTTGAAAAATGACCATTTTGACCTTACCTCCGTAAATTTGAACTCGCCTTGTGAATTCGAGACCCAAAACACGAACAACGGTAATAACCCTCCTTCCTGGCGCTGCTACTCCTCCAGAAAACTAGGCTAAGATCTCCAACTCCAGAATAATGAAGAGGATACGGCCAAACCAGACATATAAATAAAGCTACCACCAGGCAGTAACTAGCTACTACCGCGCGGTACTGCCTCTTTTCTCCTATAACCGCCCAGGCCCTCTAATCACAGGCTGACATGTGGTCATGCCATTACGGTTTCACTATTGCCGCATGATAGGATGCTAACACCTCGCGATAGCCGACAATGGTTACGACACGACAACTGCTGATATCATTGCGCGCTAACTACTACCATCGCGTGGTCGAATCCTGAGAGCCTTGTCAATTAAATTGACCCAGCTATCGCTAGCGGTAACCCTATCGCCGAGCGATACCTTCCCGAGAGCTCTGCCAGTTTAATTCCCCAGCTACCGCCGCGCGGTAATAGCTTTCCGCCACGCGATAAGTCCAGCGTTGAGTTGACTCAACGCTCTCACTGCTATCGATGCTAACCCTAGAGCTACCTCCATGAGGTAACTAGCTACAGTCGGGCGATAACCTCCAGAGAACTATTTCCTGCCTTAAGAAATTTGCGCTGTTACATCAAGGGGGAGTTCGAGGCAAGAGAGACAACCATCCAGTGTTACCTATTGAAGGTTAAGGGCCTCATAAGGCAATTCCGCACCTTCTCGATTCAGTACGTGCCAAGGAGGACAACACCCCAACGGACCAGTTGGCCAAGCTTGGCCCTAGGGTAGGAGGCACGATGACAGAGCTCTTCTAGTTGTCTATTGAAGAGGGAGAGTTGATGGAGGTGGATTAGTGGGCATCATGGATGGAACCCTTCATCACCTTCCTGACCTTAGATAAGTTCCCGGAGGGGGACCTTGACAAGAGGCAATTCAGGCACAAGTTGACATATTACTTATTGCATGTGGGAGGACTATATCGGAAAACCCTCTTAGTACTCTTAGCCCGATGCGTGTCAGAAGTGGAGGTCCCAAGAATCTTGGAGCAGATCCACTCTGTGGAGTGTGGCAACCACTCCGGGTGTAGGACCCTAAAAGGAAGGGTACTAAGGAAAGGCTACTTCTGGCCATGCTTCAGCAAAGACGTGGCAGAGTTCATGAAGAAATGTCAAAAGTGTCAAATGTTCGCCCTGCTCCAGCTCTTGACAGCCTAGAGACTCAGGACCATCATGACCCCATGGCCCTTTACAATATTGGGAATGGATCTTATGGGCCCTTTTCCCATGCCAGCGGCCAAAGGAAGTTCCTGCCAGTTATGATCGATTATTTCTCGAAGTGGTTAGAGGTAAAGGGCCTAGCTAAGGTAACCACTTAAATCATCAAAAAATTTGTATGGGGGAGACAATATGTCAATATGGGCTATCTCTAGCCATAGTCACAGACAATGAGTAACGGTTTGCTAGTAATGATTTTGTCAGCTTCTGCAGTTAGTTGGGCATAGATCTCCATTTTGCATTGGTCCACGACCCTAGGGGTAACGAGAAGGTGGAGGCGACAAACAAGATAATCTTTAATATTTTGAAAAAGATGGTCAAAAACCTAAGGGGTAACTTAGTGGAACAACTCCTATCAGTCCTTACGGCCTTGAGAACTACACCTGACTTGGCCATGGGTGAAACACCCTTCAAACTTTCTCATGGCTCTAAAGCTGTGCTGATAGTAGAGTTCGAGGTGAAGTCCCCACAAGTGGTTGAAGTAGGAGAAGGGGATGAGAAATACTGGGTGGAAATGAAGAGGAGCAAAAGCTCTCACTAGATCTAGTTGAAGAGCTCCGAGACTTGGCCAGTATCCAGCAAGAAGAAGTTAAGCACTGGATTGCCAGGTATTTCAACAAGCACATCTGTGTCAAACAATTTGAAATGGGAGATCTTGTTCTCAAGAAGGTTGGCACGACCGGGAGAGGGGAAGTGGTTGGGAAGTTCAATCCTAACTGGGAGGGCCCCCATGTTGTAGAAGATGCTTTGAAGTCGGGATGGTACCACCTCCGGAATGTGGAATGGGTTTCCCTCTGCCGCACTTGGAGCGACAATGATTTGAAAAAAATTTATCCCTGATTGATTATTTTTAATATATGAATGATTACTTTCATAGCATAATTTTTTAAATGTTTGTGTGAATCACATGGTAATGAAAGCCCCTGATAGGATCTTGTTGACCGGGCTCTCACTAGCCGGCAGGGCATGTTGGTCGCTCAAGTGGTGGATGGTTATGAAGGAAAGAATGCTTGTAGAAGCCCTCGATAGAACCCCACTGACCGGTCTCTCACTAGCCGGCAGGGCAAGCTGGCCGCTCGAGTGGAAGAGCCACTGATAGGATCCTACTGACTAGGCTCTCACTAGCCGGTAGGGCAGGCAGGTTGCTCAGGTGGTGGATAGTTGTGAAATAAAGAATTATTGTGAAAGCCCTCGATAGGAACCCACTTACAAGGCTCTCAATAGTTGGCAGGGAGGGCAGGTCGCTGGTGTAAGACCCCCCTCCCGAAACACAAGACACGGCCGAGGGGAGTCTTATGCCCAGAACAGTCGCCTTGCAGTAGCGCCAACACACGGGTCGACCTATAGTACAACACGCATATCCTGTCGGCTAAGATCAATATCATCAATGCCAAACCAACATAAAGAATATAAATAGAAGTCAAAATCCACACAAGCATATAAGTCCAACTAGTACATCAATAAAAAAGAAGTAATAACAAGGCTTCTATAATATCAGAGTACAATAAGGCCCAAAAGCCTACAACATGAATCTGTCAAAAACTCACATCCATAACCGACGAAAGCGATGGTAAGGTCATATCAGGCCCTGTCTCCCTGGCCTGGTTTCCCTCCTGCACAACCTGCTGCTGCTCTATCTGCGGGGTTTCCTCCTAAAAAGGAAGACGTAGCAACCGTTAGGCATAAAGATTAAGTGGCTATCACATCCGCTCCCCCCGGCGACTCTTAGGCACTGGGCGTAGAAAAGGAACAAGGATACAATATACGTAAGCAGTAGTACAAGCAAGTGGAGAATGTATAAAACATGAATAACAATAGTAGTAAAGGTATAACATTATTATCAACATTATATTTTAGCAGTTCTACTCAAAACATATCCATCCATCAAGGTAAGTAGGTCTACCATAGGAAACTAACTTAACTTATATGAATTCCCATATAGACATATAAGTTAAGGATCGACTTAACAGTAAAGTAACTTATCATATAAGAGTGCCCATACAATCATATATGATAAGGATCTTATGTATGTAATGCAATGCAATATTATGAATGCAATGCGATGAATCACCCATGCACACACAAGCATAATGATATGTCGACACAGACTTGTAGTTCCCACTTTTCGAGCAGGTGGCTAACCTCTTAGGCATCATCCATCATTGCTAGATGGTGATAGTAGAGCGAGCTTCTCCACTACTAGGTGGGCATCCATGCTACCAAGCCTAGGCCTTCGTACGCCTCAATGCTAAGAACACAACAATGGAGCTCACATGCATACTACGACTCAGAGGGGTCTCGGGTAAATGTGCACTCAAAACATATCCCTACGCTGGCCGATCATCGTGGCACGAAAGGTGCCTCTAGGAGCATATCACCAAAGGGACAAGGCCAACCGTCCACTTGCACGGAAGGTGCCTCGGGAAGTAAGCACCAAGGACTAATGCCTAACCGTCCATGTCTATCTGTCAAGTCCCGTCGGTGTGATGATTCGCGATCCCTTAGACCTGTCACACTATCCTTAACCCAGGATTATGACACCGCGTGTCAACTTACACTGCATGCAATTTCACATGGCCTTGTCATCAACAAGCCATTGCTCAATGGCACTCAAGGGCTCCACACTGAGTCCCTTGTCATCACATCCTTCTAGTGCGGCAAACACACGCACTTCAAACCCTTCCACATTTCCATACCACACAAGGGTTCATCATTTACAAAGGTGGCAAGCCACATTTTACAATATATCAATCCCTCACTGGTACCCGTAGGGAGACACAACTCAAAGCAGTGGACTACTTTACACCTTCCATTATTTATCACATTACATGATTATGCATTAACCTCATCCAATTCCTTTTCAAATGATCAAGCATTCACCCACAAGTATACTACCTTATGATAATCACAACAACATAATGATACTTCACATATTCAACAAACATGATAACATAGTTATAGGTTACTCAATTCAATTATCGAGCATCACATCCTCTTCCAAAACATGTTTCATTCTCCTGATTATAATCATGCACATCCTTATCGAATTTCACAAGAATAACATTTATACACCCAAATCGTATCAAGTCTTTTGTTCACCAAAATTTCCAAAACCATTTCTTAATTAAACTTCTTCAAACTGTTTGTACAAATATGTTTCACCAAACCATTTCTTAATTAAACTTCTTCAAACCGTTTGTACAAATATGTTTCACCAAATCATTTCTTAATTAAACTTCTTCAAATCGTTTGTGCAAACATGTTTCATCAAACCATTTGTTTACATAAGGATCTAACAACTGAATCCCATCAACCATTTTCTTATCACGATTACGTATAGATTAAGTTTACCAAAACCTCAACATTATTTTGCTACGATCTCTCTACAAAATCCAAACCAGGTTCTACACTAACCCGAGAACAACATGTACTTAAGACATGTCTGTACAACAACTTCGACTGGATATTCCCGAGGCTATAGGACTCGTATGAAAACGTGTAACCACCTGTTGGAAAGGTCTTTCCAAGGACTATGACTTTCGTGTTTAGTAAAAAAACCCAGATCTAGCCGTAACATACTCAAAATCGGCCTCGAAGACTGCTGCGTGAAGAAAATAGATTTTTGCACGCATCTTAAAGCAAAACGAACGACATCAGTTCGTCTTTTTTCCTTTAGCCATTTGTTCAAAACCATTCACAGATTTTACTCCTCCCTTATTCACCCTCAATAGATTATTCCTCTTCACGAAACCAAGTCCATCATGTTCACAAAGATGAGAGAAGAGGTTGAAGACATCAAATTCCTAGGACAAGGTCCTAGCATGGTCTCTTCCTTGGAGATCCTCATATCGCAAGTAAAACACTTTTGAGTCGACATCTCTCCAAGATAATAACTACAGATTTAGCACCAAGGGAGAGGGTAGGAAGCTCACCTCATTTCCGGCCATGGTTCTCGTCATTCTTTTTGGCGGCATCTTCTTCCTCGGTGTTGTTCTTCACGGAAAGGAGAAGTTTTTCCTCCAGAAAATCCGACACCGAAGGCCTTCTTCATTTCGTCGGGTTTGGCAAGTAACTGCTCGGGAAGAAGTGAAGTGACGGCTAGGGTTTTCTGTGAGTCTCCTTTTATAAGAAGAATTAGGGTTTGCTTGCTTTTCCACATGTCACCCTGACATTTGACCGCCCATTATTATTTAAAATTAAGTCTTATCAAAAAGACCGGGTCCAAATAAGTCAATTGGCGCATCTCCCAAAAACCCGGTTCAGGCCGTACACATAAACCCGCAACACAGTCTACCAAAAATGTTCCAAGTCAAAATCACTGTGTATACTATACACACTCGACGAATCATCGAGATTCATCGTGATCACTCGATGCCTCGTCGAGTGGCGTCGAGTTCACTCAACACCCCCAGATTCCTTCTAAGTTAAAGCGTCGGGATCGTCAAGTATACATGAGAATTCGTTGAATGGTGTCGAGTTTACTCAACGCACTCAACGCTTCATCGAGTGGTGTTGAGTCCACTCAATGCCTACATAGTCCAGAATACTTTCAATTCAAAATTGTCAAGTATACATATACTCACTTGACGAATCGTAGAGATTCACCGTGATCACTCGACGCCTATAGAATCCTAAATAATTCTAAGTTAAAGCGTTGAGTGATGTTGAGACCACTCAATACCTCGTTGAGTCCGAACTTTCTAAGTTAAAAGCGTTGAGACCACTCAACGAACTCGACGCCTCATTGAGTGCCAAACTTTCTAAGTCAAAAGCATTGAGTGGTCTTAAGACCACTCAACGCACTCGATGCCTCATTGAGTATTGAACTTTCTAAATCAATAGCAATGAGTGGCATTGAGACCACTCAACGCACTCAATGCCTCGTCGATTGGCATCAATTTCACTCAAATCCTCAGCATCCAGAATATTTCTGAGTCAAAATTCATCGAGTGGCGTTGAGACCACTCAATGCACTCAACGCTTTGTCGAATCCATGATTATTCTAAGTTAAATTTGTCGAGTGGCGTTGAGACCACTCAACACCTATAGAATCCAGAATATTTTAAGACATATTTGCCCTATTAGTCTAGTATCACTCGATGCCTGTTACCAGTGCACCCCGAGCTTTAGTTAGCTTTCTTGACTCAAAATGCGTGCGAGGGATCTAGGACGAAATGGGATGTTATAACTCGAGTGGCAGAGCCCTCGATAGGATCCCGCTGATCGAGCTCTCATTAGCCCACAATGCAGGCAGGTCACTCGGGTGGTGGATGGTCGTGAAAGAAAGAATTTTTGTGAAAGCTCTCGATAGGACCCCGTAAATAGGGCACTCATTAGCCGACATAGCTGGCACGTCGCTCGAGTGGAAGATCCCCTGATAGGATCCCACTGACCGGGCTCTCACTTGTTGATAGGATAGACAGGTAGCTCGAGTGGTGGATGGTCATGAAAGAAATAATGTTTGTGGAAGACCTCTATATGACCCCTCTGACCGAACTCTCATTAGCCAGCAGGTCCAGCAGGTCGCTCGAGTGGAAGAGCCCCCGATAGGATCCCACTAATCGGGCTCTTACAAGCCGACAGGGCAGACAGGTCGCTCGGGTTGTGGATGGTTGTGAAAGAAAAAATGTTTGTGGAAGCCCTCAATAGGACCCTGCTGACTAGACTCTCACTAGCCGGTAGGGCGGGAAGGACGCTCGAGTGGTAGAGCCCCCAATAGGATCTCGTTAACCGGCTCTCCCTTGCCGGCAGGGTAGGCATGTCACTCGGGTGGTGGATGGTTGTAAAAGATAGATTTTTTGTGAAAGCACTCGATATGACCAGACTAACTAGGCTCTCATTAGCCAGCAGGGCCTGCAGGTCGCTCGAGTGGCAGAGCCCCCGATAGGATCCCGCTGACTGGGCTCTCACTATCCCACAAGGCAGGCAAGTTGCTTGGGTGGTGGATAGTCGTGAAATAATGAACTTTTTTTTGTGGAAGCCCTTGATAGGATCCGGCTGACCAGGCTCTCATTCTCCAACAGAGCCGGCAAGTTGCTCGAGTGGCAGAGCCCCCGATAGGATCCCGCTGAATGGTCTCTCACTACTGATAGGGCAGGTAGATTGCTTGGGTGGTGGATGGCCGTGAAAGAAAGAATGTTTGTGAAATTCATCGATAAGACCACGCTGACCGGGATCTCATTAGCCAATAGGGCCAACAGGTCGCCAGAGTGGTAGAGCCCCCGATAAGATCTTGGTGACTAGGCTCTCTGTTGGATCCCTAGTTTGGATTTAGGCTAGGTTCATTAATTAGGATGTGTTTGACCCACATTGTATAGCCAGGGTCAAGTCTAAGAGTCCTAGAGTTTAGGCTAGTCTTTAGGCTCAACCTTTATAGACCAGCCAGCAGAGGACTTTAGTAGATTCAAGACTTAGAAGAATTCAGAGTTCAAGGTTTTCAGTTTGAAATTCTTCGAACTCAGCTCGACGATCGTCGATCGTAGATCGACGAACTCAGAAATCTTTCTCTGAGTTGAGCTCGACGATATTCGAGCTCAGGTCGACGATTTCCTCCTCTAGATAGATTCTCAGCTCGACGAACTTAGAGCGCAGAATTGGAAAGTTATTTTTAGATTGTAGTTTGCTGAGCTCAGGTCGATGAAAAGGAATTCTCAGCTCGAAGATCTTGGAACTCCAGTTGATGAATTCTGTTCAGAGGTCGACGAATTCTGTCTCGAGCAAGAATTAAAAATTTTCCTTATTTCTGTCCTTATTTATTATATTATTTAGCAGTAATTCTCTGAGTAATTAATGATTATATTCCTCGAAATATAGCCATTAATGGCAGCATTAATTATGGATTTCATCAAAGTTATTTACTTTCTTATTTTTATAGGACAGTTGGGGAAACTCTTTAAAGCAAATATTCTAGCCATTTCATTCTCCAGATCAGTCATCAATTAATGCTTGGAATTCAAATTTCAAAGGAGAATTTTGACAGCAGAATATAAAAGTGAATTCTTTTCAGACGTCATATACACAGATCTGATTTAATAGAAAGAGAACAGATTGAGCAAGCTGAGACATACACAGACCAGTCCAGTAGTGATAACACAAGAGCATACAGAAAAAAGATAGAACAACAGAAGAATATCTGCTTCTTCTCTGTGTACAGAAAACATTTTGTTTTCCCTTGATCTTTGTGAAGACTGAAAAAGAACTACCATCAAATATTAAGAATCTTTTTCTACTTCAACTCCAAGAATATTCAAGGACAACAACTTTAAATCAGTCAGAAAGTTCCTAGATCTCTTAAGATAAGGCTGAATACCTACACCCTGAGCAAGGCTCCAAGCTTTCTGAACCATCTCTACATTTCAGAAGGAGTCTTGACAATAGCAATCCACTCAAGTCTTCTCTGTTGCTTAGAGAAAAGAGAAGACATCATCACCTCTCTCACCTCCTATAAAAGGGTTTATTAACTCCCTTCAAAAGTATATTGTTGGTTTTTGGGCACCTGATCAAAAGCTTAAAGGGTTGTGAGATCTCCCTGGAAATAGATCTTGTGGTGGAAGTCACCTGATCAAAAATCTGATAGTGGATTCCTACCAGGGTGGTAGAAGAGTGGATGTACCCAGTTTGGGGAACCACTATAAAATTCTTGTGTTGTCTGGTTGATCATTTTCCTTTTGTTTTGCTGTGCTGTGGTAGTTTAGTTTAACTTATTTCTATTTCTTTTTAAACTAATATTGGTATCACCTATTTTACTCTGATAAATTCTAAAATAGCCAAAATTTTTAATTACTCTATTCACCCCCCCTCTAGAGTAAATCAGGTTTATCCCCTTTCTTTCACTCTCACTAGCCAGTAGAGCAGGCAGGTCGCTCGGGTGGTGGATGTTCATGAAAGAAAGAATGTTTGTGAAATCCCTCGATATGACCCTACTGACTGGGATCTCAATAGCTAGTAGGAGCGACAGATTTCTCGAGTGGAAGATCCCCCGATAGGATCCCCTGACCGGGCTCTCACCAGCTTGTAAGGCAGGTAGGTCGATCAGGTGGTGGATGATCGTGAAAGAAAGAATGTTGGTGGAAGACATCGATAGGACCCCATTAATCAGGCTCTCACAAGTTGTTAGGGAAGGCAAGTCGCTCGAGTGACAAAGCCAATTAATTGAGAAGGAGAAGCTCTCACGGAAAGAAAGAGAGAAGTGAATCACTCCCATAAAGAAGCCAATTCATGAAGAAGGAGAAGCAAAGAGAGGGAGGGCGAATGGAAGTCGATCCCGCAGAGGAGGTATTCGTCTAACAAGCATTCATCTTCCTAGGGTCGAGGCTCGTAGGAAGGCAATGGGCGAGCCGGACGCCTATCGCTTCATTCTTGTCTGAGGGACCTTCTCTTTCCCAAAAAAGCATTAGAACATGTCTCACTAAGGGACCTCCAATCACGAGTAAGAAAAATCCATGAGTAAGTGAGTTCAACCTAAGACATGGCGAAACATTTCTGCGAGAGGCTAGGTAAGGATCCCACAAGGCATTCTTTCAATAAGATCCCTTCAATCATGACCTAAAACTAAGAGTTGGCGATGAGCGAGTGCCCGGGTCAAATGTAGGTTGTGCGTGACAGAACTACTGAAGCTAAAATAAGGAAGACAATAGAAATAATCTAGTCAAAATTAAAATGTAATTTCCATTTCTCAAAATGATCGTTATACCTTACAAAAGAAGTCTTGGCAAAAAGGAAAATACATGAGGAGAGGAAATATAGAGGCAAGAGAAAAAAAAAGAGAAAGAAGATGTAGTGGTGCTTCAAGAAGATTCCCCCAACTTCTCGCTCTCACGAAGGACCGGGTCGAAATCATCCTCCGATTCCACGATGGGGAGGAACAGCTCGGGGACCAGGTCTTTTACAGGAGCCCTCTCGTTACCGTCCTTCAGAAGGACGGACCTCTGCATCATCTAGAGCGGATGCTTGGCCTCCTTGATTGCATTCTGCTGCATAATTTCTTCAATTCTGTGATTGGAGTATTCCTGAAGCTTACTCCTCCTACTAGGAATCGACGGTAGGATAACCTCGAGCAGCTACTTGTTATGGGCCTTTAGCCCCTCATTCTCTTCTCGAGATGGCGATTCACGCACGTAGTCAGACAGCAGTCGCATCATTCTGCCGAAAGCATAAGGATATTGGGATTAGCATGAGATGAATGGGAAAGTGCGTGTGCACGAGTGAGATCACACTTACCACTCCATTTGGGTTGCTGAAGAGAAGCTTTTTAGCAGCCTCCCGCATTCACTTAAGGCCAATGACCTCATTCGGCACAAGACCCCGTGAGTATTGGACCTCGACAAGGGTCTACGCAAGGAGAATTCTGTGGCATTTTGTCATGTGAGCGAATTCAAAGACCCAAAGTTGGGCTCACGTGCTCTCATGCACGAGCGCCTGTATGGTCATGTTGTCATAGATAGCAGCGTCCTTCCGCCCATAGTGCTCGAAGGCAAAGGCATATGCTTCGCCGCTGGTAGTTTCCTTCTCCTGTGTTGGGTATTGTATCCACAATAACCTAGATTTGTATGAAGTCACCCTTAAATTAAGATGAATTAAGGTGTATTTGATGCCTTGTTTGAGTTATGTGTTTGCAGGACTTAATTGCCAAGTGTAGACCAATGTCAGTCTACAATGAGTCACCAAACACAGGACCATACAATGTAATCCCTCATTGTATGATCCATGGTGTTGACTCATGTGTAGCCTCTCTATTGGGATACACTTCATTTTCAAGCACTATATGTAAGACCCCTTTTTTTTTCTTTTTCAACCACCGGGGTCTTAGCCCAGAATTGCCGCTTTGCGGTGGCACCGACTCACAGGAAGGTCGCCACTACAAAACGCCAATTCTGCCGGCCCTTTTCGATCACAGAATAGTAGCAAAATAAAGTAAAAGCAAGTCCACAAAACCATATGTATATAAATAAATCTCCACGAAGGGAGAGCCCACAATAATAATAATAATCAGAGTATAGAAAGGGGCTTATGCCCAGTACATATAATCCTCACTACAAGTCACTCGCGGATGCAAAACTAAAACTAAGCGTCACCGTAACTGTCACTGAACCGAGAGCACCCAAGCTGGACTGGCCCATCTCCACTGACTCTGTACTCTGCTGGTACTGCATCTCTGGGTGCTTCTTCCTTTTCGACCTGCCGTTGCCGCCTCGCGATCCACGTCTGCGTCTTCGGCCTCCTGGCTGCTGAGCTTGTGGGCTCCCACCCATCAAGGGGCATTTGACCCGTGTATGTCCCGGCTGGTGACAATGGTAACACGGTCGCGGGGTCAACTCCGTCAGAAGCTGAAAAATCCGTGACCCTCCCATATGGTACACCTAAAATGTTATGGTTTGAAAACCGTTAGTCATAAAGACTAAGCCCTATCATCCCCTACCCCTTCCCCCATGGCTCCTAAGTACCGAGCGGAGAGGAAGAAAGGGAAGGACATGAAGGTGGAGATTAAACCAAGAAAACTGGTGACAGCGGACCTATGCTAGCAATTCTATAGTAAACAAGATAGAAACAGAAAGTAAGAAATGTAACCTTAACTTATGCGCGGAAGCGCATAAGCCAAGGGATCTTTTGCAGGGCTCCCATCGTATAGAGTGTCCCATACCACTTATACGTTGGGGTGTCGGTTGTCAAACAGCAAGGAGTAGCAAGTAAGTGAAAGTACAAGGAATATAACCATTGATTTATAGGGATTACCCCTATAGACCAAGGGGTCGTTTGGCAAGGCCTATTGTATAAAACGTCCCATACCATTTTATACGTTAGGTGGCATGTTTATGCTATGACACACAATTATGCTATGAAATGCACAAGCAAGTGCAACACACCCACACGACTCTATGCGCACAGACCTTTAGTTCCCCCTGTTCGGGCAGCTAGCTTCACTCCCAGGAACCTCCGCTGTGGCAAACGGAGACAGTGAGTCGTGCCCCACACTCCTAGGCAGGTAATCACACTACCAGGCCTAGCCCTTCCATACGCCCCTAGAAGAACACAACCTAGAGTATCCGCGTATTAGTGCTGGCTGTACCCACCAGGCTTTTCGTCGAGTCAACGTACCGCTGTCGGTGTGATCGATCGCCTAGTACCGATGACCCACCACTTTTATGCACATGCAATCATGATAATTATATTTGTACAAGTTCTTATGTTATCGAGCCTCCAGCTCTCCAGGCTACCAAGCATATACCAAGTCCCCGAGCATCCCGCTCCCTGGACTTCCCATTTACAAACCAACCACCATCTCTACTAGTAGGCCCTTAGACCACGGACCTACTCTACCCATTCCATGCCATTTCTTCTTCCTATGTGTATAAGTGTAGGTGTGAGGTACAACTATTATTAGGGTTACTCTTGATCATCTTATTCCTAAGATTTAAGGTTAACCTTGGACTTCCCGAGGGTTACCCGTTGAAGGGCTCGCAGCGGTACTAGGAGCTATAATGGGGTGAATCCCAAAACTCCCTTTCCAAGGCACTTATTATACTTGATTGGTTCCCTTAACCCATTCCCTTCTCACATTATAGTGGGCTATTCCTAGGGTGGCTTTGACTCTTCCTCTTCTAGGGGAGGACGGTCTTCCGTCGAACCCAGACACTACCTATCGCTAGTCAACTTCGCCCCTACCCATCCTAACTTCCAATAATGAACTTGATTTAACTCATCCTGTCCAACCAGCAAACTATCAAAATTCCATCTCCAAGTTCATTACCCACTCTAGCTCAGCTTCTTGTAGTTTTACTAAACGCAAACCGTCCTAATCCTTATGAGGTATGCAAAGGGTGGTACTCCCAACTATCTTCCAAATCCCATATAATACTTACTGGAGGTCTACCATGACCTAATTAGTCTAAATCCAGAAATTTATAATTTTCCTAATTAATCTGATATTTATTTAATTTTTCCCAAAGTTTGGCCACGGGTAATTTTAAACATGAACTACATGATATTCTTAAGTAATGGCCACCCAAAAATTATGATCACTAAGTAACAGTAAGGTATCATCAAATACTAATTTACAGGATTTTACAATAGATATTTATCCTCTAATTAATTTATCCATTATAATCTCATTATTCCCATGTAAGGAAGGAAGTACTGAAATTACTCATCATAAAAATATAGAAAAATTACTGATTAATAGTATGGTACAGAAAAGATCATTGTGCAAAGAATCATAATTTTACCAGCTTGCTAAGCACCAAAATAGATTTAATCCAATTTCCATGATAAATAATACTAATGAAGCAAGCCTTAGAATTAAACATCCAAAAATCCCATAAAAATTCACAAAGATTTAAAACCATAATAAACGTTCTCTGCCTAAATCTCATCAATTTCTAATAAGTATATATTCCATAATAAATTTTCTAAGCAAATCATACAAGCTACTACATCGTTAATGAAGTATCCAAAATAATGATCTTAAAATTCATAGAAAAATATCCAGAGCTTGTACCATCCCTATAACTCAGTCTACCCAAATCTCAACACTTTTCAATGTGTTTTAGTGTCATTTCCTATCTCTACAAGTTTTGCACCCTAAACTAGGGTTAGATTTTTAGGTATCCCAATGGTCTCCAAATCTATTAAGATTTCATCCAGAGAACTATATTGGCCCTATGGTTCTCTTCACCCAATTTCGGGTCAATCCAAGGTCATTTGACCACATGACCTTCACAAACCACCAAGATCCATCCTTAGGGTTTGTCCTTGGTTCTTAGGGTAAACTTACCCCGATCTGCCTCAAAATCTATGAGGGGGTGCTAGAGAATATTACTAGCCAGTGGTAAAAATCTCAGCCTCTGTTGAGGTGATCTGACCACTCAAATTTCAAAAGTGCACTTTTAACCTAAGACTCCTTATTAGGGCAAAACATAGGGTTGATCATCTCTAATCCAAACCATCTACAAATGAGATGAAAAATTATACAGAACCTTATGGTGACCCCAGGGACCACTCACCAGAATTTGGGAGGGTTTGGAAATTATTTAACTATCTAATTAAATTCGGCTAAGATTATTGAATTTTTTCTAAAAACTATAGAAACATATTCTCCAAAAATTCTCATTTTTGGATAGCACCTAGATATATGTAAGATTAGACCACACCCCAAATTTCAAGTCATTTTGATGACTGATTTAGAGTGGGGAAATTTTCTAAGGTCCAGACGGCCCTCTGGATAGACCTCACCAAAAAGGATGCTGTGGTCTAACCACGATTCAAAATCAGGTGAAATTAATTTTGAATTAAAGTAGACCTCAAGGGCTACATTTTCTATGTTGACCATTTTTCCTGTAGGAGCCTCTAAGTATTTTTCCCAAATTATTTAAAGTGATAGATATTTTCATTCAGAAATTGTTTTAAAAATAGAATTTAATTCTCATGGCACTGTTCATCTTCTTCAACAGCCCGAAACCAGAGGCCTGAAGACTCATTTTCCTGTAGCTTTTCCAAAGCTATTTCCCGGCCATCCAGCCATCTCCCTGGCCGGCCACCACCACCACCACCTATGTTGAGGCGAGGGCTATCGTCGGGCGGCGGCACGGCCGCCGGAGAGGCGGTTTCCGGCGAACCCGTCATCATGCAAATTTCGGAAAAGCATGTAAACGCTCACCCGATCCGGCTCTTTTGAGCCCGATATCTCTCCTAAGGATTTCTAAGATCTATCCATAGAAGAAAGAGAAGAGGAGGACCTTATTCATGGTTTGACGGCGAGATGGACGTTGGACTGTCATGGCGCGGTGGTGGCGTCGTCGGAATTCTTCTACAACACAGTAGGCGGCTCGAAACTTCAGGTAAGGCTGGGAAACTTCATCCTTGAGCCTAAGGGGACTTTTTAAAGGGAAGAAAGGAGGGAGGGGAAAGGTTGAAACGTTGGCGGCCATTAATAATTTCCTTAATGACGTTTCGGTTATGACGAATTTCAGTTGAAACGCTGGAGATGAAGAGGTGCTCGCCAGGTGGCGATTTCCTATTGGACCAACATTTCCTTAATTATTTAAATAATTAAAGTAGGAAACGGCCCATAAATACCCTTGGTTTTCATTCCCATAATCAGAATTTATTATTGCGTCGGTTACGGAAATTTCCAGTCTGGCTGTCGTTTCGGCCTTGGTCATGGGCGTGACACATAGGTCACGGGCGTGACAGGCCCGGTTAGCCAATTCTGGGTTCGACGATCGTCGAACTGAGATCGACGATCGTCGAAGGGTGGTCACGGGCGTGACACCCGGGTCACGGGCGTGACTGGCCCGTGTGGCCAAATTATGGGTCGGCGAGCGTCGAACTGAGATCGATGCTCATCATGCGTGGTCACGCCCTATGTCACGGGCGTGACATTGAGGGTCACGGGCGTGACCGGCCCGTGTGGCCAAATTCTGGGTCGGCGAGCGTCGAACTGAGATCGACGCTCGTCAAGCGTGGTCACGCCCTATGTCACGGGCGTGACATTGAGGGTCACGGGCGTGACTGGCCCGTGTGGCCAAATTCTGGGTCGGCGAGCGTCGAACTGAGATCGACGCTCGTCAAGCGTGGTCACGCCCTATGTCACGGGCGTGACACCTGGGTCACGGGCGTGACAGGGTCATGAGGCAAATTCCGCGCTGGCGATCGTCGCGCTGAGATCGACGATCGCCGAAGGGGGTCACGCCCTTGGTCACGGGCGTGACACCCGGGGTCACGGGCGTGACAGGGCCGGGTTGAAAATTCTGCGCCCGACGATCATCTCCCTGAGGTCGACGATCGTCGAAGGAGTCACGCCCTAGGTCACGGGCGTGACTGGTCGGTCACGGGCGTGACTGCCCCTTTACTCAAAATTAGGGTCGGCAAACTTCAATTTCCTGGGCTTCCTAGGGTTCTGTTAAGACAACCACTCCCAGGGGTCTAGCCAGAAATGGGATGTTACAAATCCCAATAAACAAAACAAAGATTTCGTCCCCGAAATCTAGGTTAAGTCTACCGGGCTCCAATCGGGAGGGGAAGCTTGTAACATCCCATGAGAGTTGAAAGGTCTACATCTTTGCGTTACGTTTGCTGTGTGCAGTTTTGATTCTAAGAGCCACCCATCCAATTGTCAAGGTATATATCCCCAATAAACAAAGGGTTAGCCCTTATTCTTGAAATTTCGGTCTTATGGGTTTAGAATAGGAACACAGATTGATTGTCCAGAGGGGTAGTGAGGTATACCCGACCGAAAAGTTCTGGATACCTTTGTCGCATCGAGTCCTGTGGCTCCCCTATATGCTCCTCCTGTTCATGCTTGTTCTACCGAACCTTGACTAACAGAACCTTCTTCCGACGCAAAATCCGTACTCCTCTGCCATCGATCTGAATTGGCTCCAAGTGAACTGCCTAGTTGGAAGCTACCGGTCCATCTGTGGTTAAAATCTGCTGCTCTGGGCACAGTAAAGACCTCCTAAGTGAAGAAACGTAGAATACGTCGTGTAGAGCTGCCAGCTCCGGTGGCAACTCCGGCCTGTAAGCTAGGGCCCGATCCGCTCTAGGATCCCGTAAGGACCCATATACCTAGGGCTGAACTTCTTCCTCCGACCACGTACCTATGAAACTCCATGTATGGGCCGGATCTTCAAAAACACTCGGTCTCCCCACCTGAACTCCACCTGACGATGTCGGGCGTCATAATACTTAGCCTGTCTGCTCCGCGCTTCTAACATTCTGTCTCTGATTAGTCTCAGCCGAGCCTTGGCGTCTTCGACAAAATCCGATCCCAATGCCTTCGGATCTTTGTCCTGAACCCAGGGAAACACAAGCCAATACTAATTTGCCCAATAAACAAAGGTTTAGCCCCCAATAAACAAAAGATCAGCCCCTACCTATCTTGGGCTAAGTATCCTGGATATCACCCTGTTACCTCTGTCCTAGCTGGGTGCACAATTTCTAGGGCATCAATCTTCGACTTGGGGTTCCATCCTGAAACTCGTTAATATACTCCATACTTTAAACTCTCTGATTTGTAGGGACACCTGAGTTTTCATCCTAGGTAGTCATTCTCATGCTAAACTCCTCCTTCATTCTCTTTGAGTATCTCCTTACCTTAACCAAATTCATACCCAAGGTCTATTTTGAACTAGGGTATACTACAGACTGTCCTGGTTAGTCACGAGTCCTAGTTGGTTGAGTCTAAATCGTAGACTAGAGAGTTATGTGAAATGTTCTTTGCCGCCGGAGGTGTTCCCTACTGGGGGCAGGGTAGGCCACAAGCTTCAAAGAAGGATTCCAATTAACGATGAAGTGGACTTTCACATGTGATTTCCCCTATGGGCACACCACTTCTTCCGCTGCTTAGTTTGTCCCCAAACTAAACTCGAGCGGGGGTGACCCAGGGTTAGTGGACTGCTACTTTTCCGATCGAGGTTCGCTCTGATACCACTTGTAAGACCCACTTTTTTTTTTCTTTTTCAACCACCGGGGTCTTACCCCAATATTGCCGCTTTGCGGTGGCACCGACTCACAGGAAGGTCGCCACTACAAAACGCCAATTCTGCCGGCCCTTTTCGATCGCAGAATAGTAGCAAAATAAAGTAAAAGCAAGTCCACAAAATCACATGTATATAAATAAATCTCCACGAAGGGAGAGCCCACAATAATAATAATAATCAGAGTATAGAAAGGGGCTTATGCCCAGTACATATAATCCTCACTACAAGTCACTCGCGGAAGCAAAACTAAAACTAAGCGTCACCGTAACTGTCACTGAACCGAGAGCACCCAAGCTGGATTGGCCCATCTCCACCGACTCTGTACTCTGCTGGTACTGCATCTCTGGGTGCTTCTTCCTTTTCGACCTGTCGTTGCCGCCTCGCGATCCACGTTTGCGTCTTCGGCCTCCTGGCTGCTGAGCTTGTGGGCTCCCACCCATCAAGGGGCATTTGACCCGTGTATGTCCCGGCTGGTGACAATGGTAACACGGTCGCGGGGTCAACTCTGTCAGAAGCTACAAAATCCGTGACCCTCCCATATGGTACACCTAAAATGTTGTGGTTCGAAAACCGTTAGTCATAAAGACTAAGCCCTATCATCCCCTACCCCTTCCCCCATGGCTCCTAAGTACCGAGCGGAGAGGAAGAAAGGGAAGGACATGAAGGTGGAGATTAAACCAAGAAAACTGGTGACAGCGGACCTATGCTAGCAATTCTATAGTAAACAAGATAGAAATAGAAAGTAAGAAATGTAACCTTAACTTATGCGCGGAAGTTCATAAGCCAAGGGATCTTTTGCAGGGCTCCCATCATATAGAGTGTCCCATACCACTTATACGTTGGGGTGTCGGTTGTCAAACAGCAAGGAGTAGCAAGTAAGTGAAAGTACAAGGAATATAACCATTGATTTATAGGGATTACCCCTATAGACCAAGGGGTCGTTTTGCAAGGCCTATCGTATAAAATGTCCCATACCATTTTATACGTTAGGTGGCATGTTTATGCTATGACACACAATTATGCTATGAAATGCACAAGCAAGTGCAACACACCCACACGACTCTATGCGCACAGACCTTTAGTTCCCCCTGTTCGGGCAGTTAGCTTCACTCCCAGGAACCTCCGCTGTGGCAAACGGAGACAGTGAGTCGGGCCCCCCACTCCTAGGCGGGTAATCACACTACCAGGCCTAGCCCATCCATACGCCCCTAGAAGAACACAACCTAGAGTATCCGCGTATTAGTGCTGGCTGTACCCACCAGGATTTTCGCCGAGTCAACGTACCGCTGTCGGTGTGATCGATCGCCTAGTACCGATGACCCACCACTTTTATGCACATGCAATCATGATAATTATATTTGTACAAGTTCTTATGTTATCGAGCCTCCAGCTCTCCAGGCTACCAAGCATATACCAAGTCCCCGAGCATCCCGCTCCCTGGACTTCCCATTTATAAACCAACCACCATCTCTACTAGTAAGCCCTTAGACCACGGACCTACTCTACCCATTCCATGCCATTTCTTTTTCCTAAGTGTATAAGTGTAGGTGTGAGGTACAACTATTATTAGGGTTACTCTTGATCATCTTATTCCTAAGATTTAAGGTTAACCTTGGACTTCCCGAGGGTTACCCGGTGAAGGGCTCGCAGCGGTACTAGGAGCTATAATGGGGTGAATCCCAAAACTCCCTTTCCAAGGCACTTATTATACTTGATTGGTTCCCTTAACCCATTCCCTTCTCACATTACAGTGGGCTATTCCTAGGGTGGCTTTGACTCTTCCTCTTCTAGGGGAGGACGGTCTTCCGTCGAACCCAGACACTACCTATCGCTAGTCAACTTCGCCCCTACCCATCCTAACTTCCAATAATGAACTTGATTTAACTCATCCTGTCCAAACCAGCAAACTATCAAAATTCCATCTCCAAGTTCATTACCCACTCTAGCTTAGCTTCTTGTAGTTTTACTAAACGCAAACCGTCCTAATCCTTATGAGGTATGCAAAGGGTGGTACTCCCAACTGTCTTCCAAATCCCATATAATACTTACTGGAGGTCTACCATGACCTAATTAGTCTAAATCCAGAAATTTATAATTTTCCTAATTAATCTGATATTTATTTAATTTTTCCCAAAGTTTGGCCACGGGTAATTTTAAACATGAACTACATGATTTTCTTAAGTAATGGCCACCCAAAAATTATGATCACTAAGTAATAGTAAGGTATCATCAAATACTAATTTATAGGATTTTACAGAAGATATTTAGCCTCTAATTAATTTATCCATTATAATCTCATTATTCCCATATAAGGAAGGAAGTACTGAAATTACTCATCATAAAAATATAGAAAAATTACTGATTAATAGTATGGTACAGAAAAGATCATTGTGCAAAGAATCATAATTTTACCAGCTTGCTAAGCACCAAAATAGATTTAATCCAATTTCCATGATAAATAATACTTAATGAAGCAAGCCTTAGAATTAAACATCCAAAAATCCCATAAAAATTCACAGAGATTTAAAACCATAATAAACGTTCTCTGCCTAAATCTCATCAATTTCCAAGAAGTATATATTCCATAATAAATTTTCTAAGTAAATCATACAAGCTACTACATCGTTAATGAAGTATCCAAAATAATGATCTTAAAATTCATAGAAAAATATCCAGAGCTTGTACCATCTCTATAACTCAGTCTACCCAAATCTCAACACTTTTCAATGTGTTTTAGTGTCATTTCCTATCTCTACAAATTTTGCACCCTAAACTAGGGTTAGATTTTTAGGTATCCCAACGGTCTCCAAATCTACTAAGATTTCATCCAGAGAACTATATTGGCCCTATGGTTCTCTTCACCCAATTTCAGGTCAATCCAAAGTCATTTGACCATATGACCTTCACAAACCACCAAGATCCATCCTTAGGGTTTGTCCTTGGATCTTAGGGTAAACTTACCCCGATCTGCCTCAAACTCTATGAGGGGGTGCTAGAGAATATTACTAGCCAGTGGTAAAAATCTCAGCCTCTGTTGAGCTGATCTGACCACTCAAATTTCAAAAGTGCACTTTTAACCTAAGACCCCTTATTAGGGCAAAACTTAGGGTTGATCATCTCTAATCCAAACCATCTACAAATGAGATGAAAAATTATACAGAACCTTATGGTGACCCCAGGGACCACTCACCAGAATTTGGGAGGGTTTGGAAATTATTTAACTATCTAATTAAATTCGGCTAAGATTATTGAATTTTTTCTAAAAACTATAGAAAAATATTCTCCAAAAATTCTCATTTTTGGATAGCACCTAGATATATGTAAGATTAGACCACACCCCAAATTTCAAGTCATTTTGATGACTGGTTTAGAGTGGGGAATTTTTCTAAGGTCCAGACGGCCCTCTGGATAGACCTCACCAAAAAGGATGATGTGGTCTAACCACGATTCCAAATCAGGTGAAATTAATTTTGAATTAAAGTAGACTTCAAGGGCTACATTTTCTATGTTGACCATTTTTCCTGTAGGAGCCTCTAAGTAGTTTTCCCAAATTATTTAAGGTGACAGATATTTTCATTCAGAAATTGTTTTAAAAATAGAATTTAATTCTCATGGCACTGTTCATCTTCTTCAACAGCCCGAAACCAGAGGCCTGAAGACTCATTTTCCTGTAGCTTTTCCAAAGCTATTTCCCGGCCATCCAGCCATCTCCCTGGCCGGCCACCACCACCACCACCTCTGTTGAGGCGAGGGCTATCGTCGGGCGGCGGCACGGCCGCCGGAGAGGCGGTTTCCGGCGAACCCGTCATCATGCAAATTTCGGAAAAGCATGGAAACGCTCACCCGATCCGGCTCTTTTGAGCCCGATATCTCTCCTAAGGATTTCTAAGATCTATCCATAGAAGAAAGAGAAGAGGAGGACCTTATTCATGGTTTGACGGCGAGATGGACGTTGGACTATCATGGCGCGGTGGTGGCGTCGTCGGAATTCTTCTACAGCACAGTAGGCGGCTCGAAACTTCAGGTAAGGCTGGGAAACTTCATCCTTGATCCTAAGGGGCCTTTTTAAAGGGAAGAAAGGAGGGAGGGGAAAGGTTGAAACGTTGGCGGCCATTAATAATTTCCTTAATGACGTTTCGGTTATGACGAATTTCAGTTGAAACGCTGGAGATGAAGAGGTGCTCGCCAGGTGGTGATTTCCTATTGGACCAACATTTCCTTAATTATTTAAATAATTAAAGTAGGAAATGGCCCATAAATACCCTTGGTTTTCATTCCCATAATCAGAATTTATTATTGCGTCGGTTACGGAAATTTCCAGTCTGGCTGTCGTTTCGGCCTTGGTCACGGGCGTGACACATAGGTCACGGGCGTGACAGGCCCGATTAGCCAATTCTGGGTTCGACGATCGTCGAACTGAGATCGACGATCGTCGAAGGGTGGTCACGGGCGTGACACCCGGGTCACGGGCGTGACTGGCCCGTGTGGCCAAATTCTGGGTCGGCGAGCGTCGAACTGAGATCGACGCTCGTCAAGCGTGGTCACGCCCTATGTCACGGGCGTGACATTGAGGGTCACGGGCGTGACTGGCCCGTGTGGCCAAATTCTGGGTCGGCGAGCGTCGAACTGAGATCGACGCTCGTCAAGCGTGGTCACGCCCTATGTCACGGGCGTGACATTGAGGGTCACGGGCGTGACTGGCCCGTGTGGCCAAATTCTGGGTCGGCGAGCGTCGAACTGAGATCGACGCTCGTCAAGCGTGGTCACGCCATATGTCACGGGCGTGACACCTGGGTCACGGGCGTGATAGGGTCATGGGGCAAATTCCGCGCTGGCGATCGTCGCGCTGAGATCGACGATCGCCGAAGGGGGTCACGCCCTTGCTCACGGGCGTGACACCCGGGGTCACGGGCGTGACAGGGCCGGGTTGAAAATTCTGCGCCCGACGATCATCTCCCTGAGGTCGACGATCGTCGAAGGAGTCACGCCCTAGGTCACGGGCGTGACTGGTCGGTCACGGGCGTGACTGCCCCTTTACTCAAAATTAGGGTCGGCAAACTTCAATTTCCTGGGCTTCCTAGGGTTCTGTTAAGACACAACCACTCCCAGGGGTCTAGCCGGAAATGGGATGTTACACTATACTTGTAGGAGAAAGACTTGTTGCTGATTTCATTGAAGAAAGAAAAATTTTCAGGAAGCTAAAATATTCTAAGTGTTTTACTCGAGAATGACATGAGTACTCGAGTAGATTTTTAGTGAGTACTCGAGTGAGCTAAGTCTAGATTTCGAGTAAGGGAAACAGTTCTCGAGAAGACTGAACTTAGTTCTCGAGAAGCTAATTATATTACTCGAGTAGATCTCTCCTTGTTCTCGAGTTAACAGAGATTTATAGCTCAAAACTCCTCTAAGTCTAGTACTCGAGTAGCTAAAAGCCTTTACTCGAGTAGTTCAATACTTTGTCTCGAGTGACAGAAGTCAAGTACTCGAGAAGTATATCTATTACTCGAGTAGTGAAGTACCTGTACTCGAGAAGTCCATCTACTTCTCGAGAAGTCAAGTTCTATTACTCGAGTAACCAGAATTATTTTCAGGATTTTCTCTAAGTCTTATACTCGAGAAGCTTACATCCATTTCTTGAGAAACAAATTGAGTACTTGAGTAATCCATATTCCACTCGAGTAATGAAGATGTTTTTCCTAAAATTTTCGTAAGTGTTGCTTCTCGAGATTCCTATAGTTGCTTTCTCCAGAACCAGACTTTGTTCTCGAGTAATTTAATATCCACTCGAGAATTGTAGTTCGATTCTTTTTCTCTGAAATTTCGTTAAGTGACGGGACGCGTTTTCAAAATAATTTCCTTAATTATGGGTCCACGTGTCCGAGTCATTTATGATTATAATCGTTGGTTGATTCCTATAAAAGGTCTAATCTCATTTGACTAACCCTAAGAAAGAATAACAGAGAGAGAGAGAAAAGTTTCTGAATCGGTAATTTTTTGGGAAGAACCGGCCGCTGCTCATCGTCTTCATCGACTCCGATCTTCTTAATCCAAAGGATTCAAACAAGAAGAATCAACAGATCAAGCCTTCTCTACCGCCATACATCTCTTTCTTGATCATGGTGATTCTAAGTTCTCAGATCCAAGCATACTCAGATTTCTTCCTCAACACTTCTGAAAGGGCTTTTCAATTTTTGAGAAGGAAGAAGTCGAGTCTTTTCCATATTTATGAAGACAAGTTTGTGTATTTATTTGTAAATCATTTTATTCTTGTAGGAGATTTTGTCTCCGAGTTTGTAGGAAGTTTTTCTTCCGAGTGTAGATCCGTTTTTGTGGATCGAGTTGTAGGGGCGTTGCTCCGAGGTGTAGGATTTGTTTTCAATCCGAGGAAATAGTGAAGTAGCTGAGTCTAGCGTGTTGCTAGATCGGTGAGGTGGAGAGTGGACGTACCCAAGATTGGAGAACCACTATATATCTGGTGTACTCTGTATTGTGTGTGCTTGTTTTCTGTACTTTGCTCGCTCAAATTTTTATTCCGCAAAAAGATGCAGACCTCACCTATTCACCCCCCTCTCTTGATGATTTAGGTAGACAATTAAAAATATCAATTGGTATCAGAGGGAGGTTGTTCATCAAAAAGGTTAACACTTTGAACATATCTGCTCCTAGTTGTCTTTAGAGGATTCAAGCATGGATAGAGTTAAGGATTTTACAAAGCTTCCTCTGTGCATAAAGAACAATTTTGTTATATGGAAAGAAAGAATAAAGTTCTTCATGGAAGTGGTTGATCCTAGAATTTTCATGATAGTGGAAGAAGGACCATATGTTACTATGACCACCTCCACCATTTACTCAACAAAGCAAGTTCCTAAGAAACCGATGGATCTTGATAAGGATGAGATTGCACATGTCTCTTTAGACAAGAAAGCTAAAAATATCATCGCAAGTGCAGTCGATGATTCTATGCTGCAGAATTTGATTCGCTGCCAATCTGCCAAGGAAATGTGGCAGTCTCTCATCATCTTGATGGAAGGCACTGAAGAAGTTAGGGTGATAGAAGATCCCTTCTTAATCAGAAATATAAAGCATTCTGACAAGGTCCTAAGGACTCCATTGCAGATACCTTTGAGAATTTCTTCAAGATTGTCAACGGCCTAAGAGTCTATGGCTGGGTCTTCACAAATGGGGAATTAAATGATAAGTTCCTGAGATCCCTAACTAAGGAATGAGATAACAAGGTTTGTTCTATCCGGGAATTTGGAAAGCTAGCAGAGACAGACCCGCAAAATCTCTTTGGAAAGCTTATGTCATATGAGCTACAAATAAATTCAAGAAAAGCTAAAGAAGATAAGAACGGGTCTTCATCCAAGGAGGAGTCTATTGCTCTAAAGGCAAACACCTCAAGGAAGTCAAAGGTTGCTTCTCCTGCCCCAGTACAAGAAGAATCTTCAGAGCCAAGTACCTCAAGCTCAGAATTATCTGAAGGAGAGTTTTCTCTTCTCTCAAGGCAGTTCAAGAAATTCTTGAACAAGAAGAAACAATGGAAAGGAAAGGATGCCTCATTCAAAAGATCACGTCACGATGGTGATTGTCACAAGAAGGGCTCAAGTAGCCAAGACAGGTATCACCCTAAGCAGAACAAATATCTAATTGTTGTAATAAGTCAGGACACGTCATAGCTGACTGCCCTCCCAAGAAGGAGGGTGGAAGAAGAGAAGAAAAGAAAACTTCTTATAATAAGAAGAAGACTAAACGAAGCCTGATAGCCAAGAAGGGCAAGACCCTCAGTGACACAGACTCATCTGAGTCTAGTGATGAGGAGGAAGCATTCTTTGGGCTTATGGCACAAACAGATGAAGAGGAAGAATCCCAATTCACTAGGAAGGTAAATTCTCATACACCTCTTTTTGAATCTGATGATTCTGACCATAATCATGAGGAATGTTCTTCTGACAAGGAATCTGAACTCATGTCTCAATATAAAGAGTTGATCAAAGCCTACGACAAATGTTGTAGAGTTGCAAGAGCTCAGGATAAGGAGATCAAATCTCTTAAGGCTGAGGAGAGCACTCTGATGGAGGAAGTGACAAAGATGGAGTCACTTAGAGAGCAAGACCATGAAGTAATCAACATATATAAAAGGCTCTCTAGCACCAAGATATGAAGGAGAAAATCATCAAGGAATTGGAAGAATAACTTGCAGCTGAAAAGAAACTTGTTGAAAGTTTCTCCAAGCCTAAGACAGTTCTTCCGCTTGTTGCCGAATTCTCTGCTCAGACCAAAGGTGCAGGCTTAGGCCATGTGGTATCCCCTAGTAAATCTTCTAGGAGAAACAAGGCCAAAAGGAGAAATAAGGCTGCCAAGAAGGCTCTAGCCAAGGAGAAAGGGAAAGCTCCTTAAGAACAAACTTTGTTCAAGAAGGTTATCTTTCTAACGAACTAGTTTGATCTTGACTCATCCTACGATCACTTTGCTAGGCCTACTCATGTAGAGCCCAAGTCTCGGTACCAAGGATGGACTCGTCCTCGGAACTTTAGCGAGAGTGTCTTTAAGGCACCTTATAAGGAGATCACTCTTTAGAGCTATGGACCTTACAATCATGGTCATAACATCAAGAAAGCACCAAAAGCTAAACCCGTTGTAGAAAAGCCTACTAAGGAGAAGAATTCATGTGAATTTAATCACCATGAAGCTTCTAGTTCAAATTCTACTGCCCCTGCTAGACCATAATCTCAAAAGGTCTGACAGGAGATCGTTAAGCAAAGATACAACAGATTTGACTGTTGGTGTTGTGGCAAGGTTAGTCACTTCGCCAAAGATTGTTGGTTTAATCCAAGATATTATGAAACTACTCAAGTTAATAATGTGAAAAAGACCACTCACAATGTTAACACTCGTAGAAGGAGTGTGCTAACTAGAGACAAAGGGCCCAAACAAGTTTGGGTTCCTAAGGAATCTTAATTTTATTTTTGCAGGAATGTACAAAGACCACCAAAAATCCTATTTGGTATTTGGAAAATAGATGCTCTTGGCATATGACTGGGACTAGAAGCCTTCTTCAGAATTACTCACCAGTCATGAACGGACCAAAGGTCATCTTTGGAGGTTCTGATAGAGGAATTACAAAAGGCTACAATATGATTACTAATGGTAGTGTATCCTTTTCCGATGTGGCTTATATTGAAGGATTGGAACACAATCTCATAAGCATAAGCCAACTCTGCGATAAAGGATACATCGTAGAATTTCATGCAGACAAGTGTTTTATAAAATCAGTTGATAACTTAGAAATGATTTTATCAGGCACTCGTAGTAAGAATATCTTTTGTGTAAATTTTATTTGCATAGACTCTTCTACATCAGTGTGTTTTTGGTAAAAGATAGCGTGTCTCTTGGTGACCAATGACACAAGAGATTAGCACATATAAATTTCAAAACTATTAATAAATTATTTTTTCTTAATTTAGTACGTGATGCTCCAAATGTCAAGTGCGTTAAAGATAGACCTTGTCATGCATGTGTGAAAGGCAAGCAAACAAGGGCTAACTTTAAAAGTATTATTGGCAAAGATTCTAATAGGTGTTTACACCTACTTTATATGGACTTGTTCAGTCTACTACAAATTAGAAGTTTGGGAGGTACGGATTATACATTGGTTATTGTTGATGATTACTCTCGCTTTGCATGGGTGTTTTTTCTAAAACACAAGTCAGATACCTTTGATATCTTTATGAGTTTTGTCAAGCAAGTCCAGAATGAATACAGCTGCTCCGTTGTCAAAATCAGAAGTGACAATGGAACAGAGTTCAAGTCTGGGGTCATGACAGAATTCTATGAAAGTATTGGCATTTTTCATGAGTTTTCCTCTACTCGTACTCCTCAATAGAACGGAGTTGCTGAGAAAAGGAATAGAACATTCATAGAGGCTTGTAGGACCATGTTGAGTGATGCCTCACTACCAGATATTTCTGGGCTGAATCCGTCAACACTGCATGCCACATGCAAAATCGAGCACTCGTAAACAAAAAAACTTAATAAGACACCTTACGAGCTACTAAAAGGCAGGAAACCGACCATTTCATACTTTAGAATCTTTGATAGTAAATGCTTCGTCCTTAACAATGGTAAGTATCACACCACTAAATTTAGTGAAAGCTTTGAAGGTATTTTCGTATGATATAGTTGCCATAGTAAGGTATATAGGAATTTCAATAAAAAAATCCTGGTTGTAGAAGAATCTATTCATGTTGTATTTGATGAGACGAGCTTGCTGCAAAGCAGTTCTTCTAGTGTGTTCATTGAAGATGCAGGTTCACGACTGAAGGAATTGAGCTTGGATGAGCAAATTAAGAAGAAAGATCAAGAGTTCATCACGATCACCACTCCAACCCCTATTGGAGAAGATGATCACCATGATGAAGATATCATTCAAGTTGATGAAGTCACTCCAGTGGTTGAGGAAGCTCCAGATGCAAGGAATCTAGAGCTCAAACACTTGAAGGATCACCCAATTAATCAAATCATCGGAGATCCCCGACACGGTGTCAGAACTCGTAGAGGTACAACTAATGAAAATTTATATTTGAATTTTCACTCGCTTGAACCAAAGAAGTTTGAGGAAGCAAACTCAAACGCATCTTGGATAATGGCAATGGAAGAAGAATTGAACCAATTCAAGCATTGCCAAGTCTGGAAGCTTGTTCCAAGACCCAAAGGGAAGAACGAATCGGAACCAAGTGGGTATATAGGAACAAGATGGACGAAGATGGAATAATCATAAAGAATAAGCCCAGACTCGTCGACAAAGGATATCGATAAGAAGGAATCGACTTCGACCAGATGTATGCTCCAGTGTCAAGACTGGAGGCAATCAAGTTATTCCTAACATATGCTGCACTTAAGGGCTTCACTGTCTATCAGATGGACATGAATTCGACCTTCCTTAATGGTTACATAAAGGAAGAAGTGTATGTGGAACAACCTCCAGGTTTCGCTGATTCTAACTTTCCTGATCATGTTTATCTTTTATTTAAAGCATTATATGATTTGAAACAAGCTCCTCGATCTTGGTATGAGATGTTGTCTAGCTTTCTTCTTGAGAACAAGTTCACAAGGGGAAAGATAGATAAGACATTGTATCTTAGGGAAATAAAAGGCAAGATTTTGCTAGTGCAAATCTATGTCGATGATATTATTTTGGCTCTACTGACTACAACCTCTACAAGAAGTTTTCAAAACTTATGCAAGGGAAGTTTGAAATGAGCAGTATGAGAGAGCTGAAGTATTTGTTAGGACTTCAAGTGAAACAATCTGAAGATGGAATTTTCATCTCGCAGACGAAGTTCACCAAGGAGTTAATTAATAAATTCGGAATGGAGAACGCAACCTCTATGAGGACTCCAATGGGTTCATCTATGTCTCTGTACAAGGATGAGAAAGGGAAACCTTTTGATGAAACCAAGAATAAAAGCATAATTGGATCCTTGCTCTATCTTACTGCGAGTAAACCAGACATAATGTTTTCAACATGTGTATGTGCTAGATTTCAAGTGAACTGTAAGGAATCTCACTACGCTATTACAAAGTGAATTTTGAGATACCTTAAAGGTACATCAAATTTGGGCTTATAGTACCCAAAAAATAATGATAGCGAACTAATTGGTTTCTCAGATGCAGATTTTGCAGGAAGAAAAGATGACAGGAAGAGCACTTCCGGGACTTGTCAATTCCTAGGAAGAAGACTCATATCCTGGAGTAGCAAGAAGCAAAACTATTTTGCAATTTCAACAACGTTAGAGTATATCTTTGTAGACAGTTGTTGTGCATAGCTGCTACGGATAAAGAACCAGTTTGAAGATTACAACTTGAAGTTCCAAAATATCCCAATGTTTTGCGAATCTTCCAGTGCAATTGCAATCGCCAACAACCTAGTCTCTCACAACAGGACAAAGAACATAGAGCTGAGGCATCACTTCATTAGGGAGCGTGTGGAGCGTGGAGACATTAACCTCCAGTATGTCCCAAGTGACAGGCAGGTTGCAAGACATTTTCACGAAGCCGCTGGACGAGGCTAAGTTCTCGTTCTTCAAAACATAACTTAGCATGCTCAACAAAGAAGAATAAAGTAGGAGGACTCATAACATAGCTCAAGGATCAGGCAACCCTTAAAAAATTCAGAATTTCTTAAGTACAGACTTCATTTCTCGAGTAAGACCTATCACTACTCGAGTACTTATTTATACTACTCGAGAACTAAGTATACCTCTCGAGAAATACTACTTGAGTAATAAGATACTTCTCGAGAAGTTCCAGATATTACTCGAGTACTATAATTCTTTCACTCAAGTAATGATTGTACACTCGAGAAATCAGAAGGAATTTTTTTCTTTTTCGACTTCACGTTCAAATTTTGATATTCACACCCAAATATTTATGCCGCCATATTCTCAGGTATGTCACGTTATTTAATTCCTTAATCATCACAAATTAGGGCTCATATAAATAGAAAAATCCGGAATTTCCATCTTACTCTATCTCAAAACCCCTTTCTCAAAAAGAAAGGAGAAAACCGTTAGTCTTCCGCCGCCATCGCAGATCTCGCCATCGTCTCTCTTCTCACAGTCAAGTTTCGTATTCTCTTGATCAATGGCACCGACTTTGAAGATAGGGATTTGAAGTGAACTCGTCTCGACCGGAATTTCAGAGATTTCAGAAGATTTTGAGAATCTTCTTCTTCTGGATACCGCCGGCTTGACCTTTGTTCTACAGCAACCATATAAGATTCATTTTCCAGAAGTCGAAGAATTATTTCAGAATGCAAAGGTGAGGAACATTGGAAAAATTCTTAAGTCAAGAGTTAGAAGAATCATGATTAAGATTTCCAAGATAGTAGTTTCTACCCTTCTTTGGCTACCAGTGGTTGAATAAGAAGACGACATAACTGCCGAGGACTATGATAGAGCCTATAGTTTCTGTGGAATTTCTGTTGTTATAAACAACATTCGTCGACCTGACTTAAATGCAGAGGGCAAACTTCTGGTGGATATTCTTGGCAAAGTACTTCTGTGCAAGACAACTTCAATAAGCTTACACTGCCGATTTCTTTTATATGATAACAGTAATTATATGCAGGAAGAAGTTTCAGTTTGGTATGATGATTCTCGACAAAATAAGGGAAAGTATCAAGGATCCTAACTATGCAAGGATTATTTCTCTACTCCTGCATGAGTTCAAGCCATAGGTCTTTGACCTATCAGAGGGCACAACTCTTCACCACATGAAGAAGGTTTTTGTTCCTTCCATTCAAATATGGGAACTTAAACTGAAGAATCCAGCCCAAGCTGCCAAGGCTCATGACAATTCAGTAATTGAGGACAGGACTCCATCTCCTCCTCTAACTCAAGTAGCTGGCACATCTGGTGCAGCTGCTGAGGGGGGTCTGCTCCTTCAGTTCAAGAGGAAAGAATCCCTACCCCTCCTCCTGCTGCACTCCACCCAGCCACCCCTGAAGAGGAAATCTCAGATGCCCAAGTGCAAGAGAATATCCTTCTACTGAATAAGATATTAATAAGATGATAGAAGAACTGCCTTCTAAAGAGTCTCTTCCTCCCTTCCAACCAGAAAAATCTCCATCTCCAGAACCATCTCCAGAACAAACTCCAGCACCATCACAAGAACAATATCATTCTGAACCAGAATCCCCTATCTCCCAGTTTCCTGCTACTGATATAGAAAAAGAAGAAACAGTTTTGATATCTGATGAGAAAGGAGAATCCCCAGAACCATCTGAAGCTCCTCTAAAGATCTTGGATTTCACTCTTCCCACCATTCTTGGTGAGGAAGGTGATATTGTGATTCACACTACAAGGGCTCAGAGTTTAGTGGTTATTGAAGAAATTGTTCCATGGACTACTCCTCCTCCTCTGGTTCCTCAAGCTGTAAGTCCATCTCCTTCTTCTACTGCAAATGATATTTAGGGTAAGATAGAGTTAATCCTCTTATAATAGAGAAAATACTTTGATGATTCTCTAAAGGCTATTACAAAAAAAGTTACTGCTCTACAGAAGGAAATGTGCAGAGGTTTTGCTGAAATCCAGCATAATACTGATGAGCTGAAACACCTGTTCTAAATAGGTGGGAAAGCTCTTGACCACACTATTACTAGCATTGGTTAGGTGATGAACCAATCAGCAACTCTTGCAAATAATCAGATCCATCTGGAAAAGAAAGCCCATGAGCTTAACTTCAAGGCTTGTGATGATGTGGGTAAGTTTAAAGAGGATGCTATAGGGACCCTCTCTGTAGAAGTCAGAAAGGGGGAGGATTTAGTAAAAGAATACTTGGAGAAAGCAGATGCAAATATGAAAATTCTTTGGGAAGCTAAGATGAATGAGATACATGCTGATGTGCAAAATCAGATAGATTTTGTAAAGTTTCATACTTATGACACATTAGTGTGGATGCATAATCAGATATTCCCTAACATTTAAGCAGATCCAAATCTAATTCAGAAACCAATGCTAGGGTTTGGGAAACTGATCTGCCTCAAGAACAACCTGAAGCACCTATTCCTTAACGAAGAAAGTATGGTGACAAAGCTTCTGCTAGCAAGTCCATTCCAAACCCAGTAGCAGAAAAGAGGAAAGCTCAAGAATTTGCAGAGATTTTGAGCCCTACATCTAAGTCCTTAATCCTTGATACTCTCAAATTAGTAAAGGATTATAATGAAAGCAGGACTGCTCACTACAACTCTCATGAATGGGAACTGTATGAGAAATCCTTGCTTGAAAGAAGAATCTATGATAGAGAGTATGGAAGGAATAACCCAAATGCTCTGTTGGGTACACTGGAAAATATGTACCAGATTTGGAGAAGCCTCATCTTACTCAATGATATACATCAATTTGTATTTGATGGATGTTTGAGTTTCATTGTGCAGGTGTAAGGTTTGCAAGAAATTTTTCTATGTACAAATGTCGACACTTGTGAAGAATTATGTCGACACCCAGAAGTTGTGTCGACACTAGAAGCAAGGCTTGTGTCGACACTAGAAGCAAGGCTTGTGTCGACACCCAAGCATTGTGTCGACACCTGAAGAATTTGTGTCGACACCCAGAATTTTGTTGACACCTAAGGCAGAAATTGTGTCGACACCTAAAGCAGAATTTGTGTCGACACCCAAGAGTTATGTCGACACCAGAAGAAAGGCATGTGTCGACACTCAGGAATTGTGTCGACACTTGAAGAAGGTTTGTGTCGACACACAGGACTTGTGTCGACACACACTCAATGCCATCTTACAACAACAGCTATACTGGGTCTAAAGGCTTGTGTCGACACACAGGACTTATGTCGACACACACTCAACGACAGCTAGACATACACTCAACGCCATTTGTCTATATAAGCTATGTCAAGACCAGAAGCAATTGTGTCAACACACAGGACTTGTGTCGATACAAACTCAACGACAGCAAAGCATACACTCAACGCCATCTGTCAGCATCAGTTATGTCAAGACTAGGAATAGTTGTGTTGACATACAGGACTTGTGTCGATACATACAAACAGAAGCTGTGTCGAGTAGCAGAAGAATGACTATGTCAACACATGGAGTATTGTGTCGACATCATCAAGAATTTTGTTGACACTTAGTCTATTTATGTTGACACATATGAAGCAGTTTGCTGAGCGGTTCATGCTGAGTTGCAAAGCCTTTGAGGAATCAGCTGTCATAACCAACAGGTCTGACACCTTTGTCAGAGCTGTCAGAAGGTTGTTACAAACCGAATCAGCCGGTAATCATAAGGAAACTCTATATAAGGGGCTGATTCTTGACAACCAAAAAGACAAGAACTAAGGAAGCAATCAACCTATTACAGGAAAGAGAATCAGACAACAAGAAAAGGGGAAACCCTTAAGAAGGCAGATCCAGAGCAGTCTGCAAGAGAAGATTCAGATCTTATTCTGAATTCAAGGAAGGAGCTGACAGGAGATCAACTTCTACATCAAGTAAAGTTTCAACCTTATTTTATTCTATCAAGAAGATTTGAAACAGCTAAGTTAGGTTGAATCTGAAGATTCAGTTTATTCAAGAACTGATCAAGAAGCTCACACCAATAGAGAGTTCTATCTGGTGATATCTTCATATCTCTTAAACATTCAATTATCTTGTAGGATCTTTGTAAGATTTGAGTTGTAAGCCTGTAATTATAAAGGCTGGGGTAGGGCTGAGTGCCTGAGGTGTAGGACTGGTAATATTCTGAGTTGTAAGCCTAGTGATAAAGGTTGAGGTAGGGCTGAGGCCTGAGGTAGGATTCTTGAGGAGAATCTGAGGTAAGACATGTATAAGTCTGAGCTGTAGGAACCAATATGGTTCTGAGTTGTAAGATCTGTGGATCTGAGTTAGTGGAAGGAAGTTGGGCTGAATCCAGTTCTCTGCTAGATAGACGAAGGGGGAAAGTGGATGTACCCATACCTTGGGGAACCACTATAAATCTGGTGTTTGCTGTGCTGTGATTTCTGTACTATGAATTGTATTTTCTGTGCTGTGTTAATACTAATTAGTTTCCTGAATTATAAAATAAAATTGGAACCTATTCACCCCCCCCCCCCCTCTAGGTGTCTAGGCTCTTGAAATAAGTCTTTCAAGTGGTATCAGAGGGAGGTTGCTCAAAGATTGACCTAACAGTCTGAGTGAATCTCCAAAGCAATTAACAGATTTCAAGAATGGGTTCAAATGAGAATCAAAAGGAGTTTGGATCTATGAAACTACCTATCTGTAGGAATGAATGTTTTGGCATATGGAAGGAAAGGGTTAGATTGTTTATGGAAGCTTCTGATCCAAGAATCTACATCACTATACAAGAAGGACCCTTTATTCCAATGAAGGTATCAGCTCTGGATGCAAATATTAAAACCCCTAAGAACTATTCTGAAATGATAAAGGATGAGATCATCCTAGCAACACTAGACAAAAGATCACAAAACATTATTGTAAGTGCTATAGATGATGCCACATTTCAAAATCTTGTACATTGTAAAACCTCCAAGGAAATATGGGACACCCTGATTGTCTGCATAGAGGGAATAGAAGAAGTTAGAGAGGACATGAAATCTATGCTGAATCAAGAATATGAGAGCTTTAGACAAGCCAAGACTGACAGCATAGCTTAATTCTACAAAAAGTTCTTCAGGATAGTTAATGAGCTGATGACATATGGAAGAGTCTTCAGCACATATGAACTTAATGACAAGTTTCTCAGGTCTCTGACAAAGGACTGGGACACAAAGATTTGTACCATCAGAGAGGTGGCCAAGCTTGCTGATACACCTCCTCCCATACTGTTTGGAAAGCTTCTATCATATGAAATGCAGCTCACTGCCAGAAAGGAGGAAGAAAAGAGCAGTAGGTCTGAGTACAAGGATAAGTCAGTTGCCTTCAAGGCTGAAGGCACAGGAAAGGGCAGGAGAAAATCTCCTTCTCTAACCAGAAGGAGTGTTGAGGCAGAAGAAGGAATTCCTGACAATAACACATCAGATAGCCACACCTCTGATGAGGACTTTACTGCCTTTACAAGGCAGTTCCAAAGGTTCATGAAAAAGAAGAAGTGGAGAACTAGACCATCAACATCCTTTTCCAAGGATGAGTATTACAAGAAAAAGAAGACTCCCAAGGAAGATAGGTATGCCTCAAAACCTAGTAAACAAACTAATTCTAAGATTGTTTGATATTATTGCAATAGGCCAGGACATGTCATAGCTGACTGTCCAGACAAGAGGACTAAACCTAAGGACAAGAAAAAGCATCAACTGAAGGGAAAGAAGGAGAAATCTTTTATTGCTCAGAAATAGAAGAGTTGGACAGACTCTTCATCTTCAGGATCAGGAGAAGAAGATGATGCAGAAGCATATGTCTGGCTATTCTCAAAAGAAGAGGATTCTAGGGAACTAGAATTCCTACAAATGCTGGACTCCATAAATGGAGTGGAAGACCATTGCTGTAGAGGGCTGATGGCTCTGTTAGAAAATGATCAGTGCCAGGATCAGCCTGGTCTAAGCGAGGTATACAATTCTCACTCAGCTTCTAATTATTTCATTGGATCAGAATCAGAAGCATCTACATCAAGAGATGTGGATGGTTCTGAGTCTGAAGGGGATGTAAATCAACTCATTGATGAGTATGGTGGGTTGTTGTAAGATCTATAGAGAAGGAAGCTTCTTGTCAAGGAGCAGGCCAAGGAGATTGAATCTCTTAAGCAGACAGCATCAGAATTAGCCAAGCTGATTGATTTGAAACTGAAAGAGGTTGCCAAACTTAAGAATATTACAATCATTCAGATGGGCACAATCTCTTTTAAGGAAAATCATATCAAGAATCTGGAGGCAAAACTTCATAAAGAAAAAGAGTTAGTGGCTAAATTCTCTAAGCCAAAATCAGTCTCGCCTTTAATAGACAACTTCATTTCTCAAAAAGGTAAGACTGGTCTAGGCTTTAAGGGTAGAACAAGGGCCATCAATTCACATGGAAAAGGTAAGGACCCAGTTCAGCCATTAGCCTCTAAGCCCCCTATTTTCTTTAGGAAGGTGATGCAACCTACAAACAAGTATGATCATAAAATTACTCATGGTCACTGTGAGTATGGAGATCACATTGGAAAGTGTGCAAATGCCAGTAGGCCACTCTATAGGCAAGCCTATCAGGTTCAAAAGGAATTCTTGGGGTTTGCTGCTCCAACACCTACACTTAAAAGGACTGCTGGCAACAAGCTTGTGAAGTCTGTACCTAAGAGAAGGTATAACAGATTTGAGTGTTAGTGTTGTGGCAAGGTAGGCCACTTTGCTATGGATTGTTGGTTTAACACAAGTGTTAAAACCAAGAATAGTTTATCTATTAGAAAAGCTGTAGGTATACATGACAATTTTCAAACAAACAAGGACCTAGGACCAAAAACTAATTTGGGTTCCAAGGATGACTGATTCTTTATTTGATGTAGGTGAATCCAAGTGGCCATACCCCTATATGGTACTTGGATAGTGGATGTTCCATACATATGACTGGAACAAGAAGAATGTTGAGGGACTATGTACCCATAGAGAATGGACCCAAAGTAATCTTTGGTGGATCAGAAGAAGGAATCATCAAAGGATTTGGTAATATTTCTAGTGAATCAATTACTATCACTAAAGTGGCTTATGTGAAGGGTCTAAAACATAACCTGATTAGCATAAGTCAACTTAGTGATCTAGGTTATGACATCTCTTTCCTCAAAGGGGAGTGCCAAATAAGGAGGTCAAGTGATCAAGAGATCATTTTGACTTGCACTAGGAAAGGGAATGTATATTGTCTTAACCTAGATTATGAGTTTAACATCTCACCCATTTGCCTAGTTGCAGGTGAGAAAGCTTCATTATGTGTCAAATGGCACAATAGGCTAGCTCATCTAAACTGTAAGTCTATAGGACTGTTGTTTAGCATGGGATTAGTGAGGAATGGTCCTCAAGTCAAGTGAATTAAAGAGGGTGTGTGTTCAGCTTGCCAAAAGGGCAAACATACTAAGTTCTCTTTCCATGCACTAGATAACAAAGATTCAATGAGATGTTTATATCTCTTGCATATAGATTTGTTTGTTCCTATGCCAATTCATAGTCTTGGTAGGAAAGTATATACTTTTGTTATTGTGGATGACTATTCTAGATTCACATGGGTTTTCTTCTTGAGGCAAAAATCTGAAACTCCTACTGTTTTCCAGACCTTTGTTAAACAAATTCAGAACAATTCAGTGGTCAAAATCAGAAGTGACCATGGAACTAAATTTTAGTTTGAATGTATGAGAAAGTTCTGTGAAGAACTGGGGATCCATTAGGAGTTCTCCTCACCTAAAACACCCCAGCAAAATGGTGTTGCTGAAAGAAAGAATAGAACTCTAATTGAGGCAAGTAGAACACTACTTAGTGACACTACTCTCCCTGAGTACTTCTGGGCAGAGGCAGTAAATACTGCATGTCATGTACTCAATAGAGCCTCCATTAATAAGAAACATGAGATGACTCCCTATCAGATTTTGAAAGGTAGAAAACCAAACATTTCCTACTTCAGAATCTTTGGTAGCAAGTCTTATGTCCTAGTTAATGGTAAGCACTACCAAACTTAGTTTGCTGCGAAATCCCTAGAAGAGATATTTGTTGGGTACATCAATAATAGTAGGGAATACAGGATCTACAACTTGACTACACAAGTTGTAGAAGAATCTGTTCATATTTTATTTGATGAGTCTAAATTGATTAACAGTGAATTTTCTAGTTCTTCAGTTAGGTCTACAGGTCTAACAGACAGTCTGTACAAGCTGACTATCAATGAAGAAGCACCTGCTAGGTTGGATGAAGAAAAGGATGCATACTGTCCAGGGGGAGAACAAGACTCACTGGATGAAGAAGACAAAGAGGAGCATCAGGTTGAGGAAAATGAAGAAGGCCAAGAGGTTGGCAGATTTCCTCCAGTAAGAAGACACCTAAAGGATCATCCAGCTCATCAAATCATTGGTGATGCAAGTCAAGGTGTACTAACCAGGAGCAAGAACATGAACACAGTTTTATGTTCAAGTTTCTTGTCACAGATAGAACCTAGGAAGTTTGAAGAAGCCATGCTAGACACAAACTGGATTGATGTTATGCAAGAAGAGCTGAATCAATTCAAAGGTGAAAAGTCAGGGAACTGGTTCCTAAACAAAAGGATCACAACATTATAGGAACCAAGTGGATCTACAGAAACAAACTTGATGAGAATGGCACTATAATTAAGAACAAGGCCATACTGGTAGCAAAAGGCTACAGGAAAGAGGAAGTGATTGACTTTGATCAAACCTTTTCCTCAGTGGAAAGGCTGGAGGCTATAAGATAGTTCTTGGCCTATGCTGCCTTTCAAGGGTTCAAGGTATATCAGATGGATGTAAAGTCAGTATTTCTTAATGGTGACTTAAAAGAGGAAGTCTATGTTGAGCAACCCTCAGGTTTTGTAGATTCTCATTATCTAGATTATGTATATAGGCTTAGGAAAGCTCTATATGGTTTGAAATAAGCCCCTAGGGCTTGGTATAAAAACTTGTCTGTTTTTCTTATTGAGAATAAATTCTCTAGAGGAAAGATAGACAAAACTCTATTCTTTAGGGAATTTAAAGGCAAGATAATCCTAGTCCAGATATATATTGATGACATTATCTTTGGATCTACTGAAAATAACCTATGTAGAAAGTTTGCCAAACTTTTGTAAGAGAAGTTTGAGATGAGTAGTATGAGTGAGCTGAAGTTCTTCTTGGGACTTTAAGTAAGACAGACTGATAATGGACTGTCTATATCCCAGTCTAAGTTCACCAAGGAGTTGATTAAGAAATATGGAATGGACTCAGCCTCCACCATGAAAACTCTAATGGGAACAATTATGCATATAGGCAAAGATGAGACAGGAAAACCTGTTGATGAGTCTTTGTATAGAGGGATAATTGTCTCCCTACTCTACTTTATTGTTAGTAGACCTGACATCATGTATGCTACATGTGTCTGTGCTAGGTACCAAGCTTGCCCAAAAGAATCTCATTATACTACAGTTTAAAGAATTTTGAGATATCTTAAGGGCACACCTAATCTAGGTCTTTGGTACCCTAAGAATAGAGATTTCTTACTAACAGGTTTCTTAGATGCAGACTTTGCAGGATGCAAAGAAGACAGGAAAAGTACTACAGGAACTTGTCAATTCCTAGGTGGAAGGCTTGTGTCATGGTGTAGCAAGAAGCAGACAAGTGTAGCTATATAAATAACTGAGTCTGAATATGTAGTTGCAGGCAGTTGCTGTGCACAACTGTTGTGGATAAAGCACCAACCTTAAGATTATGACATCAAGGTAAGTAGAATTCCACTGTTTTGTGATTCTACAAGTGCTATTTCTATTACTAAGAATCTTGTATCACACAGTAGAACCAAGCATATAGAAATTAAGTTCCATTTCTTCAAAGAACATGTAGAGAAGGAAAATATTACTCTAGAATTTGTAAACACAAATAATCAAATTGCTGATATTTTTACAAAACCTCTGGATGAAACTAAATTCAATCATTTTAATATTGAATTAGGTATGTTAAACCTAGAGTAGGTCCGCACAAGCTTTCCTAAGTAGATTATGTAAGCACAATATTTCTCAGGAAATTTGTCTAAGTACAAAGTTTGTGTCGACACAACTATATCGAGACTTTAAGTTAGTTTATTTTTGTGTCGACACACAAAAATCAAAGTCGACACTCTATGTCGAGACATGACCAGTCCATGTCGACACTGACATAAGTATGTCGACACATAGACGTGTCGACTAAACCTAAGTATTATCGAGACCTAGATCTTTTCCGTCGATACATATAAGTATTGTCGAGACCTTGTATTAGTACTAAGGCGCGTCTTTTAAACTCCCCTTTTAACCTAGACTATAAATAGGTGAAGCCAAAATCTAGTCGACTACGCCTTCAGATTTCTTGAATCTAGACCTGTTGTCGACTTAGACATTCACTTCTCTTCTCTTCACTCTCTCTCCCTTTCGTCAATGGCGCCAATCAAGGAAGACAAAGTGAACGAAGGCTATGAGCTTGTTCGTGGGGGATTCACGACAGCGTCACAAGAAATCCAGGGTGTAATTACCCTAATTTCAGAAAATGGTTTGGAATTCTTGGTCTCAGAACCGACTAAGATCTGGAAGAAGGAAGTCATGGAATTTTATTCATCAGCCACTATGAACTTAGAAGGGAAGAATATCCAAGCCACAGTACAAGATTCCCGAGTGAAACTTACACTGAAGATGATTAGTAAATCAGTCCAACTTCCTAAGGTTAAGGATGACGATGACATCATTCCATCAATGATAAAAGATGCCTTAAGCTGGTGCGGGCTAAACCCTAATACCAAGGTTGGATCATCCCTCACCAGAAAAGGGATGAATTCACAAGGAAAGTTCCTGTCTGAAATAGTAGGCAAGGTGATTTTATGTAAAATAGGTGGACATGACAGAATTTCAGCCTCTATGTTCCATCTAATGACAAGAATAATTTTCAGGCTAAAAACATACTGGGCATCAATAGTCTTTGACAAAATACAAGAAAGTATAAAGAAACCAAATCTGGGAAGGATTCTGAGTTTATGTTTATGTTTTTCTTCAGCAATACCAGATGTAATGAGCCAACTTCCAGGAACAAAAATCAATCATATAAGGAGAATGGACACCAGAATTCTGTCTAGGTGGGATAGAGTATTAACAAGGAGGTTTCTACTCCTCAAAAACAAACCAATAAAGAAAAGAAGAAGAAGGAAGTTGTTCAGCAAGCGGAATCCTCTAGTGATTTTGAAGAGGAAGTGGTTTCAGTTCAGATGAAGACAGACAATAAAAAGAAGCTCAAGATCAAGTAGAGAGCAGTGTGCTCCTAGAGCAATAGATAGTCACTACTCCAGGGGGAGAAAATCCTGAACCAGCAGCACAAGATACTGTACTTTTTGAGCTACCTGCTCAAGGGGGAGGAATTGATGCAGCTACTCTAGAGAGTGAGTTTGCAGCTGATACAGTAATGAATATTGTATTATATATCAATAAAGAAACATTGGAAATTGCTGAGAAGGATGCACAAGATGTGCAGATAAAAGATACAGCTCAGGATGAGCGACTAAGTATCTCTTTTATAGAGCAGACCCTGGACAAAGATCTGGATGTCCAGGGAGAACCTTTTGTTTTCCAAACTAACCTTGTTCCTCCTATATAGATGTAGCATGAGGTAACTATGGAAGAGCTGTTTCCTGATTTACCAGCTACAAGGACTAAGGGGGAGCAATCACAGATAGAAAAGGACCTGCCAAGAACTGAGGGGGAGGAGCTACTGAATTCCCCATCTAATAAGGAAACAACTGAAATAGACAACTGATCACAGCCCTCTGATGATGAGGAAGCATCTATGGCTAAGAAAAAGAAGATAGTTGTAATTAGGAAAAGGAGCTCAGGCTACAAGAAAGCCTTGCAAACTATCACACCACCTCCTGCTCCAAGCATGGACTTCAGTTCATTACTGGTCCAACTGTAAGTAAAATTGGATGAACAAAGGTAGTCTTTAGAGAAGTATATGGATGAGTCAAATAAAGAACTGCAGTTTCAGCTGGCTCAGGACATAAAATCAATCAGATTTGAAGTAAATCTACATAAGAAAGAGATGACAGATTGCTTCCATAAGGGAGGCAATGCTGTAGTACATTTGGCTGAGCAACAATAGCTTATAAAGACTGAGGTTGAGGACATTGCCACCAAGCAAGGATATGTTTTATAAAATCAATTCAAATCTAATGAAAACCTCAAAGACTCACATGAAGAAATCATCAAAAAACTGGGAAGTATTTCCACTGATTTGAAAACTGACATATCAAAGCAAATACAAGAAGATCTAGTTGCTTTCCAAATAGCTATTGGAGCCTCTGAAAAGACCATTTCTGATTACCTAACTAAGTTCAAGGCTTACTATCAAGAAGTACCGAATATCTGGCTGATCAGATAAGGTTTCAAAAGACTGATCTGAGAGATCATATAACTAGCAAAGTCATAAAGGGGGAGAGATTATTAGTTAAAGCTAGCTCTGACCATGCAAAATGGGTCTCATAATTCCATCAGAGCTACACATTGCTTTCCTCCTTTGTGTGATTATGACAATGTTGCTGAGTCTGGAGTGCAACCTGCTAATATTGAAGGAGATCAGCCTGAAGTTGCACATGTAATTTACCCTCCTACTGACTTTGACATGGTTCAATAAGGAGTGCAAACAATGTACAGCCCTCAATGGAAGGCACCAAATGTGATCATTGAAAAAGTAGACATGTCAGAGGCTGTCAAGGAAGCTCAGAAGGAAGCACAGCTATCCAAGAAAAGGTTCAAAGAATAGGCTGAGTTGAAGCCAGATTTTGAGCAATGGAGCCCTACTTCCCGGAATATTATTTTGACTGCCTGGAAGGCTGTAAAGGATAAGACCTATGATAGGGGTAAATGGTATTCTGAGCAAGAATGGAACAAGTATCAAGCCAGGCAAGAAGCCATTATTCAGTATAGAAGGAGTGTAAAAGCTAAGAAGTTAACTGCTAATGCTCTGGAGCCTAGCAGGTACTTCCCCAAGCCTTTTCACTATTTTGAAAGGCAAAGGATAAAGGCTGAAGAACTAAAGAAGAAGGATTTGAAAGGAAAGAAACTTGCTGATAATACAGAACCTACTGTGTAGGAAAAGATTAAATCTGGAAAAGGCATTATAATCAAGGAGCTTAGTCAATCATAGGATAGATAGGCTTATGTGTAGAAAAATGTAACTTTTTGCTTTTGTTCTAAGAAAAAACATGTAAACCCAGAATTTTCTGATTAATAAATAAAAAAAGATTCACTATTGATTTTAGTTGTTTATATTGTTTATATGTTATCTTGCACTGAAATGTATGTACATCTATTTTTATGTGCTTTATTATGAGTTATGTATATCTTTGACAGAGTTATGACTTCTCCAAATAGGGGGAGATTGTTGGGTACACTGAAAAATATATACCAGATTTAGAGAAGTCTCATCTTACTCAATGATATACATCAATTTGTATTTAATGGATGTTTGAGTTTCATTGTGCAAGTGTAAGGTTTGCAAGAAATTTTTCTAAGTACAAGTGTCGACACTTATGAAGAATTGTGTCGACACCAAGAAGTTGTGTCGACACTAGAAGCAAGGTTTGTGTCGACACCCAGGCATTATGTCGACACTTGAAGAAGTTGTGTCGACACCCAAAATTGTGTCGACACCTAAGGAAGAAATTGTTTCGACACCTAAAGTAGAAGTTGTGTCGACACTCAGGAGTTATGTCGACACCAGAAGAAAGGCATGTGTCGACACTCAGGAATTGTGTCGACACCTGAAGAAGGTTTGTGTCGACACACAGGACTTGTATCGACAAACACTCAACGCCATATTACAGCAAAAACTATACTGGATCTGAAGGCTTGTGTCAACACACAGGACTTGTGTCGACACACACTCAACGACAGCTAGACATACACTCAATGCTATTTGTCTACATCAGCTATGTCAAGACCAGAAGCAGTTGTGTCGACACACAGGACTTGTGTCGACACACACTCAACGACAGCTAGACATACACTCAATGTCATCTGTCAGTATCAGTTATGTCAAGATCAAGAATAGTTTTGTTGACACACAGGACTTATGTCGACACATACAAACAGAAGCTGTGTCGAGTAGCTGAAGAATGACTATGTCAACACATGGAGTATTATGTCGACATCATCAAGACTTGTGTCGACACTTAGTCTATTTATATCGACACATATGAAGCAGTTTGTTGAGTGGTTCATGCTGAGTTGCAAAGCCTTTGAGGAATCAGCTGTCATAACCAACAGGTCTGACACCTTTGTCAGAACTGTCAGAAGGTTGTTACAAACTGGATCAGCCGGTAATCATGAGGAAACTCTATATAAGGGACTGATCCTTGACAACCAACAAGAACAGAACTAAGGAAGTTATCAAGCTATTATAGGAAAGAGAATCAGACAACAAGAAAAGGGGAAACCCTTAAGAAGACAGATCCAGAGCAGTCTGTAAGAGAAGATTCAGATCTTATTCTGAATTCAAGAAAGGAGCTGACAAAAGATCAACTTCTACATCAAGTAAAGTTTCAACCTTATTTTGTTCTATCAAGAAGCTTTGAAATAGCTAAGTCAGGTTGAATCTGAAGATTCAGTTTATTCAAGAACTGATCAAGAAGCTCACACCAATAGAGAGATCTATCAGGTGATATCTTCATATCTCTTAAACATTCAATTATCTTGTAGGATCTTTATAAGATCTGAGTTGTAAGCCTGTAATTATAAAGGTTTAGGTAGGGTTGAGGGCCTGAGGTGTAGGACTGGTAACAGTCTGAGTTATAAGCCTAGTGATAAAGGCTGAGGTAGGGATGAGGCCCGAGGTAGGATTCTTGGGGAGAATCTGAGGTAAGAATTGTATAAGTCTGAGCTGTAGGAACCAATCTGGTTCTTAGTTGTAAGATCTGTGGATCTTAGTTAGTGGAAGGAAGTTGAGCTGAATCCAGTTCTCTACTGGATAGGCGAAGAGGGAAAGTGGATATACCCATACCTTGGGGAACCACCATAAATCTATTGTTTGTTGTGCTGTGATTTCTGTACTGTGAATTGTATTTTTTGTGTTATGTTAATACTAATTAATTGCCTGAATTATAAAAGAAAATTGGAACCTATTCACCCCCCTCCCCCCTCTAGGTGTCTAGGCTCTTGAAATAAGTCTTTCATGCTCCTCCAAGACCACCAAAGTATTATCCAAAACCATTCAACTACCATAGAAGACAGCAAGAAAAGAAAAAAAATAACAGCAACAACATCAAGCCAAGGAATGACAAAAGATTTAGATTGTGTGGAAATAGAATTCATCGACAATTCTATATATATAAATCTTTAATTTTGATGATCTATTTTTGTCTTAATTATTAGCTTATTATTGTCATTTTCTCTTTGCTATCTAGTCCTTTTATTTTGTTATCTTGATGAAATTCACCTTATTGTAGAAGGTTCTGACTTCTACAAATAGGGGGAGATTGTTGGGTAGTGTATCCACAATAACTTAGATTTGTATGAACTCACCCTTAAACTAAGATGAATTAAGGTGTATTTGATGTCTTGTTTGAGTTATGTGTTTACAGGACTTAATTGCCAAGTGTAGACTAATGTAGGTCTACAATGAGTCACCAAACGCATGACCATACAATGTGATCCCTCCTTGTGTGATCCATGGTGTTGACTCTCGTGTAGCCTCTCTATTGGAATACACTTCATTGTCAAGCACTATACTTTTAGGAGAAAGACTTGTTGCTGATTTCATTGAAGAAAGAAAAAATTTTAGGAAGCTAAAATTTTCTAAGTGTTTTACTCGAGAAGGACATGAGTACTCGAGTAGATTTTCAATGAGTACTCAAGTGAGCTAAGTCTAAATTTCGAGTAGGGAAATAGTTCTCGAGAAGATTGAACTTAGTTCTCGAGAAGCTTATTCTATTACTCGAGCAGATCTCTCATTGTTCTCGAGTTAACAGAGATTTTTAGCTCAGAATTCCTCCAAGTCTAGTACTCGAGTAGCTAAAAGCCTTTACTCGAGTAGTTCAATACTTTGTCTCGAGTGAAAAAAGTCAAGTACTCGAGAAGTATATCTACTACTCGAGTAGTTAAGTACCTGTACTCGAGAAGTCCATCTACTTCTCAAGAAGTCAAGTTCTATTACTCGAGTAGCCAGAATTATTTTCAAGATTTTCTCTTAGTCTTGTACTCGAGAAGCTAACATCCATTTCTCGAGAAATAAATTGAGTACTCGAGTAATCCATATTCCACTTGAGTAATGAAGATGTTTTTCCTTAAATTTCCTTAAGCGCTGCTTCTCGAGATTCTTATAGTTGCTTTCTCGAGAACCATTCTTTGTTCTCGAGTAATTTTATATCCACTCGAGAACTATAGTTCGATTCTTTTTCTCTGAAATTTCGTTGAGTGACGGGACGCATTTAAAAAATAATTTCCTTAATTATTGGTCCACGTGTCTGAGTCATTTATGATTATGACCGTTGGTTGGTTCCTATAAAAGGTCTAATCGAATTTGACTAACCCTAAGGAAGAATAACAGAGAGAGAGAGAGAGAGAAGTTTCTGAATCGGTATTTTTTTGGGAATAACCAGCCGCTGCTCATCGTCTTCATCAACTCTGATCTTCCTAATCCAAAGGATTCAGACAAGAAGAATCAACAGATCAAGCCTTCTCTACTGCCACACATCTCTTTCTTGATCGTGGTTATTCTAAGTTCTTATATCCAAGCATACTCAGATTTCTTCCTCAACTCTTCTAAAAGGGCTTTTCAATTTTCAAGAAGGAAGAAGCTGAGTCTTTTCTAGATCTGTGAAGACAAGTTTGTGTATTTATTTGTAAATCATTTTATTCTTGTAGGAGATTTTATCTCCGAGTTTGTAGGAAGTTTTTCTTCCGAGTGTAGATCCATTTTTGTTGATCGAGTTGCAGGGGCGTTGCTTCGAGGTGTAGGATTGGTTTTCAATCCGAGGAAATAGTGAAGTAGCCGAGTCTAACGTATTGCTAGATCGGTGAGGTGGAGAGTGGACGTACCCAAGATTGGGGAACCACTATATATCTGGTGAACTCTGTGTTGTGTGTGCTTGTTTTATGTGCTTCGCTCGCTCAAATTTTTATTCCGCAAAAAGACGCAGACCTCAACTATTCACCCCCCCACTCTAGGTCATTTAGGTAGACAACTAAAAACATCATCCTGCTAGAATTATAGGAGTGTAGAGATGGAGCCCCTGTTGGCCTCCCTATTCTAAATAAGTAGGGGCTCGCCAGCATCATATAGATGTTTCTCGTCGAGACTGAAGTTCTGGTGCCCTTTTGACACCGCATTCTCACAAGCTCCCTTTTCTTATGCTACTGGGGTCCCAGCAATCTCATTGACGACACTAGTTGCGGTCTCACCATCTACTGGGGCATTCGCTGGGGAAACCTCACTTACTTCTTTCCCCTTGACAAGTGTCAAGGTCTTTGTTTTTTGGAAGCCGATGGGGCAGAAGGCGCGTCGAGGTTCTATCTCTACCCACTAGGTTTGGACTAGGTACCCAGCTCTTCCCAGAAGGCCGCATCAGTAGATTCTGTGCAGGCAATGGTGGTGGCGGAAACCCTACTACTCGCTTAGGGAAGGTGTAAATGAAGGTGTCGATCCCCTACACCTTTTTACTATTAGAGAAAAAATTCAAGGGAAGGAGGTGAGATCTAGGAGTAAGAAGTGTTGAAAGTACCTTCTCTATGAGGAACTGGGAGGAGTGTATCGGTGTTCCTCCTCAGATGGGGGATGTCAAAGTTCCCCTCGAGGAGGAACAGTTGGAGTTTGGACTCATGACCTCCAATGGTGAGGGGAACATAGGTCAACTCGTCTTGTTCAATAAGCAAGATGGGGATGTTGCCAAAGTCACATGTCATAAAGAAGAACTTGCGAATCCAGTGGTGGTTTTTGTTTGTGAGACCACAAACCTTTATTTGTTGGCCAGAGAAGAAAGTGAACACATCCTTCTTGGCCCTGAAGTTAAATAATTTGTGGAAGACCGTGAGGCTAAATTCTATCCGCTCCTCATGCATGTAATAGACGAATACTACTAATAGGATGATGGAGTTAGTGTTAAGTTGAGCGGAAATAACCTCGAAGTACCGGAGAGCCTGGCGCACCTCTGGTCACAGGGGGAGGCGAAGATCCACCTTGAAGTGCTCCAAAGTTATTGTGAGTTCGTTCGACAAGAAGTGGTTAAACGACTCATCCTCTCTCGGGCGGTGCGCGATGAACCCTAGCGAGATGTAATGTCCCACTATCGAGTGGAACATATCCTCCGCCAGATTTAAATGGTAGAAAGGGTAGTCGGCGAATTCCTTAACAAACTTAGACTTACCATCAACATCATCACCCATTGCGCGAGTGCAAGAGGGAAAATTAAGAGCATGAATGCAAGAAAGAAAGAAAAGAGCGTGCGTGCAAGAAAGAAAGAAGAAGGCTAAGTGTAGAATAGTAGTAAATACGGTAGGTGAGGGGTCCTATTTATAGAAAACTGTTAAGCGGGAAGAATCCAGGGTAGAGGGTGTGTGGATAACAAGCTCGTCGTCCACTACCTCAGTCCTTGGGCTGGCCAAGCACTCCCCCACTCACCTACGGGTCTAAGCGAATGCTCCATTCAAAGTCCTAAAAGCAAATTTGTGAGAGGAAGAAAGCATCATAAAACGAGATCATAAGGTTATTCAACACAGGTAATCAAGTGCATTCACAAGTCATTCTACGAGATTAAGATTCATTACAAGATAAAAAAAATAAAAGATTGCATGACATGTAGAATTGAAAAGAAGAGGTCAGAGGGAGTGAGTACTGGTAGACTCAATGTTGGAGTAATTACCATAGTCCCCGACCTCTCCTCCTCGTCCTCTACGACATGTGTGTGTAGTAGTATGCGCGTGTAGTAGTATGCGCGTATAGTAGTATGCGCATGTAGTAGTATGCGTGTGTAACATGGAGCTCATGTTGAACTAGCCACAGTTGGTATTCTTCCCACACAATATGAACCTGTGGGGAGTTTTCCTCGCTACCAGCTCCCTGCCACATCTCATCAAGGAGCTATGCATAGTCCCTTTGAGACCGCGCAACCATCGCTCAGTGGTGTCCTTGTTCTCTTGAACCTTGGCGTAGATCTCGTACATCATGAGGCTGTATTTTCTAAACAACTCAGTCATCCTCCTCTTCAGCACCATGGCATCCTTTGGGCCGCTTAGGAAGTTTACAATCATATTAGGGGAGGGGGTGAAGAGAACTCTTCCTCATCAATTTCAAGGTCGGTTAACGAGACCTCTCGGTAGCCTGGAAAGGAGCAGGTTAGCCATATGAGATCAGATCTCAGCAAGATGGAGGCGAATGCCCTTACTAACCCTGTGAAGTGTTGATCCCCTTGCCCGAACATTAGCGTGAGGGACTGGGCCACCCCTCGAAGGGCCATTCAAAGGAAATCATGTGCGCTTTCCCGAGGTAGGGGAGAGCGGTACCTTGTCGGGGACCAGATTGGTTGCAGGAGATGAGTGGTCGGGATCCCCATCGGGCGAGAGCCCCTTCGGTCAAGAGCCTTGAAACTGAGGCATGATCAAGAATGATCACGCATGCTGGTGACTTTGGGGGAAGAGTTTCCAGGCCCGTGGTCCCAAAGGTAGGAGCTGCAAGAAGCGGAGAAAGGTGAAGACCGGAGACAAGGAAAGAGGGTCAGCGGGAAGGCGATAGGAAACTCACAAGGCGTAGGCGGGGGAACACCCGAGAAAATCTAAGGGTGGGTCCCCAGGGATGGTAGGTCACTCCCGACTTTGTGTGGGAGTATGATGGTGTTCGCTGAGTCCTCCCGCTCCTTTTCTTTTGAAAGTTCTGTCTGCAAGGAGCCAGTACAGTTTTCAGCCAATCTTTCTTGCTTGGTGGCGAGTGGAGGGGTGAATATGTGTACCTGGGGAGTGAGCTCGGGAGAGAGTGATGGAGTTAGGGGATGGACCCGCCAGCCATCTGGTCACAGCTGACCATTTTAGCCTTTTTTTAAGTTTATGAGGTGAGCTTGAGGCCTTCTTGGAAAGCCAGAGAGTGAACTCAGCATTGGAATATTTGGTCTCCTCTATGGCGACAATGATGCAATCTTAAAGTTCTTTCGAGAGCGGCATTGTACGATAAAAATGGACAAAAAGCGAGGAAGGGTGGGAAGTGTGAAGCCCTCTTACCCCCTTGGTTTGGTGTATATAAAACATAGTGGAGGGGCCTACAAAAAGATTCCCTCCAAGTCAGCAGGCACTCACCGAACACTAGGGGTTGAACTTTTCTTTCTGAGCTTGAGACAATCTCATAGAGAGTGGGGATTGTGTACAACCCCATGTTCGTCGAGTGGGTTAATCAGGGAAATCCAAGGTGTAGATGGGCCCTCAGGATCAGGTGAGAGGCGAGTGGGGCAAGCAGGCCCGCATTGGCCCAAAGGAGGTGTGCGGATAGCGGGCGAGTGGGACAAGCATGCCCACACTCTCCCAAAGCAGCATGTGTGAAGATAGCAGGCGATTGGAGCAAGTAGGCCCAATCTCATCCAAAGCAGTAAGTATGCGGATAGAGGGCATGTGGGGAAAGCAGGCTTGCACTCTCCCAAAGCAGCAGGTGTGTGGATAGAGGTCGAGTGGGGAAAGAAGGCTCGATCTCGCCCAAAGAAGAAGGTGTACAGATAGAAGGCGAGTGGGGCAAGCAGGCCTGCACTCGCCCAAAACAGCAGGTGCGCGAATAGCGGGTGAGTGGGGAAAGCATGTCCGCACTCGCCAAAAGCAGCAGGTGTGCGGATAGTCGGGTGAGTGGGGCAGCTGGTCCGAACTCACCCCAAGTAGCGAGTAAGAAGTAGGCCAGTGACGGCTTCATCGGACAGTCACCCTCAGCTAGGAGTGAGCGGGCGGTTGCAATCCCCATCTAGGCACTCGCCACTCTAGGGGAGTATAACATCATAGTCAACCCATCCTAGAAAGATTCTTCATGGAATAATATGTCGTGGTCTGCCAATAGCCCCTCCAAATAGCAGTGATTGGTTGTTGACAGACTAATTTGGGATGCGTTTAGGAAAACCAGAATGCGGGATTCCGCTATTAGAAGACCAGACATGGGAAAGGATAAATAGACCCCATGGGCACCTTTGAGGGGGACCCAGTTCTCTTAGCTTCTTCCTCCTCGGGCTATTTTTGGTTGGTTTTGAGTGCCCTCCAAGATACCCAGCTCAGCTTTTGGCTTGGGAGGGGAAGCGCTCTAAGAACTTCTGTGTGTATGATGGGACCTCCACGCTGTTGCCTAGGGTCTATTCTCAGGTTCCAAGTCTCAGGTCAAGCGATTTAATTTGGGAGAACTTGGTGTAATCTACCCCCTTGGGTCTGAACTCTTGTTGGGACTAATTTTTGGTTTCAATAAGTCCCAAGCCCAACCCCCCTCTTTTCCTCTTTTTTTCCAAGCCAATGTCCCAAACTTACCCTAACCCCTATTCTTAATGGTTGACACCTGGTCTATACTAGGTTGCCCTTATGAGGCCAACTATCCAAGACACATAAAGGAGGAGAAGCCATCTACTTCTCACCACCCCTAGTCCCACATCAGGGAGTAGGAAGAGAAGCCCTCCTCCCAGGCTATAAAAGGCCATCCCCTCCCCTAGCTAAGCTCACTCCTTTCCCAAGCTCAATCGAGCACACCCAAACCTCTATCGGAACACCATTTCGCCGGCAAACCCAAACCTGATTCTGCCACCTCCACCACCTCTAAGGGCAAGCCAGCCTAACATCTCCCAAGCCCCCTCCCTTTGGTGGAAACCTCACCCCTCCTTCTTCCCTATCTCACCATCATCTTGCATGTGTCTCCCGACCGCCGGAGCGCCGCCGTCACCACCCAAACTATGCTTCAAGTTTGGGAGGAGGTTAGGCAGGGCTGGCATGGACCAGCACCAGTGGGGCCCATGGAGGGTGCTACCTCATCATAGGAACCCTCCCCAGGTAGGAGGGGGCGAAGGTGCTGCCGAAGATGCATTTCTGGTGGTACCTGAAAATAATAATTCTTAGTCCAGCGCTCTATTTTGATTTTTTTCGGGAGCGACCGACGACGTCAAGCCTTCGAGCCACTTACTGAGGAAGGGCCGACCCCCAATGAGCTGGCTTGGGGTGGTAATGTGATGTGGAAGCAACCAGAGAGGCGGGGTGGCGTGACACAGTCGGGAGCAGAGACGGCTACGCCACCCTGCTCTCGAGTTGAGTAATTCCAGTGGTGGCCAGCAGTGCCTGGCCACCGGACAATCACCAAACGATTCGCCATCCCCCTATGAGTCAACCGGGAGCATCACAGGTGTATGGTGGATGTTGGAGGTGGCAAATGTCATCGCCCTCTGTACCACTGGGAAAAGCAGTTGTCGTCCGATCTTCATGTAGAAGATCGGACAACCAGAATTATCTAGATTCCCGCCCTACCTCATCATCAGCGCCCCTGCAGCGGATCAACGCATGATCCACTATGGGGAAGGAAGAATAAAAACGCTCATTCTCCTCTATCTTAGCTGCAAAAATGTTTATCTACAGACCGAATTTTAATCAGAAAATAGAGAAATTTTATGAGGGGAATCTAGGCTCCTAGGGAAAATGTTTGAACATGACAGTTGTTCCACAAATTTTTGGAGATTTGTATAACTTGATTTGGTGTTTTTAAAAGCCTAAATAAGATTTTTTTTTGGCCAAATTAAACACCCAAAATAGGTTGGAAAACTTTGGAAAAAATTCTAGGCTCAAAGTAGGCTCTCTTTGTTGTCATATTAAAATTTGGGGAAATTTAGATAAAAAAATGATGATTGAATGTCTTAAGTTTCAAGGATAGCTAAATCACCTGGAGGGGTGAATAGGTTTCTTAGTCTTATGTGACTATCTTTTACTTTCTTTTTGATCTAGGTGTGTTGAGTTAGCTTAGTTAGCTTGCTTTCAAGAACACAATCAACACACACAAGATTTATAATGGTTTCCCAGATTATGGGTACATCCACTGTCCCTCCCACCTTTCTAACAGTGTGTTAGACATGGCACTTCTCCAAATCTCGGCTCCTAAGAGCTTACAATACAGATCCCTCAGGATCTTTAAGTCTCCTCCAAGACTACCTCAGTCACTAAGCTCTACAACTGAGAGTAAAGATTTAATCCTACAGCTCAGTGATCCAAAGATCACCTACCTCATACTTGAGCACAAGTCCTACACTCAGGCAAAGAGGATAGTCCTACCTCAGATAGAATGACTCTCCTACAGCTCAGGCACAAATGCCCTACCTTAAATCCATAGGAGGATACTACAACTCAGGCACAAAGGCCCTATCTCGCAGAGATTGACTCTCCTACCTCAGATCTGAAACAGATCCTACCTCAAGAAAACTTCCCTTCACTCAGATCCACACAGGGATTCTACATCAGCCTTTATAAAATAGGCTTACAACTCAGGCACAAAGGCCTTACCTCAGATCCACAACAGGGATCCTACAATCTCAAGCACAAAGGCCTTACAGCTTAGATCTAAGACTGGATCCTATAGAGAGAGTGGTTGGTTGGTGTAGATTTGACTCTAAAGAAAAGTTCTCTAAGTCTTCCTTCCCGAGCTGAGATAAACTCAGCCCTACCTTCTTTACAACAATAAGATTGTTGATCTTCAAGTTGACTTGGCTTGTGTTGAGAAGTATCTTGCAGTGAACTGCTTCTTACTGAACTGAGAGTGAAACTCAGTCCTATCTTCTTCTTCACAGCTCTAGAAAGTATTCTTCAAGGATGATCTGCTAGGGCTGTGAAGATGCAACAGCTAGGGCTTTCCTTGCTGCTCCTTCTTCTTCAGAGAGATTACTCTGAACTTGTTGTTGAAGATCAATAGCTAATTTGCATCAATAGAACTGCTGCAACTATGGATAGGCCTTGGCTGCTTCTTCTTCCTCAGAGAATTTCTCTGAACTTGTTGTTGATGGTGTTGATTACAACCGCTAACTCCTTTTAACTTCCAGATCAACTGCAGCTAGGGTTTTGCCTTGTTGCTTCCTGAGCTGAGAGAATCTCAGCCCTAACTTCTTAACTGTAAAAATTAGAATGCTCTGCTTCTTCTTCTTTCTCAGAAATCTTTTCTGAACTTGTTGTGGCAGGTGAAGATCGCTACAGCTATCTGGGTGAACTTTTAGTTCAGCGGGTTTGAACTTCAGCTTCAAGCTCTACAACAATGGCGGGGGAGAAAACGATGAAGTTCCGCCTCTTTTCATCCGCCAAATTTATCCTTTTTATCTTCCACCGTCCAACGCCTATTTGACCAGTGGGCCCCTCTAAATTTGTTGGCTACAACTTATCTTTATTTGCAAAAGTCATATTGTAGACCTGTGGTGCCATTTGTCGTCTACTGTAGCTTTCCCACAACAATTTGAAACTTTGTTGACTCATGCTGATGCTAGCATCTGTGTACTTAGCCAAATTTTCAGTTTCATCACAGGCGTTGAGTGAATGGCCTTCACTCAGTGCAAAAACCATTAGTCATAATAACTGTACTTCCAGGAATTGAGTGCTTTGAGTGAATATCCTTCACTCAACGCTTTTGTCCTTAGACAATCCTTATACTGATTAGGCATTGAGTACGTTGAGTGAGCCTTCATCACTCAACGCCAACTTGACTTAGCCAAATTCTGCCTTGCTAGGAATTGAGCGCATTGAGTGAATAGCCTTCACACAATACTTTTGAACTTGGCAAATTTCTTTTGCACTACCAGGCGTTAAGTGCGTTGAGTGAACCTTCATCACTCAATGCCCCTCCCTAGACTTAGCTGCTTCTATGAATGCCTGCCTTCTTACTGAGGCATTGAGTGAACTGACTTAACTCAACGCTTCTGTACTTAGTCACAACTTTCTTTATGAATGCATTGAGTGAGCCTTGATCACTCAACGCTTCTATCTTATACTGCCTTTTTGATGAGGCATTGAGTGAACTGGCTTCACTCAATGCTTTTATACTTAGCCACAACTTCTTGATGAGCTTGCGTTGAGTGAGTTGTCCTCACTCAATGCATCTGAACTTAGACAGATTTTTTTGTCAATCTTTCCTTAGGCTTTGACTGATCATTAATTGCTTTGTTGATGCCTTCTGCTTTGGGCATTGAGTGAGCTATCCTCATTCAACGATTCTTTACTTAGCCAGAATTCTTTGACAGAATCTTCAAGTGCTTGAGCTTGACTCAATGCTTCTCTTTAGGCGTTGAGTGAGCTGTCCTCACTCAACGATTATGGACTTAGTCAATTTTTCTACTTGCCAATGCTGAGTCTTTGACAGACTCAGCTTTACTCGACGCCTCTTGTTATATGGAGTTGAGTGAACTGCCTTCACTCAATGCCTGTGGACTTAGCTGCATAACTGCTTTGCAAACTGCTGGGCTTTGACTACCCACACCTTACTCAGAGCTTTTTGGCATCTGGCATTGTGTGAACTTGCTTCACTCCACGCCTCTGGACTTAGATAGATTTCTGTCTCTACACCTTTTTACCTTATGACCACCTATCACAACCACTTAGACAACCTGTCTAAACTTGTTCTAATGAACATCCTGCATAAGATGAGCTTGAATAACATCAAATTTAATTATGCTCTTAGTGTTGATTGTGATGCCTCTTCAAATCAAATCTAGGGAACATTGATGACAATATTCCCAACAATGATTCTCCAATTTTTCAAAATATAAGGGTTGCGCTTTAAATTTTGATCCGTTAAAATATTTTGGGGGAAAGAAATCATAGCCCGTGATTGCGATAAAATTTATGAATTATTTTTCAAAATATTAATGACGAGATTTGTAGAGGTGAAATCTCAAGCTCGTAGTGATATGAGAGTTTTTGTAAATCATCGAGCTCTTTATTAAAAATAATTCTCGGGCATTTTGAGAGTATCAGGAAATGAATGATACAGGAAATGAGTGGGGCTATGCCCAACCACGATTCAGATGTTTGAATTTTTCCTTCATTTTGAAAAGATTCACGAGGTTGATTTTCGAGGAAAAATCAGGCACTCTTAAATACCCTAAATCGGACCGACTCAAGCAATCAAGTTGGCTTTTATCCTAGAATAAATGCTTATACTCTTGATAATCAAATTAGTTTAATATATGTATCGAGAAATTAAGGAACCCATAATAAGCTTCTCAAAATTGGTCAAGCCATGTTTAAGATATGCAACTGAACTTAATATCAGACCTTAATAATGGGTGAAATACAAAAGAAGCCTCCTAAGATCTGAAATAGAACTGAAAATTCTTCCTATTAACGGAGATGGAACTAAACATTCCTCCTATGAACAGAGATGGAACTAAACATTCCTCCGATGAACGAAGATTGAACTGAGCATTCCTCCTATAAACGGAGATGGAACTGAATATTCCTCCTACGAACGGAGATTGAACTGAACATTCCTCCTATGAATGGAGATGGAACTGAACATTCTCCCTACAAACGGAGATGGAACAAAACATTCCTCTGATGAATGGAGATAGAATTGAAGCCTCCCAAATAGATTTAAGGACTACTAACCCTTTTATTTTACTGGACTTTCTTTCTACTCTAGTCTCGTACTGGTCTAGTTTCTTTCAGCACTTTATTTAGAATTGTTTTTGTTCAGTTTACTTTTTAGTGCTACTTTAGTCTCGTATTGGTTCAGTTCATTTCAACAATTTACTTCTGTTCGTTCAGTTCAGTACTTTTACAGTTCAGTATTTCATTTCTGCAGCTTATTTCAGCAGCATTTCTTACCACACTTAATTAATGCAATTTAATGTTTCTGCATTTCTAGCTCGGGACCTGCTCTGACGAGCAGTTGGATTTTTGTAGAGCATTAGTTGGGGATAACTGAGAGTTGAGTAAATTCTCCAAGGTTAGCCCCTAATAATGTGCACCCGCGCTTGTTGCGCTCCTTGTCTAAAGTTGAGCAGCACGTTGATTTGTAGGCCACTTGTCTGAATTATTTCATATCAAGTAGTGTAGGCTATAGTAGACCCGATTTATGCCAGTTATTTATTTATTAAAATGCTTATAAATTGCTTACAATAAAAAATTGCAGGTTAGTCACTCTCGCAGGCCTGGGTAGTCCGTTATGACCACACCCCGAAGTGGCAGGACTGGCCACTGTCACCGACAGCTACATCGGCGAGGCCTGCGGGGTTCGCTACCCTGCTCGAAAAGAAGTGGTTCAAAATATGTCAATATAAGGCGTGTGTGCAGGTTTTGAACACCTGCGGTGTGTATGACACCTACGGTGTGTTAGCGGGTTTTGAACACTTGCGATGTAATTATAGGTTGTGAGTACTATTGATTATGTGATAGCTAATTGTGCGCCAATCAAATAACTGATGTTTATGCTACTACTTTCTAGTTATTTTATGCTGCACATTTTCAGATATTTGCTCCTAGTATATGAAATGAAAATGCATTATATAGAAATGCTGCTACTAACTCTCTCTTTCTTCGACAATTTATTTATTGTTTGGTTGCTTAGTCTCATCCCCAGGATATGAATCTGGAGAGGTGATGTGTTTCCACTTAGCTTTATGACTAACGATTATTTATATAACCATTCACAAGAGACGAAACACTGCAAAGCTCAGTTTCCACGTGATAGCGTACTAGTAGTTAAGACCACCCAATCAGAGGCACCTCCATCATCTCCAGACTTTTGAGACATGAGTTCTAGATCTTGAGGAGTTAGAGAGAGAAAGTTCCTAGTAGTAGATATTTTGGAGCCCATGAGACGTTCATGTATAAATTGTGGCTACGTCCTTATTTTACTACTCTAATATATATATATATCTGGTTTGCTCTCTGCAATTTGCTTCCGCATTTATGATGTGTTGTGATATGTTATGATTCTTACCTGAAAAGGCAACCAATTAGTTCCAATGTGAGTGGTTTGTTGCCACTCAGAAGTATTTGGTAGCTGTCTTGGGTAGTAAGACTCGTCTTCGACCCGACCCTATCAAAGGTTGGGCAAGGGGGTCTTATAAATGGATCAGAGTGATCACAATCCATCCTTGTGGGCTAGTCTATGGATCCTTCCATCCCTCACTCTGTTCCTTGGTTTGGGAAGAACCATACAACAGAAGGCTGGTGGACCATAGTGTTAGAGGCTTAAGGATTCTAGATTGTATGGTAGCACGCCCGCACACTTTTATTTCTGCTTTTGTTAGTAGTCTTTTGCAAATTTCCCTTACTTTTGCAAAGTGATGACATTTTTACTCTTACTTCTCTAAACCGGTGTCTAGTAATGGGAGGTCATCCTCCAGAGGATACCAACCCTCCACTCAACCTCCAGACCTAGTCGCACCTTCTCCTGTGCCATTCTCTAGGACGGATTTGGGGCTAACACTAATAGACCTACTAACTACTTTTCATATTGCTATTGCACAACCACCGCAACTGCTTTCGAAACCCACATACCTCTTAACGACATTTCTGTTGGTGTTACCATGGTGATCTGGAAGTGATCAAGCATGTAATCTCACTGCCAACTCAGTATGAGCCTATTAGGGTTGCACATAAGATTGTGGAGAAATTGGGAGTTTGGATCTGTATGGTATAGCTCATATGATGAGCAAATGGACTTAAATATTCTAAAGCAAATGTGTCGAGTATATTGAGGCCACTCAATGCCTTCATCGAGTTAAGGGTTGACTCGTCGAATGGTGGCGTTGAGTGAGTTGAGTGTGTTCAATGATTCATCGATTCAAGGAGTTGATTCGTCGAGTATTGCACTTAAGTGTTGAGTGAGTTGAGTGCATTCAACGATTTGTCGAGTCAAAGTGTTGGCTTGATGGATCTGTGTCTTAGGCATTTAGTGTATTGAGCAAACTCAACGCCATTCGACGAATTTGGCCTTGGGCGTTGAGTGCACTCAACGCCATAGCCCAGAAGACGTTGACAGCATTTAGTCAATTCAACGCTTTCGTCGAGTCAAGTGTTGATTTGGCTGAAGATTGGCGTTGAGTTCGTTGTGTATCCTATGGATACTCGACGATTCATTGAGTATAGAATGATACTCGTTAATTCGTCGGGTATGTTGTAGATACTCGACGATTCGTCGAGATAAGGGTTGTCTAGTCGAATTCTGGATTCTAAGCGCTGAGTTTGTCAAGCTTAGTTCAAAGAATGCCCGTAGTGAGTCAAATGTTGACTTGCTGAATTCTGGAATGAAAGTCCTGGGTCTGCAAATAACGACGGAAGTTGTTCTACTTATCGCCTGGAGTATAAATAAGATGTTTTAGGGTTTACTATTAACATTTCCTTTTGTCTAAGCACATGAGCCGTACTGTGTAAAAAGACTGGTAACCCTAAAAGTCGACAGAAGCATTCCGTCAATCCCATCGCCAATCCCGATCCCGATCCCAGTGAGTGTCGCCGCCGCCTCTCCTACAACAGATCTAGAAGTCTGTGGAGACGCTGAGTGTCCTCTCCCGACCTAGAACTTGTGCGACAAGTTGCTACAGGTTCACCCGATCGTGTGGATTTATGTAGAGGCGCGGATATACTTTCTGCGTTCAAGACTCTAGCCGTTGTGTTACCGGCCCAATTCTTTTGGATCATTTAGGTTGAGTTGAGACTCAATCCCTCAAAGGTAATTCTTATTACAGCATGCTTTACTTCTTGATTCATTAATGTTGTCCGATCCGAACTCGTTTGGGTTTTTCTTGTTCTTATTTCCGTTGTGTGCACAAGTGTTGTGCCATCCCTAAAAACCCAACAATTTTGTGAGTTGAGGCCTCCCACATTCAAAGGGACAGAGTCCTCTATGTAGGCGGAGGAGTTGATGGAGCGAGTCGAGGAGTTGTTAGTGGGTATGATATGCCCTACGGTTACAGTAGCTCCCATGGTGGAGACATTGGGTTATGCTATAGATTGGTGGAGGTGGCTAGCCACTCCACATTCAGGGGAAACTGCTTAGTTCTATTTCGTGGGAGAGTTCTCTGACGCCTTCCTCGAGCACTTCATCTTTGATGTCAACCAAGCCATGTTGCAGGAGCGCTTCCTGCACATCCGACAAGGTGATAGGATTTTCCCTGAGTTCATTCACTTATCCCGCTTTGTAAGGACACTCGCAACTATGGACAAAGACAAAGCTGCTCGATTTTATAGATGCGCATGCAATGATTTGTGGTAGGTACTGAGTATGATTTCCCATTCCACATTTTATATGATAGTGACTCATGCAACCGCTTTAGAGTTGGACTAGAGGATGGTGGCCCAGTAGCACCGAGGGCAGGTGGAGACCACGTGGGGCCAAGAACGAGAGAAAGGAGCTGCTCCTCAATGCTAGTAGAGAGATAGGAGGAAGTGTTAGCATCGACAGCCCTACAGACAGATACCGCCACGTCGACAGGAACTTGAACCCCCGACACCTTGATCAGTGCCAAAATAGGACCCCAAACCAGCTCCAGCACCTCAGCCCGCGCCCGCATTATTACGAAATGTTCCCTTCACGGGGAACTGTTATCTTTGACAGTAGCCGGGCCAAATTAGAGCTTTCTGGACACAAGTTGTAGGGAGACCGAGGTTAGGGGTAGTTTAGGGAGGAGCAGTAGTGAAAGGATAGGGACAAAGAGGCTACAGAGGTAGGCCTGGTAGGAGGGACCCGTAGGGTTGAGAAGCACCCCTCGAGACATATGTATTGGTACTTCAGCATGAGGTAGCGCCCAAATATGGTAAAAAGTATCTACCTCCTACATCATTGATGTGATAGATAATAGAGCTAGGACTAGATGTATGTTTTGTACATATATATTTATATCTTTTGTGTATTATGTAGACTTGATGCATGATATATATATATACATATATGTCATCAAGCTTACTCTTGATAGAAAGGTACCCTGCCAAAATGCTTTTTGATACCAGAGCGGCGCACTCCTTTGTCTCACAAGACTTTATTGCGTCTAAAGAGATGCTGTCCATTCTTGCGGAATATCGATACAGATCCGACACCTAAATGGATCAGACATTACTTCCACGGAGAAATGCTCATTCTAGGTCATGCTAGGAAATATGGAGTTTGAAATCTATATGACAATCCTTGCAATAATCGAGTTCGACATCATTCTAGGGATGAATAGGATGGTCGAGCAAAAAGCTCAAATAAATTGCTCGACCCAAGAAGTCAATCTTCATAACCTGAATGGGAAGGCCATTATTTTGAAAGGTATACTGTTTGTTACCCTCATTATTCTAACCACTAATCAAACTATAAAATCAGTTTGAAAAAGGGATGAAGTGTATCTCATTTACTCGGAAATGGAAAATTAGACCCAGGTGCTCGCTAAGGTCCCGATAATACGAGATTTTATGGATGTTTTCCTGAGTCCCTCCCAAGATTTCCTCCACAACGAGAGGTGGACTTTCAGATTGAGCTCATTCCTGGGTCTTGACCAGTGTCCCGAGCACCCTACCGGATGGCTCCAAGGGAATTGGCGGAGCTAAAAATTCAACTCCAGGAGTTAATCGATGCAGGATTTGTCCGCCCGAGTTCCTCATCGTGGGGAGCTCCTCTTTTATTCATGAAGAAGAAGGATGGGGCATTGCGTTTATGCATCGACTACATGGAGCTTCACAAGCACACCATTCGGAACATATACCCTCTACCAAGGATTGATGAATTGTTTAACCAATTGCACAATTTTGACATGGGAAGAAGACATTCCTAATATGGTATTTAGCTCTCGCTATGGACTCTACGATTTTTTTAGTGGTGTCATTTGGGCTCACCAATGCACCATCCTCCTTCATGGCGTTAACGAACAAGGTATTTGAACTGTTCCTGGACCACTTTGTGATTGCCTTCATAGAAAATATACTGATCTACTCGAAGACTAAGGCAGACCACTCAACACACCTATAGATGGTGTTAATAAAGCTTCGAGAGTATTCCCTCTTTGAGATATTCAGTAAGTACGAGTTATGGCTAGATCAAGTTGGATTCTTAGGCCACACCAACAAGAAGAATGGGATAGCGAAAGACTAGGCCAAGATCCATGCAGTACAGAATTGGTCGCCGCTCAAGATGGAAATAGACATTAGAAGCTTCCTCGGACTTGTCGGGTACTACAGAAAGTTTGTAGAAAGCTTTTCAAAAATTATCTTACCCCTCACCGCTCTCACAAGAAAAGACAATGTGTTTCGATGGACGCTAGAATGTGAGGCTGTGTTTGTCGAGTTGAAGAAATGTTTGACTTCTGCCCCTATCCTTACAATCCCCTCAGGAATCGAAGGGTTCACAATCTATACTGACGCGTCTCTAAAGGGGTTGGGGGACGTCCTGATGCAACACGGCAAGGAGGTCGCATATGCGCCTCGACAGCTAAAGCCACGTGAACTAAACTGTGAGGCCCATGATTTGGAATTGGGGGTTTTTGTCTTCGCCCTCAAAATCTAGAGGCACTACTTATACGGACTAAGATGTAAGATCTCCGATCATAAGAGCCTCAAGTACATCTTCACCCAGAAGGATCTGAACCTCCATTAGTGCTGGTGGTTGGAATTCTTGTGCGATTATGACTTCGCTCTCTAGTATCACCCCCGAGAAGGCCAAAAGAGTTGGAGATGCACTGAGCCATCAACCCTCAACAACCAAGAGCTGGATGGAGCTAATACAGGAGGAGTTTCTTTGATCTTTGGCAGATCTAGGTATTACCCTCATTACACATATGGACCCGGAGGAGTATCAATCCCAACTATACTAGATGGAGATGCAGTGTGATATCTGGATACGCGAGGTACAAAAGATTGATCCGGAAGCAGCCCCGATCATTCATACATTATAGGATGGAACGTAGGACGATTATAACCTGCATGATGGTATTCTGGAATACTTGCATCGTGTTTTCATTCCCTTAACCAGGGAATCAGAGAAGAAATTCTTCGTGAGACCCATCGGTCGAGGTACTCCATCCATCATGGTGTAGTTAAAATATAAATTGATCTACGCAAGACCTTATACTGGCCAGGGATGAAGAGTGACATCACCGACTTTGTAGCACAATGCGAGACCTGTTAGAGGGTCAAAGCCAAATACCGCAACCTAGGAGGCTTGTTGCAACCCCTACCGATACCCGAATGGAAATTTGAAGACATTTTTATAGCCTTTGTCCACGGCCAACCTCAGTCCTGTGCTGGAAATGACTCCATATGGGTCATTGTGGATCGACTTACCAAGGTGGTATGATTCATTTTGAATCGATAAAGTGATGGAGTTGATGTTTTGGCCAGGGTTTTAATAGAGTAGGAGATCTGATTCCATGGAGTGCCAAAGTCCATCGTGTCTGATCATGATGTGTATTTCACTTCGAAAGAGTGGAGAAAGGTCCAAACATCTTTGGGAACCAAATTGGCTTTCAACATTGCTTTCTAACCCCAGACAGACAGGCAGATGGAAAGGACAAATCAAATAATGGAGGATCTTCTTTGACTATGCATAGTGGAGCATAGTTAAACTCTGGAATAAATATTACCACTGGTAGAATCTTGTAATAACAACAACTTTCAGGACAGTATTAAGATGGCACCGTACGAGGCTTTGTATGGAAGACTTTGTTGGACCCCATTGTCTTGGACCCAGGACAAGGAACCTGAGGCCCTCGGAGTTGCTTTTATTGACGACTCCATGATAATTAGTAAGCTAATTGAAGATCGGATGCGGGAAGAGCAGAGCTGAAAGACTAAGTATTATGATGCGCGACATCGATCAGTGCAGTTTAGGGTGGGAGAGATAGTGTTTTTGAAAATCAAGCCCATGCATAGTATCTCCTGGTTGAAGAAGCAGAAGAAGCCGGATCCCCGCTATTTGGGACCCTATCAGGTGATAGAATGCGTTGGCCCAGTTGCGTACCAATTAGCCCTATCCCAGAGTTTGGAAACCTTCATGATGTTTTCCAAGTCTCTTAATTGATGTGTGTTCTTAGGCAACCAGATCAACGCCTTCCTACACCATTAGTACCGTTGCATTCGGACAGATCCATCCAGTTAGAGCCAGTGAAGATAGTGGATTTCAAGGTGAAAACCTGCGAAATAAGGCTATATCAATGGTAAAGATCCTGTAGTCAAACTACAGATGAGACAAATATACGTGGAAACCCGAGACCCTAGTCTGAGAAAAGCACCATGAGTTCTTTCCACAGGTATGCTATATATACCCCCCCCCCCTTCCCCTGCCCCCACACAGACACATTAAGCAAATTTTCAGGGACAAAAATCTTTTTATTTTTATTGAATTGTAACATCCCAACTTTTATTGGGTCACTAGAATCCTAGTGGACCAAATAAAAGTAAACTGAACCTCTACCCAAGACCCAAAAGAGGTAGAAGGTAACAGTACTTTAGGGTTTTTTGTTAAAGATCTCTGATTTCAGTTCTGTCAGTTCTTATGGACTCGTATAATCAATATCAGTGTGATGGAACTTGTTTCGTTGAAATCTAAGATCATATGGTAGAAAGTAACCGTACTTTAGGGATTTTTGAGCTAAAGAACTCTAATTTTAGGTTCGTCAGTTCCTCTGAACTTATATAGTCAATACGAGTGTGATGGGACACATAGCATTGCAATCTGAAGTCATATGGCGAATATGACAGCATTGAGTTTCATAGCACGTCGTGGCGCACAATTTTTGGATATTGAGCAATTAAACCCATATTTGACCCCAGTTAGTGGTATAGGATTTTTATGATCAATACGAGGTGAACAAAGTTTGTTCTGGTCAATTTTGATATCGAGTGATCAAACTAAGATTTAGTGTGCACTGAAAAGCGTGCACATAACAATTTTACCACAATACCCAACATTGACCTGTCTCCCGATGAATTAGACCCACTTTGACTTTGACCCATATGGGGATCTACTATAGGATTGACTTTGGTCAAACCCTCAAAATTCAATTTTTTGGAATTTTCCCAAGTGGGGCCTCACCACCCCAACCCATCAAATACACATATGTTTACTCTCCCAGCCCTATGGGCTTTGATAAAACATCCACCCCACTTGGGGAATGGACCATGTGCCAAGGTGAGACCCAAGCCCACCCCCCCCCTCTTTTCCTATTTTTCTTCAAGACCATGGCCCAAACGAACCCTCCCACTATTCATGATGGTTGACACCTAACATATGCTGGGTTGCATTGATGAGGCCAACTATCCAAGATAGCTAGAGGAGGAGAATCCATCTCCTCCTCACCACCCTTAGTCCCACATTGGGGAGGAGGAGGAGAAGCCCTCCTCCCAGCCTATAAAAGGGAACCCCCTCCCCTAGCAAAGCTCACACCTTCCCCAAGCTCAATCGAGCACACCCAAACCTCTATCGGAACCCCTCCTTGCTAGAAAACCTGAAAGTGAGGAAAGATCTTATATTTTCTTTAGGAAGAGTTAATGCGGAAAATTAAAAATTAAAACAAATAACAGAGCATAGCACAAAGAAAGAAACAGAGCAAGCAAACCAGACGACACAAGGAGCTACAGTGGTTCCCTCTCAATAGGTACGTCCACTCTTCTACCACCCTGGTAGGAATCCACTCAGGTTTTTGATCAGGTGCCCTGCCACCAACAAGATCTGCTGCAGGTAGATCTAGAGACCCTTTAGACTTTTGATCAGGTGTCTAAAAACCAACACAGGTTTTTGATCAGGTGCCCTGCCACCAAAGGGGTTTACTTTTGAAGGGAGTAATAACCCTGTACACAGTTTATAAAACTAGAAGTTGATGATGTTCTTCTCTGTTCTCAAATCAACTGAGAGAAGACTAGTGGATTGCTGTTGATGTCAAAGCTCCCCCTGAGAATATGAAATGGTTCAGGAATGCTGGGAGTCTTTGCTTCAGGGTGTAGGCCTTCAACTGATGTTGAGCTTCAGCAAGCTTCCTTAGACAGATATGAATAATTGTCTCTTTGAAGCTTGGAGCAGAAGAAGAAGATGAAGCTTTCTTTCTTCTGCCTGTATCCTGAGAGTGTCGAGCTTTCTTCTCTGTTAATGTATGTAAAAGAGAGAGAGAGAGAGAGAGATCCTTTATTTGTAAGAGAAAAAGTCTTCTCACTTTTTCTCTCTCTAATCTTTCTTTTTATCTTTGTCTTTATCTGGCTGAATTACTTTTCCCTAGAAAGATTATATTTAATGCAGCCTCAACGGCTATATTCATAAGAATATTGCATTAAATATATTAGCTGTAAGTCCCTTAAAATAAGCCTGAAATAACTTTGCCAGCTGTAATAAAGTCTGTCTGAAAAGCCGCACAGGAAAACGCCAAAAATAGCCTTCTTAAAGCTTCCTGAAAATCTGCACAGAAATAGTAGAGCGCCATTCGACTATCTCTGGACTGCAATAGTAGAGCGCTGTTCTACTATCTCTGGACTGCAATAGTAGAGAGTCGTTCGACTATCTCTGGACTGCAATAGTAGAGCGCCGTTCGACTATCTCTGGACTGCAATAGTAGAGCGCTGGTCTACTATCTCTGGACTGCAATAGTAGAGCGTCGTTCGACTATCTCTGGACTGCAATAGTAGAGCGTCGTTCGACTATCTCTAGACTGCAATAGTAGAGCGCCGTTCGACTATCTCTGGACTGCAATAGTAGAGCGCCGTTCGACTATCTCTGGACTGCAATAGTAGAGCGCCGTTCGACTATCTCTGTGAGCTAAAATTTCTGAACTTCAAAACTGATTTTCTCTGGAATTCTTCTGCACTTCTTCTGGAATTCTTTCTGAGGTATGCCTGGAAAAACCTATGACCCTTAGACTATACATTTTGGGTCAAACTAATCACCCTAATAGTGATCCTAACCCAAATCAGAACCTAAGGTTCCAACAATCTCCCCCTATTTGGGTGAGGATACTATTTATATAAAAATAAAATACAAAGCAAAAAGATCTGCTTGATTTACAATATGATAGCAGATGTGCATGGGTGCTTTGTAAAAAAAATTCAACCTAAAAGAAATACAAACAGAAACTAAGAGGCAGGTGCAAAGAATCTAATAAAGTGACAACTGCACTTCTGTTCATTTTCATTCTGAGATTCTGATAATCTCCCCCTATAGTTGCCCTTGCACTGAAGGGTCTCTTTCTGAAAATAAGAGGTTAGAAGTTCTGGACCCAGGTCACCTTGGGTCCTAGTTTTATCTCATGGGAAATAGAAATAAAAGAGCAAGTAGGTTGATCCTTATAACCTAATGGGTGAAATTTTCTATTAGGTATAAAAGGATTTTTAAAGTTTTGAGATTGATTATAATTTTCAAAAGAATAGAAATTTTTGTTTTGAAAATTTAAGTTCGACGATTTAGGTTGAGATCGTCGATCTGCGTTCGACGATCTGCATTGATATCGTCGATCTTGGTCAACAGATAAATATTGACTAGTATCTATGGTCCACGATCGTCGACCTCTGGTCGACGATAAATGATGATATCGTCGACCTCTGATTGCTGAGTATTTAAACTCAAGATCTGGGTTTAGAGATCGTCGATTGACGTTCGACGACAAATGCACCGATCGTTGACCTTGGTTCGATGATTTCTGTAAACACTCATTTTTATTACAGTTTTTATATTCATTTTTCTTTATTTTAGATGATTGTAGAAAAATTACTTGTTTATGAGCATTTTTTAAATCTTCTTTAACATTTGAATTTTTAGAAGATATGTTACTTAGCCTTTCTCTGAGAAGTTTTATTTCCTTCTCAGATTGAATTAAATCTTGGCATAAAGTTTTAAAATTCTCTCTAAAATTTTCTGAAGTGAAATCAAGGGAAGATATAACCTGATCCTCTTCTGATTCAGCTTCTGATTCAGATTCTTCATCAGAGATGCCGCAAGATGCATTGATTGCCATCATGCAGAATTCTCTTGCTTTTGTTTCTTCTTCATCCTCTGATGTACAGGATGAGATTTCTGAGTCACTCCAGGAATCAACTTTAAATGTGTTTTCCTTTGCTGATCCAACAGCCATTGCTGTGAGGGAGTCCCAGATGTCTTTTGCTGAAGAGCATTCAGCTACTTCTTGGAAAATGTCATCTGACATTGATTGAGCAAGTATGTCCATTGCTCTTGCATCAGCCATCTTTAGCATTTTTTTATCTTCTGTATCTTCAGATGGTGAGATGGGACCTGACAAAATAGAATCATAAATAGATTCATCAATAGAGTTCATAAACAGCCTAATCCTTGCCTTCCATAGTGCAAGCTTGTCCAGATTACACTTAGGAGGTCCAGTGCTTGACCATTCTTCATTTTGTGCCATGAAAAACTCTTAAGAAATAAATATAAGATCTATCTCAGGGATCTTTTGATTCAGGTGTTAGCCTGTATAAACAATCAACCTCCCTCTGATACCAATTGAAAGTGAGGGAAGATCTTATATTTTCTTTAGGAAGAGTTAATGCGGAAAATTAAAAATTAAAACAAATAACAGAGCATAGCACAAAGAAAGAAACAGAGCAAGCAAACCAGACGACACAAGGAGCTACAGTGGTTCCCTCTCAATAGGTACGTCCACTCTTCTACCACCCTGGTAGGAATCCACTCAGGTTTTTGATCAGGTGCCCTGCCACCAACAAGATCTGCTGCAGGTAGATCTAGAGACCCTTTAGACTTTTGATCAGGTGTCTAAAAACCAACACAGGTTTTTGATCAGGTGCCCTGCCACCAAAGGGGTTACTTTTGAAGGGAGTAATAACCCTGTACACAGTTTATAAAACTAGAAGTTGATGATGTTCTTCTCTGTTCTCAAATCAACTGAGAGAAGACTAGTGGATTGCTGTTGATGTCAAAGCTCCCCCTGAGAATATGAAATGGTTCAAGAATGCTGGGAGTCTTTGCTTCAGGGTGTAGGCCTTCAACTGATGTTGAGCTTCAGCAAGCTTCCTTAGACAGATATGAATAATTGTCTCTTTGAAGCTTGGAGCAGAAGAAGAAGATGAAGCTTTCTTTCTTCTGCCTGTATCCTGAGAGTGTCGAGCTTTCTTCTCTGTTAATGTATGTAAAAGAGAGAGAGAGAGAGAGATCCTTTATTTGTAAGAGAAAAAGTCTTCTCACTTTTTCTCTCTCTAATCTTTCTTTTTATCTTTGTCTTTATCTGGCTGAATTACTTTTCCCCAGAAAGATTATATTTAATGCAGCCTCAACGGCTATATTCATAAGAATATTGCATTAAATATATTAGCTGTAAGTCCCTTAAAATAAGCCTGAAATAACTTTGCCAACTGTAATAAAGTCTGTCTGAAAAGCCGCACAGGAAAACGCCAAAAATAGCCTTCTTAAAGCTTCCTGAAAATCTGCACAGAAATAGTAGAGCGCCATTCGACTATCTCTGGACTGCAATAGTAGAGCGTTGTTCTACTATCTCTGGACTGCAATAGTAGAGCGTCGTTCGACTATCTCTGGACTGCAATAGTAGAGCGCCGTTCGACTATCTCTGGACTGCAATAGTAGAGCGCTGATCTACTATCTCTGGACTGCAATAGTAGAGCGTCGTTCGACTATCTCTGGACTGCAATAGTAGAGCGTCGTTCGACTATCTCTGGACTGCAATAGTAGAGCGCCGTTCGACTATCTCTAGACTGCAATAGTAGAGCGCCGTTCGACTATCTCTGGACTGCAATAGTAGAGCGCCGTTCGACTATCTCTGTGAGCTAAAATTCCTGAACTTCAAAACTGATTTTCTCTGGAATTCTTCTGCACTTCTTCTGGAATTCTTTCTGAGGTATGCCTGGAAAAACCTATGACCCTTAGACTATACATTTTGGGTCAAACTAATCACCCTAATAGTGATCCTAACCCAAATCAGAACCTAAGGTTCCAACAAAACCCAAACTCGATTCCACCACCTCCACCACCACTAATGGAGAGTCATCCTAGCACTTTGTGAGCCCCCTCCCTTAGGTGGAAACCTCACCCCTCCTTTTTCCATATCTCCTTATCGTATTGCATGTTCCACCGAGCCCCCCCCCCCCCCCCCCCCCGCCACCCAAACCATGCTCCAGGTTTGGGCGAAGTTCAAGCAGGGCTGGCTTGGACCAATGTCGGTGGAGGCCTGGGGAGGGTGCTACCTCATCGGAGGAACCTTCCCCAGGTAGGAGGAGGCGATGGTGCTGCCGGAAGACACGTTTCTGGCAATACCCTAAAATAATAATTCTTGGTCCAACGCTCTTTTTCGATTCTTCCGGTAGCGGTTGGCGACACCATGCCGTCGGGCCAACGCATGAGTAAGGGCCGACCCCTGATACACGGTTGGGGGTGGTAATGTGATGCGGAAGCCACAAGAGAGGCGGGGTGGCATAGTACCGTCGGGAACAGAGCTGTTCTCGCCACCCTGCTCTCTTGTTGAGTAATTTTGGCGGTGGTTGATGGTGCCTGGCTTCCAGACAACCGCCAAATGATTCGTCAGCCCCCGGTGAGTCGACTGAGAGTGGCGCCCGCGTACGGTGGCTGCTGGCTGGCAGTGGCAGAGGTCATCACCCATTGTACTGTCGGGAATAGCAGCCGCCATCTGAGCTTCATAGGCGACCAAATTTATCTTGATTTGATACTAAGAATCACAAAGGTGGAGAAGAGGGGTTAAAGAGAAGAGTAGGTGGATGTGGTGGAAGTTGATAATATTCTCTGATTCTATATCCGATAAAGGCAAGCGTACCTTATCGTTTATAGTATAGGATACTAATGATTAATATCAAGGTCGTATTTCTCTGGGGTATAATGATTACTTCTACTTCGATGAGATCGCTATTATTTTATCAATTGATTTTTTCAACTAATTTACTAAACTAAAAGTAGGAACTAAATTACTAAGCTAAAAATAAACTAAATTACTTGCAGAATAAAAAGGGTTAGAGCTAATAATAAAGGGGAGTACTCAATCTTAAATCACTTTGAAATAAGAAAATCAAAATGAAATAACAGGCTAATTCTAAATAAAGTAAAACACCTTGACCGTGGAGGTTCCCGAAGCATGAACATGCTTCTCTCAAAGTCGTGCCCACCTGAGTTTAGGAAGATCCGACCGAACTCTCATCCAAATCGAAGACCTAAAGCTCACTTTAAGTGGTAAACCCCTCTATTGGATTTCACTCCAATCCGGGAGATTTAACGTCTGCCTCTCTCGAGGGGTGCATGCAACTCTCTTTACTCTTGGGTGATCGATTCAATCTATTAGCCTCTCGGCTAACTAAGAATGAAAACCCAAAAGGAAACTATATACTGGCAATATAGTCCCACTAAATAAAAACCAAGAGTAAATCAAAGGTAATTACTTTAAGAAGAAAAAGAAAGCTAAAACATCATAACTTGATCAACTCATTCTCATATAATCACGATCGAGTACAAATGAGGATTAGTTAATCATGGTAAAAGGGAAAGAGAGGGGTAGATAATAAAGGTGCATAAAAACTAAAGAAAGAGAAATAGAGAAGAAGAATGCTAACAAGAATTTAATTAAAAACATAAAGGATTACAACTAGGAATGGGGATTATAAGTGCGTGAAAATAGAGCTAATCACTACTACAACACTAATAAAAAGAGATTACAAGTACTAAAAGTACATTGCATGGAAACTAAAACTAGAAATGGAGGGAGAGGGAGAGCAAAAACATAAGAAAAAAACACAAAAAGCTAAATATGAAACTAGCAGCACCTCCCCTCTCTCCAAAACTTGTTCTAGAATGCTTGGAATGGCCTGGTATTTATAGGCAAAAAAGCTGTCTGGGTCACACCCCCTGTCACGCCTGGGAAGGGCGTGTCGAGGGGCGTGTCAAGTATGGAGTTGACCTCGAGCCTGGATTCTGGCGGGAATGATGATTGCTTCTGTATGTCGGTGGACATGCCCTATGACACACTCGTGTAGGGGGGAGTGTAAGGTACGTCACGTCAAAATCATTGGTCAGAAATCCGTCAGTCGTCGGAAAATGCGCTACACTCCCAGGGCCATACCCGTTTCGGGGGTGTTTCACGTACGGGTTTACGTGCAGTAATGGAAAAACTTTATTTGTGGCAGCAGGCTTCAGGATGTGGGTGATATGCCCACAGACACGCCCAGGGAGGGCGTGTTAGGGGGGCATGTCAGGTGTTTTCTCTCGGGATTTTGGTTTTAGCAGCAAGCTTCCTCGGGATCGGGTTACACGCCCTGTGACACGCCCAGGGAGGGCAGGTCAGGGGGGCGTGTCAAGTAATTTTGGCCGAAATATGTGAAAACCTACAAAAAGAGAACAAAACATTAGTTATATTATTTATATAAAAAGAAACTAAAAGGTACCTAAAAATACAAAACAAAAAAGATTTAAAACGAAAATAAATATATTTTTACCCTAATAAATTAAGCTAAAATATGCATCATAAAATTCCCCATACTTATTATTTTGCTTATCCTCAAGCAAAGATTACGAGTTACAAAAAATAAAGAGGATTAATTGAAAAGTTTAAAAATACTATAAACGAGTAAGACAGGAATTTAGAGGTAGAGAAATTTTGAAAAAGAACTGAAAATTCCTACTTTAACTTAGCACAAAATTTTATAAATTTTACTAAATAAAAGAACAAATCATCCCAAATTTTTACATAATTAAAACTTAAAAAAGTAACAAGTAAAAAGCACATTGAGTCACTACTAAAGTCAAAGAGACAAATTAAAACCATAGTCAATCAAGACAAAGTTCAATATTTCTATCAAAAAAATACTTACTCAATCTAGTTTCTCGCTACTATACTAAAAGTAAACGTAAGAAGCATGAATCACTAGGGCTTTAATTAGGCATACAGTTAGGCTTAGGTTTTTAAGGGTGCAATACTCAAAAGATAAATACGAGGGGTATTTGTACACTTAAAACAAAAAGAAATGAGTTTTGCCAAATAATGCTAGCCAAAAAAAATACTTTTCACTTTTTTTCTTTTCTTTTATTTTTTTATCAAATATTTTTTTCATTTTCATACTTAAATATTTCCACTTTTGTAGCAAAAGATAATACAAGGATTTTCGACAAATTTTTCAAAAAGATGCACATTAGCAATTAAAGCTCAAAAATAAATTTAAAGTGTGCATAGAAGTAAGCTATTTGGCCTTAGTGAAATAAAAAGTGGGGCTACAAAAAGGAAAGGAAAAGGGACAAAAATGGCTAGCAATGATTATTGTTAGGCGGGATGCAAAGGCTCAAACATTTCAAAAGAAATGTATAAATCATTTTCATGCTTCCTAAATCTACTCAAAATAAAGCTTTGAAATTTCAAAAGAAGATAAGCACAAAAATAGAAAATAGAGAATTTGTTTTCATGAAAACAATAATAATAAGCATCTAGACCGGTTTGTGTCTACTACACTTAATACTAATTAACGTTTAAAAAGATTTTAATAAGAAAAAATAAAGGATGATAGGTTTTATAAAAGTCTAAGAAATAAAAAAGGAGGCTAAGGAAAAGTGAAGAAAAATTCAAGAAATTTTTCAAAAATAGCATAGTACCCTAAATAGGAACACTGCATAAATCAACATACTACTCGCTTAACATATTTAAATAGAAAATTAAGCTAATTTATTCTAACAAAGCAAGTAGGCATGAACTTAAAAAAATAATAAAATGCAAAGTGACGGGGTACTAATTGATTGGCAAAAATTAACTCAATTTAATTGAGATTTTTTTAAAAAAAAAATTTATATATATATTTTTAGGATTTTTCAAAAAATTTTAAATATTTTTATTGATTTTTCTAAAGTAAACTAATTAAGAAAACACTCCCTCATACTTAAAGTTAAACATTGTCCCCAATATTTAAAGTTAAGTATAACGAGAGGTTGGAAAAGAGATAAAAGAAGAAAAAATGCAAAAAAAAAGAAAAAGATGCTTCCCTAGCGCTTGATGCCAAGACTTTGAAAAATGCATCCCCTAAACTTGAGCTAAAGACCGGCTTGAGTCCAAGTGGAGAGGCGAAAAGCGACACAAACACGCGGGAGCTTTTTCTTGCACAAAACAAAAGAAAAAACAACAATAAATGGATAGGGGGCGTGTAAGGCACGTCACGTCAAAATCATTGGTCAGAAATTCGTCAGTAGTCAGAAAAGGCGTTATACGCCCCAGGGCCACGCCCGTGTCGGGCGCATGTCACGTATGGGTTGACGTGTAACAATGGAAAAAACTTTAATTGTGGCAACAGACTTCGGGATGTGGGTGACACTCCCAGAGACACGCCCAGGGAGGGCGTGTCAGGTGTTTTCTCTCGGGATTTGGGTTTTGGCAACAAGATTCCTCGGGATCAGGTTACATGCCCTGTGACATGCCCTAGGAGGGCGTGTCAGGGGGGCGTGTCAAGTAATTTTGGCCGAAAGCTGTGAAAACCTGCAAAAAGAGAAGAAAACATTAGTTATATTATTTACATAAAAAGAAACTAAAAGGAACCAAAAAATACAAAAAAGAGATTTAAAACAAAAATAAATATATTTTTACCCTAATAAATTAAGCTAAAATATGCATCATCGGGATTCCTGCCCTGTCTCAACATCAGCGCCCCCCAAAGTAGATCAGCCCCAAATCCATTGTGGGGAACAGAAGAATAAAAACGCATGTTCGGCTCTATCTCAGCCGCGAAAATGTATATCTGTAAATCAAATTTTAATTAGAAAATTAAGGATATTTTTAGGAGAATCTAGGCTCCTAGAGAAAATGTTTTGAACATGAAAGTTGTTCCACATGATGAGGGCTATCTACACAAATTTTGGGGATTCTTATAACTTGATTTGGTACTTTTAAAAGCCTAAATAATATTTATTTGGCCAAATTAAACTCCCAAAATGAAAAATTTGGAAATATTTATATGCTCAAAATAGGCCCTCTTTGGTTTTATATTAAAATTTGGGGAAATTTTGATAAAAAATTGATGACTCTCCAATTTTTTGGCATATAAGGGTCGCACTTTAATTTTTGATCAGTTCAAATATTTTTGGGGAATAAATCGCAGCGCGAATTCGCGATATAATTTAAGAATTATTTTTCAAAAAACTAATGATGAGATTTATATAGGTGAAATCTCAACCTTGAAGCGATACGGGGATTTATTTAAATCATCGAGCTCTTTATTAGAAATAATTATCAGGCATTTTGAGAGTATTGGGAAGGAATGATACAGGCAATGAGTGGGGCAATGCCTAACCTCGATTCAGATGTTTTGAATTTTCCTTTATTTTGAAAAGATTCATGAGGTTGGTTTTCGAGGAAAAATCAGGCCCTCTAAAATACCCGGAATCGTCCTGACTCGAGCAATCAAGTTGTCTCATATCCTTGAATAAATGCTTATACTCTCGATAATCAAATCATTTTAGTATATGTATCGAGAAATTAAGGAACTCATAATAAGCTTCTCAAGTCCGATCAAGCCATGTTTAAGAGGTGCAACTGAACTTAATATCGAACCTTAATAATGAGTGAAATTCAAAAGAAATTTTCTAAGAATGAAAATGGAACTGAACATTCCTTCTATGAACGGAGATTGAACTGAACATTCCTCCTATGAACGGAGATGGAACTGAAAATTCCTCCTATGAACGGAGATGGAACTGAACATTCTCCTATGAATAGAGATGGAACTGAGCATTCCATATATGGACGGAGATGGAACAGAACATTCCTCTTATGAACAGAGATGGAATTAAAGCCTCCTGAAAATGGAGTGAAGGACTACTAACCCTTATATTTTACTGCACTTTCCTTCAACTCCAGTCTCGTACTAGTCCAGTTCCTTTCAGTACTTTATTTACAATTATTTCTATTCAGTTTCCTTTTTAGTACTACTTTAGTCTCGTACTGGTCTAGTTCATTTTATCACTTTCTTTCTTTCAGTTCAGTACTTTTACAGTTCATCATTTCATTTCTGTAGGTTATTTCAGCAGCATTTTCTTACCGCACTTAATTATTACAATTTAATATTTCTACATTTCAAACTCAGGTCCTACTCTAATGAGCGGTTGTCTTTTGGGGAGCATTAGTTTGGGATAAACCGAGAGTTGAGTAAATCCCCAAGGTTAGCCCTAAATAATGTGCTCCAACGCTCATTATGCACCTTATCTAAAGTTGAGAAGCACGTTGATTTGCAGTCCGCTTGCCCAAATTATTTCATGCCAAATAGGGCAGGCCCCCGCAGGCACAATTTATGCCAGTTATTTATTTATTGAAATGCTTGTGAATTTTTTGCGATAAAAAGTGGAGGGTCAGTCGCTACCATAGACTTCTTTTACCGGTGCGGGGAGTTTGACGACTCATGGCGATAAGAAGATGCATACCATAGGTGATCAATCATTTTTATATCCCTTTGGATTTCCTTCACTAGTCAGCCTAAATTTCAGAAATCGACGGAGTTCACTCACATCCAAGAGTACATCAAGTTGTACGTTGGGTCCTGGGTGGTGCGGTTCGACTATACCAAGAAGTGATAGGACTAGCCATGGTCATTAACGGCCATATCGGTGAGACCCGCGGGTTTCGCTACCCTGTTGTATGAGAAGCAATCCATACTATGTCGACATAAGGTGTGTGTGCGGGTTTTGAACACCTGCGGTGTGTGCGCGGTTTTTTGAACACCTGTGGTTTTGGGCGGGTTTCGAACACCTGCGTGTGATTACAGGTTGTGTGTACCTATTGATTGTGTGATAGCTAGTTAAGCGTCTATCAAATAACTGATGTTTATGTTGATACTTTCCAGTTATTTTATGTTGCACGCTTTCAGATATTTGCTCCTAGCATATGAAATGAAAAATGCATTACATAGAAATGTTGCTGCTAACTCTCTCTTGCTTCAGTGATTTATTTATTTTTTTGGTGCTTATACTCATCCCCGGGATATGGATATGAGGAGGAGATGTTTTTCGCTTAGCTCTATGACTAACGATTATCTATATAACAATTCACAAAAGATAGAGTACCGCAAAGCCTAGTTTTTGTGTGACGGCCGTACCAGAAGTTGAGACCACCAGAGCAAAGATACCCCTATCGATTCTAGACTTTCGAGACGTGTTTTAGAGCTTGAGAAGTGTGTGAGAGAGAGTTCCTAGTAGTTGTTGTTTTGGAGTCCATGAGGCGTTCATATATAAATCGTGGCTATGGCCTTGTTTTACAACTCTGATATATAGATATATATATAACACACACACAGAAAACAGGAAATTAGCTCGAGCTAAAACGAAAGATTATAGCGTGAATCGTGTATTTTGATTTTGATCCTCAAATGTATCTCCTTTGAAATAGCGATCAACATAAACGTTATAGATCTCATTGAGATCTAAAACTTTTATGCTGATCACTTTTTGATTTGAAGCCCTTTAGGCCCCCGATTTGGGCGCCGAAAAAAGTCACGCCGAAATCTATACAGACGACTCGTTGCGGGCGTGACTTTTTTGGGATCCCAAATCGGGGGTCTAAACGGCTTCAAATCAAAAAGTGATCAAAATAAAAGTTTTAGATCTCAATGAGATCTACAACTTTTATGTTGATCACCTTTTCAAATGAGAAATATTTGAGGCTCAAAATTCCAAAAACTAAACTCACGCTAATTTTTTCCTATTTTTGCTCGAGTGTATACTCTCGAAACCTATAATATATCTGATTGGCTCTCTGTGATTTGCTTCTGCATTTATGATGTGTTGTGATATGTTATGATTCCTACTTGTAAAGGTGGCCAACTAGTGATTTGGAGAGTGGGTCGTTTCACTCAGGATGCACTGGCTGGACGTTTTGGGCAGTAAGACCCATCTCTGACCCGACCCGGGCAAAGGTGGGGAAGGTGGTCTTACATACACTTTTAGAACTTCCACTCATGAAAAATTCAGGCTCGCATGTTATAACTCGCAATATTGTGCTTAAAATGTTATGCATGACTTGATCAATCAATATCATGTAGTTCATCTCCAGTGTATAAGATTTAGAACTTTGGCCAAAAGTTTATTGATATGGTTATTTGTATGCAAGTTAAAGTGTATCTACCTATAAGGGTAAATTTTGATAGATCTAGGGACCTTGCTTGGATATGATCATAAAAATGATAGTGAAAAATGTTAAAATTACATAATATCATTATATTATGCAAGGTTACCCCCAAGGATTACACACCCTCCTGATAAGACTCAATAAGCATTATGAGGTTGAGCACTATGGTTATATAAATCTGACGATCTTATGTAAAACCTGAAATTCTTTATAAGGGAAGATGAACACTAGAGGTGGGGTGAATAGGTTCTTTTTGGAAGTTTTAACTCTATTTGAACAATATACTTAGTGTTGATGTTAGTTTGTTATCTTTCAAGATCACATAAAACATACAAAGTTTATAGTGGTCCCTTAACTATGGTACATGCACTTTCTCCCACCACCTATCTAGCAATGTGCTAGATTTGTACAACACCTCCTTTACTCAGATCAAACTGATTACACCTCAGATCCCTCCCTGGATCCTACAACTCAGAGTGTACTTCACTACTAAAGCTCATACTGATTACAATCCTATTTCATAGGAAACACAGGTCTCCTACATTAGGCAAAATAGACCTATAACTCAGAGTATTCTAACTCTTACAACTCAGAGACCCAGTTGATCTCCTACTCAGATCTATATAGAGATCCTACCTCAGGAACAAGCCTTACCTCAGATCCTACACTGGATCCTATAACTCAGAGTGTTGCACACTCCTACCACTCAGACTGCTTACAGTCCTAAAACTCAGCCTTTATAAAATAGGCTTACACTCAGATCTCAGTGAGATCCTACAAGAGAATAAATTTTTGAGTAATATGAGTCCAAAAATAATTTTCCGAGTATTCTTCTTCCTTGACTGTACAGCAGGCAGTCTTTCTCCTCCACGATAATAGGAATATGCTTCTTCAGTTTTAATTCAGCTTGTTGTGTTGAACTTTTGCAAAGCTCTTCTACTTCTTCAGGCTGAGAAAGATGATTGTTTTGGATATTATCAGGCTTGAATACCACCAGAAATTTGTTCAACTTTGCTAGCCAAATTTTGTGAAAGATAGGTTTTGAAGAGATTGTCAAAAAATTCTTCGTAAAAGTTCTTCTAAAAGTATCAGATCTCTTCCCTTATATATCTCAGCAATAACAAGGCTATATCCTCCTTTGGTAAGTGGCATGGCCGGCTTTAATGATTGATTCATTCCAAGATATCACTACCTGATCAATATGACGGTCTTTGTCTTTTAGCGCGAGATTTGTGTCGATTTGAATTTAAGGATAATGTCATCAGATTTGACACGGCGCCAAAGGAATTAGAATAATTTTTGATTCTGTACAGGCATTGAGTGATTCCATAGGACTCGACGAATCTGAGCTTTGACGGTTAACTCCAAAAGTGTTGAGTGAATAGCCTACAATAATAATTTCATATTCCAAAAACCTAAGAAACCTATAACATATAACATTGCTAAGTTTCAGGTTCCTTGATTACAATGCCCCTGCCAGATTTCTTTCCATCTTTTCCTCAGCCTCTTTATTCTTTATTCTTTGTCTCTCAATGTAATTGCAAGGCTTTGGATAATATATGCAGTGCTCTTGGGCATCTATCTATACAATACCATCTCTCTTGTCTCTTCTGAACTTCTTCTCACTTATTCCTGCCTCTAAAACTTGGCCCATTCAATAGAACTAATAAGTTTGCCCTATCAGTCTTATTCTCCTTGATTTTATCCAGGCGGATAATATGATAATTCTTATCTATGGACTCACAATTCAAAGCTGGTCTGGTTTGCATCTCTTATCTATGTCTTTTCTTGCTATTTTAGCTTCCTCTTCCTCATCTACAATAATCTTGCCTTTGGCCTTGGACAACTTATTGAGTTGTGGGACTGAAGGCAAGAACATCACCAACAAATTCAACCCCATCAATATCTATATGAATCTCAGGCTCATCATATCTGATAGGTTCAAGGCCCAATGCATTTCTGACAACATTTGAGGTTCAGATAGTATGATTTGCACTATCCTTTATCATTGACCTCTCCCCTTTATGACTTCTTCAGAGACTTCTTTGCCCAGGAAAGTGGTCTTGTGAGCTAAATGATTGACCCCTATATGACAACATTCTATACCTACATCATATGATAATCTAGGAATTTGGTGCATGCATCCATTCTCCTTTTTAGGATAATCTTGTTCCCTTCCATGATGGACTTGGTTACTTCATGAACCATTTTCATGTTCTCAGTGGTGATGCACTTACTCTTTATTATATCATTCTACTTCTTTTCTATAGCATCTTTCTCATTTGTAGTATAATCCACAGCTGGAGCAGCCCTAGTAAAGAACTTGACAGTATTCTCTTTCAACAGTTTGACTTCAAGTCTACCAGAAGAAAATTCAGTTGAGATGCTATTTCTCAATTCTTTGATGGATTCATTCACATATAGCTCAATTTTCATCCTCTGCTCAACAAAGAGACCTCTAAGTTGAGCCAGAAAGGAGGTGGGCATCCTTATTTAGTTGAGTAGCCCCTCGGAAATTGGCTTCAGCATCATCCTGCCTGATGTCTTCTCTCATGTCAGAGACTGCTACTTCATAGTCATAAGAGTGTTATGGAATGTTAGCAACATGAATAGATTCTTCTTTCTTAGGCAATTCAGTAGTAGAAATTTCTTGATCTACTTGAGAGACTTGTTCAGATAGGTCAATTACAGTATTAAACAACTGGAGCAGGGAGCTTAAGGTGAGTCTCCCCTCAACTGTATCATCAGTCATAGGAACTTGAAGTAGGTCATATTATGTTCTGTTGTCATCTTCTTGCATAATCTACCCTGAACAGGAGCACTGTCATCCAGCACTAGAGAATCAGATGGATTTGCTTCATCCTCTCTTGTAGATTTTCGAGAAATAAGTCAATCTTTTCCTATAGATCGTCAGTTGGTAATCCATGCTCCCCTGTGATCAACTTTTCTCTAGGTCTCCCCCAAAACATCATCACAGATTCTTTCCACAAGATTTGTCAAAGCATCTTCAGCATTCACCAAAGTTATGTCTCCCTCAACATCTGTTGGAGACACAATGGTTGGAATAGCCATGACAGTAAACTAAGAGAAGATAGATACTTGTGCAATAATATCCTTTATACTTCTTCAGTTGATTTTGTTAGATTGGGATCATGAAATTCAGTATTCTTACTGTCAAAAGAGTGTTGCATGAGCTTTCATCAGAATCTGGAACAAACTTCTTCTTCTTTAGCATCTCATATGATTGAGGGTTATTAACCAGTACCCTATCCCATCTATCAAACATCTTAATGTCCAACTTCATCATATGATGGATCTTTCCTCCTAGTCTTATTTTCAGAAGTTCTAGGGCAGTGTTTAGCAGAAATAAAGAGGATTCTACCTAAGTTTGGCTCAGGTATGAACTCAATTATCCTGTCAAAAATTACCTTCCCCCAATTTTTCTTATTGGTAAGGATAACTCTAGTCATCAATTCAAACATCTTTGTAGAGACTTTGTCATGGGATTTAGTCTTACAGATAAAAGCTTTCCTAATTATATCATCTAGGAACTTGCCCTTTAGGTTCATCTCTTTCCTGATTATAGATCCATTGGTATGTTTAACAGTCCACACCATTTCAAAGCAAATTTTACATCATCTAGATACAGTTCATCTTATTCCATACTGGAGCTAATCTTGGTCATTCTCAAAGCTTTGCTCACCCTCCTTGCTATTATTTTAATCTTTTCTCCATTGATGAAGTTTTTGATCTAAGAGGAGGATGAGTCTGTGTTAGCATTGGAGCATAGTTCTAGTAATTCTCTTTTTCATATTGCGCAAGCTCTGTCAGTGGAATTCAAGTTCGGTGGCAGTTAGAGGTGAATATTTAACTGAACCTCTTCTAGAGCATCCTTTAAAACCATTTCTTACTAGTTCTGACCCCTCAAACAAAATATCAACGCCCTTGGGAGCCATTAAATTAGATAAATTGTTCGAGAGAAGAATAAGATGGTGCGAGAAATCAAGGGCAGGGACGTAGAAAATTGAAAAGGACTCAGGAATGATGTATATTATTATAGACACACTTGTCTATTTATAACTTACCCTATTTAAGAAGGTGGAAAGGCACACACTTTCGTTGATTCCACTTCTGATGGATGGTTGTGATTCAATCTTATAGATTTGAAGCTTGTTTAGAACTTCTAGATGTATATGTGCGACGTGTACTCAACGCATTGCTTTACACTCGAAGCTATCGACGCACTTGACGCCTGAAGTTGACTCAACGGTCTCAATGCCTGGAGTTGATCTCTTTCTCCCTTATGTTCTCCTGTAAAAGGTAAGCCTTCAAATGCACATATATATATATATACTAGAAATGCTTTATGATGATAAATCTACTTCCAGTTCAACATTCCCAATTGAAACTTGAAACTATTGAACTTGGCTTAATCAAGAGGCTTGGTAAATATGTCAGCCACTTATTTGTCAGTGGGGACAAACTCAAGGTTGATATCTTCCTTCTCAACATGCTCTCTTATAAATTGATATATAATTTCAATATGCTTAGTCATGTCGTGTGATACAGGATTATTAGTTATTGAAATTGCACTAGAGGAATCACAGTGCATAGGAGTTTTACTTAACTTGAAATTATAATCCTTAAGTTGATGTTGTGTATCCATATGAGCTGTGCATAGCAACTCCCTACTGAGATGTATTATGATTCAGCTGTGGTGATGGCTATACTGGTTTGCTTCTTGCTTCTCCAGGATACCAGCATTCTCCCTAAAAATTGACAGGTACCAGAAGTGATTTTCTTATCTTCTTTGCAACCTGCAAAATCTGTATCTGAGAAGCTTGTTAATTCAAATTCATTATTCCTAGGGTACCAAAGACCAAGATTAGGTGTGCCCTTGAGATATCTCGGAATTATATTTGTAGCAGTATAGTGAGATTCTTTAAAGCAGGCCTGGTACCTAGCACAAATACATGTAGCAAACATAATGTCTGGCCTACCAGCAGTCAAATATAGAAGGGAGCCAATTATTCCTCTATATAAGGTTTCTTCAACTAGTTTCCCACTCTCATCATTATCTTTAGACACACTTGAACCTATAGGAGATTTCATTATGGAGGCACTCTCCATACTAAATTTCTTGATTAACTTTTTGGTGAACTTGGACTGTGAAATGAAAAGTCCATCCTAAGATTATTTAACCTAGAGGCCCAAGAAATACTTGAGTTCACCCATACTGCTCATTTCAAATTGCCCTTACATAATTTTAACAAACTTTTTGTATAGTCCATCATCGATAGACCCAAAAATTATGTCATCAAAATAAATTTGGACTATGATTATCTTACCCTTGACTTCCCTTAGAAATAATGTCTTGTCTTTCTTTCCCCTTGAGAATTTTTTCACAATAAAAAAGATACACAGGGTTTTATACCAAGCCCTCGGGGTCCATTTCAACCCTTACAAATCCTTTCTTCAATGAAATGCATGATGAGGGAAAGAAGGATTGATAAAACCTGATGATTGCTCAATATGGACCTCCTCTTTTAGGTCACCATTCAGAAAAGCTGACTTAACATCCATCCGGTAGACATTAAATCCCTTATAAGAAGCATATGCAAGGAATAACCTTATGGCTTCAAGTCTAGCAACTGGTGCAAATGTTTGATCGAAGTCATTACATTCCTCTTGCTTGTATCCTTTAGAAACCAGTCTAGCTTTGTTCTTGATTATAACACCATTCTCATCTAGTTTGTTTCTATAAATCGATTTGGTTCCAATGATGTTACATCATTGAGGTCTGGGAACCAGCTTCTAGATATTATATTTTTGAACTAGTTCAACTCTTCTTGCATAATCACTATCCAAAAAGGGTCTATGTTGGCTTCTTCAAATTTCTTGGGTTCTATCTGAGATAGAAAACTTGAATACATTGCAATATTGTGATTTTTTTTATTGTGGTTACACCATGGCTTGGATCCCCAATGATCAGATCTCTGGGATGGTCTCTCAAGTGTCTGATGGTTGCTGACATCCTCTCTTTAGCTTCTTGAACTTCATCTTTAGTGGCCTGAAGATCATTTGCTCCTTGTATTTCACCTAGACCTTCCTCAGGGATGAGAACACCATTATCCTTATCTTGTTCAACTGGAGGTGTATCATCAATGCTTAGTTTGTCCATTCTTAAATCTACACCTACAGCACTAGAAGAGCTTGGTAGATCATTGTGAACCATAATAATTTCATCAAACACAACATTAATATACTCTTCTACAACCTGATTTTTTAAGATGTAGACCCTATAGGTTTTGTTGTGGTTGTTATACCCAACAAAAATACCCTCATAGGATTTTTCAGCAAATTTGTCAGGTAGGACTTCCCATTGTTTAGCATAAAGCACTTGCTTACAAATATTCTAAAATAGGTCAGATTTGGTTTTCTGCCTTTCAAAAGCTCATAGGGAGTCTTATTGTGATATTTGTTAATAGAGGCACTATTATGGAAATGACAGGCTGTGTTCACTGCCTCAGCCCAAAAATATTTTGGAAGAGAAGTGTCAATTAACAAAGTCCCCCCAGCCTATATGAGAGTTCTATTCTTACTTTTAGTAATACCATTTTGCTGGAGTGTTGTTGGAGAAGAAAATTTTTTGAAAGATACCTTGTTCTTTGCAGAAATCTATCATGCTTTAGACTGAAACTCTATATCATGGTCAATTCTGATATTAACAACAGTGCGACCCTTTTCATTCCGAATCTGCTTGACAAAAGTCATAAAGTTGTCTAAGGTATCTGACCTTATATTAAGAAAGAACACTCAGGCAAATCTGGAATAGTCATCAACAATCACAAGTGTATAGATTTTCCTACCTAGACTATGAATTGGTATAGGACCAAATAGGTCCATATACAAGAGGTAAAGACGCATCTCAAAATCCTTGGACCCAACGCTTTTAAAGGAAGCCTTTGACTGCTTGCGCTTTTGGGATGCATAATAAATGCCCTCTTTAGTGCATTTCAAATTAAGTACATTTTCACCAACTGTTTATTAAAGAGCTTGTTGATAACCTTGTAGTTCAAGTGAGCAAGCCACTTGTGACATTGGACATAATAAGAGTCTTTCTCATTTGCTACTAGGCACACAGGAGAATCTAAATCTAAGCATAAAAAATTAAGACATTAAATATTTCCACTCTTAGTGCCTGTCAGAATAATCTCTCGGTCACCTGACCTATTAATTAGGCAGTTATCCTTATGGAATACAATTGAATAGCCTAGATCATAGAGTTGGCTTATGCTAATTAGATTGTGTTGCAATCTTTCCACATAAGTTACTTTTATGATGGAGACTATGACATTGGTAATCATATCATAGCCTTAACTCACTCCACTGAATGAACCACCAAATATGACTTTGGGTCCATTTCTCACTGTAGTGAAATCTTTCAGATGGCTCCTTGTTCCAGTCATGTGTCTGAAACATCCATTATCCAAGCACCAGATTGGCATTTGATGGGTACTTGTACTAACCTGCAATCACAGAATCAGTTTATCTTAGGTACCCAATCATTGGTTCTTGTTAGCATAAAAATGAAAACTTCTCCCAACAGCAACCTTGATAGGAAGGCTTCTCTTTGCACTAGACATACTAGGATTGTGCCAAGAGTCAATGGCAAAGTGTCCCACTTTGCCACAACACCAGCACTTATGAATATTATATCTCCTCTTCTGAACAGCCTTAGATGTGTGTGATCCATCAAACTTTTTTTATTCAGAAGGGAGTGCAGCAGCCCTCTTCCTATTTCTTTCTGCTAGAATCTGGTTGAAGGTTAGCCTGCCAGCAAGTTTTCTTAGTTTATTCTGACTTACAACAATATGTGTTTGCTTTACAATTGACATGGTGTTGATTGCATCAGAAATAGCCAAGTGATATTCTTTGATGAAAGACCTTGGGTGAAGGCCACTGCCTTACTCTTAAGAGTGGGTGCTGGAGCACCAAACACAAATAGTCCATGTTGGGCCATTTGGATTTCTTCATGGGGAGCCTTCAAGGAACTCAACCCCATGCCCTTTATTCTCCCATTGCAATGAGCATTATTGCCCTTATAAGAAGAACATCCATTCTTGCAGTGACCATATATGTTGTCCTGGTCATACATGTTAGAAGGAAAAATTACCTTCTGAAAGGTGGTTTGAGGCACAACTGGAGCCTTGCCTTTTCCTTTTGAATGGGTAGCTCTAGCACTCCACCTGAACCCTAATCCCCTCTTATTATTTTGAGATGTGAAATAGTCTAGTAGTGGCAGTACAGTCTTAGGATTTGAGAACTCAGCCACTAGCATCCTTTCCTTGAGGAGCTTCTCTTCAAAATCCTTAATGATCTTGCACTTCTAGCTTATGGTGACCACTTGGATGATTATGATTGGTTTTAGCTGACTAATCTCTTTGCTCATCTGAGCTAACAGTGAGGATGACTCATATTTCAAGGACTTAGCTTACTATAGAGAAATAATCTCTTCAGCTTACCTCTTGATAAGCTTTTTGCTCTTCTTTAGAGCTTCCAGAAGTGCACCATAACTGTCAATCAGTTGATTTACATCCTCATCAAGTTTTGATCCATCGTCCTCATTGGATGAAGAGGATGCCTCAGAATCTGGGCCAGTCTCATAGTCAGAATCTGAACGAGAGATTTGGTGAGAGATTATAGTATCAGGGTCAGGATTGTCATGATTGTCTTCAGTAGTGGCCATGAGGCTGTAATCTTCTTCATCTTCACAGTCACTATCAACAGGGTACAGTGGTGCCCTTATGCCTACTTTGGTTGTAGGATGATCAGCATCCTCTTTATCGAGATTATCCCAATATAGACCTCTTCATCTTCAGATTCTGATGTCTTAGAATCACTGTCTGACAAACTTGACTTCTTCTTACCTAAGAAGCCCTTGTACACCTTCTTGTCTTCATGATAACTCTTATCATTAGACCTTCTGCTTTTTCCTTTTAACAGGATAGTCAGCTATGACATGACCTATTGTAGTAGTAACAAACCACATTAGTTTTAGAATGTTTGTTATGTTTGGAATCATACCTGTCCCTAGAGGGATATTTTTCGGACTTATCTAGGTTGTCTTGTGGCTTCCTTGAGTTAGAGCTAGAAGAGCCCTTATTCTTCCATTGCCTTCTTCTACTCAACATCTTCTTGAACTGCTTGGAGAACAATGTCAGGTCTCCATTAGACTGCTCATCTCCAGAAGTGTTTAATGCAAAACTGTCTGACTCAGCAGCCCTTCTTGGGGGAGAAGGTGTCTTCTCCATGCTCCTTCTTGAGGCTTCAGCTTTCAAGTCCATAGAACTTTCTTTGCTGAGAGACCTGGTAGCATCTTCTTCAGCTTTTCTAAAGTTTAGCTAAAGTTCATGAGACAGCAGTTCGCCAAAAAAATTCTGAGGCAGTGTGTTAGCAAAGTTGGCGACTTTCCTTATGGCACAGATCTTTATGTCCCACACTTTGTTGAGTGATCTCGAGAAGTTATCATTCAGCTCATAATTAAAGAACTGTCTATCATAGGTGATCATACTTTTCACTATCTTGAAGAACTTCTCATAGCAGTCTGCTATAGAATCTATCTTGCCTTGCTTGAAGGTACTATACTGCTGGTTGAGGAGGGATTTTATTTCATCCCTCACTTCCTTTGTCCCCTTAATGTAGACTATTAGTGAGTATCATATCTCCTTAGCTATCTTGCAGTAGAATAGATTCAGAAAAGTAAAATCATCTATGGCACTAACTATTATGTTATGGGACCTCTTATCCATGGTGGCCAGTACCACCTCATATTTGGTCATCTCTGAGTATTTCTTAGGAACCCTTATGTTTGCATCAATGGAAGAGACCATCATAGGGACAAAGGGTCCCTCTTCCACTCTTATGAATATTCTAGGGTCTTAAGCTTCCATGAACAGCCATACCCTTTCCTTCCCTACTCCAAAATTTTCCTTTTTACATACAAGTAACTTCATGGAACTAAGCTCCTTATGGTTCTCACCAAAAGCCATAATGTTATACTTCTTCTACCCTTGGAGATCTAGTTCAAATTGTTAAGCCCTTTTTGAACAAACTCCCTCTGATGCCACTTGAAAGTATGTATAAGGGTAGATGACCATCTAGAGGGGGGTAAATTGGTTTCTTTAAGAAGTTGTAACTCTATTTGAACAATGTACTTATTGTGTGTTGATGTTAGTTTGTTAGCTTTCAAGATCATAGAAAACACACAAAGTTTATAATGTTTCCCTATTATCTAGGGTACAACCACTTTCCCCCACCACCTATCTAGTAGTGTGCTAGATTCGACCAACTCCTCCTTTACTCAAATAAAACTAATCTTACACCTCAGATCCCACCCTGGATCTTACAACTCTGAGTGTACTTCACTCCTATAGCTCTGACTGATTATAGTCCTACTTCAGAGACAGTACATGTCTCCTACCTCAGGCAAAATAGCCCTAAAACTCAGAGTCTTCCAACTCCTATAACTTAGAGACCCAGCTAATTTCCTACCTCAGATCTACATAGAGATCCTACCTCAAACACAAGCCTTACCTCAGATCCTACATAGGATCCTACAACTCAAAGTATTGCACACTCCTACAACTCAGATTGCTTATAGTCCTACAACTCAGTATTTATAAAATAGGCTTACACTCAAATCTCAGTGAGATCCTACAATAGAATAAATGTTTTAGTAATATGACTCCAAAAATAAATTTCTTAGTCTTCTTCATGCTTGATTGTATAGCAGAGAGTCTTTTTCCTCCGCATCAACATGAATATGCTTATTCAGTGTTAATTCAACATGTGCTATGTTGAACTTTTGCAGAGCTCTTCTTCTTCTTCAAGCTTGAAAAAGATGATCGTTCTGTATATTATCAAGCTTGAAGGCGACAGGAAATTTGTTCAGGCCGACTTTTGCGAAGATAGGGTTTGAAGATATTGCCAAAAATTCTTCGTAAAAGTTCTTCTAAAAGTATTAGATCTCTTCCCTAATATATCTCGGTAATAGCAACGACTATATCCTCCTTTGGTAAGCGGAATGGTCGGCTTTAATGGTTTATTCATTCAAGGATATCACTGCCCGATCAATATGGAGGTCTTTGTATTTTAGCACGAGATTTGCGTCAATTGAAATTAAGGATGACATCATCAGATTCGACATGGCTCCAAAGGACTTAGAATAATTTCAGATTATGTATTGGCGTTAAGTGATTCCATAAGACTCGATGAATATGAGCTTTGACGGTTAACTCCAGAAGTGTTGAGTGAATAGCCTTCACTCGCCGCATTAGTACTTAGACAAATTTATGTATGATGCAGAGGCGTTGAGTGAAGGCTCTTCATTCGACGTATTAGTACTTAGCCAAATTTCTGTTTGATATAGAGGCATTAAGTGAAGGCTCTTCACTCGACACATTAGAACTTAATCAATTTTTTGTCTATCTCTAATGCGTTGAGTGAAGGTTCTTCACTCTATGCATTTATCCTTTAATATATATACTAAGAAGGCATCGAGTGCAAATCCTTCACTCAACACATTTATACGTAGTCAGTTTTCCTTTGAGAAGGCGTCGAGTGTAAGTCCTTCACTCGACGCATTTGTACTTAGACTGATTTTGCCGAGATGACGTAGAGTGTAAGTCCTTCACTGGATGCATTTGTACTTAGCAGTCTTTTCTTCGAGAAGGCATCAAGTGTAAGTCCTTCACTCGACGCATTTGTACATAGAACGATTTCAGAGCTTCTCCACTGAGGATTTGAGTGATAGTTCAATTATCAATGCTTTTTTGCCTTAAGTGTTGAGTAATGTGTAGTCACTCAACGCATTTGGACTTAGTCATTTTCCTGACTTCCTTAATCATACTGACTTCTCTCCAGCCATACTTTTGACACTCTTAACATGTCTAATCACATAATTATAAACACCCTACACATATGAACTCAGACATATATCAAATACATGTTTGTGTATATTATTAAGTTATGACCTTTTGCAAATCTGGGACATTGTGGTCAATATACCCAAGAAAACGATATATATATATATATATATATATATATATATATAAGTTGCCTTAGTTTTATCCTGTTTATTGTGTAGATTAAAACAATATGACATGATTTATCACTTCATTTATCCTTTATTAGCATCTAACTATTCTGAGATATAGCATGTAGTAATGATTATTTGACTTGATGCTCACTCTATTGATGCTACACTTACACATGTCATTGTTTTATCAAACACTTTCATGCATAAGAATTTGACTAAAAAATGCATTGCATGCAAATCACACGAGTGTTCAAATACACGATTAAAATTCATGACACATATAATGTTACTTTGTACTATCTCCATAAACCTCTTAACATTGTGCAGACAATCTTGTGTATTTAGATTCGTGTGCATTGTCCAATACTTATATATTTTCACAAATCCTATAATTTTGATTCCTCCAAATTATAATTTTTTATTTACAATTCTCTGATTGATTTTGTGTGGCCCTTATTCTCAATTTTCTTGACTATCATTATATATGTATACCTTTTGTTCTGGATACTTTTTCTACTGCATCTCTTCTATTTTTACATGATTTAGATCACCCTGACCCATTTGAATAATATCAAATCAGGAGAGCAAGTTCATGAGCTGAGTCATCTATGAAATAGACATCTATTGGGAGATCACTTGTAGGTGTAGATATTCTGATATAATGCACATAGATAAGGGAAGCACATATATAAGGGGAGTCATACCGATATGCTTACACCTTATCTTGTTGATTAAGCATGTTCATGATCATGCTTATCTTATATTACAATATGCCACATATTATCATGATTTATATCTCATGAACATGATCCTTTATTATCAAAAGAGGGAGTTTGGTGGAACATGTGTTTTTATCTCTCAGGTTTGATAATAACAAATCTCAAGATGTATTTGATCATTGTTGAGTACAGTGCATAGGTTTATAAGTGTGTAGTTGTACATAAAAATACCTTGATGTGAGCTACACCGGCATGAGCGATACCGTCAGGCACTAACTCTTCTTGTACCTGTCGATTGGAGTTGCTTAGACCTAGAATGCCAACCACAATACTTATATCGACTAGACAGCTCGCATCAATTGGACAAGTCAAGCGACTACCGCTGAGCGTTACTGATACCGCTAGACATTAGCGTACCAACAGGAAGGAAAAATTGACTAGAAAGCTCATGTTGACTGGATATCTTTATTAGCGCTGGCAATAACAATACCAATGAGTGCTAGCATAACGACTGAAAAAGGAGAAATTGACTGGACACCTCATATCGAATGGATATGACTGATATGCAAGTGATAGCGATGTCGTTGGGTGTTAGCTTATTGACTGAAAGGAAGCATCGACAAGAAAACGTACGTCGTGGGGGTAAAGCATCGATAAGACCAGGCCTATCGACTACTGCCAAACGTTAGCGCTAATGTGTCGCACAACCTGGAAGTACACATCATCGTTCTGTGTGCTTTACGAGGGAAATTGGTGCAAACCATATAAGGAAAAAGTCAGTATAGCTAGCGGTAGAACTTTCCGCTCCACAGTAACATGGTTGTACAAGGAAAGAGGTGCCACCTTCCTTCTACAGATTTCTAGTTGTGCAAGCGCAAAATCATTCACGCCTACCGCGCCGCACTAGCTCTATCACTCCGTGCTAATGGATGATTATAAGGAAAGTTCTACCGCCTTCCTTACCTAGAGCTGGACAACTTGGAGAAAATACATAAATGGACCTGCCATCGAGCGGCAACCCAACCATCAGTGGTAGTTTATTCAAACTCATATACAAGTTTTTTTTCCTCTTATGGATGGATGTATAACCATAGAGCAAAAATTAAAAGTCTATCATACTATCTGGAGCCTCCACCCAAGTAGGACTTTCACTCTCAAGAAAGAATGAATAAGATCTTCAGAAAGCATGAATAAAGAACGAGAATCAGAGGACGATCGAGTGCTCAAGAAACGAGATTCAATAGCGTTAATCGCTTATTACCTCTGGAGATAATATTTGAGGGAGAAAAATATTCCTTCTTGATCCGCTTTTGTATTTATTTTTTTCACTATATTGTATCGTGTGATGGGTGAAATCTTTAAGAAGGATGTCAAAATCTGGCAATAATTTCGTGAAAATTGTTCGGGGAGGATGTCGGATTTTGGGAGGAGTCTGTGAGAAATTGTCTTGAGAGGACATCGATCTCGGGAAGAATTCCATAAAAAATCGTTTGTGAAGGTTTTCTGGACCAGGATGTTCAAGCAAGGGAACACCTTCAGGGAGAAGGGAGAGAGTCGGCTCGAAGAACTTCGAGGTGGAGAGATCCAATTGGTCCTTAGGGGTAGGGTCGATATAGTAAACCGAAGAACTTCTTATTCAATGCCTTTGATCTCCGACGTCATGGAGATAACCATCTTATAATTGTAGTTTCATTCAAATCTTATATTGAATTATTACTTCCATGTCATGATAATTGTTTGTGATCACTAGTAATATTGCAATCTATTTTTCAGAATCTATAATCTCACATACACTGGAACGATTACTTGTACGGATTAAACAAAGTAATGTTACAAGAATATTGTTTCTGTGGATACCGCGGGAGTAACTCTACCAATGCGCTAGCATGAAAAGTGTATTCGTGTGACAACAGTTTTAAAAATTCATAAGACTATTATAAATTTATTCACTCCCACTTATCTAAGATTGGCAAAGATCCACACAAATGACCCAAAGAATGTGT